>JANATF010000005.1:0-740399 GCA_029449245.1 Mortierella alpina | reverse complement strand
CCAGCATTAAAAGGTGTCGAGAACGGACGACCTCAACAAGCAGTCCAGCAGCCCCCCAAAATAAGGCGGCAGCTTTTTTTTTTGAGCGGCAGCCCAAAAAAAAAATTAATAATGACCATTACAAAACTTTGAAAATGCACTTAAGGGATGAATGAAAACAATCCCTTAGTGCAAGCCGAAGATGTCCAGGCGGCAAAGTGGCCGAGGATATTGTTTTCGCCGGTAGCCCTGTATCCACTCTTATCAGCGCTTGATCCTGTATAATGGCACATTGAGACGATCACATCTGGAGTTTCGATAGATGTATCTGGTGTGCGAGGGAGCATAACAAGGTGCGAGGTTAGAATGCATCCAAGATGTGTTCTCTCCCGTGTCTATCTTGTTCACAGCATTCTCCCTCTCTCTCTCTCTCGATCTATCTCTACCAAAATCGTTACCGCTGCAGTATGGGTGTTGATGGAGCGTTTCGCTATTTGGAGATCCAAGGAGTTTCCGGGGAGAGTGTGGAGGTACAAGATATCGAATCCACCGTCCATACCGACATCCTATCGCTCCTGTGAGCCTACATCGGTTCCACAGGAAGGTCCATTTTGCTTGGTATTCGGCTTAAGGACGCTGGCAGTCGCAAAAGACCCGATAGGTCTGAGGACGATATTCAGGAGTGATCGCTTCAGCTGTCCAGATGTGTCAGCGCCAAGCTGCAGCAACTGGGCTTCGTCCCGGTCACGCTGAAGGCTAGGGACAAGCGTGCGAAGAAATGTAGATTCTTCGGACTATGCTAGCCAACCACCTGCCGCCTCGACGACGCCATGTGACTTCACCGAGCAATGCACTCGCAATCACGCCACCACCTTCCCGAGACCCACCGAGCGAACCTGAGGATCCGACCCCAAGCCTGAATCGAAATCGCGATGGATTCATAGGAGGTCTCGTGAATCATCTCTCGACCAAATAGAAAGTCCACCACTGTCTTGGAGAGGCTGATGGCTGTATACCCACCACAGGCTGCGACAATGCACCTACAAAGGCGACATCCTGTTCGAGTTGCAGATGACATGGCCAATGTGGAGAGTGGCTGTAGTAGTGTCAATAACGAGTACTCGGAGCACGTCCGTGGTCAGGGGTTCTCGATCAACGTTGACGTCGTACAGAAAATCCGCGGCAAAGGCAATTCTTGGGTGTCCAGAGCTTGTGGCATACAAAATCTCTCCCCCCAGCGATGTCAGCACGCTGTCAGCACGCTGTCAGTATTTTCATGCGACTCGAGGAGGACATTCAAGAGACATCAATGGCCACAAACGGACTGGACCAGCAGCCTGCGGATATGAGAAAGGACGTCGAGACCTTCAAGCGGTAACAACGGATGCAGTCCGCCTCAGGTCAACAGGTATCTTAATGAGGCCAATGAAGGCTCTCCTGGTAACGGGTCAACGATTTGTTTTCACTTACACAGTCTTCTCTCACCGTTATGCTTGATAGGCACCAAACCCTGCTGAAGAGGTCCCAAAAGCCCAGACGGCCCCGTGAGAAATACCCAACAAGGGAGCTGTGCAGGACCAGGGAGCAAGCGCGTTAGATGTCTCAAAGAAGAAAAAGAAGAGCACCAAACGACTTAAACCCCTCTACAACTTGTCCTCAAGGAGAACTAGGCAGGGCACATCGGACTCGACGGCCGGCAAGGTTAGATGTTACGGCCGTTAGCCATAGTTGATCAAGTCTTGCCCAATGCGTACTCTACCATCTTTCTTGATTGCGGCACACTGGGCGCCCAGGTCAGGGCTGGTCTCCGCCACAATGGGGGTCGGAAGGCGGAACGGGATGACTGTGCCAAACCGGTCGTTTCTTTGATCCGGGAGCTGGTCTACGTTGGCAAAGTTCAGTGAGTTTTCGGGGTTCCGGAACAGCTCCTTCTTTACAAATCTTCACCGGGACGTCGTTTGTTGACAAGTACGACCAGGTAGACCTCGGATCGAGACCCCTGCCAATGCCAACAGCTGTGTCATTAGAATTCTTGAGGCATACGGACGCGCCTTGGATCGCGCTAGCAAGACCGTTCCCCATCTCAAACGCCGCCTCAGACAAGGGTTGACTCATTTTTTCCAAGAATGCAGGGTTCGCTTGGCCGACCAGTTCCAACGTCATTTCTTGAAACGCACTGCGGAACTTGTGCAATGGCTCAAAGTTGAAAACTCGCAACGGGTATCGCGAGAAGGCCGGGCGATCTTTCGCACCATCAACATCAAGAAGGCACGTCAAGCGTAAATGACCAGCTCTCCTTATTTTGGATCTTGAATTTACATCTGCCAGCTTCCAAACAGATGACGTTTTTGCCAGAGTTTGGACTCACCGACACTTTTGTGCACATAGCCAAGATGCATTTGCTCGAAGCGCTCTATGCCAATCCGAACATGCCACTGGCGTTGGGAGAAAAAGCAGACGAGGCCATGAACCACCCCACGGACCATCCCGGAGACCTCACGTACCGGCTATTTTTCTGTCCACGACTCAAGTATCTCACCAGCATTGTCCTCACGAGTCCTGACGAAGACTGTGCAGCTACAGCCAGTACAGCGCTCTTAAGTCCAGGAGACGTGGACCAGAAGCCTTACCAAGCCTTGGTGCTCGAACTTGAAACCCCCAACCAGCATATCGAATCGACAGCGCTACTCAAGGCTTTTTTGGGCGAACGACTTCAAACCGCCAGTGAAAACAAATAGTTACTGGATCGAGGAGAGAACACCAGCAAGTACGTCTTGACAGGCACCATCTGTACAAATCACCATGAGTTGCAGGTGGTCGTATACGGTCTCACCAAGGAAAAGCCTCCTTCGACTCCGCCTCCGAACACTACTCGAGCAAAGCTACCGGATGCACGCGCAATCTTCTCCTCCCAGGAGATCATCGAGGATCTGTTGCCGGACCCAGATTATGAGATTGTTGGGATCAACCCTGAAATATGCAGTACAGCGGCTGTCACTGTCATAGACACCCGGACCCCTGGGATGCTCAAGAACGTGTCTGTGATCAAGGGCCTCAAAGGCACTAGGGCAAAGCGCGGGAAGACAATTGCAGTTCAGCTTCAGGACGACGAGAACCCAAAAACGCGAAACATCGAGGAACTTGAGGGCACTATCACCCCCGTCGGCTGCTCGATTCCAATCAATGAAGACCAAGGTCCTTCGTGGTTACTGCTAAGTCAGTCTCTGCTGGACCACGTCCACTCGCTGCTGCATGTTCAAGAGCATTTGCGCGATTTTACATCGCGCCTGTTCAAGATAGAGGCTATCACCGCAAGACAGCCATAAAACTACGTTGAACAGGACCGTAGACCGGATAATTGGTGCGTCGGGGCTGACAGAGAAATGGACTCCGGACAAGGGGCCACGACTAATTGCCGTGGTCGGCGACGGTAATTTGAATACTCCACCAACAGTTTATTACTCACTGTCGTTTCTCATACTCTTCCCTATTTGTGTTCTAAGCTCGGGCACTGTATATGATCGTCGTTAGCGTTGATGAGCTCCAAACATCCAAGATCTGCTACCATTGCGAGTTTGCCTATGATGAACAAGGCCGTAGCCTCAAATGCCCTGGCTGTGGATTTCAGAGACAGAGACCTCAATGCCGCCACGAACATGGCCCGGGCTGTTCTCATGCTCAGCAGGGAGGGACGCTGGCCGAAGCTCCTCTGCAGAGGGTTTGACCTGGAGTCCAGTTTCATCTTACAACACAGACACATTCCCAAGCGCCACGTGGAGTGGCTAAGTGAAATATGCACTTAGAGAGATTACAATTTCTTAATTCAGTACAGTAGACCAATAGGCCGTTGGGTGTTGTTGGGTAAAAAAGCTCTGCTGTGGTGTCCGATTAGGCAGGCTCGCATACTATCAATTCTGCTGACAAGTGTTTTATGAATCTACCCTTCCCCATTGTCCTTGCCGGTTTGGAGATTTGGGGGTATTCTTGGCATCCAGGTGGCAGCAGTGCGCACAACCCCTATCACTGGGAAAAGAGAGAACTCGTATAAAAGAGTATTCGATTAATACGTTCTATAGGGCCTTCTAGTCTGGCATTCGCTCGCCTGGAGTGTATACATCGCCCTCGCATCGATGCAATCAAGATTGTGCAGGTATCTCAATATACTTTCACACCGTGTACGGTGACCAATTCCCCATTCATGGGCATTGTTCATGGTCCTTCTCAGAGCGCATGATATACTTTCTGTACGACGCCGTAAAATGTTATCACTGTTAGGACGTGCATTCAGCCAAGGGTGTGGGACCATAGATCAAATCACAAATCAGTCCGGCAACGGGTTGGATGGGGCTTTTTGGCTTTACTCAAATTTGTTTTCTTGGGGGATAAGATCTCGTTTCTGCGTCGCTCGCTTAGTGCATGTCGTCCAGCAGGTCGAGCACTGACACTTCTGTCGTAAGAGTACTCAGAATCGAGGCGGCAAAAACACTTCGCCACCTTTCCACATCCACCAGCTTAAGACGAACAAACGTCCTTTTGTCTGCCACCTTCCCTGCTCTGCTATGGCGGATACCCCGGGGTGTTCGTGAACTGGCCTACGAGAGTGAACAGTGATCAAGAGTCTTCACTGGTTGCCACACTCCCTCGTTTATGGTGGACTAGTTTCCGTGTTTCTTGTTTGTCATGAACGCCTACATTGGCACCACCAACCATCCCCTGCATAGCCCCAACAAAATCCACTCCCTTCTCCCCCGCTTCACGTACAACACGTTGTACGTGATATATTAGCTGGCACCCAAAAGTACATTTTCTTTCTTTACATGTTGTCTTCGATAAAAGTGCTAACAAGCGCAAGAAGTTCTGTCTTGACCTTGTCAGGGACGGTGGCTACCAAGCATTGTCAGGAGTTGTCGCAGATCAGACGGCGTTCCATGAATGTCATTAATCAGCATGTTAGACACCGCGGGGACTTACCTCTAGCATGTGGGCCGACTTCTTTGATGACCTCGTCAACAGACATTGTGGTCTCCCTGGACTGGATCCTTTCTATTCTCCAAATTCGTGGTCAGCCATGACACAGTGTCAAATGACAGATGAGTATGAACCATATCGATTGGTATACCTTTTGTGTATGCCTTCAGATCATCCCGCCAGCCGGACTCGATCAGTCTCGCGCGCAGGAGCTCCACCAACCTGAAGCAACAACAGAATGTGGTCTTTGTCAATAAAGCAAGGCCACGAAGAGAAGTGTATGGCAGTGTAGGCTGTCGTTCAATGATCCCAAATAGCGATTCGCAGCGATGCAAACTCCCACGAGTCACTCACTGATCCCGCTTTCCAGACTCGACCAGCTCCCTGTGCAGATTGGATCGCAGATTGTCGTTTGTAGCGGAGCTCATGGCGGGTGCGGTGCAGTGGCGTTCCAATCCAGTGTTAAGCTGCATGAGACTTTGATGCATCCACAAGAGCTCAAGGACTTGGAAGGCATGTGGCTTAGCTACTGTACATATTTGCTGCTCAGCCTTCTCACTTCCCACCTGGCCGTATCCTCCTTCAAGCCTAGAGTCATGTCCGCTGAGGACAAGCCGCCTCACCCACCCAACGGAAGTGGTGCGCCTATCAAGCTGTCGTTCGGGAAGGTAGCAGGAGTTGGTCTAACCAAGAAGATTGCTCCTCTGAAGAAAACTGGGCCTAATGCGTTTGGTCATAATGAAGATAAGTCAGAGAACCATGACGAGCTCATTTCAGGATTACATGGCAATAGGATTGAGAGGTAGGCTTAACCCAAATGGACATTCTCTTTCGAAACGCCTTGAACAGCAGTAAGTTCGACGTTACTCTAACTTGCCCTATCCATACCTTTAGCCTGGCACCGAAGGAAGAGACCAAACTGCTAGTAATCCCAAAGCTCGAGAATGCTGATTGGAGACAGCAGGCTCTGGCAAAAAGGAAAACGACGTTTAATCCCAACGAGCGCCTAGAAGTGCCCAATGTGATTCGAGAAGAGACAACCAAGACGCTCGGGTTTGGGTTGCAGATTCAGAAACGCGTAAAGTTGGAACACGACGAGCCCTTAAGACTAGCGTCCGAATCAAGACCCATGGACATCAGTACCGCATCGACGACAAAATTGATTACCACTGTATCAACTGAAGAGGAGAAGAAAGTCATCGCCTCAGACGAGGAGACCCTTGATCAGGCTGCAGCGAGGAAGATCATTCAAGGTAAGGCACCAGTAGCACTCACATTTCATGTCTCTCGACTGTCGGAATAGCAGAGGGGCTAACACACACATTCATTCTCCTGTAGACGCCAGTGGAGATATACCAGAAGATGGCAGGAATTTGGTCTTGCGCGTTCAGGAGAATGTTAACGCGGATGAAGTGGAAGCCTTCCAAAAAAATCTAGACCTTTTGCCGGACGAGGCGTCACTCGAAGACTATGAGAAAGTGCCCGTCGAGGATTTTGGTGCTGCTCTTCTCAGAGGCATGGGATGGAAGGGTGATTCCAAAGGATCAGAAGCGTAAGTCAGAGATGAATGTTGTTTGCACATTCCCGTGCGCTTTTATGCTGACCGGCGCGTCTTCCATGTACTCTGTACTCATAAGGTCATCTCCTTGAATTGTCCGCCGCATAGCATCGAGTTTCATCGTAGACCTGCACTCCTGGGACTCGGAGCAAAACCAAAAGAACCGGAACCTATCACCAAGAAGTACATCAAACCAGGAGAGTCGCGAACACCGCAGGCAGTCATAGTGCCGGATAGGCATCGAACTGGACTTCAAAGCTCCTCGAATCACCGAGACGGTCATCGGGATAGCCGCCAGAGCAGGAGTAGCAGGGATAGCAGGGATAGCAGGGATAGCAGGGATAGCAGGGATAGCAGGGATAGCAGGGGTAGTAGAGATAGCAGGAAGGATAGAGAAAGAAATGATCGCCGGGATGATGGAGATAGAGTGGGAGGAAAGGATGAAAGGAATCGCGGCGTTGGCCAAGCGAGCAAGAGCCGTGTTGAGATTCGACACGGTCGAGACGCGAGTGATAGCGTCAGAGATCATGGCGACCATGGCGGTTATAGAGACCGCAATGATACTCGACACGGACACCGAAGCGATTCGAGGGAGCGAAGACATGACGGCTCTATAGACAAAGGACGGTACCGAGACCGGGACAGGGATGAGTATCGAGACCGAAGCAGCAGAGCAACGCGTAGTTAGTTCTTTCCAGTTTTAAGTATGTGCTGTGCACCGTTTCCCGATTCTGCGGCAACGTGGACCTGAAGTGCCATGGAGAATGGGGCTGGTCTCGAAGCCAGCTCTGTCGTGTTGATTTGAACTTTCGAAGCCCTATGCGCTGATTCGCCCTATAAGTCAACGATAAGGAGCTTCCCCCAGGGCTCGCCCAAAGAGGAAATTAGTTTTTTGGGGCACGCGATGCCCTTCAGAGTCGGAGCGCTCACCAGCCAGCGAGGCACGGCCCTGGACTCGTGCGCCCCCAGCAAACCCCACGCTGTCCTGAATGTCCTGACCATATGGCTCAACTGGTCTTGCATTCCGTAGCACTCCCCTCCACTCCAGTCGACTCGACTCCGTCCTGGATCAGGATCTCACACTTTCCTTCACACTCCCATTCCCACTCCTTTCACCCTTCCCTCCACTCTTCCCTCCACACTTCCCTCCACTCTTCCCTCCACACTTCCCTCCACACTTCCCTTCACACCCCCTTTCACATTGCCCTTCTCACTCCCCTTCACAATCATTCATTCATAGCACCAGTGAGGATGAATCCTCTCTCGCTGGCGCTCCAGCCACCCTCGCTCCACGGTCTGCCTTCGCACTCGAGGTCTCCCTTTGCCGCCTGCACACGCTCGCGCTCGCGCTCCTCCTCAGTTTCCACCACGGCCACCGCCTCAAGCCACTCGCTCCTCCACCGCCACCTCGCTCCCCACGCTCCTGACACCAAGGCTGCATCGGATGCCGACTCGGCACCAGCATCCACGTCGTCTCAACGCCGCACCCGCCTCTCCCGCTGCACCTCAGTATCCTCTAATCTCTCCTTGCTCGCAGTCCAGCCGCCTTGCGATGTCACTGTCGCTTTGTCTCGACCCGACACATGCTCACAGTCAGGTATAATTGGATTGTCTCTCATATTGTGGGGCATTGCCCGTGAGAGTACATATGCGGAGCTTTTTTTTTTTTTTTTTTTTTTTTTTTTTTTTTTGGTATTTCGGTGGATGGCCTAGTGTGCAAACGCATGGTTGCACGACATCGTCACCTTGCCCCACGCAGGGATCGCTACTCCTGAATTCGTCCCACCCACAAATTTGCAGCCCAACAAAAAGAAGAGACTTGGGACATTTGCTTGCAGTATGGCTGCTCTATTATTCCCCAACATACCTTCCTCCCGCGGCTTTTCACCATGCTGCAGGCATTGAAAGACGAAGACGCTTACTTCGGGACTCTCACTAATCATTGTCAACGCGTCTTTATCCTCCATATTTATTATGTTGTCCGCCTTCCTTTGCCTCATGGATGATCGATGCGACTTTTGCTGTCTAGATGCAAGCAGTGCCCTTTGGAAAGGTAAAAGAACCTCAATAAAGCATGACAATGGCTTGTCGCGCACACGCTCTGGCGCTCTGGTGTGTATGTCATTCATGCATGCACATCGGCGACAATACGTGCGTTTTTTTAAAACCCACACTCCCTTATCTAACCACTTTTCATTCCCCTTTCTTTCCTCTCTCACGCTCATACCCATTCTCGTTTCATGCCCCTGCGCTATCGATCCTATGTCCTGTACAACGTTATCGATAGCGTACTCGCGTATGCGGATGACCATAGCTGAGACTCACACGCCCAATCCACTCGACACCATGTCCGAGTACTGGCACGCTCTGAGTGCTTCCCGCCCGCATGAGCAAGAGCAATCGCTCAAACACGAGGAGGAGGCGAAGGAGGAGGAGGAGGAGGAGGAGGAGGAAGCCTTCTCTGCAAGCTGCACCACTATGGAGCTTTCCATTGACGCCGTTATGCACCAGCCTTCCTCCTTTGCACCATTCTGCGTCTCTCCTGCAGAAACCTTAACTCGCACCTCTCTGCCTGGGCCTTCTGCTAATGGGGGAGTGTCCACGGACGTGATGCTAGATAATGCATCTCCACGGTCCGTAGTGCCAGTAAATATCGCAGGATCAGGGTCACCCTCTCAAGCGTCATATTCAAGTAACCAGAACACCGCACCGTCAACGATGGCAGCAGCACCCTATGCTCTTGTCACTTCTTCATTCCAGGCCGTCCGATCTTCCGCAACAGAACAGGGTAGGCTTCTTGCCCAGCGGTCAAGGACCTCGCTCAACAGGTTTCTTGATTCTGTCCTGGACAACGCCACCACACTCGCAGAATCAAACACCGCGCATGAGTCGTATTCGGAGGAAGACGAGCACGGTAGCACTGCCAGTCAGACGAAAACCTACGATTCGGGCATGAAATCCACTCGACCTCAGCTCCAGCGGCAGCCTACCTCGAAACTAAAGTTTTTTGTCTGTGATGAGAGCGAGGACGATAACGACGACGACGAACTAAGCGAAGGTGGGGGTCTTGCGGTTATGGCCAGTCGACGGTCAAAACCAGCAACAAGTTTGAACCTCCAGGCGGATGCACACGACTTCCATTACGAGGATTTTGGTTCACAGGATCGTGAGGCGGAGGACTTGCAGGAAGAGGAAGGAGATTTTTTTGGCGGACGCAAGTCCATCGCCACGCCTACATCCCAAATGCCCTGTTCAGGAGTGTTTTCTCACCATCGTCACGCTTCTCCTCCTGCTGCGCTTGAGAGACGCCAGTCTTTGCTTTCAGATTTACTACAGGCGGAAAGGGAGCAGAGGCGCCAGAAGGACTTATCTCGCTGCAATTACCTCACCAACTTCGATGGCGAGCCACAAATATATCACCCAGCTCATCATCATCATCAGCAGCAATACCCTCGTCTGGAACAGCTCGAACGCAACTGCCCTTCGCGGGGTCAGACTACGCAACAACAGGTGATGACCACAAAACCGCATTCCCCTCTTGTGCGGACCAGGAAGGTATACAGCAATCTGGATGGGCTCGCCCTGGTGGCAATGGCAACGCCTCCAGCAACGGCGTCATGCCTCACCACCATTCCCACCTCCGTGTCACCCGTTGCATCGCCAATGTCCTCCATCACAGCTCGCACCGAGGAAACTCTGACTGCACCTGCGAGAGGGACTACGATAACCAAGGCAGCACCTGTTGCTGGCTGGTCTCGATCGCATGTACAAGTTCAAATCCAGTCTCTGGTGGTCCAGTCTACGTCGACCGCTCAGCGCGCTCTTTTAAACGCATCATCCACATTAACAGATGTCCTCTTCCGAGCAGCTAAGTGCTAGCGGTCATCCTAGTAGTATGAACGATCTCCCTCCCCTATGAGAAATCAGTTCCGCCCCTTCATATTCCCCACTTTCTATACTTCTCCACTCTCAACTTGTCATCTTGTAAATATATATCCCCTCCTCAGATTTGCGCCATGGATATTGGTGCAGTTCGTTTTACAAACGTTCAGCAAGGACTACAGCCAGAAACGCTTATATGATTGCGGATACGTGAAAAGTGAAAGAACAGCACATGGGGTAGCACGCAGTTGATCAATCCGCTTCATCTGCACGACAATGACCCGAAATACGCAAACATGTTGCCAAGCTACAGGTGAAGAGAGCCAGCAAGATTGAGAAATAATGCCTCCAGCTTCATCCAGGAGTACCAAGTAGCATAAGCAACGGCGACCTTCGACAGTTGACAGCTACTTGACCATGTCACTAGTTGCTCTGACCAAGAAGGCAGACTGTGGCATCGAAAATGATGGAGCAGTATTTCCCAAAGACTCATTTACTGACGACAATCTACGACAAGGCACTGAGGATGATGGTTACCATACGGACTGTTCGGGGCGTAGATCTTTGCAGGTACGAGCAGCACAGGAATCCCAGGTTAAACCCTAGCAGACTCAGTCTGCAGTACCAAAGAGAGCGAGAGCAATGTGAAAGCAGCAACCTTCGGGGACTCGTTGCAGTTTGACGCCCGAGCAAATACTTACGTTGGAGTGAGAGTGCGTGAGCACAATTCAACATGGGTCAGTTGCGAAGAGAGCCAGGCGGACTTATATCCAGCATCGACGAGCAAAGGCCGATTAAGAGTGCACGAAGCTATCTCTCTATGTTATGTCCTGAACAGAGTCTCCCGCCCCCTCAGTCAATAGAGTTCAATCCCGAGGAAGGACTCGGCGAGAAAAGAACTTTACGAGTACTAAGGAGGCACTCATGCAGTCATGCTGCATGTCCTCCTACGACGCGACCTCGCCAACAAGAACAGTGGCCAGCAGGAACAAGGAGATCTCGATAACTCCATGTTTTTTCTCTAATAAGCTCGACGACCCGAGGTCGGTTTATCTTATTAACCTCAGCAGCAACAGACGATGCGCCAAAGGAGTCTGATATCGACCTCCAAGCCAATGCGCGCCGCGATGGGGCGGACAGGCAACACGCATAATGGTTACAACGAACCCAATCGTTCACAAAGACTGTTTTTTGGAATGACTGGAGACGCTACGTTCTCTGTGGCAGTATTCACACAATGGTCATAAACATCAAGTGTTGACATTCTCGCTGATTAAGTCCGCCTCCACTACACTAGGCGTAATTTGGAATGCCCGAGAAGCTGGAGAGGAGCCATGATACAAGGCGACCTCCTAAGCTACTGCAACTGTCAATTCGCCCTGTGGAGAGACGCCCAGAGTGTAGGCAGTAGAAAAGCTGTTCAAAAAACATGACTATCAAGTCTTTAATTCTTGATCACGCGAAAAGAAAAAAGAAAAAAAAAACAGGCAACAACAGCGAACAAAAAAAGGGGGTTTTCTACAATGGGGAACTATCTACATGCGTATGGACGGGAGGAGGGGGGGTCAAAAAAGGAGCTCAAGCACATCGCTTCACGGATCGCGAGACTGAGTCAAACAGCTTTTCAATATCCGGATCGATCCTAGTGAATGCATGGTCCCAGAAGGCGTATCTCGGATTCTTGATCAGCTCAATGAATGTAATCAACAAGCCCCATGGGTGCGGTCTGTTCACAATCAAACGCTCCAAAAGAACTCGCGTGATCTGCTCCTTGACCGACTCCTCCGAGGTCTCTAGAAACAGGAGCAGCAAAACCCGGCTGAAGTAGTATGTATGCGAATTAGGGTATCTCAGCTGGTTGGCGATCGCGCTCAAGAACAGGTACCGACCCTCCGCATCCAAGGCGGCCAACAGTTTCTGAAAGATATCCATCGATGCCGTCTGAGCAATGGGCGACGGTTGAGAAGAGACATCTTGCGACAAGGCCGTCTCCATAGCCCCATTATTGTCACCATCACTCGTGCTTGAACTGCCCTCAATTTCCTTGCCATTATTGTTGCTATGTCCATCATGGCTGTCGCTTAAAGCCTTGGTGGTGTCCTGCAGTTGTGCAATACCATGAATACCGACATAAAATACCAACGAGTTCATCATCGGTACATTGTACTTGGACCCTCCCGAGTACAGGTCCAGGTTGTTGGGGTCGATCACCAGCATCTCACACAGGTTGTCCATGAACATGCCCCGCTCTCGTGTTCTCAAATAGGTGTCCACGTCTCTCTTCAAACTAATCGACAGGTTCGTCGTATAGTCCGACAAAACGCGCGGTGGCTGATGGATCTCGGGCAAAAGATCGACCTTGAGTCTGGGCGTGAAAGGATCGGGAAGCCGCATGTTTCTTGGAAACGCGCTCAAAATGAGGTTGCGAAGCTGGATGCAAGAGTTCGGGATAACATCGCAGAAGCCAAAGTGATAATCGCAGAGGAACTCGGGGAAATCGTGCAAGAGAACCAACAACACTCGCAGTGTTCCCTTGTATAGCGTCCTCGTCGTGTCACGCATCTCTCCCTCAACAAGGAAGGGGATGAGGAACCGGAACAGACAAACCAACAGTTTCTGGAACGAAGCCCATCCCTCACCGCTCTCCGCCAACAGGAGCTTGGGCATAAAGGCACGATGCGAGATCAGCGACAGCCATCCGTAGGTGAAGCCAGGAAAGACAAGTGGCTGCATCGTGTGAAAGGTATTGCTACATAGGAAGAAACGTAACAAGATGCGTTAAAAAGTATACCCAAACAGCTCACCTGAAGTCCACCGCACGAGGAGATAGGCTCAGAGTAATAGTGAGGTCCTCACCTGAATGCTAGCAGGATCTGGAAATACATGGCTGGGTTGGACTCATAGGAGGTCATCATTTCTGTTAAGAGTCCCGAGAATAGGCGGAGGAAGGGCTTTTGGTTGAACTCTCCACGACGCTGCTCGTGAGCTTGAGCAAGGACAAGTACAATGATTGAGAGCAACGTCGTCAGGTACGTGACCTTGGCTCCGCTGTGGTTGACACCCTGGGGATCTGAGTAGTGCTTGACCAGTGTCACAATGAGCTTGACAAAGGCGTCAACGCCCTGATAGGCAGCAACAGTGTTGGTGACCTTGTACTTGATATAACTCTCGACGCTCATCTCTGTGCAAACTCTGAAAAAAAGAGACGAAATCTCTTCGCCCTTCAGAACGCCCTGCTGTTGGATCGAGTTGATGAACGCTCCATAGTCCTTATCGTTCGAGGTTGGAAGCTGGTACACTCGGATCCACTCTGCAAAGATGAATGCAAGCTGCTCTCGCAAGACCGAGTTGTCGACATCCTTGGCAGTTTCCCGCGACGACTGAGATCGCCGGCGAACGTCCTCAATAAGGAGTGTGATTGGTTCAACAGCCTTACCTCCACGTTGCGCTAGCCGGTTCAGAACGTTGAGCGAATTGATGAATTCGTTACGATTGGCACAGGGCTGCTGGTTGAGGACGCACTCCTGGATCAACTTGATCGTGTACTCTACCACGCCCGGCCGTCCAAGTTCGATCAAGCGTGCTAACTGAATGTCCTGACCCACTAACGATACCAATCCGGCCTTGATCAGAGTCACCGTGACGGGCACGTTGAACTTGCGTTCGTCATCCGCGTAGATAAGCCATTCCGTCACTTCCTTCGCAACCTTGCTAGAAAGGGTACACAGCTGTTCCAGGATACCTGCGTACACATCGCGCGACAGCGTTTGCTCTGTCTTGTACAGGAGCTGCACAATCTTTTGGGAAAATGTCAGCGCCAACTCGTCAGGGCTGAAGGACTGCGCCGGAATAGAAGTCACCAGACGTGCCAGCGTTTTGATGTCATGGTTAGGAGGCAGGGCCGCCAGAGGCATAGAGGGCGAGTGGCTGATCAGCCGATCCAGTTCACTAATGGCCTGCGCAAACTTTTCCAAGGCTTGGTGTGCTGAGAGGGAGATCGGTGCATTACCATATCCAGGCTCGCTCACACTAAGAGAACCCCCATGACTGATATCCGCCTTTAAGCTGAGAGGAGTGCGGACGCTCCTGTCAGAGTTGAAGATCGAAGGCACAATGGTCTGTCGGGGTACGCGCGCAAAGTCCTCATAGACATGCAGCTGCTGTGATGATAGTCCTGTGGGCTTGAGTCGCAGCGCTTCAGGAAGGCTGGCCGGGAAGCGCGAGGATTGGTAAGTAGTCATGTCGTAATAGGGCTGTCCCGTACGTTCACGATGCTTCTTTCGGATGCTGAAGGCGCTCGCCAGACTCTCCTCGATCTCTGGAATCGACTTCTCCATTGCTGCTTTCTCAATGACCGAGCACGCCAAGTCCAGGTTGTCGTTGACTGTCATCAGGATCGCCTGCTCAGGCATACTCTGATCCGTGAATCCATTTTGCAAGAAAAGGGTCCGGATAATGTTTGCCATGCTGACACGGAGTGGCTCCTTGCATGTTACCAAGGCGAGACTACCGGCAAGATTTTGCGCCATCAGGTGCGCAGCCTTCCGCATCTTTTCCTCGTTCGGCTCCATGGCAAAATCCTTCATGATCATCTCGCGAGTCGATATTCCTGCGATGGATACTGATCTGTCAACTACTGGAGCTACAATTTCACGGACGGCGCGGTCAATGGCAAGATGCACAAGGCGTTTGAGTACTGGACGCTCATTGAAGAAGGCAGGGGGATTGAAGGTCACAAAGGCAGCCAGGTTGGGGACCATCTCCATGGCTGTATCATTTGGAACAGCTGGTGGGGTTGACGGCTGCGCTGTCTGAACGGGCATTCTGGCAGAAGGGGCATAGCCGCCCATCGACAAGCGCTCAAAGTCCTGAGTGAGCGAGGCAGGGTGGGCAACAAGGCCTTGCGGCGGTTTGTCCTTGAGGATGCTTGTTGGCTCGATCTCCTTTAGGTCAAGGGCAAGACTGTTGCAGAGGACCTCAATCTCGAACTTGAGATGCAGCTTGAGATCAGCGAATTGATACAGCTCTACCAAAAACTGCATGATGGCGATCAGCCAAGGGTTCGGAGGCTTGAACACCGTGCTCTTGTTGCACTGCTCAAGCACCTTGCAGACGAATGGAATGACAACGATAAGTTTGTTGCTGTCGTAACCCTCGATAAGGAGCTCCTTGAATGCGAGATTCTTGTGCTTGATCGGACGATTGCGGGCCAAGGTCATCCCTCCGAGCCAGGATCCAAGGTTCTTCAGGAGTGTGCGGTCCGAGGACGAATGAACCGTCTTTTCCGTGTTGATTAAGATCTTGATGTTGGTGTAGGTCTCATGGAGGACGTGGCGGTAGAGCAGTGAGCTCTGAAGGCCATCAAGGAACTGAAGATAAAGGACATGGTAGTTGGGCTCGATGCTCGCACGCTTCACCACGATATAGTTGCTGAACCATCGGTACGCACTTTCGCGCAACAGATCCTTCATTTCCGCCAGCTTGGTGTCAATGTTGGTCTGCGACACATTGTTGATGATAAACAAAATCTTGTCCTGCGTTTGCTCGTTGGGGATTTCATAGTTAATGACAGCGTCATTACGTCCATCGAGGAGCGTGTCCACGTTCAAGGACGTAAAAATTGGACGTGCGGCTGGCTGAGGAGACGCCGCCGTGAGTAATCCCGGTCCGCTGTTATGGCGCTCGTCTTGATGAGGTGTTGATCGATGTGGAGATGTAGAGGAGGCCAGGTCCTCTAATTGGTTTGACCCTTCTTCCGAGTCTGTGGAGGCTGCTGGAAGCATTGCGTGAATATAACGCACAATATCAGGGTGAACCTGCTGCAGGTGTGTGATTTGCAGGAGATGGGAGCAATATGTTGGCCATTCTTGAAGTCTCGACTGAAAGCGGCTCAAGGCTCGGGCGCCAAAGTTGAACATCTTTGACCCTGGCGGGTTACGCAAGGCATCGAGGACATAGCGTAGGGCAATGCCCAAGGGGATGTAGGAAACCAACTGATGCTGAACCAACGCTCCAAACAAGTCACTTGTGATGGAGAGTTCTTTCTCGCGATACGTTGCGAAGAATCTGTACTCGTCGAACAAGTTGTGGATCATGCACGCATAAATGTCCTGTTCTTCCGAGTCTGCCGAATTCTTGAACCGCTGGAGCAAGTCCACAATCTCAGGAATCTTGATATCGCCACGATAGATCCGCTTGTAATAATCGTTCGTTGATTCCTCGACCTCGGCTGAAAAAGAAGACTCGGCGCCTTGAGTGCTGATGTGGTCGCCTGGTGATTTGGTAGTGGCCAGCTCTGGATGAAGCCTGGAACAAGCGTCGCGTACACTCTTCAAAACGACCGCGTTCGCGGGGGAAATTGGGCTGTCGCAAAAAGCAACATTAACGTTAGATTGTGCGTGATAATAATTACGAGCAACGAGAGGATAGGCAGATCATCATCTTCTCTTTGATTTACCTCTCACTGAGAACTTTCAAAACTACCACAGTCGTTTCAAGAGGCAGTTTCCTGTCTAAAGGAACATGGTCTTTCACATCACAGGCAATCCGAACACTGAGGTAGTCCAGAATTGCCCTCACAAAGACATCTTGTCCAGCGGCGATCCGGTTTTGAAGCCATTTGTCAAGGGGCATCAAATGCTCGCTGTAGGCGAGCACGGCGAGATCAATGGCAAAGGCAAAGGATCTGACTTCGAGCACTTTGTCTAGAATGGACAGGTCCTCCGTGATCTTGAGAATCTTGGACAGCGAGGAGGGATCATGATGGTACAAGTCCAACAATCCTGACAAGAACAGTGCCTGGTTCACTTGCCAGAGACGAGTTTGAACAAACCGGGAGTTGGTGCCTGTTCCTGTGAGGTAGACATGAAGCAGTTTTGAAACCACATCCTGGTGGAGCTGGCCCCATGGCACCTTCATCTGAACAAGGCCGAGAAACAACAGCTCCGTGGAGGATTTTAAGCCGGAATTCAATATGACTTCAACGCCGTCAAGAGCCTCATTGTCTGCCAAAGTTGCCAGGGTCATGACAGTTTCCACCAGGGGCAAGCAATTCCAAATACTGGCTTCCAGTTCGAGTGAAGCGTGGGTTTGGACTTCTGGGCTGGACCGTGAGAACTGATCCCGGCTGAAGATGTGAGTTGAGGATGCCCACTCTTGCTCCAATAGCTTCACTGGTGAGGCGACCAGTTCCCGAAGAAAAGAGATCTGACCCTTTATATTGTTCCATTGACCCCACAGAGCATCCATTGGAAAGAGGTTTCCATTCTAAATCCAAGAGACTCCCATGTCAGCTGTGAATGTCAAGCGTCTATGCTGTGCGGCAAAGATGAAGATTTAGGCAATACCTTTCCAGTGTCGTGGAATGCGTTGACGATGAATTCAAAGCCGAAGGCATCCATGACTCGAAAGCCAGGGTAATCAAGTGCTCGGATTATATTGACCCAATCAATGGAATAGTTGTTCAAAGATGAAGCAAACGTCTTGAAGTCCCACGAGTCCCCGACATCTGCAATATCCTGACGTGATATCATCATTCCAAGCACGCGTGCAACGTCGTGTTCGCTGGGTCCCGATTCGTTGTCATATCCAGTCTGGCGTAAAATCTCCTTGACAGAAGACGTCGAATTGCAGCAGGAAGGCCCTGCCTCGTGCATAGCTCTGGCCAATGCTGCTGATTCCGGTCGCTCGCTCATTTCACTACAAAGTCCAGCGCAAGAGTAAGCCCCTTGGTGGTCAGTTCCAAATGCCCTAACGTTGAATTAGACCTTGATATGCAAAAGCCCTGCGCTGTACTAACCGAATCTCTTTTATGGCAATGGCGGCGCTGTCGGGAATATCGTTGTTGAAGAGGGCAAACACAAGGCTGGTCACAGTATCGTTGGGTTCGCTCCAGTGTTTGTAGCTCGTCGGGTCGAGAGACTGTACAAACTCCAGCAAGGAATCTGGTGTTGCGAGTTGCTGTTTGAGCGACGGCGTGGCTGACTCTATGGTTTGCTGGGCTGGAGTCGAATGAAAGCATAGGTGAATATAACACCGGTGGGCCATTATTGTGGTTGCTACAACATCCACTCGAGTTGCAAGGCATGTCATTTCGTGCTTGTTTTCTGCTATACCTTGCTTGACAAGATTAGGCCTGCGAGAGTGGAGCAAGGCAATGGCCAGACGTGTCCTTTCCAAAGGCTGCAAGGAAGAGTCCTGGAGGAGGGGCTGCAAATCAAAGTGTGGGAGGGCCTCGCTCGTTTCAGTGGAGCTGACGGCTTCACAAAAGGCTGCGGCTGAGGTCTGCGACGTTGCGAGGTCGTGCAGCTGATCGAGGAGGAGTGTGTGGAGGGGCGAGCCGATGCAGCTGCTGGCGGCCGAGGCTGATCCTTGTGCTGTTTGCCAAGTGTGGACTAGACGTCGAATAAGATGCAAATAAACGCCTTTCCCGTTGTCCTCGATAAGCTGTCGGGCAATAATAATAAGAATAATAATAAAGGACAGACAGCAGGTTAGAGTCAAGACAACGACGAGCATGCCCGTGTCGAGCAGAGAATGCGTGAGGCAGCGCGGCGAGGCCTTACGGAGCGGATTTCAGCTACGTTCCTGGCGTAGGTGGTGTCGGAGAGGGTGGAAAGGAGGACGGCGACCTGGGCCTTGACGATGGTCAGGAAACTGGACTTCCTGGCTGGGGTGTGGAGACTTGCGGCGGGCTGTTGTTCTTCAGAGCTCATGCTGCAGACGGGAGGTCATGATGCGCGTGCGAGATCCAGTGATGTGTGCAAAGAATGAGAGCGACAGACAAAGACAGACAAAGACAGACAAAGACAGGCCAGACAGACGGAACTAATCCACGGGAGACGCGGATGGCTATTGACAGATCTAGATGAGCGGCGAGCAGCATGTCAGCACAAGATCAGCCGTTGCACATCCGGCACTTGCAGCACGCGCAGGCCATCGCCAATTACCGAAACTGCAGACAGGGAACGAAGGACTTTGGAGATCTCAAAAGCTCCTCTGCTGTCTAATGCTCGGGAGGCGCGTAAATTTGCACGGCTTAAATGTCGTCACCGAGTGAACAACTGGGCTTGCGCAACTATCTAAATCCACCCAAAGGTGGACAAGGGTGTTTGCGAACTCAAAGGCAAAGAACCTATTCTGGTGCAACCTGCTCGGCACTGCCCTCATCCTCAGCATGGCGCTTGCGAGTTCCGCAACCACCCGCGCTACCACCACCACCACCACCACCACTACCTCCCTGCAATCAGGGGTGATCCGCCGTCCTCGCCAATCGGGTGCTGATACAGAGGACGTCCTTGTCGCTCCTCATAGCTGCGCAGGTTGTTGACCATGTTCTGGCCCGCGAGACCATCCTGTGCATGTGTTTCTTGCATCCTCGATAGTAGGGGCCCTCTATGGTCTCCGCCTGGGCAATGTACCGCTCGCACGTTGGACAGCGTTTGCTTGTATAATACTCATTACAACCCTCAACTGAATAGCCAAGTGAGCGCGCCTATGCAATGAGTGAGTGGAGAGCCATATCAGTTAACAACAGCCTCGCTGGAACGCTCTAAGGTATCCACAATAGCTGAACAAGGAAGGTAGTTACCTTGTGGATGAAATATGCCTTAAAGGTTTCTTGTAGCGATAAGAGTCTTGATGTAGAACTGAATCGACCCAGACCAACACCAATTACGACTTCGTCCCCCCTGCCTTTGCTCGCCCAACAGTGCCGCCTACTATACACCAAAGAGCCTCGGCCGACCGCTCGTACGCTTTCTCCCTAGCCTTTCTTGACATCTTCCTGTACTTAAGCCTGTATCGTTTGCCATTGTATAACGAGTCAAGATGACCCTTATTTTCCTTGCGGCTTGAAGGTGGTCGTGAAAGCTAGCACTGTTGCAGCAAGTGTCGGCATGGATGACTCGATAGCACGGATAGAATGTGTCTCCTGTGTCGCAGCGGCCGTGATAATGGATGACTGGTTGTCGGCCGGGGCTAGTGCTGATTCGGCGCTGTTGGCGTTCGAAGGACGAGAAGGTTACTTCAGCTCGGCATACTTCTGCTGCTCCATCCAGGTTTTGAATCTGAGACTCGGTCGTGCCACAGCTCTCTGGTTGGCGACGAGGTTAATGTGCCGCGCCCGACCTGCTCGACTAATGCTCTTTGCCCCTCGACCACTACCTCTCTTGTTACGGCCACTGCCTCTCTTGTTACGGCCACGGCTGCCTCGTTTCTTGCTACTCCTCCGCCTTCTGACTCTAGGGTTCTTGTAGTAAGGCGTACGCGCCGACAACAAAAGCTTGACCAAGGTATGATACTCGTCGTAACCGCAGCCAAGGAGGCGCTCAACATCGGCGGGAGTCTTGGAAACGTTGTGGACCTCCGTCAAGTAATCGGTCGTGCCTGCAGTGGTGGTGAGCACACGATCAGGTAGCACAGCGGGGCTGTAGCGCTCATACTTGACCAAGTTCAGTTCACGGAGGAGCTGCGAACCGTATCCGTTTGTCTTTATGGAACCACTCAGAAAATACTTTACCCCTTTTCTTGGTAGGTCCGTGGATCGAACTCGTTACCATGTAGAATGTTGATATGAGCACGAAGCTCTTCAATCTCGACAACTCTGACAGCTGCCGCGACACCGCTTCCTTTTTTTGTCGTCCACGCAGGCGATCGCCAGACACGGTCCTTGGGTTGATGAGGGCTATGAGTTGCTGAATCAGCACAGCAGGTATCTTGAAAGGGAGCCCAGTCTCTTACTAATTCCTCCTAGCTCGCCGCCGCTGGTGGTCCGTAAAAGCAAATGAGATTCCTGAGAATGGGGTGAACGTCGTCTCGCTTGCTCAAAAAGCATAAGAGTTTATTCTCGGTAAAGGTCTTAAAGCCATGCTCCTCCGATGACAGTGGCGAAAGACACTGAGGTTGGCCCAGCTGCGGCATTCGCTCGGACAAAATCTGGATCGCCGGCTCCTACGACGTAAATTTCACTGCTTGGTCGCTCGCCAGCTGCTCCTCTTGATTACTGCTTGCACCTAGGGTAATCTGTAAGTGGCGAACGATTAGATTGGGGTGAGTTGTATGCACAGATGACAAGAACTAAACATGGAGAAAATACCTTTGTAGTGTCTCTTCAGCTCAGCGGGCAACTGCGATGCGACCGATCGAACGATCAGCCCTGAGTGTATCACTCCACACTTCCGATTACGTCTGCTTTGGCCATTGTCAACTTTTCTAGATGCCCCATCTCCTGCAGACGTCGGATAAAATTGTTGACGGCTGCCCCAGTTTAGTCGGGCCAAGCAGGTTACCTGAGTACAGGAGCGTCAAAGGCTGCAGATGAAGACCGCGTTTGCTCCATCGTTTTCGCCATCCTCAACAGGGCTGTCATCACCATCGTCATCGGTCACGTTCATGTGGACGAGTATAGCTTGGTCTTACTGGCTGACCTTGTCACAGGCTCTGCAGGTCGAGAGGCACAGGCGTGGGCTGAGGGTAAAATATATCCTCCACATAAAGACCTATGAGCATCTGGCATTGACGCCTGATATCCCATGCCGCTCGGACTGCGCCGCGGATACACTCGACGATGGCCTTGCTGATTCTTTCATCCTCATCAACCGCGCGGACATTGCTAGACAGACGATCAGGATCCAGAAAGACCATCGGGTACTCGAATGACAACGCTTTCCTCATCACCCTGCGTCGAAAGCGACCAGTCTCGCTTATCTCTGCCCTAATGGCCGCGGGAGGTTTCTTCTTTGTAGACTTGGGCAGACTCGGCTTCTCTGGTGGCTCCTTCCGGGTCTTGAGCTTATGCTGCAACAATATGGCTCGTGCCGGCTGCTCCTTAGATGGCTCATACAGGACTTTGGGGCTGAATCTGGGTCGATACCGATGGGCATTGGCTGGATCCTGCTTGTCAGCAGTAGCGAACGGGTTCATAGGCTTGATCCAAGAGGAGACCTTTATTTATAACTACCAGCGATTGAACTTCCTTCCCAATTGTCACCCTTCTAGCCTAGCATCAGCAAAATACAACACAAGGAAGTTGTCAAGAATCGGGTAGGAATATATGAAGGGAAGCAAGGCGAAGATAGATCACTGCATACTATAGATGAAGGATACTAGTATTTGTCGATCTATACATGGCCTGAAAGCGAGTGCAGCACGGGTTGAACAGGATGGCACAGCACCAAAGAGAATCGGTGATGGTAGGAAGCGGCGACGGTGAGCAGAGTTGAAGAGCGTGGCGAGAAGCGATGGGCGCCATCTCGAAGGAACGCGATATGTTCGGCAAGTACATGACAGGAAAAAAGGGATGGGAGCTGAACGACCTCGTTCGCTAGCTCGCTCGCAGGGGGTACATCTTTCTTCAAGTTGTTACCACGTTGGAAGGCGCATGAGGATACAGAATGGACGAGGTGATATGCACAAAGAATCAAGGATTTATTCACTACTTATATTGGCCTCACGAAGGTGGCCGGCAGCTGATGTATTGTACCGGGCTGGAAAAAAATAGGCAACAACGTCTTCGTAACTTGCCCTGTCTATGTTCGTGAACGTGCAAAAGATAATGCTCATCTATTCATGGGAATAGAAAGTTACTCGGTATGAGAGGACTACAGATATGTCAAGACTTAGTGAACATTAGCCGCAACTGGTTTACCCTTGCAGCTTGTGTAGGATGAGCACTGATCCACTCATGAACCGCGGCTATGGCGGTACCGGTGGCCTCCATCTTGCCGAAACCATAAATTCCGGCCGATACACAACACAGTGCCTATTTTGCCGTTCATAAACCGAAGCAACGACAAAGGTTAGCGGAATGAAAAAGTGCCCCATGTATCCGTGTGATAAATAACATACCACGCTCTGGATGTCGCCCTGATCGCTTGCTAGTGTCAACGCGTTCCAGTAGCAACTTTTCAAGACGTCTTTCTCACCCTTATGTGGCCCTACAGAGTGAATTATATCTACAAAAGAGCCATGCGAATACAGCGTTAAGATGAGGAATTAGACCAACGGACACAGCTATAACCATATTGCTTGACCCTGGCTAGTATGTTGTACTCACAACCGCAGGGCAAATTGAATGCTGGGGTAACCTTTGCATACTAACCATCATCAAGAGAAAATATAACAGTTGTTAAGGCACACACAGGGATTCTCATGTTAATCAGGTAGTCTACATCGAGCACACTTACCCCTTCCTCACATCCACCAGCAGCTGTGCATGCCGCCACCAGCTCAGGCCCAGCTGCATCGAATATCGCACCACAAACTAAATAAATCATCGTGTGGTCAGTATCATTGACTTTTGCCAGCAGCTTCAACCAAAGTAGTGCAAAAGGGAACCGTACCTCCTCCGCCTGGCGCAAGGTCACTATGGCCATTAATGAAGCACCTTTTGTGCCGATTGCATCCACCTGGAGGTAAGTGATATCGCCATGGCTGAGAGTGGAAGTACAAACGTGATTAAAACTTGGCCGTAAAGGACGCTCGTTATGTTTGAAAAGCAAGTAGGTGTATTTACTATTGGATGCTCCCACTGGAACTAAAGGGAGGAGGCAGAGCCACTGCCTGTTGGTGAGGGGACAGGTGTAGACTCGACAGGCACAGGGGTTTCTGGTGATGGTTCAGTTTTCGGGGCCGACGCCACCAGATGCTTAAAAGGATGAGGACCACCAGGCAACTGCCCACACCACTCGCGATGGTATTGAAGAGGCCGGGCTAATCTCAGCCAGACGCAGGTGGGGCGGACACGACGGCGGACACGACGACTCAAACACCGGCGCGTCAATTGGAAGCAGAGCTGATATTTCACTCGCCAATTCGCCGAAAACCATCTTGACGTTGGCGGGTGTGGATGGTGCCTTGCGAGGCACATAGGCTTTTTGTCCGTTGAGTGTGAAGGGGATGTCTTGAAACATTGTGTTATGGACGATATAGGGTGCAGTGGAAAAGAAGAATGGAGGAAATGAGACGTTGGAGCGACGCGAGGTAGCTCCTAATATTGCAGCAGAGCGACAGCTGAAGAGGCCGGCGGATTAAGTGGCATGAAGAATGTTGACCATCTGACAACCTGGCGTAAGCCATGTCCCTGGTGCTGTTCATGGATGATGGGGTGCGAGGAAAATACACGGTTTCTCCGTTCTTGTCAAGAACGGCGTATTCCTACATTTCGTGCAATGTAGTTGTGGTTGTCGTTGTGGTTGTGAGCGTTGTGTGGAAGAGATGTGTCGAGTTGTGAAGATGGAGGCGACTACCTATATTGCTTTCCGTTTGCAGAGTGAGGACGCGAGGCGAGGGCTGAAAAGCAGCGAAACAATAGGATGCACGTCATATCAATTTGTTGGCCAGGTGCTGTGCTTTTGCAGACAATCGGATGATTCAGAAGGCATAGGTAACGCGCGGCCATGCAAGTAAGGGAACAATAGTGCAATTAAGGAACAAGTCCATGCATTTGTTGGATATCTCTCCTTAAGCGCATGCTTTTATCCGTTTTGGATTTCTCCCACTCCCTTTACAGTGGGCAGAATGACTCCCTCGATAGCTGAGAGGGCTACAGTGCGAGCCCACATCGGTGTCAAATAAGAATAGCAATCGACGGTGCGAATCCGCTACCTTTGTGTGTGCTCAACATCACCAATTTTGTTGCAGCTGCAACGGGCTTTCAAGAACCGGGAGCAGGGTCGTGCAACTCCTCTGACTGAGGCAGTGTGGACGCCATGCGTTGCAGGACAAGTTCCAGTCGACTCTCTATAAGGAAGCGCATAAAGTTATGCTAAGGGATGTCTCAGACATCATTACCAAACACACAGCGACACTTACCTTCTAATCTGCTTTCAAAAGTAGACGAAGGAGGACCGTCTGCATCCACAAGGCAAAGTGTCAGAACTATGGTGTGCCAGTTGACCTTTGAGCAAGCAAAGCATGCGAGTTCAATGTCACTTACAAATTTGTCATGAGCTTTCTAGCTCAATAAACTTTTTTAGAACTGGCGCCGGACCTTGGTCGTCGGCCCCGCCTTCTCCTGCACATCCACATCCACTCCAGGTCTATTGCCCCTTCTTCCCTGCCCCTTGCGCTGCTCCGCCTGCTGATCCTCTTTCGGCTTGTACTTTGCAGGACGACAACCATCCACGATTTGAGCCTGGCAGACCCTCGCAATACTCTCTGATCTAACATTCCATGCGCAGGAAGCCAGTCTCGGCCTTTTGCTCTACGGCCTGCCCCAGTTGTCTCCAGAATATCATGGCGTCCTCGCTCAGCCGTGGGCTCTTTCCGACTTCAATCTCATAGTCTTTAGTCAAGACAAATGCCTCGCCGTTGTCGACCACAGGAGGGTGTCGCAGGAAGTACTACACACGCTGACTTCTTCCGAAAGGACGTGTACATGTCGGGTTACACGCAGCAGCTTCAGCGACCGATGGGGCAGCCACTCCACCAGTCGGTGGGACAACATAGCCAGCAGCCGGTGGGACAACAGCTCCAACAGCATATAGGACAGCAGCCTCAAAGACCGATGGGGCAGCAACTTCATCCAGAGGCATATCTAATTCAGCAAACGGCTCACCCTCCCCAACAGGCAGTGTTTAGACCCATAATGCCTACAACAAATTTCATGCACCATCCCCAAAACCAACTCTCGTTTCAACAACAGCCTCAGCAAAGACCGCCGAACTGTCAGTCGCGACCACAGTATCGGCCGCGACTAGATCCTCAGCATCATTCGCAACCGGGTCTACAAATCCAGTCTCAACTAGGAGCAAGCTATCCACAGCACCCAGGATACCGACCTCTCGTCGGACAGGTAACCAACTTGCTTTTGTTATGACTTTTTTTTTTCTTTTGCGATTCTAAGTCTTGTTTCCGTGCATTCTTTGTAGTCATCAATACACCACAAGCCCTATCCCAGACAGAGAGCCCTCGCCTACTTTCGAAGCACCGTCTCCCCTGATATCCAGTAGCTCGTCGCTAACAATGTCACCTCTACTCCGCCAAGGATCCCTGACACCATCAAATTCCACCGAATCGCGGGAACGTTCACGGTCGCTTTCTGTGGCCCTGAAATCTCCTGTGCTCAAACAAAAACGCTCTACAAAATCTTCACCTTCGATGTCTGCTGGAACTCACCGCTCATCCCAAGCTAGCCGAAAGAATGAACCACTCGCAAAGCACGACTTCCAGCCATCGCAGGAGACGTTTCTTGCAGAGTAACTCGCCGAGCCAGAGATTGAGGCTATACTAAACGGTCCGCCAGACTCTGTGAACAACTTTTACCAAAGCAAGACGGACGTTCACAAGGAACTGGCAAAAAGGTTTTTGGATGAGTTCGACTTAACTTTGACTGATAGTCAGATCAAAAACAAGATTGCGAGCATGCGCAGACAGTATTCAAAAGCAGCGGCGTGCAAGAAGGAGACTGGCGGCGGAAGAACACGGAGTTTGGCTGACCTGAAGAAGAAAACCCACGAGATATGTCCATTTTTCGACATCGTCGATGACATTTGGAGCAAGTCTTGGTCGTTAAACCCAAGGCCTCCGCTTGACTCGGGTGCAGGAGTTTCGGACGCCGAGAGAGCGTTTGATAGCGACGAGGACGGCAGTATCCAAAAGCTGGATCACTCTACTCGTTTGCCGCGACAACAGAAAAAGGCTTTGTCGAGGGATGAAGTTCTGCAGATGGTAGTCGCGGAGAAAAATACCACTAAGCGTTCTAACGGGATTATTGCTGTCGCGGAGGGTTTGCGAGATATATCGAGGCTGTCAAAGGACAAGAGGATCGACGACCAATGAGTCAGGCAGTACAGGATTGCGTGCGATCATAAGGAAAATATGGAAAAGATCAGGGCAGACAAAAGGGTGCAGTTGGAGAGGATAAAATTGGGGCTCGATATATTGGTATTAGAGTACTGTCAACATGTCCTATGACATTATGAAATCCGAAACGCGCACCGTAGTGACACTTGGTCGCAGTCTTCTCAGCAGGTGTGGGCCACTTGATGACCTCCGGGATGAGGCTGCACAGAGCGATTACGCACCGTTGCGTATACATCTTGGTGGAACCGGCAGATACATCCAGGACTCGCCCAATTGAAGTGTATGAGGCTAGGGATCCATCGTGGCCCAATCGGTGCAGGGCGACCTTCAACTGCACTCTGACATCCGCTTGTAGCCCGTTGCCTTTGGTGCGAAAGACATGTTGTCCCTCAATTTTTTTAAGACGTACTCAAACTGCTGAGGGGTCATTCTCAGAGCGTCCTTGAAGTCGCGAGGTGAAAATTCCGAAAGTCGTTCGTCCCGATAGAGGCGAAAATGCGGTGATCGAGGTATGCCAGTGGTTTGGTTGAAGTACCGGTTATTCTCAAGGAAATCTGCGACGAGTATTGCAGCCTCAAGCAAAGAGTCCTCATCGTCTGAATCCTCTTGCTCCAGAGATGACTGAACGTGTTCGCTTACGGTGTTTACGATCATCTCGAGCGCTTGGTTTCGCAAGGACTTTCGTGTTGGCATGATGGCTAAAGGAAGGGAAGAACAGGTAGCTCGTTGTCTTCCGTCCGTCGTTCTCAATTGACTTACAGCTTGATAAAGACGGCGCATTTGTGGATTGCTCCTTGTACTGTACTGTTTCGACACGCAAGTGTCAATTGCACAGACCTTTGTGTTCAAAAATATATACCGATTTTGCGAGGTCAACATCGATGCAGCGATTCTAGGACTGAACGAGGCCGATGCCAGAAGCGGGCTCATCTCGATTAACTAAAACTTTAATACCTTGGGCCAATTGAAACGCAGTAGTGACTCCAGCATCAAAATCAGAATCGGAGGGCGATTTTGACGAGGCTATTTAATATAATTGCAAAATTTGAATTTCCAGTCAAACAGACATTGCGCAGCAGAGATTGCAAGTCCGTGCACCGCCATCAAACTGAAACAGACCGTGTCCAGGCAACACTCGTAACGGCAGTATTTTTTTTTTCTCGTAGGGTTTTTCTGGACTACAGTGAAACATGCAACATCGTTGGTGAAACTGGAAAAGAATTTTTTTTACGATATTTGCCATATCAGCTCTTGAAGATGTTCGGCTTCTTTTTTCTAGCGTGGGAAGGCAGGTTAGATGCCGTTTCTTTATTTACAATGTTACTGTATAACGGCAGCAAGAATAGCTCTTAATCCCAGCTAGATCTCCTGCCAGCTAAGTCCTGGCTATGGCATCGTCATCAGCGGGAAAATAGTCGACGGACTCTACGATTTGTACTTTATCGACTTTGACTTTGTGGTGCGGGGCATGGATCACTTTGTGCTGTCCCGCTCCATACGTATGAGGTTTGTCATTATAATACAAAATAGCCTCATAGCCTTGAGTCACGTCCACCGACATCACTTCAACATCATTAATGTCTTGCACCATTCCATTTTGCATTTCGTTGATATCCTTCACTGGAGTCTTGAGATTTGGCCTTCCGTACAGCTTGCAGGCAAGAGCGCCGGCACTTGAATTGAAACCAGATTTATCGGTCATGCTAGTTCAAGTAGTGAGGAGTCATTGGAGGGATTAGAGGGATAAGAAAATAAACTTGAAATACTTGAGGAAGCCAAGGTCAAATTCTTACGTACCTTGTTTGCAGATAGATGGGCTTTGTGAAATTGTTTGTGTGCTTTGAACTGAGAGTGCGAATCTGAAAACAATCAAGAATCCCTTTTATATGATTTTAACTGAAACCAACCATTGAGTAGTCACCCTCGTGAAAGATCTCACCAATTTGGAAACATGGCTTTCACACGCGGTCCCCGTTTCACTAGGTCAGTCAATGAATGTAGTCCTGGGAAAAATAAAGCGGCGTGGGCAGTGCAGTCTGGGTGGCCCGACAAGGCCTGGACACAGGCGTTTTCTTTGTGGGATCAGACGCCTGCGAGAGAGCTGTCCACTCTAGACTCCTCCCACGGTGGTGGCTGTGCAATCTTCCAAAGGGAGACAGACTGGTGCAGTCTGGACAAGGCTTTCTTATATTGTGGAACGCAGAGTTGTATGAGACAGCTGGCGACTGTGCCATTGGCTAGATTGATACGCCTAGCGGGTCATTTTTTTGCTCACATCCCTTGACATCAGTAATCGCTCACACTCTTCGTCCTACCACCGCTTAGAGCGACGCAGAGCTGTTTGGACCCATTCTGAAAACAGGCATGAGAAAATCTCACCCACGACACATTGTGAGACGCTGCAACGCCAGTGAGAATAGAGCAAAACGCAGGCCACAAACTGGGCATACTCGTTGCAGTAGCAACGGGATCTCTAACGAAGGTGCGCTACCAACTAGATCGACAACTCGTTGTCTGGCATATCTGATATACGTCCATGCGACCCGTCGTTCGCGTGATTTAGGTTGAAGCATCGAAACTGTGCTAGCAAACGCGCTAAACGCCGCTCTCTTCCAACGGAGTCTGAGTCTCAAAAATGAGTGGCTGTGTTGGTGTCTGGAGCCCCAAAAAAGAACTCTCACATCGCTGTATTTGTGACCCGCAAGGATGGACCACTTGCTCTTGAACACAGGTCGAAACTGATTTGGATGAGACTTGCGAGCGACGTAAAAGGGTGGCGAGGTCATCAGACTCCTCGCTCTCTGCGCCTTCATCGCCACGCGCATTTGCATGAGCCGCTCAAGTTCTGTAACCCCGTCTGTAAAGTCCGAGTCGTGTCTGGCAGGGGGGCCTCAAGCAGCGTGGCTCTTTTGTCCAAAAAGACGTGGCTCGCGTTTTCACGACCTTAGCCGAGACTTTGGTCGCCGCAACCGAGCAGTAGAGATCCAGCATAGCTGCGCTCGTGGTGCTCGGGATCCTCTCGATGAAGTCGGTGTTCCTAGCGAGGCCGAGTCCTTCGATGTTCTTGGAGAAGTCATTGTTGGAGACTGTCGCCAGCAGAGCCAGATGCTTCTCAGTGAGTAGTCCCAATGCCTTTAGAGTGGCTCCCTTCGAGTAAACTCCATAGCCCTGGTGGTTGGGAAGTACGGAGGACGGTCATCACGCCCTCAAAAGCAAAGTAAATCGCTGTCCCCGGAGTCGACCACGGCGTCTATCTGATTCGAAGCCAGCCCAGCTATGCACAGGTCTGCTTCAAAGGTGCACCGGCAAAGAGTGACTTTTGTTGCCAGACCTTCCAGGACAGCCACCATGGTCGCAGCAGGAAGTACGAACACTCTCTTGGGGCACTTCCGGATAGTTTCAACGACTGCTCTCGAGGCCCATCTCCATCTTCTCCTTGGCCTTATTCCTCTTCTCTTGTCGTTCCTGGTGTGTCTTCTCTTTCTCCTTTGTAGCTGCACCATCACAGTGCACGAGACAGTGCTGCCCAAAGGTCTCTACGATGGTGTCACCGAGGCGAACGCCAATCCTGTGCCCGTTCTCGATCGAGCTGTCCGTTTGCAACTTGTGCAGTAGCGGGGCGAAGTAGCAACCCAGGAAATCAACATGTAACATCTTGCCTGCCAGACTGGAGGGATGCACAGGAGGTGGACAAAGCCCTTTTGCCTTGAGCCGTTGATAGAGACCGGCCACGCCCATCTAACAAGAAAGAAAGTCGCTTGTTAAGTAGTTTGCTGAATTGCTCAACGCCCTGGGTCTATATTGATATGAGCAGCCGAGCAGCCATATGAACATACGATCAAAAGACGACCGTTTGCAGTTAACGAAAGGTAGAGCGTGTAAGGGAGTGGACAGACAACAGAAGGTAAACGACACGAGACGAGAGAGAGAGAAGGTGAAAGATAGCTGGATAGAGATGGCGGCAACACGAGGAGAGAGAGTGTGAGAGATGGATGGAGGAGAAGCAGCGGCAGTATGGGAGCAAGTGGTTGATAGAGTAGAGTGAGGTCTAGAGCGAGAGTGAAAGGCGGCGACTAGGAGGCAAGCGAGAGTGAGAGACAGGGAGAAAGTTGAAAAGACAAAGAAGAGCAAGAAGGGCAAGACGAGCTTAAGATGTTCGAGGGCAAGAGTGAAAAGAGAGAGCCAGTGTCGACAAGAGACAGCCAACTGGCTGTTGATCAAACCTGGACGCTCGTCTCTGCCGTCCATTGGACATCACAATGGCCCAACTCAAATCTTTAAGAGGCATGCAGAAGACCTCCATAATGTGAAGACATTTCTAGCGAGCCTGCAGAAACTACATGCAAAAATCATAAGAGAAATTTATACGGCCCGCTCTTATGTTATAGATGAGATATTTGAGTGAAGCCAATAATGCTACTGTCTGTGAGCAGCTTAAGTGCTGTTGCCACGGCAGCATGTATACGAGACGCGTCCTACGCGTCCAGTCTCTTCCGAAAACAAGCACCTTTCCTTTGCATCCGTCCCTCGTACATGCAGTCCTCAATCGCCCACACATTGACAGCACTTCCAAGCACAAACAGCCGCAACAGCCACAGTAGCAAGAAGCATCAGCCATGAGAGTCAATGAAATGCCACCATTGAAAGTTCAAGATACTTGGATAAACGGCGCGATACGCAAATGTGCAGAAGGCAGCATCCCCTGAACTTTTTTATGGGTGGCATAATTTGTTTCCTTTATAGAGAGTTGACTTTATTCAATTTTTGGTACAAGGAACCTTTTTAATGGGGCAACCTCGCAGTCCTGCCCCATTTAAAAGAATTGAGGGGTAAGATGCGAGACAAAGCCACGAGTGCGCGACTCTGCAGACATGTCCTCACCTCATCCAGCACAAGATCATGGACAAAAAGGCGGACAGGAGCCCAATCAAAAAGAGATCGTCTTCGCCTTCTCGCTCGAGATCGCCCTACAGCAGCCGTAGGGACTACAATAGTAGTGCAAAAAGACGAGACTCTCGCTCTAGGTCTCCGCGTCCTCGCTCGCGGTCTAAGTCACCCAGGCGAGGCAGATCTCCGTCTAGGTCGCCTATCCGGGACCGTCGCTCAAGGAGATCGCTCTCCGGCTCACAGTCAAGGTCAAGGTCACCTGTCAGGAGGCAAGATGGCGGTGAACTCGGCCACGGACGTGGTTTTGGCAGACATGATGGCCACAACGATCGCGGCGGATACAGTGGACAAAACAGAGGTGGGCGAGGTCGTGGTGGTCGGAGTGGAGGACCCAGACATGAGTCAAGTTTCAAAAGCGGCGGTGGCCCCGCTGGGCCAGGTAAACCAGATGTATGGGGCGCCGAAATCGCAGCTGCAGAGGAAGCTGAGCGGGAAAAGAAACCGGTGATCGCGGAAGAAGACAAGGAAAAGCCGAATTTTGGATTGTCAGGATCGTTGGCTGCAGAGACGAACACCACTGTGAATGGTACACTACTCAAGTACAATGAACCACCGGAAGCGCGGAAACCGAGTCAGAAATGGAGACTTTACGTATTCAAGGGTGACAAAGAGATTGGTAAATACCTCTTGACTGCGAGATTTCGTTTTTTTTTTCGAATCTGCGACTAACTTGTTCAACTCGTATTGACCGTGTAGACCTTCTCCATATCCATCGCCAGAGTGCATTCTTGTTTGGACGCGATCGTAATGTATGTACTCGGCCATGCTGTGCCCTATTCCTGCAAATCAGAAACACGTATTGGAAAACTCACGGGATCCATGTCTCTTTCACGCAATATTTTCAGGTTGTGGACATTCCTATCGACCATCCCTCCTGCTCCAAGCAGCATGCTGTACTTCAGTTTCGCCAGGTTGTGGAAACAGACGCACTAGGTCAAACAAAGCGGACAACAAAGTAGGTGCCTTCCAAAGGGGTGCCTTGCCTTCCTGTTACGTGTCTTGACTTTTTGGCCATACTCTTGTCACTGATGCTTCTGTTCTCTTGCATACGTCCATAGGCCCTTTGTCATTGATCTCGAATCGGCCAATGGAACATTTGTCAACGGGACTCAAATACCACCGACTCGATACTACGAGCTGAAGCTGTCCGACGTCCTCAAATTCGGCGCTAGCACGCGAGAGTTTGTACTTTTGCATGAAGGCGCCAATGCATAATAATAAATATGCGCCTACCACTAATTGCCATAAAAGCGAATATCTGTATTGTAACTAGAATCTATAACACTACAGCTTGGTCAGGCATCGATGGGAAGGCTAGTGTTTTGTATGTAGTGGCATAGGAGCAGAACCAGAAGAGCATGCCAAAGAACAACCCGGTCATTTTCTCTGCTAGGTGGTGATAATACACGCTAGTCATCAACAGCATCCACCACCAAAGTCCATTCAGAGCCACAACTGCCCAAACTGCATACCGCGCTGACGCCCGGTTCTGGATCGCGGTCCAGGCCTCGGGCACATTCATGAACACAGAGAGTTCCTCCATCAAGAAGAGGAACGCATGGGTCAGCAAGAACATGTGGCCAGATATATCGACTCCTCCGGACCAGAGACCTCCTTGTCGCCTGCAGTGATACTGTGACCAGTGACCATCGACCGAGCAGGTGCCTCCTGTCAGAACAAAGACCCGATCAAACAGTCCAGGACCAAAAAACCATTGCGATATCAACCACCAGTACAAAGTAGCCAACCCCCACCGGACAAGAGCCTTCACAATTACATCCGAGGCAACTCTGGCGCTGGAGAGGGTGCCTGGGGCTGGCAGATTGGTTCCAATCATTGACTGGCGTTCCTTGTCCTGCTCCTGAGGGCTCGATCTTGTCCTTGTTCTCGTCATAGAAGATGACGATGACGCAGCATCCGTTGCTGTGGTGCGTATGCCCTGATCTGTCTGATCCTGCTCTGGCCGATGCACGCCTATGCTAGTGTTAGGCTGGGAGTGTTGATTCTGCTCGAACAGGGCTTTGCCAAAGACCACGGCCAGATAAATCCAAAAGACCAGTGAGGTCCAGCCCCACCCGTTCTTGACAAACAGCATATTAAAGATGTTGCGCTTGTTGGAGAAGTACGAGGGCCGGTCCCCGCCGATGAAGCCAAAGAGCGATCCGAGGGCCAGGGTGACGGGGAAGACGACGCTGAGGAACTGGTGCGGGAGGAGCAGTGCGGCCAGCGGCGTGGGCGGTGGGCGGGCAGTCGCGGGGTTGGTCAGGTCGTCGAGGGTGGCATGGGAGATGATGGGGCTGAGGCGGGGTGACTCGGGCGCGCGATCCCGCTCCAGCTGCGGGGGGTGTGATGGGGCCTGTTCCATGACCGAGACCCGTTGTCGATGCTGCGTCGGGATGTGGGCGATGGGGAGCGTTGAAAGTGAGGTGCTTGGAGTGGAAGAAGCAACGGAATGTAAAGCAAAGTATTTCTCCCTGTGACAGCGATTCGACTCGGGAGCCAATTGGCACGAGGCTGCAAACGTGGCTGCCTGAAACCTTCAGCTTCTCCGTCAGCTTCTCATGTCCCGACACTACCATCCTTGTCCCAGTTCCTCGCTCGTACGATACTCACCATGGTAGGCCACCTCCTCCAATCATCCATGCTGCCCTGAATGCTGCCATCGACACAGAGACCAGCCCAACTCACTCAGTCCTGGCTTGCGCCTCTATACTCCCATTGTCCGTGCTCCAGGCCAGCACCCAAGCAAAACTTCTTTTCACCCCGGACGAGCTGAAGAACCTCAAGGATCTCTTTGATAGGAACGATGCCAACGCAGATGGCCGCATCAACGCCAAGGAGCTCTTGCAGCTTATACTCTCCACGGGCCAAACCGCACCGAGCAAGGACCTGGAAACGACAATCGCCTCTTTTGACACCGATGGCGATGGCGAGCTCAATCTCGAAGAGTTCATGTCGATAATGACCTATCTCAGGGCTTTGTAGAGAACAAGACCACACTGTCGTCATATTGAGATCCCCCCAACCAGGCCTACGAGAACGAATAAACTTTTCCGGCAGAAAAATGCGCTCACTATGACACGGTTTTAGCAAATTCTACGTGCGTGTGAGCGAACGAAAAACACAGCGCATATCAAGGTCGAAAAATCACACTAAATCTTGGGCCACTTCAGACATCTATCGAGGGTGGGCTTTTGAGCAAACCTTTGGTAGCCTCAAATCTGCCGTTTGGCAAAACTTCTTGAATACCAGAAGTGATGCAAGCATCGACAATCTCAGTATGATGGCGAATCGGATGCCGTATATGACCAGATGTTGAGGCTCGTTTCCCCAAAGACTTACTGCTCATAAAAAGGTCGCGCATGTCTCTCGGGGGTTTAATCGCCATCTTCATGGTACCAAAAAAGCCTGGACCAGCGATAGAGACATCGATTTCGTCAAGCGCAATCCCGAACGGCCTCATGTTTCAGCATGACGAGTTGTATTATTGACTTGGTTGTCCTCTCTCGCTTCAGTGAACATGAAGGACCTTGAAGAAAGCCGTTGCAGGCCGCAATGGCTAGATGACAATAACCGCTGCAAAGGCGACAGCAACAGCCACTTTGGATAAGGAAACAATGCGGCCAGGGGCGCCATCATATGCAGTATTGTTGTACTTGGCCCCATCCGCTTCGATCTTGAAGTCGTGGGAGTAAAATTGTCCCCCAATTTCGATCGCGTAATAATCCGACTTGAGATCCGACCTCAGAATAAACTCAAGAGCGCTTGAACCTGGCTGCGCGGTACCGATTTCATACACAAATACAAAATTGTCAGGACCCATACGAATACGGAGGTTGGCTTTTGACGGTTCAGCCAGGTGACCTTTCCAAACAATAGTAACGTTCTCGCCTGCTTTCCAGACAGTCGTGGCTACGGGCGTTGTGATATATATTTCAGCAAGAACCGCAATGACGATTGAGAGAGCGAAGGCGATGATGGATAGGCGCATGGTATGTGTGGATTACAATCGGCCAAAAGTATGTTTTCAAAGTTATGGCGAGTTAAAGCTTTAAGCGCAACATTGCCACCGTGAACTTCCTTCTTAAAAAGAACGTTCTGTTGTTTCGTGACACTGAAAATGCGCAAGACTTGCTCGACAATAATCATGATTTGGGTGGTGGAACCGTTTCTGAAAGTCTCAAGTATCTCTCAGTTCATCATATCTACCATAATCCGTGATGTTTTCGCTGGTAGGGTCTGTCATAACTTGATCTGCTCTATTCGTACAATGGCACTACGAAAGGACTATGGAATACTATCGTGCAGAATACCATACCAAAGTTCTGCCATCACTTTCAGACAAGGCGCCCTGCGATGTACTCTTGCTGATCGAAAAGAGTTGCCTGGATCGTCTTGCCGTCAAATTGCCGTCCATTCAGTTGTGCTGCCGCTGACCGCGCATCTGTAATGAGAAAAGAAAGTTGATTACTGGGTGCATCGGGGGATTGAAGTCGGCAGGTACGCTTTCTGCCATAGTGCGGATTGAAACATTTAACGTCAAGAGTCATGGACATACCGACCGGCGACGCAAACTGAATAAAGATGCGCAAAAGACCATCCGCTAGAGGCAGCATCTGGACTTGAATTACTGGTCCATACTTGCTGCATTCTTCTTTAAATTCTTCCTCCAGCTGATCATCGATATCAGCGGGTGTAGCACTGTACTGTAGTCGGACCACGGTGGGCTGCACGACATGACTCAGTGGTGCGGGTATAGCAGCTGCTGCAGGTGGGACAAGCCCACTGCTTCGTGCGAGACTTTGCATAACCATGTAACGCTGATTACCACTAATGCTCATGTTTTCTTCTGACGCTACCGACTCTCGGTCACCGTTCAATCCAGACGCGCCAGAGCTCTGTCCCATGGCGACAAGCCTCTGTGCTGTTGAGGCCGCAGTTGCAGTCGCTCTTGCGATCACTAGGGACACAGAGGTAAGAACCGGTAATTTGTACCTTAATGAAATCTCGAACTTCAGGCAGAACGGGCCACGTTAATTTTGAGACTTACTTGCAGGGTTAACAATAGTGGTGGGCGCTGTCTGGGGTACACGAGCCTGCGTGGGCATTTGTATCTGAGCAGTAGTGAGCGGCAAGCAGTCCAAAGACTTCATACCTTCGGGAAGAACGCCTCCAACGATTGCTTTGCAAACGCCCATGGGCATATCCAACAGCATGAACCCCTTCATGGAATCAACGATAGTATTGATATCGGTTCCAGACTTGAACTGAACATATCTACAAAAGATATAAAGGTGATGCGATATTTGTTAGCGCACTGACTCGATGCCTGAATTTCTGCCGCCCTCGCGTTCCCTATTTTATCGTCCTATCATCAACGTGTCATGAGTAGCGTTCCGAGGCATCCGTGGGCACAGTTTGCGGCAGAAGAGAGAGAGAGTGGGCTCAGAAGCAGCATTAGAGCGTATAAGAAAGGCAGGGATTGAGGAAAGAGTACAGGAATAAAAAGGACAGACACAGAAGATAACGGAGAGGAAACGGTGAGATTTAGATGCATCTTTCGTTCAACATATTCTTGTATCTTCAAACCAAACTTTGTCCTGGATCGTGATCAACGGCCAAAAGCGCCTCGTAGGACGAAGCAGCCGAATTCCAAGCTCGATATCGAAGAAGTCCATACCAGAGCGCTAGCGGGCATCCTTGTACCAGTATGATCGACATCACAGGCAGCACCATGCGACAGCATAGTCAACGGGCTCTGCCAGAGATAACGCGACCAATGTGAAAGTGAGAGGAACGGTGAAACAAACGGAACACGAACAGGATGAAAAAAGAAAAAAGATAATTGCTGGATACGTAGAGTGCAGGTGGAGATGGTATGGCCGAAAGAATGAATGAGCACTCTTGTTGCAGCAATAACTGTATCTTCAATTTTCGTCGAAGATAGCAGGATGTACAACCCTGGATTGCGCTAGAAACACACCCCATAATCTCAACCTTTGCTTCAAAATATGCCGTACGATCGCGAGAAACGAGCTCACTCCAACAGTTTGCTTACCCATATCCCTTGTGTTTACGGGTTACTAGATCAGGCTAAAGATCAAAGTGGGGATGCATCCAGTTAGTTGATGTCCCACTATCTGTTCATTACGGCATTGTCACCAGCAAGGGTCGCCCACTTACCAACAGCACACATTTTTCGACCTCTCCGAATGCTGCAAAAATACCCGCCAGATCCGGCTCTGATACCAACGATCCGATGTTGGCAACATAAATCCTGTCCTCTGGCGGCGGTGGGAGATCCTTGATGGCATCTGCGTCGTAATTTTTAGGCCGTCCGATCTTAAGGTGCCTGCCTCCGACATCAACGCTTTCTGATGCCTGAACTGCAAGAATTGCGGCCTCGGGGAGATCATATTCAACAAAACAAAAACCTCGATGTTTTCCTGTAGCAGGATCCACCTTGAGAACCAACTCTTTGATGGCGCCAAATCTTGACAGCTTCTGGCGAACATCGTCTTCGGTAGCCTCAAATGAAATGGAGCCGACATACACCCGGCACAGGGACTTGCGTTGCTCCATTACATTGGCTATCGCAAGCGCAGGCTCTGGCTCCGACACGGAAGAAATGGTCCCTGCAGTAGCAAGCTGGAAGCGTACAAGGCAATGAATATGTCCGCTTGTTAGTCCTGCTCAAAGATATGGAGATGCAGATCCTTGATCCAAATGCACGTTCGTCCATCTGGCATGATAAGTACCTGTTCCTGGATTTCACGGGCATACTGTTTTGCGCGCTCCAGTGTCTGCGTTTGTGTTTCTGTCAATCCTGTATGTGGATCTCTTGCTTCTGAGGGTTCTGCTGAGTCTATTACAGAGAACGCATTAGCATTTCTAGAACTGGTGATTCCGCACCAAAATGAAGTCGTGGAGAGAAAGAGACTTGCCTCTGTTGTCTGGGTCGTCTTCTGTGATGGGACCATCCACGCTGGCGTTGTTGGCGTCGCTCACGAGAGCATCTCCTTCCTGATCTAAGCGGGCTTTTTTGACTGCGCCGTCGACATCCTTTGTTATGTCTCCCGCTGTAGTCGTAGCAGGGTCTTCCTCCTCTGCGCCGCCAATGGACCTCTTACGGTCATTAACCGTGTCGTTATTGCTGCTGTCCTGCATGTTCGAGAGGAGGATCTGTACATTCGCTCGTGAGTGCGATCACAGTCTTAAAAAATGGAGTCTCCAGAGAGACAAGCCACAGTAAGAACTACAACTCTACGCCAAAGCTGCCGAACGCAACTGCAGCAAGACCGGCTTGCGCTTCTGGCTGCTAGGGCCACTGCTCGTGCGGGGGTCGCCTTTGGTCCAAAGCAAGTAACCATTCTTGCCCGTTGACGGCAAATATCTGGGTCGCCGACAGTGCACCAAAAGGCTTTTGAACAATATTCGCTCTCCTCAGAACTGAGTCTCGCCTGCGCGACGAAATTGTTGCGAGAACTCATTTTCACCCAGAACAATATAGCCCAATAAGCGGTCCTTGTCTTTGTCCCGGCTTTTGTTCATGTACTTCGCGTGATCAGCGAAGTTTGCAGTTGGTTTGCTGCATCCCGACTACCGCTTCCTTTTTCTACGACAACCATGCTCAGCATCGGAAGGACTGGTATCTCGCTTTCGTCACTACAGTGAGATTGCAGTGAACAGGCAGCGCTTCTTGGGGAATGGATCTGGATCCCTGGGCTGTAAGGCGTAGGCTCCGACAACGCAATATTGACCGAACTGCGAGTACAGTCGACTCTCTTTAAAGGAAACGTGGATGTCTCCTTATACAGCCCACAAAACGTCACGGGATAGCCTCCTAGTACCTTGCAGTTTTCCTGTACGTCTGGCAGGGATCTAGCGTCAATATAAAAAGAAAAAAGAAAACCTACCCTACAGTTTTTGTAGTGATGGCATTGACAGATATAACATGTCCTGACGAAGCGAACCGAGGAAGACTGTGGTAGACCATGATCAAGGTCGCCGTGGAGACTCGTAACAACAGATCGTCAGTGCAGCGTCGACTTTTGAGCATGCATATTATGAGAGCGAGGGTATCCAGACGGCAATGAGAGGAGTATGATGGATGAGGTTGAGGGCAACGGTAGGCTTTGAGGCTGTGTCCACAGAACAGAAGCCAGGGGTGGCTTGCCTCCCAAGTGATCGGCAGTATATCCAAGTAATTTTTTAGACTCTATCGCCAACCTCTCTTCTTGACCACTGGTACTCCACGCTCTGTCTCTTTGAGCACCTCTCTCTATCCGCGTACCGTACTTTGCCTCTTTAAGCACCTCTCTCTTTCCGCGTACCGTACTTTTCCTCTTTGAGCACCTCTCTCTTTCCGCATACCGTACTTTGCCTGACGACCAGAGCTCCCCTCCCAAAGTCCTCTTCGGCGCCACAGCCCTCTGTCAGCCTGGCCCCTTACATCTCTTTTCATCTTCACCAAGGGGTTTATTTCCATCTTCGCATCCTCTGTTGCAGCATACATCTTGTTCGCATATATCAACCCTTGCTTTCCTTCACCCAGCAGTAGCAGTACACTATATCACATCGCGCCTTCTTCGACTAGTCTTCAACCATCCCAGGAGGATCACCGCTACCAATATGGGCGTAACAGGCCTTTGGCAGAAACTCAAAAGCAAGGGACTCGATCCCCAGCCCATCTCACCCTCGGCTCTGGAGGACGTCTTTTACGATGTGGATCTACAAGGGTGTTTTTTCTCCATCTTGAAGACCATGTTTGAGGAGAGTTACGACAAACCAGGAGCTGCCTATCGCGTCGGTCACCGACTCGCGCACAAAATAAAGGCCACGTTTGGAGAGGCAGCTCTGCGGTTGCATGTGGATGGAGGGCCTGCAGAAGAAAAAGCCTATGCCGCCGCCAAGAGATCCAACACGAGGAGGGCTGATCAAGTGGTCTTGGACAAGGAGCTGACGAAGATGAAGGAGAAGTCGGAGCAAGGGAAGTGGACCTGTGCCACGACGATGGAGGTGATTAGCCGCAGCATTAGCAAGATGTTTGTCCTCACAGCAGCGGACAAGGCGGGTCTGCGGGATGGCCTCGAGGCTGGTGGCGTCAGAGTCTGCCTCTGTGAGACGGAAGCAGACGTGTGCATTGCTCGGGGGCCCGACCAAGCAAGTGCCGATGGTTGTCGCCGTCAGAGAGTCGCGGTCTCTGTAGACAGTGACCTCTTGATCTACGACAGCATCACGGCGGTTCTCAGGCCCATGCCAAGGCAGAGTGGATACGGTCTCTACCTGAAGCCAGACGTGCTCCATGCGCTCGACTTTCCGACCTCACGGCATTTACTTCTGTACGGGATCATCAGCGAGAATGATTATGGTCGGAACGTGGAGCAACTTGGACTTGCAAGAAACGCAGACATAATCAGGACACTACCCTCTGAGGACCTTGCTGATATGCTGGCGTCGTACTCACGAAAAGCATCAACAGCCACCGGAGAGGCCATCGATCCGCACCGCTTCCACCTCGCACACAAAGTCTTTGGGGACCATAAGCAGCGCCTTCTTGACGGTCCAAGCCTCACCAACGACGTATACAGATCATATCGACAACGGTTCGACCAGTTGAAGAACTTGAGGCTAACAACAAAACCAGGCACGTCAACAAGGTAATGACTTCAGCAAAGTTGCAGATCAACGCTACTATGATTTGCGACTTATAATAACCGAGATTAACATGTCGCTTTTGTCCTTACACTGCTAGGCCCTCCTTCTATGTTGCTCGTGGTTCGACCAGAAACCAATTTCGTCCAATTTTTGCATCAAAAGAGTCGATCTTCGCCGGTACGCGTTACAAGGATATAAGCACTGCAAAACCTCGCAGCCAAGAGCTACTCAAGCAGGCACAGGTACAACGGAAGCGCCCGCCAGCGGCCAAGAAGGAGGTTAAGAAGAAAAAAAGAGAAGGACGAGCCAGGGTCAAGCCCAAGACGGATGCAAAGCGGAATGTCAAAGACGCAACAAGACAGGACCGCGACCTTCGCAGGAAACACCCGACAAAAACACTGTGTATCGGATCTGTTGCGGGCTGTTTGAGGAAGCAGGGACACGGCGACGCTGTCAGCAGCATGCATTCGCAATTAAGGGCAGCAGTGGAGTTGCTCAATCTAGTCCAGGTCTACGCATATTGGGCGTGCGCTATCTACATCACTGCCATCTTGGATGGCTACGGCACTACCTTTAGTTCTGCACCTCCCGCACCTTCGGCATCTACTCCTATCTCCTCGGCTCCCTCTGCACCTTCGGTATCCTTTGCATCAGTATCAGTATTACCAGCGTCTTCGGCGACTTCAACTTCATCATTATTTTCGGCATCGTCAGTAGCTTCAGCTTCATCAGCCTCCGCAGAATCTCGGACACCTGCACCAACAACGCCGTTGAGGGCCACTGTTGCCTCGTGGATCCCCACCAGTGCAGCGGATAGACGGAGACTGTTGGATGAGATAATCGACAGCAAGGACTTCATTTACGCCTTGGCATCTCGTCTCTACTACGGAGTCATAATGGAGACAGAGGAGGAAGAGTTCTCCACACCCCAAAAAGCAAGTGAGGCGGCCGACCTCGCATACTATCTTTTTCGTCGCGCCACCAAGCTGCCACCTCTCAACAACCACCAGTCTAGGACCGCGCCAGATGCTAGAACGCAGGGGATGGCATTCCGAGACATGTCCGCCATGTCCATGGTGTCGGTTCAAGCATCAATGAGATCGCATTATCGCAATGCCGATGTAAGTTTTTTTTGTCAGCGGCAGAAAAATGAGGGTGGTTTATCATCATTTCCTAGCAGAATTTTGTCCACATTCATAGCTCGGTGAAAAGAACGAGGACAAGGACAAGAGCGACATTGAATTCTTTTTTGAGAAGAATGGGCTGGCCGCTAGCTACGCCGATTTCCCCAAAGCTTCCCTCAAGCAAGGATTCATATGTCTGTCTGAGTCAACCCTCATTGACATTTTTTGGGCACATCCGGCCACCAAAACCTTCACCCAGCACATCCCCAGCGCGCTCGGACAAGAGGGCAGTACCAAAAGAGCTGCTAAAGAGTTCGTGCTTCATCACAAGGCACTATTTATCAACGAACTCTTTGGTCATGGTCAATTCCGGCACGCTTCCCTTCATGAAGACCAACTTGAAAGGGACAGCCGTGACAAACGGCCATGTTTTGAACATGTTGGCTTATGATACAAAATATCATCGTCCAACAGCGGCCCGAGAGGAACGAAGGAAAGGTCGAACCGATATTCGAGTCGAGTTCTGGGAGCTGGAGGGCGAAGGCGAGGAGGACGACACGTCCGACCAAGATGACATTACCGATACTGTTCAGCAACTCACGATCCAGGCTCCGTTTCTCGACGACGACGACGACGACGACGACGACAACATGGAGGAGGGTTCATCCAACACTCAGCTGCGTCATGAAGCAGCAGCGTCGAGCATGGCTCATGTTTCAGGGCCGGGCACTTCAGCGCGCCAAGTGAATTGGAAGCAGAGGTCCAAGTTGCTGCAGAATGTGGAGACTGTGTACCAAAGGCCTGAGGACTGCCCGCCCGCCAATGACACCATTGTCCTAGGTGCTGACCCCGGGGAGATTAACGCCCTCGTCGTCGCCAAGCTGGACCCACGCAACGGTCAGAAACGTCATGTGGTCAAGATAACAAGGAAGTTCCTGTCGGCCCCTTACGTCAAATTCAGGCGACTGCTTGAGTCCAGGAAAGAGGTGACAGGCATTCAGGATCTGGAATCAAGTATCCCTCCTTTCTCACGCGCAACACTTGCTCAGTACTTCACGTACATGACCGGCGCCAGCACTACCGCAAACAGCACCAGCAGCGCTAGCACCGGCACCATTCGATCTGTTTTCGACAGCATCGTCACTTTTTACCAGGAAACTTGGTTCTTGAAAAAGAGCTGGGCGTCGCGACAAGCACAAGTCAGTTGTATTGACCTAGCCATCAAAGGCATCCTGAGAATGGTCGGGCAGAACGAGAGCAACAAGTACGATTCAGATGGGCAGCCAGTCGTGCTCTGTGTTGGTCTCGCAACATTCAACAGTCAAACTGGGATGCCATCAAAGCATTCGGTACTGGAGGCAAGGCTGGTCAAGAAGGTGAGAACATATTTTGAGTGTGCAGACCGCAGCATCATACCACAGGTTTCCAACACATCTATTTTTTGCATTCGTTGTTCACCTCTTAGTTGAAGGGTTTGGGATACCCAGTGGTTGGCTGTCACGAATATTTTACCTCGGCCAAGTGTCCCCGACCAGCGTGTAACACTTTCCTGCGCAACGTCGGACGGACTCGCTCTCGCTACTGTCCTACTTGTCGAATGCACTTTGACCGAGACGCGGTGGGTAGCGAGAACATTGGCCGGATTTGCCAAGCACAGCTGGAAAGGCAAGAACGCCCTTCAAAGTTCATGCCAGCGCCGAGACCAGTGTCTTTCCCACCGCCACCACTGCGCATGGACTGTCTTCCGCTACTTGAGGATCAACCTCCGCCGCACTGTACGTTTTCAGCTCTCCACCAAGGGAAGGAGAGGCTTGGAAGGAGCAAGAGGCCTGCAGGGGATGTGCTGGAAGACGCGGGGTCGCCCAAGGTTCCTCGCCAGCAGTAAACATTCAATGGGGTCGAAACCCCATAACAAATTTGTAAGTGACATTGAAGCTGCATGCTCTGTTTGCTTGAAATCAGCTGTGTAGGCTATGGTTCTGACACTTTGCCTTGTTGCAGACGGTCCTCCTTCGTCTACCTTCAGGTCCTCCTTCGTCTACCTTCAAAAGTAGATAAGGCAAGTCTCGCTATGTGTTGTGCAATGTCTCTGAGACGTGTGTCAAACGTTAACTTTATCCATTTCCTTTATAGAGAGTCGACTGTATTAAGAGACCTAGACCTTTTCACTTTCGATTACAGTGCCACAAGCGTGGTTCGACGAATTAGAAGGCAGAAAAAAACTGTCATCGCTTTTCTCTCATCGACATCGAAATCAGATTTTTTATAAAGGAGGGCGGATTGTTGGTTAGCGACTCCTATCGGGTGTCCTTATGTTCCCCTCGTACGAGGCAGTCCACAAGGACGAGAACCGACAATTTTTAGCGTGCTGGCGAACACGCAAACTTTGTAGCTAGACCGGCTTGCGCTTCTGGCTGCTGGGGCTGATGCAGGAGCTGGTGCCACTGTTGGTGCCACTGTTGGTGCCGGGGTCGCTTTGGGTCCAAATCAAAGAGCCATTCTTGTCTTTCGGTTGTAAATAATCGGGGCGCCGAAGGTGCACAAGATGGCTTTGAACGATGATTGCCATGTTGTTGCCAGCCATGATGTCCCGATGGTGGTACGTCCCGCACTCTCTGCAGTAGAGGCGACGGAGTGTCACTTGGGCCACGAAATTCTTGCACTGTGGGCAGCGCTTCGAAGTATAAAACTCGTTAACGCCCAGGACAACGTAGCCGAGGGAACGACACTGAAGTTGTCAAAAAAAAATGTGTTACAGAAGGCTCTGAGAACCAGCAATGTGTGCTCGTTTGCAACAAATGGCTAACCTTCTGGATGAAGTACGAGGCAAATGCCTCATGCAACGAGCCAAGCCCAGACTTCGACTTGAATTCTCCAAGCCCTATAGCGATCACAACTTTGTCCTTGGGGTCCCTGTGTCGGCCGATGCTTCCCCCAATCATTCCGAGCAGGCGGTCCGTGATCGTCTGGAACTCGCCCAGGTGGGCTCTTCGCTGGTCCCATTGGTGTCGTACGATGCTCATATCCCCGTTGTAAAATTGGTCCAGGTGTTCAGCGACCTTTCGAGAATCATCCTTGTCCTTGATTATGTACTTTGCGTGATCAACAAAGTCTGACTGTAGCCCTCGGCGAGGAGATATCCGGCTCTCCATGGCTGCAATTGATTCGCTGCATCCCAGGGGGACCGTTTCCTTCCTCTCAGACAGCCATGCTCGGTATCGGAAGGATGGTTGGTACACGGCCTTTGACTTTACAGCGAGGTTACAGTGGATAGGCGGTGCTTCTTGAGGAATGGATGGATCCCTGGGCCTCAAGGCGTAGGCACCGACAACACAATTTTGACCGAGATCCAGGGCGAGTATCGAAATATTAGATGGGTCACAACCCCATAGACGAGAGACGTCCTCTTGCGACCGGACGACGTTCCTGATCTCCGTAAGATAATCCGCCGTTCCATGGCTGGTCGACGTAAGGCGCTCGGGGAGGACACTCTCGGGGAGCCTTCTATACTTCACTGCTAGCAACTCCTTCATTTTGAACGCCAACAGTTGAAGGCACAGACCATTGGTTCTGATTGAGCCGTAGAGAGTATATCCATTGGAATTGTACTCGTTTGGCCTGAACCCGACTGCGCGAGTTGTGGCATAGTCTTCGCGGATCTGATCCAATGTCATCGTGGTGGTTTGCCTCATGTAGCCTGTGGCCCCGCGCCGCGCACCTCGGCCAACGCTCGACACAAGTCGAGTCAACAAGTATCCTGGCCCCTGTAATGCGAGCAACCTCGATGCCTCTGCCTGAGTTTTGTTGCGGTCTGTCATGTTCAGAATCTTTCTTATCTCCTCCTTCAAGATCTCGCTTGACCAAAACAACACCAAGAGATTGGCTTCTGAGAATAGGACATATGGCTGAAGAATCGGGGACAAGGGCGCCGTCGTATATCGGTTGTCGAGCATAGCATTCAGGCGCACAAAATTAATGATTGCTGGGAGTTCGTAGCGGATCCTGATGTCGGTGGTAGGAGGCAGCATACCCTTGTCAATCATTTTCTGTAGCTATTGTTGCCAATGATGTTATAGCGTCAGCCTTCAAAGTATTCAAATAAAGGCAATATTGATTGTCGATTTGAAGCAATACCTTGTCTTGAATTTCCAGGGTTCCCTTACGGAAATGGCGCCGAAACTCACTGGACATCTCTGCAGCGGACGATGCCACTAAGGGCCTAGCAGGAAATTCAGTTCGGGCTGGAGTGGAAGACTTGACCCACGGATCACACAATCCAAGCGTATAAGCCCGGTCCACAAGGGCTTCCAGTGACTTGTCATGCTTCGACGTGCAGTGACAGATTCCTGTGTGCTGCAGCTGCAGCAACATCGAGATAAATCGTCCCTGATCCGAAGTGTCCTCTTCTTCAGGCGCTTGTGGTTCGTCATCATCTTGAAGTTCGTGCTGGCTCGCCTGACCGTCACTTTTGTCGTTCCTTTTGGGCTTGGAGATTGGCGGACAGAGAAGGTCCAGAATATTGAGGAGCGTCTTGTCGTCGTCCGACATGGCCTCCCTATCCTGTGCAACAGCTCGCTGCACGAGCCCGTCATCTATAATTGCCTTCTGGATAACTCCACCTACCAAGGCCTGGGCGGATCTCTTGGCTGAGGATGCCTGTCGTGATGCTCTCCCCAACATTCTGGCAACCTCTTTTGCGATTTCTGATCCAGCCTCATCAAGGCCATCAATCTGAACGCCCAGTTCGTTCTGGACGCTCAACCGTGCGCCGTGGGAGTTTGCTGCCAATGTGCCGACTTGCAAGGTGACAACAGGGTGTTCCACAGACAACATTCTTACGAGATTTGGCTTGCGGGTGGTGCTGAGGCTTGCTCGAATTTCATCATGGGTCTTGTCTGGCGCGGTCTTCTTCCTCTTCGCTGGCTTTTCAAGAGCGTCAGAACTAGTCGAGCTAGTGACTTCTGGCTTTATCTTGTGCTCCTTCCACTTGAACTGTTTCATAGCAGGTGGTGACGGATGTTGTTTTATGCGGACTCGTTCCTTGGGTGAGTATCGTGGACGATGGCGAGGGACTCTTGTACGCGCCAACGCTGGATGTGCTGACTTCAAAGTAATCTCAGCCATGTCGGGTGCACCCTCGTCGACCGGTACCATCTCGATGTCCGTCACGCTGTCTGCTTGTGTCGTTGAAGGCGTAGGCAGGTCAATGGTCCTGAATTGGTTGAACTTTTGGGTTGGCTTATGGCGGCTAGGTGTGCCGCCATCCATGGCTCTACAGGTTGAAGGTAAAAGCAGCAGCTTCATGTGAATGCTGTGTAATCGCAGCGACTTGGTAACATTTCTCTATATAATAACACGCAGCAGTAACACGAACAACGGTGGACATGAGGCTAGGCTTACTTGGACTCTTGGCACAAGGCTCTAGCCTCCTCCGACATTGCTTTGAGCTGCGTGCAAAGCTGCTCATACTCGGACTGCAGGGTCTGGTGGCGCGTGTTCAATGCGGACGAAGGGTTGCCTGGTGTTGCTGTCTGCTCCATGGTGACAAACACTCGCTGAGAAAGTTCGAACGAGATATCGGTGTTGTTTCTCCGCACAACATCCTGGTGACAGCGATATTGTCCAACAGTTTCTTGGACATCTATGTAGAAAAAGCAGAGAGCCTGTCAATGATCGCTGGACAAACTGATAGTCATTTTCTGTGGATATATAATGAACGTATACCCTTACCAACTGCAATAATTCCCTTTATCAGCTTGTAGTTCGTGGCCGTTCCCAGTCGGTAAACATTCGAGTCGTAATCATTTTTAGACACAATGCAGAGCGCCGTCAACTGTATCCTAGATAATCCAGTGGCTTTCAGCAGGTCGGGGACCTTGTAGACGAGGAGCTTTGACTTTGTCACCAAACGCCACACTGTCTTGACCCTTGCGTAGGCGAGAAAATCGCAGTCCTTCGTCAAGACCACGTCTCCTTCCTGGTAATCGCGCGCGATCTCGACATCCGCTTCGCAAGAACTCAGGACGACCGCCCAACCTTGCTGATGAAGGTATTCTCTCAGTTGTTGTCGGAGCTCGAAAGACCAGCGAAATGATGTTCCGAGCTTTTTTTTCACGGCGAGGTGCTGTTGTTTGGTGGCGGGTCGACGATGTTGAACTCGGCTCCTAAGAGTCACCATACCCTCTTCGACAAAGTCTAGAGTCGACCTCCTCTTTTGATCTCTGGCTTCGTGCGTAGCTGCCTTCTCCAAGGCAGGTTGCCCATCCAGATAGCAAACCACCGAGATTTTCAAGTGACCGACTAGACTTGTCAAAGCGCGCTCAAAAATGGCAGCAGCCATGTCTGGTGGGTGCGTCGAGTAAGCTCTTTGGATGGCTGCGAATAAACACGACGAGACGTCGAGTCTGACCGTGCCGTGGTGGTGTTGATGAGGCAACGAGGCCGGGGTAGGATCATACCCTTTTTTTCGAACCAGAGGCCACAGTTCGTGAACACCCATGACAAGATTAGGTTGTTTCTTTGTGAACTGGGATCGTGTTTTGAGGAGTGTGATCTGAGTGCGAAAGCGCAAAAGGGTTGAAAGGGTCTAAACTCGTAGCGAGGTGTGTACAAGAAAAAGAGATAGGCGAGTGGGCGCCAAGATCAAGTTCCAAGCCTTTTTCAGTCACTTAAGGACACTCAGATAACAGTATCCTTAAGACGCCCGAAGAACCTATATGGAATCCATCCACTCAAGTCTGGATGGCTTCCAACTCTATGGAGAGGTTCTTTTGATTACACTACAAGTCTCCAGAAGGCAAGAACACTTTTGAGTGAAAACTGATGAGCGCATGTGGGTGGGGTGTAAACAAGGACACGTCTCGATAAGCATCAATGTAATTGAAATGTGTGTACTGTATTTGTTCGTTGATGCGCAGAATGAAGCAGCGATCTCTAACTTCGCCAAAATAACGTCTGAGAAACACCGTCGATGGCGCTTTAGGAGCCTCCAACATAGCCGGATAGAGGGAGCTTCTTGAACTGAGAGTTCCCCGAGGAAAGATTCACCTTGAAGCTTCCAATGGTCAGTACGGCGAAACTCAGTGAGGAAATCGATGGTTGCCAATGCGATATGCCTACAGCTCCCGCTCATCTGGACAAAGGCAGGGAAAGTGCAAGCCCTTCAAGGAGCCCATGCGATGTTAATCTCGTACGTACTCGGAGGACTTTTGAACGACTCAACATTGAACACGGCCAGCTGGTCCGCAGTCGGAATCAAAAAGACGGCCTCAGGATACTCCGCACGTTGAGATCCCTGTGGTTCGACGCTGCTAGATTGGCAGCCAAAGTCTCCCTCGCCCCTGGAGCCATCTGGCCGACTTGCACTATGTACCGCATACACATCTGCTTGGTAGTGTGGAATCGCGGTGTCACTGAGGATCTAAATAACGCTATCAATGCGCCGCTGTCTGCTTGCTCTTGAAAAAAAGTGTTTTTATTGAAAGAAATTGTGCCAGGATGCGACGTAGTTGTTTGTGTTAATCCAAACAAAGGAGACACCTTCACGCGGGCAAAATATCCACTGTCTCCTATCCGCCGCAATCGAATCGAAATAGCTCCTGTCCATGTACTGAATCAACCTCGGCGCCAGATCCCGCCATTCGTCCCTGAAGGCCTCGACTAGAGTGTACGACTTGCCTTCTATTCGTGCATAAAGAATCGCACGTACTTGAGCTCGTACCTATAGTGGAATTGTAGCTTATTAGCGGATATTTGCGCAGTTGATTCCGTCCGCTTCATCCTTCATAGCAAGGAGCCATCCCTCGAGTAGCTGCAACTGAGAGATCTTCGCCAAGAAGAACTCGACAGGAATGCCGAAACCCACTTCTCTGTTCTTTGACGGCTATCGTATAGGTATGTATCACGTCTGTATGTGGCGGTCTCAGCTGCGTTCTATCGCCATCATGTGATTTACGGACGTTCTTTTTTACCCTAATCCTGATCTCACACTTTGCTCGTCGCCGACATCTCCTCCATGCAGAGCACAAGAATTATTGTAGGCGCATTTAGGGCCTGCCTCAGTCGATCGCCCTTGGCTCCTCAAGTAACTCCCTCAGTCCAGCCTTAATTTTTCCATACTGGACTAACCCACAAAAGATCAATATAGCAGTAAAGCCTGGAACTCATGGCTCCGTCTTTATCAACACTCCCATCCTAATAGAAGCCTGCCGTGTTTGCAAGCAAGACATGGATACTAGAACAGGGGCGCGGATTCAAAACGAATGTGCTTCAGGTCCGCAAAGGATTTGTAGTTGAGATCAACAGCACGCTCTCCGTAGTACTTAAACGCGAGACCTCCGTTGTAAAGTCCAGTCCGTGTCTAGTCTTTGTATACTGGGGATGGCAAGTCATAAAGGCATGGTTCTCACCGCATCTGTTCTCTGGTACTGTTATAGATGGGACGTGGCACTTCTACTGTCAAGGTAGACTGCGAACTGCATGAAGCAAGGCGGACATTACTCTGAATGGGCTTTCGATTATCTAAAGTATAACCGATAAATCTTCGCTTACAATAGCTCGAAGTACAGGACCTACTCACAGGCACCAAGCATACAGAGAGGTATCGATCTGGGGACATGGTTGAGGTGACAGAACTCGAGGAGCACAAGTGCCAGTATCTTTATCGGTCAGACGGCAATGTGCACATGATGGACCCCGAGACGTTTGACATGTACGAAGTCCCAGAGTCTGTGTTAGAAGGTAAAACGATAGCCATCGCTTGCTTCATTGCAGGGAACTTCCGTGTTATTTGCATTAACCCTCTCATTCTGTCATTTGTGCCTCTTTCTTCGCGTTGCCCTGCACCTCCAGATCGACAGCTTCAAATGCTACTGCCAGACATGCCGGTCCAACTCTCTCTATTTCAACCTGACCCAGATGTCCCTGGAAAACCCATTTCGATCAAGTTGCCTACACAAGCTAACTACATGGTCACGGGCACCCAAGCCTCAGCCGCCCAAGCAAACAAGGGCACTATCTATAAGAATGCGGATCTTGAGAATGGGATCAAGGTCCAGGTGCCTGATTTTGTCAATGTTGGCGACAGAGTAGTGGTCGACACTGAGGCTGCAAAATATGTTAAGCGAGCATAGATTACTTGATAAAGGACGTTTAACTAAAATCCCATAGAGACAAGCGCCTCAGGCTTGCATTCACTCTAGGGGTCAGTATTCATGGATGCTACAAGCACGTCGTTCCAGTTCATTCACTTTTATGGCGGCAAAATAGGATTTAGTATCCTGCTGCTGCTGCTTCCGCATCGTCTGCATCGGCATCATCGTCCTGCACTGGATTCCTCTCGAGCGCCTTCCTGGCCTTCATAAGTCTATAGTTTTCAATGGCCTGTTTCCGCTCCTCTTCCATGATACGTCTGCCAGCAGGTGTCAGATTTCTAAGTCTGGATTTCTTCTTTGCTGCAGCAGGGTCGTCATCGCCTGCTTTTCTCTTCTTGTCCTTGTCGACATCCGCTACCAAGTCATCAAAGTCCTCTTCTCCAGGGGTATTCTTCCACTTCTTGTTGACCATAAACTCGTCATTCTTGCGCTTCTTGGGGACCGCTGTCAATGATGGCGGTGCCTCAGCAACCTCGTTTAGTCTGATCTTATCATGAATGGTCTCGTATTCTTGATAAGCCTTCTCCTCCTGTGCCTTTAGTTTCTTCTCCTGCTCCTTGGCCTTGAGTTTTTCAAAGTACCTATAAACAGCACGTATTATGTTAGTGACCACACTATCTGTGTACAACCACAAGGACCATGAAAAATATAAAAAAAATGACGACCGCTGCCCGTACTTTTTCTTTTTGCTTCCCGCGGCGGTGTTGTCTTTGGTTGTTTTCATCATCTTATCCCTCATGTGGTCATCCACACGACGAGAGAACTCGCCCATCTTCTCGCCAGGCATAATCCTCAGCTCCTGTGCAGCCGACTTTTTTTGTGCACCTTCGTTGGCAGTGCCGGCGCTGCCTTGTCTCCCGTTCTTTTTGTTCTTGTCCTTGGAGTACCCAAAGTCTTCTGAGGAGGGTCCCGCCTTATTTTCCTTCAGCCGCTGCGCAATTGATTCTTTCTTGAACATGATTCGCGAAAACCCCTTGGGCGTATCGGAAACAGCGTTTTTGAAGGGCGACTCGTCAAACCTATTGCATGGTATACACAGCAGAGCAGTTAGGTGAACGTGCTTACGGTGGGGGTACAAGTCGGCTCTGTGAGATCAAGCTTCTTTTTTCATTCGCTATTCTAACCCTTTTGCATCTCTGCTGGCTACTCTCTCGGAGAATTTCTTCCGCTTGTGACCCATTATATCCAAGTGCTGCTGTGATGGAGTGAAGGCGAAGTAGCGTGAATGAGGGAACACATGAACAATGGAAAAAAAAGAAAAAAAAAATCTTGTATACAAAATTGAAAGAGGCTCGAATTTCGATTAAATGACTACACCAAGCCACCCCTAGAAGTCTGCAACACTTACTGACCTGGGAGGGACTAGTGCGAGTGAGAGGCGGAGGATAGTTGGCTCATAGCCTTTGCCTTTTGTCAAAGGCCAAAGGCCGTGTATGTCCATTTTCTAACTATGTATCGATATTTGTGGGTGTCTATGCTGTTGTTTACAGTGAAGAGAGGAGAGGTAGAAAGAGACGCTTGCTACCGTTTCTGACGAGCAGAAGCTTTTATTTAGTTCTCTAAGATTGTAACACGCACACTGTGCCACTCGGTGGCTCTCTCTCTCTCTCTCATATAGAATCGCACAGCAGCATCACAGCGGTGTGCCACGGCGCCGCCACGACGCGTCATTAGAACGAGCACTTTGTGTTCACGGTAGAGGTTACAGGGTGAAGGCCCGGTTTTCTACAAAATTTAAAGTCGTCACCACTGCCCCCCACCGGACTCCAAATGCTGCTTCTCGGCCTCCGTGGTGGTACGACCAAGGACGCTATTGCGATGAGGAAAACGACCAAATTTGTCGATTACAGCCTGATGGGCAATGGCAAAATCCAAACAGCTCTTGAGCATACCCTTGAAGGCTGGCTCGACCTCCTCATACTCCCTCTTGAACTCTTGAACGCAGATAGCCTGGTCCTCCACATTCTCAGAGTGCTCTAGCGGCTACACGTAGATCAAGGGGAAAAAAAGATGACGAGTATTGGTCAAATAGATTGCAGTACGTCCTGAAGAAGAGAATATGTTGTTAGACGATCATCTCTTTGCAGGTCTTACCATGTAAAGAAAATGCCTGTAGAATGGGTGCAAATGCTGGCAGGACTTCTTGGCAAGTGCTTCTTTGACCGTCTCCCTTGCCAATGGATCAAACTCGGTGAAAGGACGGGGCGTGCCTCTGAAAATGTTGCGAGGGATCTGATCCAGTAGAATGGTCAGTGCCAAAGTGCCCTCGCCCGTCTTCTTCATACCCTCGCGAAATACAGGATCGACCAATGCGCGCTCTGCGTCGTCTCCAAACTGCTTGCTAAAAAAAGGGAGGGACCAAGGCATGGATATACAACGTGGGTGTCTCAGTAGACAGCGTATGACAAGATATGAAAGTGACCCGAGCGCAGAAGAGAGTGTTCTTTTTTTACCGAAGTTGCTCATCCAGCTCTGCAGTGCTTCGGTACCAGAAGACGAAGTGCTCGGGGTTGAGCGGTTGGCCTGGAACGAAACCTGAGCGGTTGTGACAAAATTGGCCATTAGTAGAGCATTCGCTAGAGCCATGTCTAAAATGCATCAGCAACAATGCCAAGCTCACGCCGCCATCTTTCAATACCTTTAAACCAAGTGTCCATCAGACGCTTGGAGGTCTGTGCTGCGAGGGCTGCCACGTTGCTCATTTTACAAGGAGAAGAATGGAGGCAAAGTGTGTTGCGGTTGAATGAAAGCGGACCAGCGTCAAGTCGAAGTGTCGGCTGCTGCGCAGTTAAGCGAGCGAGACTAGAAAATTTTCGCTAAAACCACCAGCCAGGCGGGAATCGCGCAGATACGCGCGTGCCCTGGCGCTAACTTGCTCCCGTGGTGCACCTGGATTCTGGTTGAGAGTAGTAGTAGCAAGATACCAAAGCGTGGAAGACGTAATGCTGCATGTTCTTTGTGCGATGTTTTTTTATGTCGTGGTACAAACCCGAGCTGCTTTCCTCTTTGTCGCGCAGAGAAATAACAGTACCATAGTTTACGGTCCCAACAGGTGAGAGTATACTTTGCACTTCGAGTATCAAGTTCGGCAGGTACAAGGGCGCAAGAGAGTAACAGAGTATAATAATATTAGTCTTGGCCAACAATCTACGGGAAACATAAGCTAAAGTGCACGGTGTCCAAATTGTTTTTATGTTCAAGCACCGTTACAGACTTTATTCCAGGCGGCGCGCTTTTGCCCTCTTCTGATTGTCAATGTAGCGACCCCACTTCATGACACCGTCGTCCAACCATTCTCCGTTGTAGATGCAGAGAACCTTCATGCGCTCATGGTAGTCCAGATTGGGCAGCAACTTGGGTGTGATCAGGAAGTACTGGGCAGTGTTTGGCTTGCAGGCCTTCTCCACAAGCTGCGCGTGGACCAGACGTTCATTACGCTGTGCTCAGTGGATGTAGATAAGTGATTCGCAGTTAGTTTCTATATGTATATCCAAAATGCTCTGTTGCACGGCATCTTTTCGACACAAATGATCAACATAGCGGCTGACATCTTACCGGATCCATGCCCTGGTTAATCTCGTCCACCACACGGAACGAGACCTTGGACAAAGACTGCAGGGCCATGAGGTACATGATCGTTGATACAGACCGCTCCTAGATTGGACCACGCGCAATGAAATGGTAATAATTAGACGGAATGAGCTTGTAACGCCAGCCCATTCACGGTAGCGTTGTAGCCTTCTACCAACGCGGCACTAGCATTCACATACTCCACCAGATTGTCGCTGTCCAGTCAACTTTTGAAGTTTCTCTTCATCTCTATCGGCCATGCAATAGGGATCAATGTGGATGTGTCAGTAAAGCAAATTGAAACACGCACATCAGAAGCAACTCCAAGCGCTCTTGTCTTCGGTACCTGAACTTGACAAGGATCTCAATGCACCACTTATCATAATCCTCATGCTCGCCAAGCTTAACCTCGCCTGCGCACCCAATTCTTTGGAACGATGTGGAGAAACTCTTGCTAATGTCAGAGATCAATTGGGTGATCTTGGCGTACCAAGGCCCGCGGATCGCTCCAATATCTGCCGCAAGCTTATCCAGCTTCTTCTGCTTGTCTTCGACTTTGTCCTTGGCCGTCTTGATCTCGTTCTGCCGTTGCTCGTACTTGTCAATAACAGACTGGTTAGGCGTGTAATGCAGGGCTGCTCTGGCATTCTCACCCGCAAGCATATCCTCAAGTTGCTCCAGCGGTACATTCTTGCCGAGCTATACAATGATGATGCATAAGAAATACTACATGTGAGCAGTTTTTCAATGATGAGCAGCAAAGGCGCTATAATATACAACATCAGTAGAGGCTCAATACCGCTTGAAACTCTGGAACATCCTCAGGCTGCAGGGTGTTGTACTCTTCCTTGGCCTGATCCAGGAGCTCCTTGGCTCTCGCTTTTATCTCATCATACCGCTCATTCACTAGTGGCCAGTAAAACAACCGTGTTAGTTCCTTACGAGAGGCTGCTTCAAATGGTGATGCTATTGTACAGGGCCAAGATTTGCACACATCGCTTACCCTCGGTGTATTGTTCTTCCATGTCCTTGAGCTGACGAGCCTTCTCAATACATTCCGCCTCTGTCGCCTGCATGTCTGCATGGGCTTGCAAACGGTTAAGAGTCGCTATCGTAAGCCTCGAGAACAACTGCTGGCCCGCCTTCATAAGCTCCACGTATTGGAATGTCAACATGCAACGCTTCGACGCCAGTTTACGCAATTGTTCTCGAATCTTTTCCTCTTCCTCCGCCGATGAGGGTTCTTTCTCTTTCCGCTCCAAGTCCTTGAGGTACTTTTCCAGACCAATCTTATGCCGATTGGCATCCTTCATAGTCTGTGTTACCGCTTTAAGCGACCGCTCGAATTCCTGGTGCCTGCCATCAATCTCTTGGTGAGAGGCTCGGAGATTATTATCCTCCGCAGTCAAGTCCCGCACCCTGACCTCATTTGCATTAAGGGATGAACGTATTTCATCAATTTCGCGAATCAGTCGATTGCGCTCCTCGGTGTCGACAGATGCGGTAAAGATCTGAGCAGGTCGGAGTGGGGTGGCAGTATCCAGTGCCTCGCCGGTATGTCGAGAGTACATAATGCTGAAAGAGGTTGTTGATGTGGCGTATCTCTTGAACTTCCTGCTGTCGCGAACGGCCTTAAAGTCTAGATTGGCGCTCTCCGAGTATGGAACGCTGTGAATGCCAGCCTTGGCACACATAGCGGCCAGCAGCTCCTTTGGCCCCTCCAAAGCGCTCAGAATAAAGCCATCAAAGCCAAAACGACGTAGCTCGTCATCCGAAACCGGGGGCGCAAAGTTCTCAAGTTGAAGTTCGTTGGGTCGCGGTGCGATAATGTTCACTCTCATCTTCTTTCTGTCGAGCAACTCGCGCGTCAGAATGTTATAGTCCTCTCTGGTTTGGCACACAAAGGTCTACGTACCACATCGAAGCGACATGTTGGTGTTCAGTAACGACCTTCATTGTAGGGGTAGCATAACTGGTCGAAGATAAGAGCAGCAAATGTTAAAGTGTCTCACCTTGAGTTGGTTCCTCAGGACGTTCTCGACCGCATTCACAACTCTCATGTTCTTGATGTTGAGCTCCAAGCAAACGGGCTCAAACACCTTCTTCTGGAACATGTGTTGGTTCTGACGCAACCATCGGACGGCTTCGTACACATCGTTATCTGACCTCCTTAACTGATCCAACCGCCGGTTTCGAATATCGTCCAGAGCATCCACTCTAAATGTGATCACAAAGAATTCGTTAAGAAGGAAGGAGGGTTGCACAAGGAGGAAAGTTGGCAGTAGTAATCATGGAGGAATTTTCTCACCGGGACTTTTTATCCCCCATCTTGCGGTTTTTGATGGCACATTCTTGAAGGATCTCCTTTTGCGTGCTCTGAATGGCTTCGACTCTGTCTGCCAAAGCTCGTCTCTCTTCGTTTGATGAATCCTATGTCATGTGGGATCAAAGATGACCAAATCCGGCTCTGTTAGACCCTTGACCACAAAAGTAGGATGACGCTAGACACTGATCCATTCTTTTAAGCGGTCCCTGCTATGATCCTTCGATTACCAACTGGCTTTGAAGCTGGCGCCGTTCTTCCTCAAGCTCTTCCTGTGGTCTCGCATTGTCGAGTTGCTCTTGCATCGCTGCAATATTGCGTTTGATGTTTTTGATAGAGGCTGCTCTCTGCTGCATCTTGGCCTCCAGTCTGACCAATTCCCTGCGCAAATCTTCCCCTTCGCCTTCCTATATGGGTAACAGGTGGATGAAATGACTCGGTTACTACCCATTGTTAACATCCTCAATCTCACGATAGTGTAGCTTACAGTTTTATCGATTGCTGCGCCTTTCGCTTTCATCGCTTGAACAGCCTTTTGGTATTGATGTTCAAGATCATCCTTCTCCTTGGCGCAGGTCTTTTCGATTTGCTTCTTTTGGCTAAAACATAAAAATGTGCGCTATGAGTATCAACTTCACAGCTGGAATCAACCTTCACGCAGGAAGAATGGGACTTACTTGTTCTTCATTTCGAGGGGTTCCACTTCGGTTTGCAGCTGCTTGAACATGGCGTAACAGACACGCCGTGACTCCTTCACAGTGTTGTATTCGTCTTTAGCAAGGCCGTACTTGGCATAGAGGATCCAAATCTCGAGTAGCCGCACCTACGATAAGGAGAAAGTCACAGTTAATATCCATGACCGTGATTTATGGCTTTCGTGAACGCACCACATGCTTAACAGTGAAGTATACCTTGCGTAGAACGGCCTCCCGCTGCTGGAACCTGAAAACGTCTTTTTCAATAACGGCATTACGCTTTTCGTTCGTTTCTATAGACTCGAGATCTCCTTTCATAGACTTTCAAAAAGGCACGATGAAACTCAGTACGACCATCATGTCCCATATAATTGATTTTTTTAAAGTACAGCAACTTACAGCGGTGATTATCTTGTGTTCATTCCACAGGTCTGCCATCTTCTGATGAGACTGGATCATCTCATCACCACCAACAGCTCGTTGCGTCTCCTTCAGCAACTCCTGAGGCGACATCTACTCATAAAAAAATGAAGTGTGTCAAAAGGACGCAAGAATCTACATTGTCACTCCAGCAGGCAAACTGGGCTTTCATTCATCTGGCCTTACTTGGGCAAATTCTGAAACTCGGTCTTGAGGAAGAAATTGACTATGCACACACATGTAGCGCAATCATACGATTTAGTCTCTCGTCTTCAGTATCCTGAGATTCAAGGCAAGTGGTCAACACATTCTGCTTACCAGAGGTTATCCACCTGGATGCCGAAAGACTGAACCTTCTTCATAACTTCCTTCTGAGTCTTGTTTTCGCCTATTAGGTAGTAGCAGGTGAAATTGTAAGGATAGTGTTTTTTGTGGTTGATATCGCCCGATGGATGTATATGATAATAAACCAGGTCCGTACCGTTGATTTTCCACACGCTAGTGTTGTTGTTCTTATTGATGTGGCGCTTGATAACCACGTTGGAGCCGTTCTTGTTACAAAGTGTAACCTCGATCCAACCTTTATCGGAACCATGCTTAACAAACTCGGATATATCCTTTGCTCTCCCAAGTAGCTAATTAGTTCAAGAGTTTTGAGTTGAGCATAGGTTAGTTCGACATCAGGGCATCGAATCTCATAAACGTAAAGTGATAGTCTGCGGACGACAAAAAAAACTTACGTTCGTGTTCCAACCCAGGCCGAGAGCAAGCGCACAGACAATAGTACTCTTTCCAGTGCCGTTAGGTCCAATAACCATATTCAGATTGGGTCCAGGAGTAAACGAGCACGACTCGTATGTCACGAAGCTCTTCATTGAGACCTTCATGATAGAACCATGTTGGTACCTATTAGCGCACAAGGAACCGAGGATATGCAAAAAGGAGCAAGCTTTAGTATGACGATCAGTAGTTCATTAGCTAAAGAACAACGAAAGCGATGTTTAGAAGACGGACTCTGATTTGTCGTGTTGCCCGAGCACAGTAGTCTGAGTGCGGTTGCGGGGCACCGCCAGTTCCTGGCTGTTTCCGTTGGTCTCATCGTCCTCCCTAGGCCGCTTGGAGGATCCATCGACCTTAATCTTTTGCATTGTCTGATTGTTTGTCAATGAATTGGGCGGATTCTCCTGCGGGACGTTGTTCTGGGTGTGATGGCAACAGGTCCAAATGTCGCGACTCGAAAATAACAATTGTTGGTTGGTGGCAAGTCACGTGGATCAGATGGGTCAGAAATTGCCCACATCTCAATCATCTCTAATGGAGTCCCGCACTAGCCGAGAACCGACTTGAAGCATACCATTACGTCAATGCAGGCGCCTCTGCCCGCCACACGGCACCCACCGCATGGGCCTGCTAGAAAACATGGGAAGAAAAAGTCGAGGACATCTTGGAAGGCTGGCTTTAACAGCACACCTTCGTCGCCTTCCCAGTCTGCCTTGGATACTCGCCCTACAGCTTTGAAAGACATATCGGACGCAAGCAATCAAACACCCACCAAACACACTGGAACGAACAAGGGCAGTAATCTCCATAATAACGAGCCTCCTCAGCCGGCCATAACTTCAGGGTCAATGTCAGCATCATCCAAGGAAGTCACACAAGCCGGCTCTGAAAAGGACAACAAGGAGAATAGACTGCCTCCGCTCCTTCCACTTGGACACATGGAGCCTCCTTGTAAGGGCAATTTGACTCCAATACCCCACACAGCAACACCCAGGAAAAATGAATTTCTTCATAGTTTGGACCTTGAGCTCATTAAGCTGCAGCGGGATGACGAGCGCGGGGTGCAGGACGCTTTGTCAGGCAGCAAATACGTGAGCAGGTCGTCGAGTATATCAAAGGCAAGCGCAGGCAGAGTGTTTGATCACGAGCTCGGCCAAATGCTCAAGACACCCGCACCGACTTTGAATGGCTCAGAACCAGAGCATTCTAAAGGTTGGTAGATTGACTCAAACCAAACTTGGAAGCTCGAACAACAACGGCTCAATGGCGCACCACTTACAAAATATCATACGTGCTATCGAATAGCCTTGATTGACGACCTAAGGCTAAGGAATCTTCTTGGATCGATATCGCCTTCCCCAAACCCGGCCGTGTCCCTGTGGGACTATCTAAAGGAGGAGCTCACAGCGGCGGATTTCGAATCCACACAGGAGCTAAAGAGGGAAAGGGTGGCCAACTTTCTTAGTGTTCCTATTGCGTTCGAGAAGGTAGGATACAGTATCGGTCGTTTATCTGTGCTCAACTCTTCAATTGGCCGTCAGCGCCATCACGATACTCACGAAAATCATATACCGTCCTTTATAGATGATTGTCTTTGGGTATGTGGTGTGCTTGGATTCATTTCTGTACACGTTCACAATTCTGCCTGCAAGGTTCGTGCTTGCGACAGTTGCCTTGTTTCGGTACATATTATCAAGGACTTGGTTCTCAGGCAGCAATGAGAGAATGTAAGCTGTCCTAGTCTATTGAATGGTGCAACATAATATGTCTTGTAGAAGGTGAGAATGTCATCTGACGTTGCTGCTGTTTGAACCAATTAGCCGATTAAAGTCCTCGCAAAAGTGTGACCTTATAAAGGTCACCCTTGTGGTCGTGGCATGCACTATTCTCCAATCCGTCGACGCATCAAGGACATACCATTTCATCCGCGGCCAAAACGCCATGAAGCTGTATGCTATTTTCAATTGTTTAGAGGTAATGACTTTGATGAAAAATATGGCTTATTCGCGCTCTTCCATAATTACATATTAATTTATTGCTGTACCTATACAGATTTTTGACCGCCTCTGCTGTTCATTTGGTCAAGATATTCTCGACTCTTTGTTTTCAAAGTCTACATTGGGTAGCCACCCCCCCAAGGCCAGTCTCACTGCATCGCGTCATGCGCGTCCCATCACCTTTGTTATCCTGGCTATACTGTACATTTGTAAGATCTTGGATACGGCTCCCCTTCGCCATGGACTTTCAAACTTGTCTAAGATCAATCTGAATTAACAATATTTCTTACTTGTGCTCTCTAGTGGCTCACACCATGGTTCTCTTCTTCCAGATGGTAACTCTGAACGTTGCCGTTAACTCCTACTCGAACGCATTGCTGACACTTCTGATTAGCAATCAGTTTGTGGAAATCAAGGGAAGTGTCTTCAAGAAATTTGAAAAGGAGAATCTCTTTCAGCTCAGTTGCAGTGGTGAGTCGGCTTGTTGAAATATTTCATGTGAGACCGGCCTTGCGGTCTTCCATTAATCAATAGTGTTTCTCTGCCTCTTCTTCTTGGGTGCTAGATATTGTGGAGCGATTTCAATTATCTGTATTTGTCACTATCATCACCATCCGCAATCTCGTGGAGCTGTCGGCCGCACCTCCTTCTCCATTCTCTGTATACCCACAGTCGTTCGTCCCACTATTCTCATCCATGACTGCCGTTGCAAGACTTTTGACACCATGCTTCCTGGTCTTGGGCTGCGAGACCCTTGTTGATTGGCTAAAACACGCTTTCATCACGAAATTCAATCAAATCCGACCAAGTGTCTATGGACGCTTTGTCGACATCCTGAGCAGAGATCTCGTAGTGGGGAGCCCTGCTAGATTGGCTGGCCGTAATAATGTAAGTGGCGACTGCAATGCTTCTATTTGTAAGAAGAAATATACGTTACAGTTGTTCTATCTTCGCTAACAAACGTGTGTTGTTCTAATCTCACTTCAGCAGCAGCAAATGTTTGTGGATCAGTCACCCATGGTATCGCGCCGTATTGGGCTGGCTGCGCTACCTCTGGCATGCCTTGTCATTTGCGTTACAATTCAGACGCTCCAGATGGTTCTCTCGACAAACACCAGCGATCTGGGCAGAGGACAGTCAGCGACGGCGGAGACGTTTGCAGCGACAGCTGCAGTTTCGTTTGATACCATAACTTTTGACTGGACAATGCCAGTGATTGATTTCTCATCAGGATTAGCGACCGCGTCCTCAGGAATCGTGGATCTTTTGGCCTCGTTCTCTAGGTTCGCGTGGACGGTGCTTAGTCAAGGGTCGAGTGTCCTAGCACATATGGCTGCAGCTTGGGCTCACCGCGCTGGTATCTCGCAAGAACTGGGTCGGCGTGTCATGGAGTATTCAGTCGTGTTCCTGGCCTGCGTGGCGACTTATGCTTGCCTTGTTGCATTGAAGCTGCTGATCGGAATCAACCTCCTCGGGTTTGCACACCATCGCCATATGACTATGGAGGCGCGTGAGCAGAGCGAGAGGCAGACTGACCGGATAGTGCGTGAGTCCAATGCGGCGCTGGAGGAGAAGGCAGCGAGCGCTGCTGTCTCTGGGATGCTGGATGGCCGGACTGCCGGGCAGGCTAACGGAGATGCCTTTGGGGCGGGCGGAGAGAAGCGGATGGTGCATGGACTGGATACGATCGATCGCTACACGCTGTTCAAGTCTCGCATACCGTAGGCGAAATCATAAACCCTCTGTAATTGGAAACCGGTTGTGGAGGGCAGAGGGCTCAGTGTCTCCAACGAACGCCCGTTTCTCATCAGCCTTGCCTCTCATCCTGCCTGCTCGCATCTCTTTTCTCCTCATCAACCTCCCGCAGTGCTCTTGAATCCACATCCCCACATCCATCTGGATACCCACTCTCTCCATCTCTTGTCCCTTGCTGTCTCTCAGATACCTTTGACGCCTACAAACACACAGACACACACACACACAGCACATTACATAACACATTATATATTCAGACACACCAGACATCTTTTGCCATCACACTGCTTTTTATTCGCGTGCTTAGCGCTTGCAGTCTCCATCGCCTCTGAATCCGCCCTATTCACCAGCGCCCATGGCTCCATCGCAGCCCGGTCAATACGACGACCGTAAGGGCTCGGCTGGTTCGAGCACGGCCAGACCTGTGGAGCAGCAACCGGGGTATGCTGCCTCCAGTGCCAGTTCGACGAATGCTGAACGACGGCCCTCAGCTGGCTCTGGTTATTTTTCGCTTTCTCACAATGGCCGGATGAACAGTGACCACGGAAGCGTCAACAGCAGCAGTAGCATCAACATCCTAGCCCGATCGCCTGACGATAGAGACCGCCAGCGAGCGCAAAACACCAGGACGCATTTGGAAGCTCAGTCGCCCGTCGCAGCCGGCGCAGCCCGTCGCAAGCATCACAAGGATGGAAATGAGTCCAACAGCCTGCTCTCTTTCTTTCGCTCTGCGTCCTCGTCGTCCTCTCGACCTCCTTCGCCCGATTTACTGGATACGCTCCACAGTACTAGCCATACAAGAAAGACATCTTTCTCTAGTCGCAACGATAACGATGGCAGCCACGGGCGCAGCATCGTCATGTCTGGATCAGCAGGATCCATCGTCCAAGGGCAGAGTAATGGTGTTTACAATGGAAGCAGCAGCTACAACGGCAGCGGGAGCCAACAATACTCCAACCTCCAAGGCCGGACACAGAAACACCCCTTTGACGCCGATTCTGTGCGGCGCAGGTCCATCGAGTCCTACTCGAGGACCCCGTCTCCCGATGTATCCGCAGAGCAGCCGGAGCAGCGGTTTGTGAATGGGAACCCAAAGCACCTTTTCCCCAGCACGCCACCTTCGCATCTTCGAACGCAGCAACGTTCAGACTCTATCAGGGACGCGATCGAAGCCCAGCATAGGAGGACAAAGTCAACCGATCATGTGGACACTCTCGGCAAACGATCAGGACCGCAGGACCAGGATAGCCCCAGTCATGTCGCAAGTCCTGCCAAGGAGACCAAGAAGACTCTTTTTGGCTTCTTGAAAAAGAAGACCCATTTGCCCCACCACGGGCACGGCTCTCCACAGCCACAACCAACGCACCAGCAGCAACACTACAGTGAGAGTAAGTGGGCCGGTCTACATTTTGTAGCGGCGATATATTATTGGTGGAGTGTCACTGCATAATTAACCGCATTGTCTGGTAGGATCGCGGAAAAGTTCAGCGGATGATCAGTTTATGTCGTCACCCGCAACCACGTCCACGCTGCATGCGTTTTCCATGGCTCTCTTTCCGGACCATGAAAATGGCTCGCACCACGGCCAGTTTGATAAGCGACATGGCAGCGATGGCGGAGACTCACAAAAGGGTTTGCAGTACATGACGGGAGGGAAGAAGGCTTGGAGACGGGATCTTGTTGCGGTACGTTAATGAAGAACACCGTTGGTGCTTCAAGTGCTTCTTTTGCCTTCAACGCTAATATCACATTTTACATCAATATTTCCAGCAACAGCAGCATCAGCTACAACAGCAACAGCAGCAGCAACATCAGGATTCTCTCTTTCCTGGCTTTGTTGGTAAGGATTATTTTTTTCTCAGATTCACCAACTAGCCAGGAGAAGCATGGAATGATTGTAATGCTAAACACGAAGGCTGCATACTACTTTAATTTGGGCATGCTTGTAGTTGACCTCAATGATATGTCTGGTATCAAGCAGGATCCTAAGCTCAATCACTGGCTTCCACTCTCCGCAGGTGGAACCGGAGGTAAAGAGACTTGGCTTGCGCCAGAAAGCTGGGGCGTACAACCGCCATCTGCAGCTGCTGCAGGAATCCCACGTTCTCTTGCGTTGACTCCCGACGATGAGTCCTCGGAAGAATTGGACCAAAGTGACCTGGAGAACTGGGACTATGGCAAGAAAAAGCTTTCAACGATCAGGATCTTTAGGCCTGATACAACATACACCACCGTCAACTGTGTATTCAATATCGCTGCCAGTGAACTCAGCGCAATCCTGGGAAAGAAAATCTTCAAACCCGACACATCGAAGTATCATCTCTATGTTCTTCGCAACAACATCGGTACGTATACTTAGACTCAGTTATGGATCCGGTATGTATCTGGCAGTTCAAATTCTCACACCCTCCCCATTCACCAATTAGTCCGACCGCTCGGTCCTCGCGAACGACCTCTCAACATTTTGCGGAGATGTTTGTTGCAATTTGGTTACACCGATCAGGATAAACTAGAAGAACTTTCAGGAAAAGACAATAGCTTTATATGCCGGTTCACTTTTGCGGAAACGGGCGCCCCGTTGACAACAGTAAGACTATTCTTCATCTTATCCAGCTCGATTATTATGGCACCGTGAGCACAATACTTGCTAATACCCCGGTGCACATCCATACTCCCAATAGGAGGCAGATTTCGCCGAAACCACAGACTTCGCGGACGTAAACCTACAGAAGAGATGTCTGCCCACAGTACCCATCTTCTTGTACTTGAGGGCAAAAGAGATTGCTCGTCTGAATATCTCACACAACCAAAGGATGGACCTGCCGTTGGATTTCGTTCAAAATTGTAGCAATCTACGGGAACTAATTATGGCTTACAACGATCTGGACAAAGTACCGAGCAATATTCGCTACATCACCAATCTACAAGTTCTGGATCTTCGTGGTAACCGAATCAGGGACCTCAGCAAGGCTCGACTGGAAGATGCGCGGTTGCTTGTTACCCTATACCTTCAAAGCAATCGTCTAGAATCCTTCCCGGATTCCTTCCAGGCTTTTGAATATCTGCGGGTCTTAAATCTCTCAAGTAACAACATCTCCAAGTTGCCACCAGTCCTTCTGCGGATAACTACGCTGGAGGACCTTGATGTGAGCTTTAATGAGATCACCGAGATACCAGAGGACATTGGCCGCCTCAGCCGTCTGAGGACGCTGCTGCTATTTGGCAATAGAATCGGTCCCTTTTTGCCAAAGTCAATGTCGGATCTCGTCCGGTTACGGAAACTGGATATCCGTCAAAATGGAATACTTAATCTTGATGCCGTTAATGATCTGCCTTCTCTCGAGGAACTCCTTGTCGATTACAACACAAACGTCGTTCTCAACAACTCGTTCAAGTCGCTGACTTCGATCTCGCTTCTCAAGTGCAACATGACGGACATGAGCCTCCGCGGCGCGGGGAGTACCCTCATATACCTGGATGCGTCCTCCAACAGGCTGTCTAACCTGGCACCATCGTTGTTTGAGCATCTGCTCAGTGTTGAGACGCTAAAGCTCGATAACAACAGCATCAGCTCGATACCCGGAACCATTGGTTTGCTCAAGCGCTTGAAATTTCTCTCGGTCTCCAACAACCTCTTGTCAAGCCTGCCAGATGAAGTTGGCCAGCTGGAGTCTCTGCTTGAGCTCGACGTACACAGTAACAATCTTGGCGAGCTACCCGTTTCTGTCTGGAGATGCTCTCTTATTACTCTCAACGCGTCATCCAACCTCCTGGAGTACTTCCCCGACCCTCCCAAGACTCTTGCGGTTCCAACACCCTTGAATGCTGGACAGATCTCGGGCTCGTCATCTGCAACCACCCTCTGTGATGAGAACGGGGCGCCGCCGTCATCCAACTCTACAACAGCGCCTCTCCCAGCGCGATCCAAACCCTTGCCGGCACCACCAGTACCTCTCCCGAGCATGCCCTCGGCTCGGGCCCCGTACTCCCCACCGTTGGCGAACTCTCTTCAAACGCTGTCCCTGGCTGACAACCGACTTCCCGATGAAGTGCTGTACCCCCTCTCCTACTTTAACGAATTGCTGGTGCTCAATCTGAGCCATAACTACATTGCAGAGATCCCTCGTGGCAAGATCCCGAACCCTGGCCAAATCATTGAGCTTTACCTGAGTGGAAACCAGCTGACAAGTTTGCCTGCAGAGGATATCGAGCGTCTTCGCAGCCTTCTAGTGCTTCATGTCAACGGCAACAAACTGACAACACTCCCTGCAGAATTGGGCAAGATCAACAGACTGATGGCCCTGGATGTTGGCTGCAACATGCTCAAGTACAACATCTCCAACTGGCCCTACGACTGGAACTGGTAAATACCGCTTGCCTTTTGGGGGTCAACTCTGACGACTACCATTTGTGGCATATCGTCAATGCTAACAGCTTGGATGTCAAAATCTCTTTGGAAAACGCTATAGGAACTGGAATTTGGAGCTCAAGTATCTAAACATGTCAGGCAACAAACGGCTGCAGATCAAGCGACAGAATGTAGAGGGGATTCCTAACCTAGCGGCTCGGCCTGGCAACCTTTCAGAATTTGGAAACCTCACACGGCTTCGCATCTTAGGACTGATGGACGTGACCATCACTGACAACGTTCCTGAGAACTCTGTAGACAGACGCGTCAGAACCTCGATGTCGACTCTGCACAACATGGCATACGGAATGGCCGACACCCTAGGCGACAGTGACAATCTTTGTATCTGGGACCTCGTCCATCCAAAGTTTCAGACCAAGGAGGACGAAAGTTTGTTTGGATTGTTTGATGGTCGCGGCGATCGCTATAGGGCCAACTGTAGCATGACCAGCTATCTCAAGGATCGGTTCGGATCGTGTTTGAAGATTGAGTTGGAAAAGCTGGAAGGAACTGATACGGTCGTGAGCGCTCTTCGCAGGACTTTTCTTGGACTGGATCGGGATCTTTGGCCCTTGACACAAGATGAGGACGGGAAGGGCGGCGCGTCCGCATTGGTGGCATACATCAAAGGTGTGACCCTCTACTGCGCCAATGTTGGCGATGCGATCGCGGTCCTCGTCAAGAAATCGGACACGTACCAGGTAGTATCGCAAAAGCACATCCCATGGAATCCCACAGAGGCTTCGAGGATCAAACGGTCGGGCGGCTTTGTGAGCGAAAATGGGCTCTTGAATGGCGAATTGGACATCTCTCGCTCATTTGGTCAGTACCACTTGGTACCCATCGTTAACTCCAATCCATACATTGAGACGACGACATTGTCTGAGGATGATGATTTCCTCATCATGGCATCAAATGCGTTCTGGGATGTGATGTCGTACACCACCGCTGTCGATATCGCCAAGGCCGCCAAGCGGGACTATGGCGATCTGATGTATGCATCTCAGAAGCTGCGGGATATTGCCATTTCTTATGGAGCCAGGGACCACATGGTCGTCATGCTCATTGGCGTTGGCGATTTATTCAAGAAGAAGGAACCATCTGATATGTCAGAGTACCGAGAACTGAACTACAAGCGACCCAAGGTCCCGGAGGGTCCTGCTGATGCGGTATGGTTCATGTCGTGTCATGACATGGTACACATGCGCCAGTACACTCGATTTGTCTGCTAATTCTTGCTTTGGCTGCCTTTACTCTTTTTTATGCGGTTGTATCACACAGCTCAAGTACCTCAAGCCAGAGATTGAACCTCCACAAGGTGATGTGGCCATGGTTTTCACCGATATCAAGAACTCGACAAAGTTGTGGGAGAACATTCCCAAGGCCATGGCCATTGCCATCAAGGAGCATTTCAACGTGATGCGACGACAGCTTCGGTCCATTGGTGGATATGAGGTCAAGAATGAAGGAGATGCGCTGATGGCGTCGTTTTCGAGCGTTCCTGCTGCCATGCTTTGGTGCTTCAAGGTGCAGGAACTGCTTGTGATGGCAGACTGGCCCCAGGACATTCTGGACTCGAACGAGTGCAAGGCCATATTCAATGCAGCAGACCCGAACCAACCCATGTACCGCGGTCTTTCTGTTCGCATGGGTATCCATTGGGGTCGTCCCGTCAGCGATCGCGATGCCGTGACCCGTCGCATGGACTACTACGGCCCGATGGTCAATCGTGCGGCACGTATTTGCGACTCGGCCGATGGAGGTGAAATCTGCGTCAGCAGCGACGTGATCAATGTAATGCAACACTTACTCACGGATCCTGAGCTAGAGGAATCTGAGTCGGCCCCTGCAGAGCATGTGAGGGAGCTCAAGAAGATGGGCTTCGGTGTGATTGAACTCGGCGAGAAGAAGCTGAAGGGACTGGAAACGCCTGAGAACCTGCACTTGATTTATTCTCGCTTGCTGGCAGGGCGCTTGGCCATGGATCCACTCAAGGGCATAGCTGGAACACCTATCATAGAAACCGTAAGTGAGGAATGTCGTACAATGGTTTCGTCTAACGGTCGCGAGCGGAAGTTTTTTTTTTTTCTTCTTCTGACGGTGCGACCAACACATCACTCCTATTTCCTAACAGCAACTCGTCGAGAGTACGGTGGCCCTGGATCCGTCCTCTGTGCGGGCTCTACAGATGATCTGCCTGCGTTTGGAAAGGCTGGCCTCGGGTGCAACCGCACAGCATGGCCGTGTCTCTGAACAGAGTCTCGCCCTTCTTTCGCTGCCTATCAAGGACAATGCAGAGCAGGACGACCTTTCGCGAATTGCGGAGCACTATGTCACTCGGATAGAGGTACGTTGTCGTGTTGACACATGCGCCTGCGATGGTTCATTTTGTGCGATCGACAAGTGCCTCCCTGGCTGACCCACTTTTCCTATCGCACCCTCGCTCTCTCTATGTGTGACATCTTAGAACTCGTTTTCGCAGCTGTATATGGCCAAGTCGGGCCATTTTGTTAGCGTGTTCGAATCCCTAGGACGAGCCATCGATACGGACCCATCGTACATCCTGCGGGCGCTGCAGATGTATGTGAGCATCATGGGTGGATTGGACTCGCCAAGTCTTCTGTAACTGCCGTTGTCGACCGATTTCCTCTCTCGTTCTCCTTCTCGGCGTCTCTTCCTTTTCCCCATTCTCCTCTTCTCTTCTCCTCGTGTACTACTGCTTTTGCAGGTGTTTCTGTCTGTCTTGCCCTCTTTGTCGCCATTGTCCCTCATTGTGCTCTTTCTCTTCATTGTCCTCATTGTCCTCATTGTCCTCTTTGTCCTCGTTGTCTTCTTTGTCGCTCCATATCCAAACCTAGTTTTAATACATAATACTCTTTGACAGAACTGGCTGGCTGACTGGCTGCATGGTGTGCTGGTGCGATGGGGTGGCGAAGCCGACAGACCGACTCCTTTTGCCTCTGCTTACTTTATGGTTTTTGGCTTTTGAGGTGGACACGCACGCAGAGCCGACTGCGCCTCCCGCTCCAGCAACAGCCATGGTGGCCACACACGCCTCTTAGCATGCCATCAGCAGCCCGCCCTCGTCGCTCCTGCTAGGCGGGTGATGGCTTTGCCCGAAACAGACAGAAGGCGAGAGACCGCTTGACGCCTGGTGGCAAACCCCGAGCTGATTTGCTGCGGGCACCGCGAATATAACGCGGGGCGTCGGCGCTCCTTTTTTAAACCCTTCTCTCTCTTTCTCTCTCTCGTTTCTTCTTCACCCTTTTCCCCATTGTCTGTCCCTTTTTTTCCCATTGTCCCTTAGCTCTCTCTCTCTCACACACACACTCACACACTCTCAAACTCCTTTCGACTTTTTTGCGCTGCAGAATTACACTGCCCACATCTCTTTCATCTCTGCCTGAACCACCCACAAGACCACAAGACTAACAAACCAAACAACCACCATGCCTATCACTCTTACGTCGCTCGATAACAAGGAGTTCAAGGTCGACAAGGAGGTCGCAGAGCGCTCCATCCTCATCAAGAACATGATTGAGGACGTTGGCGAGACGGATGCACCTATCCCCTTGCCCAATGTCTCGTCTGCAGTTTTGGCCAAGGTGATTGAGTACTGCGAGCATCACCGCAATGACCCCGTGCAAATCCAGGATGAGACTGATGACCCTCGCAAGCGGTCGAATGATATCGAAGAGTGGGACATGAAGTTTATGCAGGTCGACCAGGAGATGCTGTTTGAAATCATCCTTGCTGCGAACTACCTGGATATCAAGCCGTTGCTCGACGTAGGATGCAAGACCGTCGCCAACATCATCAAGGGCAAGACCCCAGAGGAGATCCGAAAGACCTTCAACATCGTCAACGACTTCACGCCAGAGGAGGAGGCCCAGATCAAGAAGGAGAACGAGTGGGCCGAGGACCGCTAAAAAGGGAGAAAACAAAAAAAACCCTGGAACAGAGTCGGACAAAGAAGCAGAGAAACAAAGAAATCGGACCATGTCTTTGTGATATCCACATTTGTTTTTTTTTTTCTTCATGTGGACGTTACTACGACACATCGCTCCTCTCTTGTCTGTTCGACTCACTTGCGTGTTTCCTTTTGTATGCTAGCTGTACTTTCTTTTTTCTTGCGTTTCACTGCTGCTTGTACAAATACACAAAAGACGAAAAGAAAATGCGAGTGAGAGTGAGAGAGTGAGAGTGAGAGTAAGAACATATGAAAGGAAAAACTAAGGAGAGAACACTTGTCAGGATGTCAGAAAGGCTTCTTGAGAATAACAGTGGTCACCAGTGGCCACAAGCAAGGCTGAGAAAGCCTTTTTTGGCTGGCTTACCCCTTCTCGAGCCTGGGTGGTCAAGTGAGGGCCGCGCTCTAGCCTGCATGTCTGCATGGAGGGCCTCAATGAGGGAAGCATCAAGCAGGCTCAGATCGCACACAATGCGACAACAAGCCTGATACCCCTGAAGCTGGTGGTGCGTGTGGTATCCACGGCGGTCAGTTGAGCGCCTCCTTGTCTCTGGCGAAGCAGAATGAAAAAGGAAATAACGGAACAAGGAATGAGCGAATGAGGTATGCAGAAGAGCAGGACGCGGATGAGTCGCGGGTTGCAGGTGAGGGGGGACACCCAAAGCACGCAACTCTTTCGAAAGCGCAATATTCCCATTCTCGCTTTTCGCTCACTCTAGCCTCCTTGTGGAGTACAACAAGGCGCATCCAGTCTCGCCTCTTGCCAGGGCACACCTCGATGAGGCTAGGTCCACGCGCGTAGACAGTTCTCGAAAAAAAAAACACGGCGTCCTCTTAGCATTTTTCCAGGCTATGCCGTTGCGCTGTTCGTCCTCTTAACACCTACTTCGGCACCCATCCTTAAAAGCAACGAAGGCAGCATGTATTCGCCGAGCAGGAGTACCGAATGGTGGGAAGAAGGTGGAGGGTAGGCTGAGGAAAAGCAAGATCCAAAGTGCAAAGACACGACGAAGCATGTGCAATAGGAGATGCTTCTCTGCCGAGTCGCTGCTGTTTTATAACGGCAAGAGCATGCTCGGACAAGGCGCCGAGAGCAAGGAACGGGGGATGGGGCACCAATGAAAAATGACGCGGATGCTAAAGCGCTGGATCTGGGTTGTATATTGGGCTGTGTAGGGAAGCCAGGACCGTACGCACACCACCACAATTGTGAAGAAGCAGAGGAACACAACATAAACGGATATGGCTCAGGCACCCGATCGGCGAGGTGCCGATGGGCTATCTCCTATTGCGCACACACCGGGAGGACCTCCTGGCTACTGTTCCTGTGTTTTAGTGTTTTTTGCGGCGCGCCCCTTTCCGCCTAGATACCGCATTTGGGACGACTGTGGTGATGTATAATACCCCCGCAACCTGGCGACTAAAAAAGAAACAGCGCAGAATGGAATGAGAACCGGTGATGAAAAATGGTGAGCCGCGGATACGGCAGTGAAAAAAGGGGAGAGGCCAGTGTTTCTTGGCCACCTCCAGCTCCCAGGCCTGGTGTTCTTCCTCCGTCTCCTGCTTTCTGCGTGGCTCTCACCTCTATTTTATTTCTAGCTGCTGCTGCTGCTGCTGATTGCGTTGCTCTGTTGCCGTAGCCCGGTCAAGAATTTCATTTCGTTTGTATGCGGCTGCTACATATATGATGAATATAGATACGGGGGTGCGAAGAGCCACAGGAGGCCATTGCGGCTGGCTGCTTGGGTGAGATGGGTGGAACTTCACCATCGTGACATGTATGGTATGAATAGGTATTGGGGTAGAGCACAAAACGACGAGCCAGGCCGCCGAGAGCCCTCTTGACTTTTTGTGCCAGCCTGTCCTTCAAAGCACCATTATCGAAGGATCTTTGCGGCACCTCGGAGAAGGTTCTTTTCTTCGTTTTTACTTTCTTCTTGCTTTTCTACGCTCCTTTGGCTTTCACCCTCATACCCTCGTTTGTCCTGCCATTCCTCTTTGCACTGGTTACCTTTGAAGGTCAACCTCGGCCCCCGCCCTCCCTCTCTTGCCCTTGTACTTTGCTCTTTCATTGTCCCGCTCGACAATGTTGTTCGTCAAGGCTCTGAAGGACAGATTGAGAAAACCTTGGTGTGGCCGCCAACCGGTGCGATCAATCGATGTTAGCACAGGATCTGGAATGACCTCAGTAGAGGCAACACCGACGAATCGCAATCAAACACAGAAAGAGTCTCCCCTTCAACAATCCTCAGAAACTGGTGGCCTGGAGTCGCCAGAAGAGAGCGCACAACCCTCTCATCCGGAACCACCAACACATTCCCGGATACAGCAGCAGCAACGACAGCAGCAGCAGCCCTCAGAAAAACCGCACCGATGGCTCAAACGGACGATGGCAAAGATTGCCTCCAAGCTACCCATCACAAGAAAATCATTTCAGAAAAAAAACAAGCCTCCAAGAAAGGCAAGGAGAACTCGCAAGGGGAAGCAAGATCACGATGACGGCGCCCGCACAACCACCTCCGACACTGAATCCGTCTATCGGTGCGAGACGGAGGAAGTGGATCTCTGCTACTTTTACGACCACCGGTCCGAGGACCCTGTCAACCGCATGGTCTTCATCACAGGACCAGAGCATTTCTATCACCTGGCCCTCCAACTCGAGACGAGTCCCCAAGTCGAATATCAACTCTACGGCAAGGAATTGTTCATTCGCTCTGCTGGACTGGGGTACGCCCCAGCACAGTTCAAGCTTGGGATTTGCTATGAGCTGGGTCTCACCCATTTCCCAATGGACCCTTCACTGTCTTTTGCATGGTACACAAGGGCAGCGATGCAGGGTCATGCAGACGCAGAGCTGGCCATCTCGGGATGGTACCTCACCGGCCATCCCCATGGGCTCATCCAATCTGAACCCCTGGCCTACGAATGGGCTGCCAAGGCTGCACGGCAAGGCTGGTCCAAAGCCGAGTACACCCTAGGACACTACCACGAGGTCGGCATTGGCGTTCCACAGGATCTCCAGATTGCAAAACATTGGTATCTCAAGGCAGCCGCTCGCGGGAACGAACGGGCCTTGCTACGACTCCTTGTAGGACACGTCGGACTCGAAGTCGACTATGCCCATCTAAAGGACGCTCTCCTTCTCCACAATGAGACCAACCCTTATCTGATCCATCAGTTAGCGCAATTCCATGAGCTCCGAGAGTATGGACTTGTGCCTGATGAAGATGCGGCGTTTGAACTATACGCGGCCTCTGCACAGGCCAATTACGCGCCGGCGCAGTATAAGCTGGGGGCCTGTTACGAGTTTGGGATCCTTGGCTGTCCTCAAGATCCTGTCCAGGCTGTGCATTGGTATGGTCAAGGAGCAGATAATGGACATGTGGAGGCATTACTGGCGCTCGCTGGATTTCATCTTGATGGGAGTGCGGGCGCTGCGGCGGAGCAAAGTGATGAGGAAGCATTCCGGTTTGTCAAGGCGGCAGCGCAAAGGGGCGTGCCCAAGGCCGAGTACATCACGGGGTTTTTTTTGGAGTACGGGCTGGGAGTCGAGAAGAACATGAGGGAAGCTAAGCAATGGTATCACCTGGCGTGTGCCAAGGGCGTGGATTCAGCAGAGCGACGGTTGAAGCAGCTGGAAAATGTGACAACCACAGTTTGAAGGTCGCGCACGAAATCCAAAAGAAAAAAAATAGGCGAAGCAAAAACAAAGCAAGCAACAAAAAGGCATTTTCTAATATAGAGTATTAAAGTATCAAAAGTTCATTCGTAATCAAACCCCCTCTCCCCTCTCTACAGCATTAGGAGCCATTTGGAATCGATTGGAAAGACTTTGCTATGGAGGAGGTGAGTTTTCCAATCTAGCCAGTTGACACGCGTGAGGAAGAGCAATCGCTGGTACTATAGATCAAGGTTAAAAAAATGGATTTCCTCGTTCTTGTTCCTTCCTCTTCGATGTCCCTTTTTGTAGTCGAAGCAAGCAGAGGATTGACTTTTGGCACCATAGTCGTTCTCTACTGAAAGGACTAGCCAAGTTTTCATCAAGCAGTATCGTGTTCAAACACACACAAAACACATACTCTACAAACGCTGTACACACACACCTGTTAACCCTCTCAACGTGAGGGGTGCTGTGTTTCCGCCGTGATGAAGGAGACCCTCAGGCCTGCATGCAAAAACGGAGTGGCCTTCATTGAGGATTACACCGCGTACGCCGAGTCTGGGGGGTGGAGCACTCATAAGTTGCTAGCTAATTTGCTCAAGCGCACGACTCGCGGCATTCATAGCACCGTCGAGTACATTGTCACGGAGTGCACCGACTAGGATGATGCGGTTTCAGTCTTTGAAGTCGAGTCTGAGGAGATACCCCCTGTTGAACAAGGGGAAGCGGGTCTATGAGGGATGGGAAACCTTGATAGGGACGGGTCTAGACGTGGCGGACTACATGTTTGACCTGCTCAGGTTCGAGGGCATCCAGACCACCCTCCGAGGCAGGACTGTGCGTGGTCTAGGTGAGGACATTGTCCTTGGAAAGGATTTGTTGCAGTTCTGAATATTCCTTTATACATCTCCACTTCTCTCAATAACGTCGAAAGGTCCACAATGGCCTTGCTCTGCAGTGGGTGCTATGGTCCATTGTCCTGGACTGAGTAACAGAAAGAGAGATATTTATTCCACAATTCACTTTATCGAGCCTGACCAACCTAGACTCTAGATTATTCACCACCGGCTTGTTTGCATTTGCAAGCATCTTCATGTATATTCAGACACCAGGGCAAAACCTACACTATACTTCTCTATCGCCTTCATACACACAGTCGTCAAGGGTCGGTTCAGGACGCGTATTCCTGTGACTTGTCGATCCGCACAACATTCTTTCAGAAAAGTTTTGCCCACTTTCAGTTGGAATAAAAGCATCGCGATTCTTTGAACTTCGCCCGGTTGCCTAGGCAAGGTCATAATGAACATGCTTGAGAACTTGAGTCGTCTCAGGTCCTCGTCGCGTAACAACCTCGCGTGCCTAATAGCTAACGCAAAATGCTCCCGGGTATAGGGCGAGAGAGCACTGGATGGTTGCATGCAGCAAAAGATCAAAGCCTTCCTGTGCTCCTTGACCGTGTACGAGTCCCGAATGCGCACCCGACGCCGTGGTCAGTCAGCGATAGATCGAAAGAGAAAATGATATTCCTGAGATGGTTACCAATGGCATTGATAACCAATTTTCGAAATTTGATCCGTCGGGGTTGCCGTTAAAAATCTTACGCTCTACTTGCCGCTGACGCAGAAAGAATAGTGTGTTTTTTGCTTGCAAGATCAGCGATAAGCTAATTGTTGAGATAAATAGTTCTCTGGCAGGTTGCTTGCGGTTGCCGTCTGATGGTTCAACGGCATGAACACCAAGAAGCGCTTTCACTAAAGAAGGAAAAAATAGAATGGTATACGGTTAATGAGGTTAAAACTTACCGACTTTCACATTCTTCTTGATCCCTCTCTCTTGAGCTGCCCCTCCTTATGGTGCCTTATATTGTTGTGGAGCTCAGTCAGGCACGTATGCACCCGACTCGCGCCTCCATTTTTCAGTCTACCTTAAAGTTTAGTAGCTTTCCCTATCGGAATGCCACGCTCTTTTCTTTCACCCTTTCCCTTACTGGCATCTTTCATCCTTTGAAGCTACTGTTTGCAATACCTGCGTCGGTCTCTGGGTCTATTGGTATCGCCTGACTGCTCTTGAAGCGAACCGGAACGTTGGCTCTCGCGAGTTCCTCTTGAATTTTTTTTGAACAGTGCGCTGGAACAAGACATCTTGGAGGTATACTAGGACCTTATCCTCGTACACTCATATCGCTTTCGACCGTCAGCTGCATAGGTGTCGTCACAGAATGATTATACGCCACAAAAGGTTTCTTTTAAATCTTACAGCAGGCGACAGGGCGGTGTCGATAGCAAACAAGGATGTTACTACACGAACTCACCTGGAACGCTTCTAAGGCCGTCAGGTATTGTCGTCTTGTACTGGTCGACACGATACCACTTCTTTGCCCCAAATTTTTCTCGCGTTCGAAGGTGTACTTGTGCTGATGGTACAGCGGACTCATCTAGGTCACCTTCCTCACCTTCTTCACCTTACACTACTTGTCGCTGTTCCGCGTCAGACGTTTTAGGAGTGAGATTATGAACAGCTTGTTCTGCGCCCACGGATCTCATTCTGCGAAAGAACGTCGTCATCAGCCTCCCAATCTTCCGAAGCCTTATTGCGCTCAAGTACCATCATATGAATGAGCTCGTCGAATCTACGTTGGACTTTCAGGAGGCCGATGAGCCGCGAAGGATAAGTGTTGCTGCCTAAAGGCTTTTTATCGTGACATATATCTTCACAAGCATGGTAACTGGTAGTTTACTGGCTGTATCATCCGACTTAGCTGTCTTGGCCTTCATGACCGGTGGAAGAAGAGTATTATTTTCATCATCCTCGCTGAGGTTGTTATCAATACCGATGGCCTCATAGTTTTCGTCATCACGGTCCTCCCCCCCGCAATCCTCCTGGGACAGCTTGCGACGCTCGACCGGTTGTTTGCCCTTGACATTTCTTTGCCCCTGTACTTTAGCCTTCGAAATGCGCTTTTGTTTTCCCTTTTTAACGCTTGCTGTGTTCGGATTTTGAAAGTCTTTTTCAGTGGCATGCGCCCATGCCGATGGCGGAGAATTTGTTTCTGCTAATTTAACCAGAAGGACAAGTACAAAAAATGCGTATGTGTTAATAAAAAGATAACGATAGAAGCGGCGTGATGGTACACTTATACTCAACATACAGGGATTAAAGGACTTATTCGAAGTCGGCACTCTGGAGCCGGACGCATTCGAGGTTGGCGCCTTAGACCTGGTCGCATTTGAAGTTGACGCCTTAGACCTGGTCGCATTTGAAGTTGACGCCCTGGAGCTGGACGCGCCAGCATAGACTATGCTGGGCTGAGCTGCCTCAAGGCTGGACTTGTCATTGCACTCAATGGCAGCGTCTCTTGACATGGTTTGAGGCATGATCTGCACTTGACATGCTGGTGGTTAGAAAGTCGTAAAAGCATGTGTTAGTTGTCCACGTCTCATAACCCTTTCATTGGCGGTATGAATCCATTAATTCTCACCCTGGTTTGAGTGACTTCCTTGGGTAACACCGACAATGGTGCCTGAGCCTCTCGCATTCAATTTCGCAACCTTGGAACCAAATCCACTAAGTCCGGTGAGTCGAGCACGTTTACGCCGGTTATCCTGAAGCTGCTTGTCTTCCTCCAATTCCTCTTCATCCATCCGCCCTTCATCCACCTCTGTTGCTGGGTGCGCTGGAAGGGGTCTATGGATGGCTGGAGCAAATGACCAGCGTTTAAATATAAGGACCCAGCATACGAAAGCGATAAAGTGGTAGATCAAATCGGCATACTCTTCCCGTTTCTGAGATTGACTCGCTGTGTAGCGACCTTGTTGGCCACACCTTTTGACCTTTTAGGGGGCATAGTAGTTGTGAGGTTTAAAAGCTTCTGGAGATCGTGTTGTGAAGAATGTAATGGGACGTAAAACGGCCCAGGCTAGAGGATCTATATACAACCTTGTCACCTCCAGCTATTTAAAATTGGCCTGCTGTACCTGACTGAGCATGAACTGATCTTTTTTCTTTCAGGAGATATGGAACAATTCTTCAGAGTTGTCTGTTCGGCGACCGATTAAAAATATGTCACTTGGCGACCGTATTAAATCCCATATTTGGCGACCGATGCCATTTGATAATAAAGGGCTTACTGCTCTATCAATTATACGGGAGGACGCGATCGTCTGGCGCGCTGAATGACGAATGGGTTGACCGCAAGGATGAACTAATTGAAAAAAGTTTGACCTTGCTGTGTCAGACACTTGCGTCACCGTGGTCCTCCACCTAACTGTGGTGGTGGCAAGGTTCGGTCGCCAGTTTGACTAAAGCTCACATGGAATTTACTACGGTCGCCAAGTAACGTATTTTTAATCGGTCGCCAGAAGACGGATGGATACAGACTGAACAGCGAGAAAAAGGGGAGGGACGCCGAAAAAATCATGAGGTCGCACCACTAATAACTGGCCGAGCGTTCAAGCGACGTTGATTCTGATCCTTCGATACTGGGTCTCTCTCTCCTACTTGCGGGAGAATTTATGGCGCGCTGTTGAAAGTTCGGCCACTCAGAGGTTCCATCAATGATCATAGATGACCCCCTTGAACTTAAATATCACAGCGCTAAGAAATAGTTTTGGTTCTTTTTATAAATACCAGGCTGCAAGCTCACTTTCCCTGCCATCAACCTCCTCCCTACTATCAACTGCCAAAGCTGCTGCAAATCCGCTCTCTTTCTTCAACCACCAACAATGCCCTCCTTCAAGCCTTATGTCAAAACCAAAGTGCTTATATTTCTTGGACTGTCTTGCCTGTTTGTGTCAGCTGTTCCAGTTCCTCAACATAAATGTGCCATAGGCCAAAGTTCCAGTAGCCTCGGCTTTAGAGCTGATGGGACTGATGGAGACTCTGGCGGCGGCCATGCATCATCAAATCATCACCTTACCAAAACAGGCGACCCTGGCGCGCTCAGTGATTTAATCAACAATTTAACTAATCCTCAACCATGAAGTGCGTCCATTATAGTCAGCGCTTCTAGCATCCCCTATTTTTCCATCCCCTATTTTTCTAGCATCCCCTTCTTTTTCTCTGGCCGTCGACCCTGCCCCCCTGTAACAATCTGTACTAAGTTTGTATTACTAAGGGTAGGTGCCCGAAGTACATACTCGATCAATAGCGCATACTCCAACTATATTTGTACTAGAGAGAGTCAGGTCAAGTAGGCGGAAAAGGAATGTATTTACAGGTATCGTACTACTCTACTCTATATACTCGTTGTGGCTGGACACTACTGTTACAGCGCGCTCCCTTCGGTCGCGCGAAGGTTTTCATTGCACAACATTTATTCATTATAAACACAAAACTACTTTCGAACTCGTGTAGATGGCTGAGTAGCTGGTTGAGTAACTGACATATCCTTCAAAACTTTGGGAAAAACTACGTTGCGAGTGTATACACCACCATTGGGAGGAAGATGCGGATTTTCAATCAGCACCCTGAGCTTGTCTGGGTTGCTGCTTCGAGAGAGCGCCACATATAGCTGACCGTGACTAAAGACATTGTTAGAAGGAACAATCCTACAGCCTGGAGGGTCTGCCCCTGAGATCTGTTGAACCGTCATTACAAATGCTGACTTAATCGGAAACTGATACCGTGTGAACTTAACGGGCGTCACCGTGCCATCAACTGTCGAAATAGACACGCGAGGCATGAAAAATCGACTGCCGCGAAAAGGCCCAAGCACTATTTCAACATCAATCAATTTTCTGCCAAGTTCTCGGATAATCAGTCGAGTACCATTGCAGAGCCCTCGTTTGACATCCAAGTTCCGTATGAGAATGATAGGTTGGCCGACCTTCAGAGTCAACTTGAACGGCGGCAGGTTCGACGGATCCATACCATTGAGGAACTCAGTGGGGTAGTTGCCACCGTACTCTGTATCTGACACGCTATCTTGTCCATGATAGGTCTTGGCCTCGCCAGGGAGCATGGAAGTAGCCCATTTATTTAGTCGATCCACGTTCTCGTTGAGGGGTGTTAAAATGGCCCTCTCCATAACGAACTCAGGTGCCGGCAGCTCTGGAGACTCGATATCTGGGTATATCGCCTTGATGAACTGGATGTGCAGCGGATTCTCTTCAGGATAAGTCGATCCGGAGTTAGATGATCTGGCTTGAATAAAACCTGCTCGGGGATCTCAACAAAGTCTGAGTGCAGATCATTGGACACCGTCGGCTGCTTTCCTTCTCCGATGCGCAGAAGAAAATCAACGAACCACTGGAGCTGTGGGTCTTGTGCGACTCTCATGTTGGTTGTGAGCTTGAGGGTCTCGACCCAGCGCCAAAGTTTAGAGAACTTCAGACATGCATTCTCAGTTTGACCTTGAGAACCTCGTACATATAATTTGTCGAAAGTCGCCGCCAAACACCACAACCTATCCTCCAAACGGCCTATTGGAAGGCCAAGGCTCCGTACTCAGTAGGTCTCAGTAGGTCGCACAGTGCTCGATCCACGGCCTCGAATCCCCATCGGTACTGCATAACAGCCTCATCCCAGAAGATTGCTGAGGCACTCCTGATCTTTTCGGCAATATCCATTTACTTGGTTAGGTTGCACTGGGAGTAGTGAAACATTGGAATGGGCATCTTGAAAACCGAATGCGCCGTGCGGCCCCCGTGCAATATCAACGCAGCAACTCCTGTGGTCGCTATATCGATGACGGTTTTGTTGAGCGCAAGCATGTTGCCGATGAGAGTGTTGTACGTTAGGGAAAATTTCCCGTTCCTCCAGGACCATCGATGAAAAACACCTTCTTGGCTCCAACCACCTTTGGGCCGACGCCAGCAACAGCCCGCATGATGGTGTTGTAGGCTGCTGCTTGGCCGGGGTTGAGCTTGTCGACATCTGCTAAGGATCTTGCCACGAACTCTTGTTGCATGATCTCGTCCTCCGCATCCTGATTCCGTGCAAAGACCGTGGTATCCTCCATAAAGCCCTCTGGAAGCTAGTACTTGGACACACTGAATTATGGCTTTGCAAAATCTCATTGATCTTGAAAAGAGCCATGGATTTCGCTTTCTGCTCTTGTGCAAGTTGCCACGCGTCAGAACAGTCCAAGGGGTGGACGTCCTTGAGCTTGTACAAGATGTCTTCGATAAGATCGTGCGCAAAGGTCTCCTAGAGCACATCAGGTTTCGATGGAGATCCAGTGATCAGGATCATGGCAAAGAGATCCTCAGCTGTGGACCCATTTGCGACAGCTTGGCTTCATTGGGACAGTCCATCCATTCGTCGTCGCCTTTTAGCAAGTCCAGGGCGAGGCAGGCCTTCGTGAAAGTCTCGTGCTCAACACCGTTCACAGTTCGGAGGTGCTTAAAGCTGGTTGCACCTGGAATCTTGAGGAGTGGAAGCCGCAAGCAGAAGCGCTCTTCATCCGTCGGTGGGACAAAGTACATGCGACCAATTGACTTTCCCACTTCTCGAACCCTGCGTTTCCATAGCCTTCGGTTCCTCTGGTCTGAAACCTGTAGTGTTGACAGATATCCGAGTGCAGCAAGTCCCTTGCAGCAACTTCCGGAGGATCAGTCTGAGCGGAATCTTCAGGCGCGTCCTCAGTAGGCTCTCTCCTCCTCTTCCCTGTGATTATCGTCGTCGTTGCAGAGTGCAGCGGGTCACTTTCCAAGCTCGAGCAGGGGTCGGAGGGGCGAACTCTCTTGCTGGTGACATCGCTAGTTGGACCTGCATGTTTCCTTTTTCTTGTCGCTTTGGTCTTGGACGCCTTCCCTTTGGACCCTGCTGCCTTGGTCTTGGACGTCTTCCCTTTGGATCCTGATGCCTTGCTCTTGGAGGTCTTCTCTTTGGATCCTGATGCCTTGCTCTTGGACATCTTCCCTTTGGAGGTGGAGGTCTTCTCTTGGATGGTTGGAGCTTCGTCTTGGTGGTCTTGTTTTTCTTGGCTTGAGAAACTGATACCTTGTCACTCGTGGACTGTTGAGTAGGGCCTGATCCTGCAGGTACGGCTGACTTCCTGTCCTTGGTAGACTTTGCTTTGAAGCTGGCTCGATCGTGACCCTTGTACACATACTTGAAGAGATATTTAACTGCCTTGATCGACGAACAGATCTCCACATTGATGTGGACATTGTGCTTTGTGCAGAACCAGAGATTGTGGGGGACGATCCATCTGTTGCTCATGTTGTGAGTCTCCCTGCCGACCTTTTTCTTGAACGTGCGACCGTTTTGGAGCCTTCGATAAACTGGATAGCCGTCATTATTCATCAAGGTCTCCTCAGAGAAGGCGGGCGGGTACTTCTTGCTGCAAGTCTTGGACTCCTTATCCATGCAAGGGGCATTTCGATATCGTGCTCCACACGGGCCATGGACCATAGAATTGGTGACGGTATGGTACGCAAGTGGGTGCAGATCCTCGTCAGGGACTTGAGCGGAAACGGCAAGGTCGTAGACTTCTACAGTATGGAGCTTGTGTTCGTCTGCGAGCATCAGAAGGATGTGGGCTTGCGGCAGCCCTCGCTTTTGGAACTCGACGACCCAGGTATAGCCCACAGTCTTGCCCAGTAATCCATCCTTCAGAAGATCGTCAAGGAGTACCTTGAGTTTTAGTCTGAAGACTCGCACGCACAAATCATGGCGATCGGCCACAGTCTGACCACTCATGAGGTTATTCTGAATCTCTGGCCACTGCGGAGTGCATGTGAAGGTGATGAAAAGATCCGGATTCCCAAAGTTACGGACAATGGCCATAGAATCTTAAAAAAGTTGTTGCATATGGCGCGGTCCTCTCTGGAACGACGATGGTAAAACCGTACGCTTTCCAATCTCGGCTGCTGGCACATCAGATTGGAGTAGATCCATGACCACCTTGTAGCTCCCCACCCGCATTTCGTCCTGGTGCGTCGAGATGTAGCGCAAGCGCTGCGACTCCAGCCTTGCATACTGATCCACGGCGTATTGGTGACAGAGCCGGCCGCACCGCCAAAAGTAGCTGTCTTGGTCCTCGTCGCTGTTGGGCCGAATTTGAAGACGATATGCATAGAATTCCCGTTGTGTCGCATACTCACTCGGTTTTCTCGTCCATTTTCCACCACTTTTCGCGGCATGGTCGGGCTCCTTCTCGGCATCGAGCTCCATGTCAGCATCAGGTTCCTATCAGCATCGGGCTTTCCGTCAGCAATGCCTGCTTCAGCGAATCCATCCCCCGCATCATCCTGCTCGAGTCCCTCGTTCTTGCCGTCTCGATATGGGTACATTTCAAAACTCCACCCAAGTTCGCCCTTTGGATAGAGGAGGACGTACTGTTTTGGATCATAGTGCTGATTTGTCTCGAAGATTTCATAGTGCTTGTCGCTCCTGCCCTGCAGTAGAACAGTCCTGCTATCAAGCATCTCTTCCTCCTCAGGTAGTAGAACTGCCACCTCTGACGTCGCAGGCTTGTTGTGCTGTTTCCGAGTCTCGTCGGTTTTCAAAACAATCCTTACATCCCCGATGTCCTCTCCACCCGGCTCACGTTCTCGCAAAGACTTATACTCGTGGCATCGCGGGTTGATGTCATCGAGAACAGTTTGAACTTCTTTCAACTTGTTTATATCCAGATCTTTATAACGTTCAAGGCGGTAGGTCGCTTGGTCTTCTGGATCGTAAATATGGATTTGGGCGCATTTTGGTTCCTCGGTATAAGGCGTTAGCAACGATCCGATGTAGTGCGTGACCTTTCCCTCAAGTTTCAATGTATAGACGCCGCCTCGCGCGCTCGCGAGCGTCTGATTGTATTTGGCTTTCATGGAGGCGAACGACATCGAGCTGTTGTACTTCCTTATTTTTGGCAGATAGTCCTTGTCCGTTTTGACGATCTCGGTCAGCCGTGGGTGAGGAATGATGTCGGGCAAATGAACCTTCCCTTGCACTTTTCGTTCTTCTTGCCCGCGTACTGGCTACAGTATCTTTTTTATGACAATCTCTCGCTTCGTAGACCACGACAAGTCACTCCAGGAGGATGACTTGCCCCCAGATCTGCGGGAGGCCATCGAAGTTAGTTTGCCACCCAAGGCAAAAGCGGAACGGTTGCAAAAGCTGATTCGTATCTCACAATGGTGTATGACCCTGGCGATCGAGCGTCAAGAGCAGCTCGAGTTGCTAAAGCAACAGATAACGAACATTCTATCGAAGGAGATTGCCAAGGGATGATTCTTTGAGCGATGACGGATGAGAAGCTCGCAGCAAAGGCTAGTAAGGTGCAGAGATGCAGCAGCACTTCTGCCTATCCATTTCTAGCTGGTGGATTTCTAAATAGCCGCGCTGTTTGGTATAAGCGTAACGCGCCTTGGCAATTCTTGATCTGAGCGGCTATTGAGTCCCCATTCACCAAGCATGTACCGGTGCTATGGAGCATTAGCCTTCGATACCCCCGATTAATGACCAAGCCGAATATAACTGCGGTAATACATAGATGAATCGCCGAGAATTTTACTCGTTGCCGTTTCTATGGCGCTATGAAGCACACACTCGAATTGAAGACTCCACTTTCCACGCTCCAAGCACCATCATAGCACGTAAAGTCATCATCTCTGCTAAAACGATAGGATGACTGAGGGGCAAACAGCGTAATCACTGTACCATCCCCAGCATTACACAAGTCTCGTTCAACATCCCACGCCTCGCCTCTACTTTTCTGGGGTTCTCCCTGCATCTTTACTCTTCGTTTTCACCCCTAGCCGATTTTGTGTCCAACACGGTTGCAGGCATCCTACGGCATTACATCTGCCACTCGCAAAGCGTTTTGGCCTTTAACAGTCTTCCTAAAGTCACTCACGGGTCGCACAAACCATCACATCGCGTGGTATTTGGGTCCGGAGCGCAAACCCCTTGTGCTTGCAGAAATGGAACCAGTGAGGTCCAACTATTGCTTCACGCCTGAACAAAGTGGTTTCTATGATGGATTCCTCGATTTGTCTGACCCATTTCTGGATTTGAATCAAGCACTCGGTTTCTCGCTCGCGTCTTCTTACAGTGGCCCTATCAATGACAACCCCACAGCTGTGTTTGATAACGCCCACAAGGCCATGGACCTGTCTACCCAACATGATCCTAAATCACAAACCCAGGATACTTTGGAGACAGTGTCGATCAGCCGTCTTGTTGTCGATCCCGATTTTACCGACAACGAACTGCTTGGGACCCACAATGGCTATAGGCACAAGCCGATAGCGCCAAATCCCTGTGCAGTATCCGGCTTCGTCTCTGGTGAGCTAAGCAACGGAGATATTAAAGCTGCGAACGGGTAAGCAATAGCATCTCTAGATCAGGCTACACGTTCTTCCTTACCACTGGTCATTCTCTTGTCCGCGCAAGCCCGGGCGCAAACAGCCAGTCATCAATTGTTTATCAACGCAGCCCAGTCCAGATCCTGTGTCCTCGCCATCGCCTTTCTCTAATCCTCTGCGTCGATACCACCGTCTGAACTGATCAAACAACATAACGGTTCTTTCTCACAAAGCAATCTTTGAGCCCAAAGACTAAGAACCCCATCAAGATTGGCCACAATGTATCATTGTTCTTCTTTCTGACGCTGATATTTTTTCTCGCCTCACAGCTTAGACAATTATGTGGCCACCAATGCACAGCTCAAGCTGCCGCATCCCCCGGACCCGACTCCGGACCAGCACCAAGCGAGCACTGATCCACACCGGATACCTTCATTCTTGACTTGTCCGCCTCAACCTCATTTTCGACCTCACTTCACCTTTCAACAGCCATTGGACGTGCAGTCACTGAATGCGCGATCAAAAGTATCTCATCACGTACCCCAATTGATCGATTTCGACGTGCCTAGCAGGACTATGCCCTTTCATTTTTCGTCACGTTCATCATCCAGTGCGTCTTTGTCGACCATGGATTCGACGCAGTCGTCGTCCTTACTATCCAAGTCTATCGTACTTGCTGAAAATCCTTGGTCTTGGTCGCTAGACGCGATCATGGGTTCAGATTTCTCGACACCCGAAGAGCTGTGGCCACTATGGATGTTCAATGATTCTTTTCTGTTGGATAATCAATCAACGATGGACTTCAATAGCAACTCATGCTTGAGCCAAACATCGCCATTCGCGACAGTATCTCCGCCTGACGAGTCTCCCCAGAGGATGTTGGCCCCAGTAGCGTCCAACGACAGCAAAAACTCGCGTGATGTCATCTCGTCATTTATACCAACGGTGCATGGGCTTGCCTGCATTGATTTTCTGTCCAGCGAACACGCGGGATCATCACCTCTATCGGACAATGATACTGCTGGAATTCAATCTCCCAGCGAGAGTACATCGCCTTTTACAAGCCAGTACCTCAATGGTACGCATCAAACTCCAATTGACAAAGTGCATGGCGATATGGACTGGTCTGAATGCGTTGGAGAGTCCTTCGCACCTTCCGACCTATGTTACCTAGGAGGACTGAGAATGGCTTCAGACCAAATAGCCTCTCAAGAGTATGCTCACAATGACTTGAATGATTTGCCTGCACCAGCACAAAACGCGCTCTTGCACGGACAAGAATGGTTCACAAAACACGCTGCCCATCTTGGTGCACAACCTGTTAGCGGCACTTCCTTCAAGCTATGCCATCCTTTTGGCCATGAGGCTGAGCATATGTCATTACGGCCAGCCTATAAGCAGCAATCCGTTGGCCATACTGCTGATATTTTCGATAGAGGCAGGCGCTCAATCCCTCCACCTCGTCGTCTTCACCGCTACTATTCTCCTCCGTCCTTCATGCCGTCCCCAAAGCGACGTCGAAGATTGACAACACACGAGGCGAATTTTCTGCATACTCAGTTTAAACTGAACGAGCGGCCAACTGCACAGGAACGCGAGATGATTGCAAATCATCTTGAGCTGGATCGGAGGACGATCCAGGTGTGGTTCCAGAACAGGAGGGCCAAGGCCAAGCGGAACGCACGCGAAGGGTTCCAAGACATGACTGGGACAGATGTAGAGCTGGGTATTGAGCTGGAAGAAGATCGGGATGCGGAATCAAGAGCATGGGTCGATGTGGAGTTGCCGCCGGGTGATGTGGAGCAAACCATAGCGTTTTGGCCGGACAATCAAGGCATTGGGGGAGGTGTCGAGACTGATATGCGATTTCTTGGGCCACGCTGCCGCCTTTTTCGAGCCTGAAAATAAAGCATTTGCTGTCGTCTTTTCTGTGAACCGGATCTACGGTAGAGGTGGCACTGGCACCCTTGTAATTCACAGTGCTGTACACCAGTACAGAACAGCGGGCGAGCGCGCTTTTGAAAGAAGCCTGCTTGCAGACCACTGATCGGCGCGCTTCCGGTGCTCGACAAGTCGGCAGTCACCCCCTGTGTTGCAAATTCAGTGCGGCATCCCCCTTTTGTCCAAAGCGCCAGCAGCAGCCGTTGTTCTTTTCTAGACTCGCACCCGTCTCCTTCCTGCAGCCGCCTCCTCAATCCATCTATCCTCGGACGCATCGCTTCTCGCATCTGCTTGCACCTCTTACTTTGGTTACCACCTGCACCTGTCGATCCCTTCTTTTGCACATTCAGCTCGATCTGATCTCACCATGGCAGCAAAGTCAGCGACAGGTCTCTTCGGATCCCGATCATTGCTCTTGACTCCTCAACAGGTAGCCGGCCCGTCCATCAGCACACGCCAACAAGGACAGTGCATTAACCACACACAATCCTAACCTAAATGTTCAAATGCTGTTGCGACAACAACAAACTATGATCTAGTCGTCTGTGTTCTTCACATCGGCCCAGCGTAACACTGCAGCCTGCACCTTTGCCAGAGGTATCCACAGCGTGTCCCATGCGCCCCGTCAGGTTCGATCCGTTAGAGCCACAGAATCCTTCTTTGTGCACTCTCGGACATATGCCTCACAGGCTCCCCTGCGGTCAACAGTGCAAACCGAGGCTGGTGGCTCCCGGAAGCGGGTACAGGCCAAGAACACAGATATGTTGTACTACACCGCCTCCATCCTCATGGGCACTCTCGGGCTCTCCTATGCTGCTGTCCCACTCTACCGCATGTTCTGTGCGGCGACAGGCCTCGGAGGAGCGCCCATGGTAGGCGAGACCAAGTTTGCGCCGGAACGTTTGGTGCCCCGGGACAACCATCGCCGGATCAAGGTCAAGTTCAATGCCGACACGTCCACTTCGCTGCAATGGTCATTCCAGCCCCAACAGCGACAGGTCCATGTCCTCCCTGGAGAGACTGCGCTGGCTTTCTACACGGCCAAGAACAAGTCCTCAGAGGATGTGATCGGTATTGCCACCTACAATGTCACCCCGTCCAAGGTCGCGCCGCACTTCAACAAGATTCAATGCTTTTGCTTTGAGGAGCAGAAGCTGATCGCTGGGGAGCAAGTCGACATGCCCATCTTCTTTTTCCTGGACCCAGAGTTTGCAAACGACCCGGATATGGCGGATGTAGACACAGTTGTCCTCAGTTACACGTTCTTTAAGGCAAGGGGAATGCCGTTCGAGAAGCAGCCGGGTTTGGCTGAGCAGCACCAGCAGCAACAGCAATAATACAGTAGTGATAGGATTAGCAGTGGAGAGCAGGAGGAAGGGGCAGAACAGTCTTTTTTTTTTGGCGAAACTACAGCGTGCTCGCCTTGCATTAGAAACAATAGAGATCAGGCCCACAGTGATTTGTAGACGATGACGATGTACCGCTATGGTCGTGCTCCAGGGATATTAGCCTGGCTCGTTAGAAACCAGATTTTGCCGCAAAATACGGCGGGATGATTGACATTGTTGGTTGATTTAGGAAGCGGTCGAGGACAAATTAAGCGGTGTCCAACACTGTTCATAATCCCGGGTTAAGTGGGCTGGAGCTTCTCAAGGACCTTATCGTGATCAGCGTACATGTAGAGTAATTGTCCATGGAAGCATGGTTATGTATATTTTCAAGAGGGAAACAAAAAAAAAGTAGACTATTATTACACATTCATTCCAAACTTTTCCCTCAGGGCATCGCAACTCGGAGTCGTCATCCGCTTTGCGGCATCCATCTTCTTCTGGTCTGGCCAAAACAAGCCCATAGACCGCTGAAGAGCGAGATCTTTCCTATGCTTTTCGTTTTGACACTCTTGCCGCATGTGCTTCAGGTAAAAGGTCTCGACATCCTTTTCCAACTGAGCGATAATGTTTTGAACTTTGACGCCATTAATGACCTTCTCCGTATTGATTTGGTTGCGATTAACCACGAATGCGTCCTTGAACTTGGCTCCATTGACATAATAGGGTACGTTGTGCGCACTGGTAAAGCGTGGCGATGTGTAAGATCCGTGAGGGGCAAGGGAGTATCGGGCTGCAGGATGCGATGTACTGGTCGTCGAAGAATCGCTGTCGGAAAAGAGGCTGGAGGTCATGGACATGATAAAGAGAAGGATCAAAGGAAGGATTTGAACGAGGCTGGAGAATCCGCTGTTTCCGCCGCCACCGCCTGCTTGCTGTTGTGGATGCTGTCGGTGCTGTCTTTGGGTTTGCTGAGTACGGGTGCGGAACTGGCGGGTGCCAAAACCTGGTCCTGCGAATGTTGCAGAGTGGAATGCTAGATAGGCGAGCAGGTGGGTAAAGAGGTTAACTTTGGCTTGGTAACCACAGACCACCGTTATGTCACTAAAAACGATACAAGCGATCGTCCGTCAACCCCCTGCACTTACAGCCTCCGAAATTACCGCCCCCAAAGAACATGTTGAAGAGCTCCTCGGGTGAGATTTCGTCACCAAAGCCGTTCATGCCAGACGCGCCGCCAAAGCCATGTCCTGCTGGGGATGCTCGATCGTAGTTGACGCCGCTGCTCTTGCCGTCCTCTGGTCCATGTTGATCAAAAATGGCTCGCTTCTGGGGATCGCTCAATACTGTGAATGCTTTGGAGACGACTAGATAAAGAGGTACAAACAAACATTGGTGAGAAAGGGCGAATAATACTTGGTTAAAGTTTGAAGGCAAACTCATTTGGCGGTGGGCGAGAGCTTTCTGCAATTCTCCTTGGCCAAGCGTTGCCTTCTAGAGGTCAATCGTTGTTGTTTGGTTCGTGCCACGTATGACATGGAATGCCATCCTGTTTAGAATAATCTAGATGAACTGTCTTTTTCTCTCTCTCTCTCTCTCACGCTGTGCAAGAGAAAGGATGCACACACTTACTCTTGAAAGCCTCATCGGCCCCTGGGGCTCCGTTTTTGTCAGGGTGCATCTGTAGCGCAAGCTGTGAAAAGAAGAAAAAACGTATTAGACGCCGGGCTTAAAAAAATCGCTCGATGCGGGCAAGTGTTCTCTTTCTGGAGCCAGCAGATTTACCTTGCGATAGGCCTTCTTAATCTCTGAATCAGAGGCGTCCTTGTTGATACCCAGAACCTTGTAAAAGTCGCCACCTGAGGATCGAATCGCTTTGACTGCTGCCACCTGCTCCGGGGTATAGTCTCTCTCCACAGGCTTGTGATCCACTGGGGTAGACCGCGGCCGTGCAGGTCCAGAGTCGGGCCTGGCAGATGATGAGCCCGATCCAGATGCAAACGATGATCCTGATCCTGGATTCGGTGAGCTCTTGGTACTGCTTGGTGTCGAGGGATTGGTCGAGGACGAGGCAGAGTCCTCTGCCTGGTCGACCTTGGACAGAAAGGCCTTTGCCTCGGGTGTGGGGAAGAGCGAGATGGACTTGCCGCCAAACTTCCTGGCACTGGCATAGTTCCCCGAGTTCAAATGGCGCCGTGCAATGTCGAGGCATCGCAGCGCCTCATCTCTGTTGACTTCCATCGTACGTTGGTGGTTTTCAGCTTCTCGAGATGGGGCAGATGGGTCCTTTGTCCTTGCGTGGTGGATGCAGTGACGCTGCTGTCGGTGCTGATTCGTCTAGATGAGGCACTCAATGCTAAAGGAGAAGCGAGATGAAGTACAAAGAAGCAGAAGAAAAGAGAATGCTGGGTGCAAGAGAAGACCTTGCACGTGATTTACAGCGCTTTGCGACCAGAATGTACGGGCACGGATTACAGCCTCTTATGAGCAGGGCGTCTTACTTCCGCTACCGAGAGAGATTGCTCTCGGAGCTTGGTCTTTGGAGTGTTGGGAAAGAAAACAGGCTGTTGGGTCACTAACACGCACAGTATCACGGAAAGGGAGGAAGCACCATGACAAGCAAACGACAGGATGGGGCTATCTTTTCAAGGCAGGCCCGGTTCTATTCATAGCGATGGAGGTACGTTCCTATGTGGCACAAAACGACCTCGCGACACGAGGCTCATTACAACTCATTTTCAGACGTAACACTTGCCTCCTCATAGAGAGGAAACTGCACGGGGCGAGCAACTGAACAAGTGCGTCCTTTCCTTCAGCTTTATGGCATTACAATGAGACGGAGATTACTTAGGGGTGAATAAGATACACACGAGAAAGAGAGGAATAGGGTTCTGTGCACCCTGTCCATGACGGTGATGACGAGTACACGATGCTTGCCTTGGCCGCCTAGTGCGCAACAAGAAAAACACCAAGGAAAAACGAACGAAATGATGCTAGAATATGAAGTTTGGGTAGGGGTGACATACGGCATCGCATGCACCAAGTCATGATGGACTAGGCCATACCCCTGTAAGGGGGGCGAGTGAAGCTGGAAGGCACACCTCAAAAAAGCATGGTATTACAAAGGTACTTTGATACCCTCCTGTGGTTCAGGAACCAGCTGTGGGTTTCGGGCAGACGACTGCGTGCCGGCGTAACCACTCTCGACCTTGGCATTCTTGTCGTAGGAGGATCCTCCGCCGGGTACAGGAGCGGGCACCGAGGACTGGAAAGACGTGTGGGGGGACTGGTGATCGCCTGTGGCGGTTGAGGGCGGTGGGTGAGGATACGAAGGTGGCGAGGCTGTGGCATGGGTCATTGAAGGCGAACCAGTTCCCAGACTAAGGCTATTGCTCATGGGCACAGGGGGCGCAAACTGGTTCTGGTACTGTTGACTATCCTGGTAATAACCCTGCTGTTGCATTTGCTGTTGTTGAGGGTCAATATAGTATCCCTGCTGTTGCGGTGGTTGTTGCTGCTGACGCTGGGCATAATAAGGGTCATATTGGTCGTTGCTATACTGTTCTGGATATCCTCCATAGGGGACCTGTTGGTAACCCTGTTGATAGTCATTGGCGTGGTGCTGGGCAGCTGCTGCACCGACGACTGGGGAGGCGGCAACGGCAGCACTTCCACCCATAGCCGCCATCTCCAACGGACGGCTTCCGGGCAAAGGGGAGGGGCTGAGACCACCAGGTCCCTGAGCGGAGACGGGTCGATGAGAAGCACCATCGGCGCTGTCGCCCAAGAAGTCAAGACGTCTCTTGCGCGCTTTGCTCTTCTTTTTGTATCGCATGACGAAGACTGCGATCAAAAAGCCAACGACCAGCACTCCGGCAATGCCTCCAATAATAGCTCCTACAGGCGCACTAGACGAGCTGCCTCCGCCTTGGTCTTTACCATCACCACCTCCAGTACCAGTGGGATCGGGAGCGCCACCGGATGTGCTGGTGGCTTTCCCTCCAGGTCTCCTGGAAGTGGTTCGTGCCGCTGATGTTGGGTCAGGCTGTGAGGGGTTGGGATCAGCGCTAGGACTGGGTACATATGAGGCACTAGCTGGAGCTGAGGTCGCGGAGGAAGGGACGATGGTGCTGGTTTGCTCCACAGCCGTCGAAATGGCTGAAGTGAGGGTGGCCATTTCAGAAAGTAATGGAGGATGCGAGATCGAGAGAGGAGGGCGCGGGAAGAAGGATGAGGAGGGACGTGTGGGCCCGGGTGAACTGCAGCGTTATGAGCGAATCGAGTTTCTCTGGAAAGAGGGAAGAGGAGGACCAAGAATAGAACACTGAAAATTGGGAGGTAAGGCACTCGGGTTGCAGCAGCGTGATTGTCCGAGGATGTCTGGAGAGAGCGAGATAAACAGGGGGAGGGGAGGAGGAGGAGTAGGAGGAGGAGGAGTAGGAGGAGGAGGAGGAGGGTGGGATGGGTGAAAGGAGAGTGAGAGAGAGAGAGAGAGAGAGAGAGAGAGAGAAAGAACACACAATCCCAGCAAACGAAAGAGTTGTGAAGAAGATACCGTACCCACAGGAATGAACACAAGGGCTGTGGGAGCCGGAGCCTTTGTCTATGGCCTGTTCCTGTGTGGTCATACCTTTAAGGTTTTTTTTCATTTTGCGACATTGCAATCTTGTCTCGGTTCTCTCGACCCCCCAAGAAAACGGTTGCGCTGGAACCAGTCTGGAGCGATTGAGTGCATTCATTGCCCCTGCAGATCCGAATACAGCCATTCTTTCTCATACATGGATATACCCGGGTCAGCAACAAGGTCGTGCACGGTGCAGTGGATCTGTCGCAAGCTGCCCTCTTGTCGTCGTTGCCCTCAAAGCCTGCAAGACCCGTTGCACGCAAAACACGCGCATTCATTGACTATTTCCATAGAAGGCTCTGTAACGCTCACAACTGCTTCGAGTTGTTTTCTTGCAGCTCCCTGTTTCAAAAGAGACGTTGCAAATGAAAGAGCAGCCTCGCCGTGTTTGGTTTAGGCGCACAGAGCGAGGATCCATCATCAACGTGGAAACCATCTTGACTGCACCATGCAAGCCAAGGCAGTAAGATGGAACAGGTTGCTGTAACTTGGTGGCCCCAGCGATAAGGATATACAAAAGAAGACTGTGGCGTCGGACGAGACCTTGGCAAACCAGCTCTTGTTGCTCGCAAAAAATATGAAATATGAAATCGACATCTTTCCCCGACAGACATCTGAGCACACCTCTCTTCACCTTTTCATAGAATAGGGGCTAGGCCGCCTGATCAGATACAGATCATCCCTTTGCTATACTTCTGTAGAATGAACAAACAATCGGCTTACTCCTGGTGCGGACGTATCTGCTGCATGGGCCCCACAAGGGTCCGGCTGTCCGTTGTTTCAGATCCCATCATCACTGTTTCTTGTTCATCAAGAGAATTCCTGACCCCGACCTAACAAACTGCAGAGCCACGGACCCATGAAATTTTCGTCCACTTCATATTGCTGTGTGATATAGTCAATCGCCTCCCTTCTGTCAGAAAATCTGACAAAAGGTAGGCAATATAACGAACCCGGTCATCTCATTGGCCTAGACGACTTTTGATTGAAGTTGGGTACTCTGTTTTCCATGCCTCACATCACGGTCACATAAGAGAATTTTCAGGACATCCCCTTCTGTCAGAAAAAAAAAAAAAAAAACCCCCCTTCTGTCAGAAAATCTGACAAAAGGTAGGCAATATAACGAACCTGGCCATCTCATTGGCCTAGACGACTTTTGATTGAAGCTGTGTACTCTATAATCCAGTGCATAGTGTGGGGGCGATTGACTGTACGTGCAACAGATCGCATACGTGTGAGGGAGGGTACAGTAGGGGCGCATAAATGAGACGTGCGCAGGGTCCGCACAGTTTTCCATTTCAATGATCCTCAAGCGCACTCTGTCAGAATGGCAACAAAAAGTATTGTTTTTATTCCTTTCTCACGACCCAGCAAGATGTCGAGACAGGCTTGTTTTGGCTCTACTACTCACCCTCCATACTCCTCAGCCTAGTCATAAGCGACATGAATTCGTCATGGTTCAGCGCAGCATCGCTATCTGTATCAAACAAATCGATTGCTTTATCCACGTCGGCTTGAGAAATATCCTCATCAGTGGATCTGATGAGATTCAGGAGCTCGCTGCGAGTGACAAGGCCATCCTTGTTTTCGTCGTACTTATGAAACATCTCTGTCAGCTGCTTCCGCTCTTCGGGGGTGAGATCTTGGTTGCCGGCCTGGAGTGAGATGATTGTGAACGTACAGGCGGGTGGGTGAAGAGGAAGTTCAGCACAACTGCAAGTGTGTTCAAGGTCAGTAATGTTTAGATGAGACAACCTACCATTTTGAAATATTCGAAAGTTGAGAGTGGTGTGAAGATGGGAGTCTTAACGCTGTGTGGTGTGGTGTGGAGTGGTGTGGATTGGGAAGCGACAAAAAAAACGCAAGAAAAGAAAAAGCAACATCATTATATAGAACGATAGTCTGTCAGTTCCCCACCCCCTTCATGCGGTTTGTCTGTGTCTCGATTGGGATACGCATTGCCTTTTTGCATGACAACACTAAGGGTGCTTTGCATATCACGCGTGTTGAAATCCTCTCAACCTTTCCAACCTTCTCGTTAGTTTTCTAGCCACCCACCATAATGGACCCTCGAGACAATCCTATCTCTCATGGCCTACCTCGTAAGTGAAAGGCTTCCTCTTTTGCGGCCACCACCCTTGTAGGCATGCCCTGATTTATTTAGGCCCTTCGGCGATCAGAGAATTCACTCGTTCGTTCGCTCAGAATCCCTGCACACGCCCTGTCAGCTTTAGGTGATGTCCGTCCTTTTCCTTATGGCTTTCTGTACGTCCACAACCACAAAGAAAAAGATCTGGCTCCACAGCCACCTGCCTTTTGACGATTTGGAATGCCAGAAAAAATGTCGGCTGTCAAGGAAGTCTTAGCGACTAAGCGTTGTATATCGGATCTTAAGTGCCGAAAAACATTCAACCCCCAGTCGAGGCGAGACATGCGAGACATGCGGATCGACGTTTCGCGTAGAGTCGCAATACATCTCACCAAAATTTATATGGTACGTGTTTGAACCGTCATTTCTCTCTCTCTGCTTCTCTCTCTCTGCTTCTCTCGCTTTCTGCCTGTCTCTTCTGCGCAAGTGATCCCTCCTCCATCTTCATCCTTATCTTCACCATCCTCAGCCTTACCTGCTCTCTTCTTGCTCTTGCTCTTTGCTCTAAATCACTTCAGCCACACTATTTCCATCGCGCCTCAATTGGACAGCTCGGATCGATCGATCGATCCACACCCCTCTCTTACATTCCACACCAAACACACCCCATCATTTCGCCCATACAGCAAGAGCGCCATGAATGTAGTGGGTGCCTGTAGGGTCTGACAGGTGGATGTCACGATCGTTGTGTTTGCAGGATAACGATCGAACTCGATGCCTTTGTGCACTCGCATGTTCAGGCACATTCGCGACAGTCGCGATGAATACACGACATAGCAAGATCATAATCCATACGTATACAACCAGTCCCCTTTGTGCGGAGGCTTCCACTTTGAGCTTTCCAAATCCTGCGTAACGGCCATGGGACACTCAAGTTCGATCTGCTTTGAAGCCCTTCTGGGACGTATAGACGACTTAGGGTTCATTCCAGATTTTTATGTAGTGTTTGTGGAATGGTTTTCAATACATCATTGAATGTTGTATCACACTTCGCGGATTGTAACAATGGCAAAGTAAACCACGGCCAAACATATAAACCTTCCTAGAGATGCATGTTCTGCTGCGGCAAGACAGCAACGTGCATGCGCGGTATATTGGGATTACTTTTCACTATATCAGAGTAATCAGGGTTGAGAGCGTGTTGAGGACTATGCATTGGCAAAGATAGCACCCATGGCCATCAGGGCCGCAACAGCACCAGACGAGCGGTGCTGGGAGGCAGAGCTCTTGGAACTCCCGCTTCCGCCGCCATAGACGATTGTGGTACACTTGTTATTGGGGGAGCAAGTGGCCAAAAGGGGACAGCACCCACCGTCGGAACATTCCTTCTCGCCGAGGTCGCAACCGCATCCAGAGCCGTACGTTGAGCATGAAAACTAATCGGTCGAAGAATAATAATATATCATTGTGAGCTTTTTTTTTTTTTTTTTGCTGTCATTGAGATCAGACCGCAAGAGAACTGGAGAAAGGAGTAGTACCCTGCAGCAGCCGCCGGCGCATGAAATGGGGTAACTGGGGTCTGAACAGAGTCCGGCGCGCTTCTCGAGACTCGATGCCGATGGGTATGGGCCTTGAGCCAACTCGCTAAACTTTTGGCCGCTTGGGATGGTGCGGTCAGTAACAACCTCCTGAGCGCTGACAACGGCGAGCACGGCCATGGCAGCGACGACGACGACTTTGTGGAAGGAGCGCATTGTGGTGAATATGAAGAGAGTCTTGGGAGATGGGCGCGAGTGTGAAGCGAGGTTGGTTAGGATTGATGGAAGGGCAAAAGAAAAAGAAAGCGGAATATCACTGAAGAAACGAGAGTTTACAAAAAAGTACTCCCCCAGAAGGAAGGTTTAACTACGACCAATTGGGCAGAAAAGGACACGCCGCACTTTTTTTTTTGTTGGATGAGAGCATGTACCTTGTTGCTGTGACACCTTAGCGTAGGTGAAAGAACAGGGGTAGTCAACACATAGGCAAGAGTCGAAACGACATGAACTAATCTTGCGCTTTTGGGTTCCGACCCTTAGAGCAAGTAAACACGATAAACATCAGAGGCGAAGCTGTGTCGACGGCATTTGACAATGAAAACATTAGTCACCCCGAGAAGATGCACGTCTATTTTTCTCCACCGCAAACTCTCTGGTGGAGGTTCTCACATGATCTCGGTCGCAGCAGCAGCACTCATATTACGGCGCTCCCAGTGGAACTATGCACAGCGATAGGCGCATGGCGCATGGCTTGGGCTATGCTGGGCAGGCATGTTTGGATATGAGACATCTAGCGCCAGCGAATTTTGCCATAGGAGCGCCTTGTCTTACGGGCACCGCCTATCCGTTGATTCGCGACTGAAATGAAATCTCTAGCAACAATTACTTCGCGACCGCAATCAAGAGGGCCAGGCCCACAGCTAGAATACCAAAAAGTAACTATAAAAGCAGTTTGCCATGACCCTGTAAAACGACCAAAAAAAATCTGCACCATCCTATCTTTTAAAACAACATCCATCAACATGCGTTCATTCTTCAACCTCGCAGTCTTGGCCGCCTTGGCTGCTTTGACCCTTCAAGTCGCCCAAGCCAATCCCGTTCCGGAGGATGCCACAGACGTGAAAGACACTCCCCTGGAAACTCTCGACTACTGTGGCAGGGGTCAGACCTGGTGCGGCGGAAGATGCTGCTATGATTGCTGGCAGGACAAGTGCCGCGATAACTGGAATTAAACTATAGCAGAATAGCTGAAGCAATTTCTTGGTAGAGGCTACTATCGTCCTACCATGGAGACTTAGAATGTTGAGATTTGGATGTGTACTCCAATTTCATGAGCACCTTTCAACACGTTGGGCTTGCAATATGCACCCTTATGAGGGGAGCTCCCCTTGAGTCCACATGGACGGGAGGAGCGTGGTCTTGTTCCAGTTGCGAAGATCTGGCGTGGTAGCAAACCCAACATGCCTCCCCGCGTAGCCAACTTGGTGAGCCTATTGACGAAGATGGGCAAAGAGAAGCATATTAAAAAAAAAAAAAAAAAAAAAAAAAAAAAGAGAGCAGAGGGGTGAGCACTTTTTGTGGTACTGTATTAGATAAAGACCAAACTCCAGACCTTGCTCGACTGGAAAGGATGCCAAACTGCGATAAGATATCATGCAACTTCGCAAGTACTAAGAGGAGAGAGGAAGTAATCTGTAAACTAGAACGCGGAAGCAAAAGACTTGGAGGAGAGATGGAAAGAGGGCAAGGCCTCTCACAAAAGTCCGAAGCCATGAGTCGGACAGAGCAATAACGCCTCCGCTTGTCCTTTTTCTCCTCTCGTAAAGCAGCGTTGTGTGCACTGTTCTGCGATACCCCAAGACCGACAGCTGTCCGGAGATATGGACCTTTGTGGCAATGCCCGGTCCAAGCGCTCTCACCTGGACGCACACATTTAAGCAATGAAGAACAGCTCTTTTCTCATCCGGCCCGAGCATTTTGCCCCTTCCTACACTTATGCCCGTCCCGACCAAGGCGCATGAGGGTTCCGCGCGGGGTTTGCTCCTATTTCAATCAATTGTCATCTGTTGGTCGCTAATACGTTGTGATGATTTCGGACTTGCTGTTCCAAGTCGGCGATGTCTTGCTTCAGATCCAAATTTTCCTCAAAGTTTACGATCCTGTTTCCAGACTTGGTGGTCAGCTCCAGGCTCATTTTGTACTTCATTCCCATTACAGTATCGAGTTCATGTCCTCTACGCGGTGTTTGTGCCTTTGGGCCTCTTCCAAGGTGTCTTGCTCTTTGGCATACATAAGCACCAATGTCGATGATCCAACTGAGGGGGTTGAGGAGAGGGATTTTGAACGCTTAGCCCCTCCATCTCCGAGTGAGCGAGATAGGGCAAGACCACCTGTAAATCTAGATCCTCTTACGTATCGACCAAGGCTTCAGATTCCTCCACTGCAACAGCTCCTCCTGAACGAGTTGCTGGTCCTCTCGCTCTTCCTGAGCCTCCTTCAAAGCATGCTTCCTGGCTAGATGCAATGCGGGGGGTAGCTTGTCATTTTCTCGCCAGTCTCCCGAACATACCATTTCTATTGATCATAGCTGGAATGACGATATTCAAACAACTCCTTGGATGGGGCGACAAGACCTAACAGACTTAAAAAAGTCCTCTGAAAAGTATCCTCGTGGCCGAGAACAACATTAAAGGGCTGGCTATGGAGAACCAATCAATTCAACAGAAGGGATTAATGTTGTCCTGAGGACCTATAGTAAAAACTAGTCTTGGTAACGTTGCGTCTGGCAACAGGTTGCGCGCGGCAGGGACAAGTAGTGGTAACGGGAGGTGTTCAAACTGAGGGGGGGTCAAATTGATTTAACAATTTATGATTCAGTTCAAAGGAACCCGCTAAGTTGATGGTTCAGTTCCTAACTATGGTGCTATGGTGGAGCAGTTGAATCGTGGAGCTATATAAGGAGCCAAACTACCCGGGTCTGGGTACTCATCAAGAGTGAAGAGGGGGCTAAGGGAGCTCAAGAGGCACAGGAGGCGCGGGCCAACTGGCATCTATGTCCGGATCTGACATGTCAAAGTGATGAATGGGTGGATTTCGACGGTCGCTAGCACGATGACGATGGCGCCGATTCGAATACGGATAGTGCAGGGCCGTGGAGAATGAGAACGTGAGGACAGCACCCAGACAACGCAACAATAGTGTGCCTCCGGTCGTTGCCAGGGACTCTGGATAAGTTTTGGGGTCTCTAATAGGGTTCATTGCGGTTGGTCTATAGATCAAACCTTGACTTTGGGGATGCACTCGAACACCTCTGTGCTACGCGATATGGCGAACCGACAGAGATGAGAGTGATAGTGCGCGTCCATTATTGACTGCCACAAACTGTTAGTTGAATTTCACGGCACGCCTACTCCATTTGCCATCAGCAATTCAGTGATTCAACAATGCGAGCACCACTGATTCAAAGTACCGCAGCTTAATTTCGTTGCGGAAACTCGGTAAAACCAGAACAAACAGTGACAAAATAATAACCTTGGAGCAGCTGAGCAGTTGGGGAAAGTACTATGACTTATGATTGCCGGGAGAACCATCGAAAGTAGTAGACGGATACCTCATCGGGGCCAAGAACATCCCTGCAGCGTCCTGCTAGAGCGCAGTGGGAAGTGCTTCCTATGGTCTATAGCAATTGTCCATAGGAGAGTTCGAGATCACTACTCGTTTTGTCCACGTCTTACAGGTCTAATTTACTGTGAAATTGGGCTGTTGAGAAAAATAGATATCCTACTTGTTCAGATAACGCCGATGCTCCACCACAAGACCCGGTCGCCACATACTCTTCAACGCACTCTCAGGAGCCTCCTCCAAGTCCTCAGGCCGCTTATAACATGCAAAACAGAGCCGCTCCAGAAACCGAAATCGCTGGATCAATTCACGGTCCAGATCCTTCGTCTGCACTTGACACGCATCTCTAAACGTAATTTGTAGCTCGTGAAGGAACGGTCGCTCATGCGACCAATCCTCGATGAGCGCCGGCTTGACGGCTTGCGCCTCCGCTGGGTCCATGTCGTTATGATCGTCTCCGCATCTTGGGTTATCCATATCCGAGTTATCAGTATCTCCGTTAATCTCACCCTCTAGCCCCACCTGCTGATCCTCCTGCCCCTGAACCCCTTTGGCAATGCCGGTGCAAAGCGCATGGCTTTCTCCAGCAACATTAGATGGTGCGATGGCTACCGGCGGAGTGCGTCCAAGACCCTCAAAGAGGGAGTAATCGGTTATAAATCGATCGATCCGCAGCACCTCCAGCATAGGCAGACGCCTCAGCACCGCGTTCCAGACAGGGATAGGGGAGCAGTCGCATTCAAAATCTTGACTGTCATTAAACCCGGCATCGATGTGCAAACTCGTCAAGGTCGATGCAAACTGAATTTTCTCTGAGAGCTCCTAAACAATATCGTTGTTACAACGGTTCAGTGTCTAGTCTTCTAAAGCATTCGAAACCGAAATCGCGTCTTAGGGACATTGGGATTTACCTGTTGGATGTATAGATGACGCACTTGCGACAGAAAGGGCGCTTCGTATAGCTTTTCAAACCCTCTTGTCTGGGCCAAGCTCCAGAATGGTGCCAATGACAGGCGCTGCATCATCCGCCCCTCCTTGGCACAAAAGCTGGCCACAGACATGAGCGTTTCGAGATTCAGAGCCACGTCCTGGGTCTCAAGAGAGGTGAGTAAAGGGCGTGCCTTGATGATCTCAAAGAGAAGATCCTGGTGGCCTTCGTGTCGATCAATGAGTTTGAGGTGCGCGAGATGAGGAAAAATTGGGCGCGGCGGTTGTTTAGTAGCAGGTGCATGTTGGTGTATTGACTGCTGCAGGTGTTGCTGCTGAAGGTGGTGTTGATATAAATGCTGTTGCTGTTGATAGGGAGGTGGATGCTGATGCTGATGTTGATGTTGATGGTAGTTCTGTAGATGTAAAGGGTGCAGATGCCGGGCAAGATCAGGTTCAAACGCTTGCAACCAGTTGTTGCGGCACTTGTTAAGCTCGAGAGAGCTCAAGTTCGGAAAGATCCGGTCGAGATCCTGCATGGTCGAGCTGGGGCATTCGCCGAAAGCTAGTGTGAGTGATCGCATCTGAGGATAGGCACGGCTCCTGACTTGGTTTGCTTGTTCTAAAGATCCCGGTCCGAGGAGATCCACAGCACTGTCGGCCCCGTGCGGTCCAGTAGGTCCGACATTTATGCCGCCATTGAACGGCGCTAAGATCCCAACGGTGGTCATGTTCATAGGGCCTTGCACACCCTGGACAAGAATCGCATCTTCAGGGTCATCGCCACCGCGGAGGCCAATACCTGTTAATGAGAGCTCTCGCAGAGCCGGAAGGGCGTCCAATGCGGATACAAAGACCCTCCATCGGATGTAGTTAATGTCTGGTACTCGATGCTTGATATCCAGAGATCGAAGAGAAAGCATGCCGCCTTTCATGCCTTCCACACCGTCATCAGCCTTTGAAGCTATCAATGCTGCCGTCGTAGACACGGGACACTCGCTTCCTGAAGGTGCTGCAACGGATTCGCCTGGTGAAGAGGTCGTGGATGATGAGGAGGAGGATGTGGAGGAGGAGGATGACGATGTTATGTTTTTCAAAAAGCAATTGAGATCAACACTGACATAAAAGGACACGCTCAGGCACTGTAGCTTGGGCAGACTCCCTAACAAGTCAATAAAGACACAGAGATCTCGGTTCCAGCGGGTGATGACGAGGGTATGAAGGTTGGGGCATTGCTGGGGCGCGAGGAGGAGTGGGCGGATGATCTCGAGATTGTCCATGGTATCTGTCGTGATAGTGCGAACCAAGTGCGCGTACCCAACAGGAGGACAACTAGCTTCTTCAGACAGATGATCACTGACGTCTTGGCCGTCTTCATCGGCATGGTCCCTAGTGGTCTGGAGCGGATGTGGGAAAGACGTCCAGGAAGCAGTTGAGCCCCGGTGAAGGTGAAGGCGCAGGTAGGGTCTATAAGCAGTGTAGAGAGCCCTGGACACCAGGCGAAGCTGGCTGATGTAGACAGGGCGCAGATAGAGCGCGATAGAATCTGCGAGCTCGGGTATATGGAAGACTTTGTTGGCTGCTAGGCAAGCGGAGGAGTGCGAGGAAGAGGAAGAGGAAGAGCCAGCGCTGTAGGCAAGGATTGTGCCTGGGACTGTGCCTGAGCCTTGGGCCATGTATGCAGAAGCGGGCTCTGCTGGGTCGGTCATGGTTCGTTGCGTCCTTGCAGGCACCGATGCAGGATGCAAGAGGTAGTGAGTGAGATGATGATGCTGATGCAGAGAACGAGAGAGAGAGAGATAGCAGAGACGGAGAGCACAAGAGGGCCTGAGAAAGGGTGAAAAGAATGAGAATGGGAGATGCTGCTGAGCCATGAGTGTGGGCGGGTTTGCTTTTTTAGGCTTGTCCCCGTGACCTTGTTGGGAGGAAGCTGAAGAGGCAACAGGGGAAGAAAGGGGCGCGGTGAGTTGCATGTGCGACTACATATGGAAGAGCCTTGTAGCACCGGACAGGCATCACGGCAAAGCAATATCGGACCATCCCCACAGCACCCCTGCTATGCGTGTAGTTTGTTGCCTGCTTCTATTGTCCGCTTCTATTACATCCACTGCTTCAACTGCTATGCTGCTGTGCTTCCTTAGTTCGATCGAGACCTGCAGCACAGAAAACAAATAAAAAAAAGGTGGGTCCCATTTGGGCGCACAGAGCCGAGGACCGTTCTCATGATCGGTGCACCCAGCGGACACTGCAGTGCCATCGAACTGTACTGTACATGCATCATGTACTTCGGAGGAGGTTGAAAGATGTCCAGCGATACATGTATGTACTTGATTGCCCGAGGACACCCCACAAGTGAGAACACAAACAAAATTGTATAATGCAGTCACTCCTGGCGGTGCACACTCTGACTCAGCTATCACTTCGCAGAAAGAGGATCTCTTTCTTAATCTCATTCTTAATCTCACACTCCTCTTTGTCCCACACTTTTCGGCCGTGGCTCTCCCTTGCAGATCCACCTCTCTCTTGCAGACAAAGCGGCAACAATGATTGTTCCCCGCATCAACCTCGCTGCCGGCGACTATGCCGAGCAACTGAGCGCATTCAGCATTCTGCCCAACCAGGTCCTTGTCTCTCCTACCCCCGACCACCCCAGTCTTCAGGCAGTGCTCAAGACCCAGAACAAGGATGCCTACTGGGTTCAGCCTCAGGCCTTTGATCCCCTTGACCCCCTGGCCCAAATCCACTCCCTGCTCGACGCAGGTGCCGACAAGGTCGTCCTGCCGTACGCTGCCTTTGCCGCCGGCATCGACTCGTTCACCCACATCCCCCAGGAACGCCTCGCTGTCGCACTCTCGTCTGCCGACTTTGCCCACGTTGACCAGCTCCTCGCAACAGTCTCGCTCTTCATCTTGGATGTCGACACCTCTGCCGAGAGCTTAGAGGCCATCAAGGCCGTTGCTCAGGTCGTCCAGAAGGGTCTCTTACCCCGTGGCGGCATCAAGAGGGTCGTAGCGGCCTTTTCGGGGCAGGGACCCGCCTCTACCCCTGGCCTGCTCGCCATCTCGGAATTGGGCCGTATTGGTGTCGACACTTTGCTTTCGAGTGACATCCTCTCCACTGATCATCAAGACGGTAAATTGAACCTGGGTGAAGCCTTCATGGCCACCGTCGTCTCGGATCGCCCCGATGGATTGTTCGCCACAGTCGTGGTTGATGAGCAAGGCATCTCGCTCGGATTGGTCTACTCGTCATTGGAGAGTGTTGTCGAGTCCTTCCGCACTCGCAAGGGAGTCTACTTTTCGAGATCGCGCGGCCTATGGCATAAGGGCGCATCCTCGGGATCGACGCAGGACCTGATCAAGGTCCATGTTGATTGCGACTCGGATGCCCTTCAGTTTACTGTGCACCAGCATGGCACTGGTAAGAATACACAACGCACTGCTTTCGTTTCCCGCAGCAATGATTGAGTGAACCCTGGACTATGGCAGTTTAACTAACAATATCAATTCCAGGTTTTTGCCACAACAACATTCGTGGATGCTTCGGTCCTTCGTCCGGTCTTGCTCATCTGGACCAGACCCTCAAGAGCCGAAAGATCTCTGCCCCCGCTGGCTCCTACACTCAGCGCCTGTTCAAGGATAGCAATCTGGTGCAGTCCAAGATCATGGAGGAGGCGGAAGAATTGTGCGAGGCCACGACTCCCGAGGACATCGCCTGGGAAACTGCCGACCTTATCTACTTTGCGCTTGTCAAATGCGTTGCCAACGGTGTCAGTCTCAGGGATGTTGAACAGCAGCTCGAGAACAGATCCCGCAAGATCACTCGCCGTCCCGGTCATGCCAAGCCCAAATGGGACGTCAGTGCTAAAGAAGCCGCCGCCGCTTCCTCCGCTCCTGCGACTGCTCCTGCGACTGCTGCACCTGCACCCGTCGCAGCACCCGGAAAGACTGGTCGTATTTTGATGAAGTCGTACAAGATGAACGCTCTTTCCGCGGATGACCAGAGCAAACTGTTACTTCGTCCAATCATCCAGTCCAACGACATCATGGCCCGCGTCAAGCCCATTGTTGAGGCTGTTCGTGAGCGTGGCGATGCTGCTCTGTTGGAACTGACTGCCAAATTTGATGGAGTGCAGTTGGACAAGACTGTGATCTCGGCGCCCTTTTCGCCAGAGTCCATGGTCCTGGACGAAAAGACTCGTGCGGCTATCGATCAGGCATACGATAATATCCAAAAGTTTCACGCCGCCCAGTTGCAGGATAAGGCTCTTGTGGTAGAAACCATGCCAGGTGTTGTGTGCACCAGATTTTCTCGACCCATTGAGCGTGTTGGCCTCTATGTTCCCGGAGGCACGGCAGTCCTACCTTCGACTGCATTGATGCTTGGAATTCCCGCTGCTGTAGCTGGATGCAGTGAGATTGTGATAGCAACGCCTCCCCGCAAGGATGGAAGCATTGTGCCCGAGGTCATGTATGTCGCCCACAAGGTTGGCGCATCCAAGGTGTTGATGGCAGGAGGTGCTCAGGCAGTTGCTGCTATGGCATATGGAACGGAGAGCTGCCCCAAGGTGGACAAGATCTGTGGACCTGGAAATCAATATGTTACAGCAGCCAAGATGTTAACCCAGATTGATAGCTCGTCGCTTGTGTCGATTGATATGCCTGCAGGACCCTCAGAGTTGCTAGTGATTGCAGACATGACCTCAGTCCCTGCATATGTTGCCTCCGATTTGCTGTCACAGGCTGAACACGGAACCGATTCTCAAGTGGTGTTGATTGCCGTTGGATTGACGGCTGAGCACCTGTCTGCGATCGAGGATCAGGTACATGAGCAGGCTAGCAGACTGCCAAGAGTTGACATTGTCCGCGAATCGATCCCCAAGAGTTACATCATCGAAGTGGACACAATGGACGAGGCGATGAGATTCTCGAACGCATATGCACCAGAGCACTTGATCTTGCACTTGGAGCACGCAGAGAACCATGTCGACCAGGTCATGAACGCTGGAAGTGTCTTTGTCGGCCATTGGTCTCCTGAAAGGTGAGTTCTACACGAGAATCGAAGCCTTGCACAGATCCCTGAAGCAGCGACTACTTTGCTAACATTTGCTCTTTATCCCTCTTGTAGTTGCGGTGACTATGCCTCGGGTACAAACCACACCCTGCCCACGTATGGATATGCGCGCATGTACTCAGGTGTCAACACGGACACGTTCCTGAAGCATATTACCTCGCAGCAGCTCACGCGCGAGGGTCTCGATGCCCTTGGCGACACAGTAATGCGTCTAGCAGAGATTGAAGGACTGGAAGCGCATCGCAACGCGGTCGCTGTCCGCATTAATGACATTCGCCGCCAGTGAGGTCCATAGTTTTTCTCCGTGCGTTTATTACAACAATCGCTGGAATAGTAAAAAGAACACGACACTTTATCACTGCATCTTTGACACACGGACTTGTTTGCCACTAAACTGAAATTGTCATTGATACGCATGATGACAATGCTGCATGTCCTGCATCCGCGCGAAGCAGGTCAAAGCACCACCGCATAGGACACATGCATACTCTTCTTGGCCCTCCCCCTCGCGCTCTTTCCCTCTCCCTGTCTTTCTCACTCTTTGACTCTCACGACGTGTTTCCTTCCCTCCCTTGCTCCCAATACACTCTTGCCTTCTAGTCTGGCCATCCTACCACTTAGTCTTTCACGCTACTCCATACACCTATCAGTACTTCCTCCCCTTTTTTCCCTTCACCTCTTGTTTCTTGCCGTGGGGCCATTATCCTTTCTCGCCAAGACACATCGTTTCCTGGAGTCGGATGCTTCAATACCTGTGTTCATAGTATGCTTTTCCGTCCATGAAATTTCCTTCGCTTGGACATATTCCGGGAGGAACAGTGCTTACATGCCTCGCACCCTCCATCTCTACCCCATTCTGCAGTTGTCCCGCCCATCTGCGTCATTCCAGGCAAGAGAGCAATCAATCTACAAAACATACAGGGCATGGGGACACAAATAAAAAAAATAAAAGAAAAGGAAAGGAAAGGTCGTAAGGGTCGCATATAATGCGCATTTGTTTTGCGCGTGTGCGTGTACTTGCTCTCCTTGATCCAACGCCCGAGAGAAGCACGAGGTCCATCGTTCTTTTCTATCCTCGCTCTGTTTTGAAAGGATCCCATCTACTTTTACTCTCACAACAAGCATTGAGATCGTCCGAGGCAGGACCGACCGCTCCTTTGATATGTTTTGCGGATTGCATGGCATGCACGTACACACACGCGCACCCAACACATGCACATGGTACTTGCGATTGTTGTTTAATCAATGTAGTCAAGTCGCAGACTCTGAGTGTGCCTGTGCCATATGCCATATGCCATTGGATATAGCATACAACCAACAGAGCCTTGGGCGGTGAAGACGGGGAGGGGGGGAAGGGATCCCTGTCTAAGCGTACCCTTCCTTTGCGAGTTGTCCTGTGCATGTTCATTATCTTTTGTCATCAGTGAGCAACGAAAGACGGAATGCAGCTCTATATGCTCCAGTACTATCACTACTGAACCGCACGGCAAACGATCGCACTCAGTATATGTGACAGCCAGCATGGACCATGGTCCATGGCCCATGGACGGTCACTCGCATGCAGGAGAACAAAAATATAAAAAAAAAGAGAGCCATCCACATTCGAAATATCCGCATCTCCAATCTGCAATGCTAATATGGGTCCCTTGAGTCGAGAGGTAGACAAGGTCGTCTCCCTCTTTCAGACTTGCTCTGCGTTCATTTCACCCCCTTGCAGCCTTGTGTATGTAGCCAATGCGACTGGAGAATAAGTAAAAAGTGAGAACACAGGCCTCCTCCAGTTACTCCCGTGTCCATGGAGAGGCAATCATGGACAATCATATACCCAGCCAGTCGGTTGTCTTCTCCATGTCCTTCACGCTCTCCTTTATTTTCTTTGCTCGTTGCTTCTTATTCTCTTTATTCGCTGCTTCTTTGCTCGCCCTTCTTGGCTGGGTCGTTCGATCTGTACCCCATCCCCACTTTTTGAAAGTGTGCGGGTTCATGCTGGTAGCGTGCATTTTCCTTCTTTCTTTTCCGTCGTCGCTCTTTTCTCTTTTGGTTGCCTTTTTTTCACAATGGTCCTTTTTGCATTGCTCCCAACTATAGCACCGCATCTCTCTCCTTTTGCTCCCTTGACCTGACCCACTCCACATACACTTTGGTCCTGCTGGCTCTCACCTTTTCTCGCCTCACATCTTCATATCACTCCACTCGAGATCCCGTCCATCCGCCATCCACCTTCCGCCTTTTGGCTCAATCTCTTTTCTCTCTCACTCTCTCACTCACTCACTCACTCTCTCACTCACTCTCTCTCTCTCTCTCTCTCTTTCACTCACTCACTCTCTCTCACACACACAGGCACGCATATACAAGCACACAGAAGGAAGCAGCCTCTTGCTCCCCACTCCTTTGCTTCCGCTGTTGCCGCCTCCCATCTCGCCATCCGGCTCAACAACCAGCAGTAACAGCAGGACTATAGTGCATTCTCCAACTGTACTTCCGTGTACGTGCACACACAGCAGGAAAACAAAATCAACAGACGAAAACGTAATTGCCCCGACCGACCTAAGACTCATAACTAGGCCGCCAGTAGAACTCGTGAGCCCCTTTGACGTTCTTTGCACCCTCTGCGTCCATGCCCAGATCACTCACGTTCTACTTCACGATACCCACCTCGAGCCTTGCTGATCACTTGCTCTCAGGGCTAGAGAAGCCTGGCTCATCGTAGCATTGGTTGAACACTCCTTTGCATTGTCCCTGCCCCTCTCTCGACGCAGCCGCACATGCTTGACACGGCAATTGGTACCTTTCGCATATACGTCGCAATATGGCACGAGAAGAGAGGTGCCGGTGATGGTGACAATGGTCCCATGTCCCCATGTGTCTTCCCATCCCATTCCGTTCTGCGCCCATTGTCTGGTGGAGAGAGACAGCGACCGATTCCCTGGAGATCAGATCCCTTTTTTTCCTCTCGTCCTTTGTTCTCTCGTCCTCTCTTTCTCAACTGCCCCCTGAGCCTTTCTGTAGCGGTGTTGAGCCGGCTACTTGTCTTTATCCTTTTGCTGTCAGTCTGTCTTTGTCGTCTCCCTCATTCACATTCTCTCTTTGTCTCCATCTCGCACACACACACACCTCTCTTTCACTTTCTATGTTGTCTCTCATTGTCTCCGTCTAGTCGTCGCATCTTCACCTGTCATTCAATTCTTCAATTCCCGCCTCCTCACAGAGACATCACACGCGTCTTCTAATTGCACCTTGCCGTGTCTACTGCATCTACTACCCCAGCTAATCCACCTCCTTCAACCATTCCACTACACCACAGAAGAATGCGTCGCTCCACGTCCACGACCTCATCCGCACAGGCACCCGAGGCAGCTGCTCAGTCGGAGCGTCTGCGGCCAAAGCCATTGACCTGGCGCGAGCGTAGGAACAGTCTCGTAGGACTTGTCTGGCCCTCGTCACTCTCGTCGTCTGTTAACTCGACCCCGGCCACCACACCCCAAACTGGCACCTTCCCACACCACTCTCACAGTAATAATAACTCACACTCGCCCAGCTCCCCCTCGCCGTCCTTCTCCTCCTCGCCATCATCGTCCTTTAGAACACCTGCAGGGACATCAACAGCGACCACGAGCTCCAAACCGCCTCTGCACCACTTAGAGAATGACCGCAAGAGACACAGCGGATCGTTCTCTTCCTCTTCCACAACTTGCCCGCCGCCCACCGCCAGCCGCACCAGGGGCAAAAGCGACACCAGGACATTTACCACGATTGACCCTCATAATCACACCGGACCTCTGAGCTCAAGTGTCTCCACCTCTCTCCATCTTCACTCAAACAGCAGTACCTCCGGCCAAGAGGCTCCGACCAACAAACCCTTTTCTCTCTTCTCGAATCGTCTCCACCAGCCGCCACATACCTCGCTAATTCCCCGCCCCGCGGACATGCTTGATAGCAGCGGTGCAAATAGCGGCAGAGCAAGAGACAGCGGCAGCAGCAGCAACAGCGACCAAAGTCGTAACATTAAGAGGGACGGCGGCATCAGCAATAGTACCGAAAATAACATTAATAGTACGGCTGCCCCAATCAGCTCCAGCGCACCGACTGCCTCGACGGCAAGCACGGCCCCTGTCCCTTTGTCTGAATCTGCCCCTGTCCCAAGCGAGCCCATACGCAGTCCCGTCGATATGGGACACAGACCACCTCCGGCCCCGCTCTTGACCTATCACAGGAGGGCATCATCCCTGCCAATCACTTCGCCCGCTGCCGGAGTTGACAGCGAGGTCCCTTCATCACCATCACCATCAACACCACCACCACCGCTAGAGGAACAACAACAACAACAACAACTGATAACAGCAAAAGACGAATCAGAAGCGACAGAGCACCGTGCAAGGGCAAGCTCAGATGCCGGCCCTCCGCGGATACAGGAGAAACTAGGATCGCAAGGGCTACAAGACCCCTCATCCACATGGGAGAACTCGCTCGACGATGAGCAGGCAGGTCCACAGGAACCATCCTTGTCATCGCCATCGCCACTTCATAGCTCTGCACACTTGTCTGATCTGCATCCGCAGACCCTTCGACGGGCGGTGACCTTGCCACCCGTAACAGAAGCGACACAGACGAGGCACGCTGCGCGTCCACTATCTCCAAGTGCATTGATGGCTGAAGGAGGAGTTACGAACATAGATTCTAAACAGGCGGAGAAGAGGGTCAAGGAGGGCTTTGGACTCCAGCGAGGTAAGCACAAACGGGAAGCAATAAGGCTACCCAGAACTGAAAGAGAGTGACACAGGCCCTCAATGGACGGAACAACAAGGCGGAATCAGTGTACAATGGAGGCGATATGTACATCATCACTTTTCATTGTGGCAAACCGTTATCTCTACGAAAAAATCCTTCCCTTCCCCCCGATGGCAGACAGTAATAACGTTCAACGAGCCATGGTTCCCATATGTAACAGCGACAAATAGAAACAAACAAGGGCAAGGGTTGCAGTTGAAGCATACGATAGCAGCGAACGACGTTAACTGTCATTCTAATCCAACCCTGTTGGCTCTCCTTTCTTTTTTCTTTTCCTTGTCCGTCCCATTCATCTCGCGATCCATCTCTGTTTTTTTTTAAAACAAAACTGGATAATATTTCAACAAAATCACTACATGATGATAGCACTAAACACAGGGAGCAGTAAAGTATCCGGTCCGGCTGCCAGTCCAGTCACCCTGTTGTCTTCATCGTCTCCACGGATAGCCAGGATAAACAGTTCATTGCGGATCAAAAGTACGGCACATGGATCGGTCAGCGCGGGACCTTCTACACCAAAGGCTCTCTTGGAGCTCTCTCCTTCATCAACCCAACCAAGTACAGCTATATCTTCAGAGAAAAATGCCTGGCCGACAGCCATCTCCAACCCTGAGGAGATTGAGCAGTATCGGGCTGAGCTGAGTATCTCCGCGTATCGCTCTCTGCTGAACACACAGCTAAAGTCAAGCAATCATCTGAGTGGAACCAGCGGCAGTAACGGTGCACATCAGGGTAGTTTATCGCTAGCCCCAACAGCGACACCGTCTCCCTCGTCCTCGACGTTTTCGGCTGTTTCATCCGTCCCTTCGCCCACGAGTCAGCTTACAAACTATCCCACTGCATTCAATGCAGCCACCAACACACTGAATACGTCTGCACACTCGCCCCATGGTCAGTCGCAAGTGTGCGGTTCTGCTTCGGTTAGTCCTCAGGAGTCGGGCAAGTCTCTTCTCTCGCGCGACAATTCTTGGCACTTTTTCAAGCAAAGCACCGGCTGTGCATCTGTGCAGTCGAGCCCCAGCTCATACGGACACGACGATACTATGGATCTTTCAGCGACTGCCAGTTCGCTTTCCTCTCTGCATGTCAAAAGGGCTTCAATAGGCAATGCGGCTGCTGCCAAACTTCGCTTATCACCCGTTAACATCAAGCTGACAGCCAACAACCCTGATCAGCAACAGTACAGTCCAAGCCTATCCAGCGAGTCAGGTTCTCCATCACCCAGCTCAGGATCGCCGCTCATGTCGTCCGCCTCCTCAATATCATCGCCGCACTCTAGTATAAACTGGAAAGCTCGTCTCCGGCGCTCACTCTCTAATCAAGAAAAGATCCAATCCCCTTTATCCAATGTATTCAATCCAGACATGGTGCAGTCCGAGAGCGGCGACGGCAAGTCGTCACCAGGAAGTCCGGGAGCAGATGGACAGGCAAACTACATTGTCTCGCGCGAAAAGAGCTACGACATCAACCCTGACAGTCCTGCCGGATCGGGCGATGAGGATGATTACATGGGGGAGCATCAACGGACGGTGACATCGAGCTTTCTTGCACGGTCAGTTGGGGGTAGAAGTCGGTCATCTGTGGATAGCAATGGATCCAGCGTTGGTGCTGCTGGAGCTGAGTCTCTAGCTTATCGGGAGAGATTCCTCCCTATAGCCCAACCCCATTCACCACAATCACAGTCGCAGCCAGAACCCATCTCCTTGGCAAACTCGGCACCTACACGTTCTTCTTACAGCAACCAACATCACTGTCACCAGCACCTCCCAGTTCACCTCCACGCATCCACTTCTCAGACTGGAAGGCACAGACAGAGAAAGATGAACAGATCGATGGACTCGCAAAAATCGTTGTTGGAGGAGCAGGACTCGTCACCGCCCGTGTCGCCAACAGCTGTCAACGTCCCCTCACCTTATTCTGCACCAGGAGCCACTCAGCCTACAGAGATTCCCGTAGCGAGAAGATCGTCTTCCTTGGCATCGTCTCCCTCATCCTATCAGCGTCACCATTCTGTGTATGTTCTCAGTGGCCAAATGTTCAAGAACTCTCCACAGGGATCGCCCAAGTCACACTTGGCTCGTGTGCTGGCTTCGGATCAGGAAAACTACTACACCACAGACTCGGACTCGGATTGCTGGGGCGGTGGCAAGACCATCAGCGGCAAGACATCAACCAACAGGGTGTTCTCGGATTCGGATGCAGAGGAAGATCCAAATCCCAAGAAAAAGACAAGGGCGACGATCAGAGGATTTCATTTTCCTCCGCGGACAGCACTGCGACTCGAATACGACTCGGACCATACGACGACTTCCAACAACGGACCGTCGTCTAGTCGATTGGACAAGTTATTGTCCTCGCCTTCACTCAGTGCATTCGGAGGCACCGCCATGGTAACGTCAAACTCGCTGCCCGCGTTTTTCCCAGACCTGTCTGCCAATGCGCCACAGAATTTGGTCTCTCAGATCGGGTTCATGGACGACTCGAATGAGCTGAACGCTGCCAACGCACTGGTCCATGAGATGGTGAGGGCCAAGACCAAGAGTGATGCAGAGATCCGCATAGTGCTTGACGGCTGGTATGAGTGCAAGCAGGACAAGGACATTATGTGCCTTTCTTATCAACAGGAAACGCCAGAGTCGTACGAGTCCAAGTGGGCAGAGGATGGCGCCATGATGTCTGAGTCGCCTAGTCACTGGAGTGTGATGGATAATGGACACCAAGGCCATTCTTGGCTACAAAGTTTCCCGGACAGCGAGAGCTGGTACGAGAACAACATTGGACCTCTGGATAAGGCTCCTGCCAGGAGGAAGAGCAAGACCATCGGAAAGTCCTCGCGGCACAGCAGTATCAGCTACACAGCAGTCCCGTCAGCCTTAGCTACAGGCCCTCAACCCGATCATGCCGCTACCATCAAGAGCCTGCAGGAGGGGCAAGGGCTTCAGGAAGTGCTTACTGATGCTGCTGATAACGCCTCCAACATTGCCACACCGCCTATCGACGTCCCTTCGCCTGCAGTCAGTGTTACTCCAGAGGAGGAAGGAGGGGTCAATCGACGAGCTATCTCTCGTAAACAGTCGATTCTTTCCCGAAGAGTCATTGCATCCAACAGCTGGCCACCAACGATTCTTGCTAGTTCGCACACGACACTCTTGATTTCGATCGAATGCATCTCTCACAAGATTCTGCACACGCCCGTCTCGGCCATCATTGCCCAACCCCTGAGAGCCGTGGACATTATGAAGTCTTTGCAAACGCTCATGGACCGCCAGCGTCGAATGGCTGTTGGAAATGCAGAGGCCGAGGATTTGCTGACGAAGCTCGTCTATGTGTTTGCGCCCGTCTGCCGGTTAGCAGAACGTTTGGTAAGTGTTTCTCTCTTGAACCTGTGCTTATTCTTTGATAGCATGAGGCGGGTTGCGGTAGCAAAAGAACACGAACCAGGACCAGGCCTAACACAGTGTAAATCTCGTTTCGTTTCACTCTATGCCTCGTTCTGCTTGAAAATAGCATGAGCAGCACATAAACGAAGATTATCGTCTGTCTCAAGTCGGGCTGCCATCGGGGAACCTCAATTTCGACCATAGCTCGCCATTCTCGTATCTAGATTGGTCGCCCCTACCCTCGCCGGCCATGCCCAGCCAAACAGTTGATGGCGAAGAAACTATTAAATCTAAGAGCACGCCGTCGTCCTCAACCGACCACTCGAAGCAAGGATCTCACGTCCGATCCTCAACTCAAACCTCTACGAACACCAACACCACCACGGAGCATCAGCAGACCCGCGATTCAGCCTTTGACCGTCGCTGCTCGCCTGATGAACCATCCGCTTCGCTTTCACCCCGGCCCTCCCTCGATCATCATCAGCATCAGCATGATGCGGTAACGAGCGAATCGTTTACTCCATTGCAGCACTGCGTCGTTGCCCAGCATGCGACAGCATTCTCTGCAGGTGAAATTCAATTCCAGTCATCAGTAGCGAGCCCGTCGTTGAAGCTGCCGCCTCTGCCAAACAAAAGATCCTCGGCTCCACCACTATCTCGATCCGCGATATCAACCTCATCCGGGTCAGGATCTGCAGCGGCCATAATTGCTCCCTCACTATCAGGGATCTCACCAAGCAGCCTGTCAGCGTCCGATGTTGTAGCAGCGTCTGCAACTGCGCCCGAGCTCAACGACAAGACGTCGCTCCTCCCGGCAGACAATAATTCGCAAGCGATGCCGTCGTCGAACACGATCACGCGGTCGTTGACAATTGCGGGACCAGCCCCTCCGGCCGGCAGCTCTATCTCTCTTCGATCGTTTGATGCTGGACTATTGCACAGAGTTGAGAGTAAGGATGGCGGGGCAAGCGAGAGCGACAGTTCTGGAATGGCAGGAGCAGCCTCCAAAGCGAAGCGGGCAACAGAACGTAAGAAATCGGCGCTTAGCCTGTTCAAGTCGATCAAGTCGATGTTCAATCAACAACAGCAGCAGCAGCAGCAGTTGTCCCTGAATAATGACAAAGCGCTGTCACCCATGACGCCTTTGCCTTCGTCGCAGCTCTCACCCATCTCGCCTGGGAGTTTGACATCGCCTCTGACTGCAGCGACCTCAGCCAAGGCGAATCCGTTCGGCCTTCGGCGTCGACCCTCGGTGGTGTCAACAAATTTGGTGCGATCTCAAACAATGGAGTCGTCTTATTCCCTGCAGCCATTACCGACAGAGTCCGACATCATCAACAATGGGGAGGATGCGACGGCAAACGACCACGGCATGAATCTGACGGTGTGCCGGATATGTGATGAAGAGATCCTGCTTTCGCTTCTAGACCGACATAGCGAGACATGCAAGCTGCAGCACGAGTGCAGCCAGAAGCTTGAGAGCTGCAACCATGCGCTGGGCAAGCTAGGAGCGTGTGTGTGGCAGCGTCGGGAGGTGATCGAGTCCCTCAACCGGCCGTATGTAGATTATCACAGTCTCAAGGATTCGGAAAAGATCCAAATGTTAGCTGAGAAGGCGTGCCTTGTAGTGGAATCCAACTTGAGGCAAGCGGTGCGGAAGCTGGACAAGTACCATCAGAAGACGATGCACATCTTGCAGGATTCGAAGAACTACTCGGCGTATGATGATGAATTGTTCAACATCTCGGAAAAGATTGCTCACGTTATTTGGGAAAAGTTGTCGACTATTCAGACGATTCAGGAGCAACTGAGTCTGTTGACGAACAGGGATGCTGGTATGGACTCAAGTGGGATGGTGACGCGGTCGCAGAGTGCGAGTGCCATCAGCTCTCAGAGCGAACTCCAGCAGCTGCAGCAAGCAAGAGAAGGAACCTCAACATCGTTTTGGGGAGGAAGGAAAAAATCAAAGTCATCCAAGGCCAGTAAAGATGGGTTGACGACGAGATCGACGACGAAACCCCCACTGCCACTGCAGACGTCGCAGACGATGATTGGACTCTCGGGAAGGCGAACAGGCAGCGGTGGACCTGGTGGTTCTTGGACTGAAGGGTCGGCATCGAACCACATTCGCAGAGAGAGCACAGGATCCAACTTTTCTGTGAACGGTAAGGACATTGGGTGATCATTTCATAATGTATCATATTTTACTTTGCAATTGTTAAACGTTTCTGGATTTGCATCTACAGAGCCCGAGACCATGCCGGGGATCCCCATCCAGTCCTCTCTGGCTCGCAATGGTCGGTCGGGATCGATTGCACATGGATCGATCCAAACGCCACCCACATTCACGTCTTCAACGTCGTCAGAGAAGCCGAGCAAGAACTTCAGCACGATCTTTGCGGCATTCTTGAGGGTGTCCCGCCAACGAATCCATAGCTACAATAATCTGGCGGCTCAGTCCAAGGGCCATAATGGAGAGGGCAATGAATCGGGAAGGAATGGATTCTTTGGTGGTGGCGGAGGTGGAGCAGGTGTGCTCTCTCCTCCTTTCAATGGTTCTGCGGCGGCGTATAAGAGCCGTGTGCCTAGTATTCAGGACTTTGAGATCATCAAGCCTGTCAGCCGCGGAGCATTTGGGTATGTGTACTTTTTTTGTTATGGTATCAAGCCCGATTTTTGTGCAATTCCTAACCTGCCCTCTTTACTTCTGTATCATTTGACCCATTTACAGCAAGGTGTATCTCGCGAGGAAAAAGACCACCAAGGATCTCTATGCGATCAAAATCCTAAAAAAGGCGGACATGGTTCGCAAGAACATGGTCAACCACGTCTTGGCGGAACGGCGGGTCCTAGCGCTGACCAAGACCCCGTTTGTCGTACAGCTGTTCTATGCATTTGCAAGCAAGGATTACCTTTATCTGGTTATGGAGTACGTTATTGGTGGTGATCTGTCGTCGCTCTTGGCGGTCTTTGGGTCGTTCGATGAGGATATGGCCAAGATGTACATTGCAGAGTGTGTACTGGCACTAGAATACCTGCATTCGAACGGGATCACGCACAGGGATTTGAAGCCGGACAATATGCTGGTCAATGCGGAGGGGCATCTAAAGCTGACAGACTTTGGACTCAGTCGGATTACGGTTCCGGACCAGAACGATATGTTTAGCTGGCAAGAGTACAAGACCCCTTCCTTGAACCGGAGACATATGACTAGACCACCTACGTCTTTGTCAGGTAAAGGTAAAAAGGGTTCGTCGTCCACAAAGACCAAGGAGGTACCCCCGACGATGAGCAAGTCTACAGAATCTCCTACATTGACAGCTGCGGCTTCTGCAGCGACTAGCTCAGGGAGGGCAGCGAGGAGGCATCGCGGGAGCAGCAAGGCGCTTTTAGGAACACCGGACTACTTGGCACCGGAACTGCTGCTGGGAATCGGGCATGGAGCCGCAGTTGACTGGTGGTCGTTGGGCGTTTGTCTGTTTGAGTTCCTGACGGGATATCCTCCGTTTATGGATGAAGCTCCAGAAGCCATCTTTAAAAACATCCTAAACCACGGTAAGTTTCCTGGTTCTGTCACTGTTATACAGTCAGTAGATTTGCTGCTTGATTTGTGTGTGTGGGGGGGGCTTTTTGAGAGATTATTAACGCGTGCACGTTTTCTAGACATTCAATGGCCTGAGGAGGGACTGTCGTGGGAGGCGCATGATCTGATCAACAAGTTATTGAGCAGAGAGCCTTCGCATCGGCCTTCACCTGCGCAGCTGAAAGCCCATCCGTTCTTTCGCGGTGTGGATTGGGATAACATCAGGAACCAGGAGGCGCCATTCATCCCATCCCCCAACGACAACATGGACACCAGCTACTTTGACGGTAAAGACAAGAAGGATGAGAGACGTCTGTATCATCGCTGCAGTCGAGGAAGACTGATGGCTGAAGATGACGGCGGCTAACAACGTCTAATACTCTTTTTTCCTCACGCTAGCCCGCAATGCACGGCCGGACATCCGACGACTGTCGGATGGAAACATTGCGGAGATCTCCTCAGGCAATGTCGGTGGCCCCAATGGATCGACGGTGACTCTTACGACAGAAGTTCCAGAGTCTGGCGGCTCCGTGTCGATGCAGAAGCAGCTACAGGAATCAGCGTCTCCAATAACATCCTTCTCTGACTCGCCAACAGTTGCTGCAGTCCCGGCAATGGCTTCATCGCAGCCCATTCAGAGTCAGGATTCGGTTCTGACTCACTCACCTTCACCATCGATGCACATGGATCGCAACTCTATCAATACGATTAGACCGCGGTTGATGAACCATGGGCGGTCAAAGTCAGTGTCGAATCGAGTCTCGTTCTCTCCGTTGTCGACGCTGTCATCAACCTCCTCGATCCATAGAATGAAGTCGACTTCGTCCATGCAGGCATCGCATCTCTCGGGTGTAGGACCAGGAGAGCTTGAGACGCCGCGCTTCTTAGCAGAGCAGCCTCTCGGCTCCCCGCTGGCGAAGCAAATAGAGAACGAGCTCCTTGCCCAACATCAGTCGTTACTTTCGCCTTCACTCTCGCTATCATCGTCTTGCACTGGTGCTCCTACCGTTGCAGAGGGCGTCTCAAGAGAGCACAGTGGTAGCGGCTACTTTGCGTCTCGAGACTGGGGCAGGGGTTCTATGATGCCGCCGAGTCTGGAGAGTCGGTCGACATTAGCAAGTCTGCATGAGCAAGAACAGGACTATGAAGAGGAGCTACAGACTCAGCAACAGGAGCATGCCTCACGTCAAGAGAATTCTCAGCACCAGCTCAGATCAAACATGACTAGTACCGCCACACTCGGGGATGCGAGTCAGAAACATCAGATTGAGGACAGCATCATTGGATTGGGACTAGGGCTGGACAACAGTAACGCTGTGGGGCCGTTGCAGATGGCACCCAGCGGATCATTTATGTCACCTAGCCGTAAGGGGAGCGAGGCAAAGCTGCACCATCAGCACAGTCTTCAACAGAGCCTTTGCAATAGTAAGTCAGGAGGACTCACTTGGGCGCTGCACCCTCATCCGCACCAACAGCAGCAGCAACAGCAACAACAGACCCCGTCCTCTCCTGGGGCTGTGAGGGATATGGAGTTTAGCCAGGCCATGCTTCATTTGCAGCAGCATCAACAGCAGCAACAACAACAACAACTGCACCAGCAGCCGTTCCAGATGCAGCCAGGCGGGTTATTGACGGTCCAGCCACTGGACTCGAGTGAGGACCGTCCCGTCCCAGGGCCTCCTGCACGTCGACACTCTCGTCGTCCATCTCGCACCCGCGATATGGATCCGCAGAGCCACGCCCTGGATCAGGAGCTGGACCGAGAAATCCTTGCACAACAACAGCAACAGCGTGACGACCCTGGTGAGGGTGATGCAGCAGGTAACAACAGCAAACAGCGCAAGGGAGGTGCAGGAGGCAAGGGGGGTATGATGCAGCGATCGTTGAGTATCGAATCCGAGTTTGAGAGTTTTTCGTACAAGAACGTGACACTGTTGAACGATGTGAATATGGAGGCGATGATGATGAAGAGCAAAAATCTTGCGACTGCGCCAGCGCCAACAACAGGTTCAGGAGCTGGAACACATGCACCATCAACTCCACTTGTGGGTGAGCTGGCCGTTTCGCAGGGATGGGAGGTGGATGAAGGTTTCGCCGCTCCTGCTGCTGCAGGAACTCGTGACAGCAATAGTGCTTCGACCCCTGGAGCACTCAAGTCGATGATCCAGTCCTTGAGCAGCAATAGTAGCGGCGGAGGAGGGCACTCGAAGCAGCCCAGTCAGAGTGACAGCGCTAGTGCTGGAGGCCGGAATGCTGTAAAGTCCACCGGCCCCAACAACAATGGCAGCGGCAGCAACAGCAGTAGCAAGAAAGACAGGCCCAGGGAGCCACGTAGAGAAGGCAGCTCTGGATACCTACTAGGTCTTGGGTCCTTGACGCGGGCCAGGTCTCGATCCAGGTCTCGGTCAAGCTCTGCCGTGACGGTCGGCATGGTCTCGAGTTCGAGCTCAACAATGCCAACAGCGGCCATGAATGCCACCGTGGGTCCCACATCTTCTAGTCAAGCAATGGCGCCGTCCTTCAACTCTGTCGGCGATGGTGTAGGGCCCATGGGTAGCGATAGCGGGCCAGGATCAGGGTTTTTGGCCACAGCAACAGCGACGCTTCCTCATTCACAAGGCGCAGCGGTAGCAGTGGGAGGAGGAGCGAGTGTATCGTCTGGATCAGCGACGAATGCATCCAACACCGGGAATTCTGGCCACACGATTTTTGGGTTCGGAAATGGATCAGCTACTAAACTTTCTGGATCCAAGTCGGGTTCAAGGGCTGGGTCCAGGAACGGAAGCACCACCAGTCTTACACTCCAGTCGATGGGCCCTGGAATGATTTCGATGATGCTCAAAAGGTCTAGTCCTGGTGGATCAGGCACAGGACCAGGAGTGGGTGGTGCCGGTGGCTCGAGTTCTGGTATGTTGACGCCGACTAAAAAGACGAGCAGCAGCAGTCTTGGAGGCAGTAGCGTGACTAGTGGACACTTTCATGACGACCATCAGCAGCAGCAGCAGGAGGCAACGTCCACTCGGCAGTCCGGTTACAACAGTCGCAGGGGAAGTGCGATCAGTATTGCCAGTGGAGCATCCTCCGGGTTCGAGACTTTTGCGCCGTCGACATCCTCATTTGGAGCAAGTTTGGGACGAGAAAAGATATTGTTCAGTTCACCTTTGTCGTTGCCTTCGACCATTGCTGCATCGACCATGAATGCTAGTGGTTCGGGGTCGGCACCGGCGACGGAAACGGCGGCGGCGACTGTTTCTGAAGGATCAGGTAGTAATAGCCAGTTCAGTAGCAGTGTGCCCATCGGAGGAGGAGGAGTTGGTGGTGGTGGTGGTAGTAGTAGTAGTGTTCCGATTAGCCCGTTGGTTCTGGATCGTCATGAGGACTGGGGGCAAGGACTGAAACTGGGTTCATTGCTGGGACCAATGCTCAAGACTGCAGCGGCTGCACGGGCTAAAGAAGGATGCGAGTAGAAGAGCAAGACGGGTCGCGTTGCGTTGCATCGCGTTGGTGTTGTTCAAAAAGAATCCATGATACTCATGATAACGATGATTAGTTCCTTTACTCTTGCCATGCTTATAAATGATGTGGACACTTGAAGTGTATCATTGGAGCGCCTTCGTCTAATACGGACTTCCAAGTCGAGCTATACGACACAGATCATCTGCCGGCAATTGCCGCTTCTTTGGAAAAGCGTCGATAATTGAGTATCGTTATAAAAAGGGGAATTTCCGCATCCCCTCCATAATCGTTGAACTTGTCCTTGATCGTCGTAGTCCTGCGGGTGGAAGCACTGTGTGACTCCGTAAATGAGATTCGGCCAGATGTGGACCTTCGATTTCCATGTATTGCTTGGCTCTGGATAACCCACGTCTTGCAGCAGTGTTGATGCGTTTTCGCGAGCACCCGTTTTTTTTTTACACCAATGGCCAAAGGAAGCACGTGATTTAACGACATCACGTGATTGGGTATAGTATATCACGTGCAATTGGGCGCAGCGAACTTACATTCAAAATGTCCAAAAAACTCTTTTAAACAGCTGGCTGTGATAGGCCTGAGCGAGCAAAGTCGCCCAGAGGAAGAGCGCTGGGCTCATAACCCAGAGGTCGGTGGATCGAAACCACCCTTTGCTACATCTTTTGCATTTTTGGCAACCCACGCACAAAACCCATGTAAATCACTTTTCCACCCCACTGCTTTAAAATCAACGATAGAGCCGCCAAATATATTAATACTCTTTTTTTAGTCTTCGGGCTGCTACTTGTATGAAGAAATCACTTTTTGGAGCGTGGAGGGATGGTAAGAGTGAAACACGCCTGCAGTGATAGGGCTAGGGACGTCGGTGGCCAAAGAGGAAATGTCTTAAGAGGATCGTCGAACGAGAGGAAAAAAAAAAACGACTTTATATGGGTCTTGTAGGGTAGCCGCATAGAATGTCCCTTTTTTTTACTTGAAGAGTTGAGTCCTACTATCCTACTTGGCTTAAGCCAACGAAAGCAATGCTTTGTGCCTGCTTCGCGGTTTTGTGAAGGATAGATATCGTGAACGCTGCTAGATTTTCGTTAGGTATTTCATTTCTGCACTGTACATGACTTTGCAAGTGCTGCTTGTTCCAACGACTTTATGGAGGCGAAGAGCTTGGATTTGCGGCAACACGGATCATTCAATCATTTGGAACTCAGAAATGCTTTTGCAAAGAAAATGTATTCAGAGTCGAGTATATCATGCAGGAGCTTCCAGCATCCTGGCCATCAATCAGTGCTTTCGAATTGAGCGCGTTTTAAGCTAGAAAAAGGTCTTTTACGCTCAGGCTACCTTTATGAATTTACCAAGGGGGTTGAAACGTATGAGCTCAAGGATTATGCAAGCAGAAGTCAGATCGCGACCCCTAGCCCTTGCCCTAGCCCTGGATCACTCGCACAGCCAGGGCGAATATTCTATTTTTGCTTTTTGTGGTGCTTGTTGCGCATCATCCCTTGCCTTCCATCCGCCCTCGACGCTTTCGCTGTGCATGTGATTCCATCCACGCCCACATCCACCGTATGTCGACATCGCCCCTCCCTGTGCCAGCCTCCACAGGCGCCATGGATGCCTCAACTTCCCCTCCAACAACCGCACTGAGCATCGCCAAAAAACCTTCTCCAGTCTTGGGCTTCATTGCAGGCGGAGTCGCTGCATGCGGGGCTGTGACCATCACCAATCCTGCCGAGGTTAATGTTTGCTTTCGAATGGGCTCGCAAAAAAAAAGTATACGCCTGACCTGCTTCGGAAGTTAATGCATGCACGCGCCTGTGTACATAGGTCATCAAGACGCGACTGCAGCTGCAAGGCGAGCTGACGAGGCAGGTGCCAGGGTCTAAGCGGATTTACACCAACTTTGCGCAGGCGTTTGTCCATATCCTCAGACACGAAGGCATCAGGGGCATCCAGCGAGGCCTTGGGTCTGCGTACATGTACCAGATCCTCATGAACGGCACTCGTCTGGGGCTCTACGACCCCATTAAGTATTCGATCCACCAGGTACTAAAGACGGACCCGACCAAGAACAACAACTTGGTCAACATAGCCGCTGGCGGGACGGGGGGTGTTTTGTCAGCGCTCCTGGCTTCACCTCTCTTTCTGGTAAAGACAAGGATGCAATCTTATACAACCCATGAGGCCTCTCGAGTCGGACACCAGCACTATTACAGACATACAGCGGATGCACTAAACTCGATCTATCGGTCAGAGGGCTTGCGGGGACTGTATCGTGGAGTGGATGCGTCCATGCTCAGGACGGGAACGGGCTCCTCTGTGCAGCTGCCCTTGTACGACATCGTGAAGCAAAAGTTGACAAAGGTCGTCGGCCTCGAGAACGGCGCCACATGCCATGCTCTAAGCAGTCTGATCTCTGGCTTTTTCGTGTGCGTTGTCATGAACCCCTTCGACATTGTCTCGACCAGGATGTTTAATCAGGCGCCTGATCCCAGGACGGGACGAGGCGGCATGCTCTACAAAAATCCACTGGACTGCTTCATCAAAACTGTAACGACTGAGGGCGTGAGTGCCTTGTACAAGGGGTTCACGGCCCATTATTTGAGAATCGGGTAAGTTGAATCGATCTGAGTAGGATGTCAGCGCTCCGGGACTTGGCGGATGATTATTTAACTCTGTACGATTCCTTAATGATTGTTTGTCAGACCGCACACCATCTGCACATTTGTCTTCATGGAGCAAGCCAGGAAAGTGCTTGACCGATACATGCAAAGAACGTAGACCATAATACCCAAGATGCATGAGTTTAGAAGACGCCTGACTATAGAAATGCTGCTCACACCCATAAACGATTCAGTGAAGAAGAGTGCTTTTTTTGGAGTAAGTTTGACTTGGGCTTTCTTTTTCCGAAAGTAGCGAGCGGGTTCCGTGAAAGAAGGAAAGGTCCGCGTGCATTGGTATTGGGCGCTGCGCATGGCCGACGCCGTGAAATTTCGACGTCGACCCACTTTCTTAAGGACGTGCCATTCAGTTGCCCTTTCGCCACCATTTGCCATGCTTCTCAAATTCACGCGCTCTTTTAATAACACCATCGATGCCTTAATACTACGCGCATCATTAACACTCCTTTGCCATTGCTCTCGCGCCTTTTCGTTTCCGCCATTCGTCTAAGGTAATGTGTGTCACCACAGTCGTCACTTCTTATTGACAGCACCGTGGTAGATCAGGAAGCCGAGTCCTCTTAGATTGGTTGCGGGGCTGCACTAATCGCCTTACTGATGCGAATACAGAGCCTCCTTTGCCTCGATATACCTCCATGACTTTATGTTAATTTGTTCAGCGTAATCTTGAGCAGTAACTTCAACACGATCCTTAATTCAGCGCGTCACAGCAATGTATTTTGCGAAGGATTGAACGAATGTAACGAGGGATATTGTCATATGAGGCATCCACTCTCCAACAGCATGTGGTGGTTGGACTTAATTCAGCCCATGGTGCTCCCGTCCTGTACCCGTTGGATGGGGCACTACCGTTTTTCTTCATTGGTGAGATTTAAGGGTTATCTTGGAATCATTTTCACCTCATCACCCTTCCGGGTGACCTCGATGGGTACTCCACGCAAACGTCAGCGGTCCAAGTGCACAACTCTGTTCTTATCCAATATTTCCGCTTTAGCGCTGTATTTTCTCGAGGTGTTTCCTCGCCTTTGGTCGGTGCGAGGATTTTGCGATGCCGAGTTCATCGGGATCACTGAACCAAAGGTGAGAGTACGTTAATCATTAAACTTCGCTCCCTGCTTTCATACACATCCTGCTCCCATCTGACTCAGTCGTTCACTCTAATCTGTTAGCCCGTTTCCCAAGCACCAATTTTACAACCTGTTTGACGAGAAGATCCAGGAACCTCAGAGCATGATTGCCGACCGGCAACTCGGATTCAGAGCAACATAGACTTACAATTTGTCGTTCTACAAAAGAGGACACAAAGCGGTGATCTCTTCCTAGAAGCACAAAGTGGATTGGACTATACGCGTCAGAGCGAAGAAAATAAATTCTCTACCTCGTGGTTGGACACTGTATGCTGTAGGACGCGTGTTTGTCCTGCCGGTCAGTTTGAGACCTGGTTACACCACCCCGTAGCTATCGATGTCTCTCCGTGCACGGCCATCAAACCCCACGAGAAAGCTGAAATGTCACCAGATCTCAAAATAATAGGTCAATCTAGAAAATGTTTTGATTTTTGATGCATAGATGGATAACAGTTATTCCAAGACAAAGAAGGCACCAGGTCAAGGGCTATGCGTGTTCTTGATAAAAATCAACTGTTTTTCTTTTTTGCTGTGAGCCATGATGTTTGTTTTATTTTCATTTTCTTGCTATGGGCAGGAAGCTGCAAACAAAGGCTCTGATGAACTACTCATCGGAAAGGAAAAGGCGATGAAAGAGTACAAAGCCCGATTGTTTTCAGGTGTGGGGCGCGGTACTCTAATCTTGGTAAGATGAATAAGGGCTGCGTGTGTTTTCTGAAGCGATAGCAGCGAGGGATGACATGGATAAAGGAACTTGGAAGATCGTATAAAAAGAGGCGAAAGGTAGACTGGAAGGTAGTAGGATCGTTTCCAAATGGCATATCTCGAGTTGCAACTTAAGAGGGAAATATGTCGCCGGATTGGAAATATAAACTGAGTGGGTTGAATGAAGGAAAAAACAAGAGAGGAATGTAGAGACGCTGGAGATGGGAGAAGCTTTTTTCCTGGGTCAGCCTGGCGCACAGTCCGTTGATAGAAAAGGGCCTGGCTTGCATTCTTAGGAAGAAAAGTGGGTGGTTGTCCGCGTGTCCGTTATCGATCATATTCCTGCTCCTTGAATGGAGGCCCAGAACGACGCTGAGGCGGCAATAAAAATAAGGAAGTCAACTCGCTCATTCATCGACTATCATTGCCAACGGTGATGCCCAGACCCCTGTGCGACATGGGCCGAACGTGCTGTAATTCCGAGATCGAGACATCCACTGAAGGTCGTCCAATGCTGTCCTCATAGCTTGGAGGTGTGCGACTAGTACGATAGCCCATGATGGCCATCAATGCATCATCGTTCTCATAGTCGCCATAAACAGGACCCGATGTACTCAAATCATTCTCTCCATCAGCTCCAACACCGACAGCGCCTCCTGTTGCCTCCAATTCGTAATCCTGGGCCTCCTCGTATGATACGCGCGAGGTTGAGAATGAATACATGTAGGAAGGGAGCCCAGTCCGGTCGCACTCAGGCCCGAAAGGAAGTCCATGGACGATCACTGGCACATCGCCCACAAGGCGCTCGACAGGTCCCGATACTGTTTTGCCCTTGTTGTCGACCGACCCAGTCACGAAGAGTGAGTATCGAATAAAGTGTTGAATCTCGATGTAGATCTCTCCAAACTCAGAGTCCTTGATTTCGAAATCCTCCTTGAGATGGCGCTTTTTCAGTCTAGAAGCGCTCGTGAAAGTCGAGGCGTTGCAGGATCGAGAAGAGTACAGCTCATTGTGGGTGCGGACGGCGCTGGGGATGGAGAACAAGACCACCTTCTCAAACGTGTGGGGTACCTGACTCGTGATCGTGTCATTGACCCAGCCAGCATCGCATCGCTGGGCACTCACAACGCGGTCACGTACTCCAATGACATGCTTCTTGCTCCCAGGGGGTGCACCAGCCTTCTGGACTCGGAAAATAGCACGCTCCCATAGTGCAGCTTGGAAGGACTTGATGCCCATATTTTCACGAAGGACTCGGACCCGCAAATGCAAATCAGGCTTGGACGTGGGAGGAAGTATGGTGAAGGGGATAGCAACGCTCGTCTCGAGTTGGCCCGGCCAAGTGTGATTCACAGTCGCTGGCATCATCTCATTCTCGTCCTCGGGGCTACGCTCCTCTGTCTGGGTGATACCTCGATCCTGGCTTTCAGGTACAATTTCCTCGTACTCTTCCTCAACTTCTTCCTCATCTTCTTCAGAACGTGCAACAGATTGCTGCTCCATCAACTGGCAGCGGTTGCGGGGAGCACGATAAATCTGCACAACGCTCGAGGCAGTGAATGTAGATCCCGAAGATAAGAACGACATGATGCCGGCGCTCTTGGCCAACGTCAGAACTGCCGTCAATCGGTAAATGGTGCCGCCCTGAGGAGTGGTGACAGAGGGAGGGAGGTGGTTGGGGATTTCGATCGAGAAGGGGTACGACAAGGTGTTCTTGCTCAAAAGGGTGTACTGATCCGACTGTGGGCGGGGCTCGATCAGGAACTGCTGAGATCGAATATGATGGCGTGAGTAGTGCGCTCGCTTGCCTGCACCAAGAAACGCAATGTGGGTTGAGCCACTGAGACAAATGGCGAGGGACGCCACCTTGGTAGGCTTGGACAAGGTCAGAATCAAATTCCCCGATAGAGTAGTGGTGTTGCCCGAAGTGGCGAGGACTGGGGCGCAGGCGGCGGGTTGCTCAGCCTCAAAAGAGGATCGAACTGAGGCTGCAGATGAGGGCAGGGTTGAGGCTATCGAGGCAGCGCTGAAGGAAAGGGTGCGCGCAGGGGAGGTCATTGCCATCGAGGATGAGGGCGTGCCAGGCTCGGAGCCGGCGGCCAGGTTGTCGTGAACATTTTCGGCAGTGGTGAGCTGCTGAATGGTGCTGGGGTGGGGAAGGACAAGGTAGCTGTTGTCGAGCTCAATCTTCATGAAGGGAGTCATTTTGCTGGAGGGTTGGAGGGGGTTGTAATAGAGGGCAATGGTGGGTAGTTGTGCTTTTTATTGCTTGCTGTTGATGCTTTCGCTGTGTGTATCGATTTCTCTTTCCTTTTTCTCTTTTCTTTCTGTTAAGAGTGGAGGAGAGAGTTGTGCCTTTTTATACTCGTCGTCTTCAGGATGGAACGTAGTGGTCAGTTGTGTGCCACAGGAGGTGCATTAAAATGTGAAGTGAATAAAAAATATAGTACTGGAGCAAAAAAAAAAAAAAGGGAATAGCGCGCACACCCCACTTTGTTCAACAGGGAGAAAACAATAATGCCACCAAGCAGAACATCTATGACCATTTGTATAGGTACAAGTACATGTACACGCAGCAATTGAGTCCACCATGAATAAAAGAGAAAGGGCGCCTAAAGAGGAAACATACGGAGAAGGAGGAATTGGATTTTTCGAGTCATCATTGTTTGTCCGCCATGCGATGGCATATTTTCATCTTTGTATTCAGTTCGGGTATACCAAAACCTAAGCAGAAAATAGAAGTTGCTGCAAACACAAGCTTGCTGGGTGAATGAATAAGCTGCCCGGCGTTAGTTTGTTTATGCTGCAAGTGCACGCAGTGTTTTTTTATTTGTTTGTGCTTTCTGCAGCGCAGGTCCCTCAGTCAATTGAAGTGTCACCCCGTATTTCTTTCGAGATCCCTACTTGATTTCTAATCCCTCGCTGCTGGAAAAAATCAGATCTCATGGTCACTGGCCACTCATAGCAGAGGCGTAGTCATCGCAGTCGCCCAGTTTCAGTGGGAAATAGCTAAACACTCTTTGGCGCAGATGGAGATTGATAAACAGAAGACAATGTTGTTAACATATTAGAGGTCAAACGACATTTTTCGTGTTCGCTCGGTACGGTAAAAACCTCCAATACAGGTGGAGTACATCACCTCCATGTACTACCACTGAGACCGGGGCATTGCGTCCGATGTTCTGGATATAACTGTGAATCACAATGTTCCTCATGAAGAGAGAAAGAAAAAAGTTACCATGATTAGCATTCTAAGGAGAGCTGTAGCAGCAAGGCGAAGGCGCTCAATCGGCTCGGCGAAGGATTGTTAAGCAAAAGTGATGACACCCTGGCTCGCTTCAATCAAGACGGGCCAGTGTTTGCGTTGGTCAAAAATCACGCCAGAAAAAATCGACTGTGCAATGACACCCTTCTATCCGTAAATGCTGCCACCACAGTTTGTAAAAAGCCAAATGCCTCTCACTCCCTTCACCATTTGATCTTTCTATTCACCATCGCAGTCGAAAGAGGCCCACTCGTTAGACCGCGCCAAATTGATATTAACAATGTAAAGGTCGTCAATGACAGTGTATTCTTCGACGAAACGCTGGTTTGCTGAGTAACCCAGCATAATTCTCCTCGGTCAAAGTTCTACTCTCATTGATGCAGATGCAACACCTACGACTCGCATATTCTCAACGCGACTTCCTCTCCTGACGGCTTCTACATGTCCATCACTCTAGTTAGGTCTCATTTATCGCTATTTTCCTTTGTGTCTCACCATTCCGCCATTGCTCTTTGATAACTAGCCATGCCTGGTGAATTTCAAAGGAGTCAAAGTGCAATCGTTCCCTTATCCGGAGACCCTACTTTCTCAACTCTAATACAGCAAAATGTCGGGTGTGCAGATCAGCTGAAGCGGGAGCGAGAGCTCTGCCATACTACTGGCTGAATTCTTGGATCGATTTTCCCTGGACCGTCAGCGTAAGAGCCGCTGTCTGGCGCCCCCTTCGCTTTGCTGAAGGCAAAATCATTCCCCGCACTTCTATTTACTTCCACAAGTCTTTTGAGCCAGACAGAACCTGTACTGCTTGTGCATGTACAGTACGCGCAGCTCGCCACGGAATATACAGCCGTCTTCTTTAGAGCTCAGATCAACTCAGATACATCCTTGCAAAGTCGGACCGAAAGAGCATAGTAAGAGGTTCGTCTTTTACTTTCTGTCGACCACATAGTAGGTTTCTCACGGTTCCTTCGCCCTCGCCCTCCTAGCCTGGGTTACTTATTTATTATGGACAGGGTGTACCGAGGATACAAAGGGTCGGGACCATCTCTCTTCAAGGGGTATCCAAGGCTTCCCAAGATCCGAGAAAAGGTTAGAAGTGGCAGAAGCAGAAAGGCCGAGCCGCATATAGCCACCATCATCGAGTGCTATCGAATAAAAAAATATAGACGCGACACACAGCTCCTGTGGAATCAAGCCCCGCTTCGCGACACTTTCCCGTCTTGTACTCGTACGTGGAAGTGCAATAAGAAATGACTCTCTCACCACCTCAGTTGAAGGTGGCAAGTCAACTATGCCGCCGCACTACGCTGCCATTGAGCCGTCGGGGATTAGTTGAGCCTGCTTTGCGTCAGAATGGACTGCGGCAAATGCCTACAGTAGTTGACACGACTGCGTCAAAACAAATGATGGTGGCGATTTGGGTAGCAATGACATTTTATTTTTTCTGAGGCAGCACTGCGGCAGCCTGACCATGGAAGATAGGTAATAACTAACGTGGCAAGCAATTGACATATGTTACAGGGGGAAACGAACTCCCTCTATTAACCATGCAGCCGCGGTCTGCTTTTAGGGAGAATTAGGAAGTGCACCTTACTTTTCTATCTTCCTTTTGCCTATTGTATAATCCTCATTGAATACATTTGTCAGCACGCCTTCGACTCAGCGCACGCGCAAAGAGAGTTGTGTGCTAGGGGCACATCCATTCCAGCGATGAATCTTAAATTTTCGTCACCTGAAGTCAAAAATACGCACACGAGTGCCCTTGCTCAACTGAGGCTCTTTTCCTACCCGTAGTTCTTGTCACACTCCCATCTGTCATGCATAGGGGAATTCTCCTGGCAGATCCTAACCTGTGGTGTGGCAAAGGCCTCAGCTAATGTTCTCTAGTGCAACCTCTTGTGTCTCGTCTTACCAAGAGGCTGGACCAATAGATAAACTACTGTTAAGTAATGTATTTATATATACAGTATGCTCATCGTTTCCGTTCTCGATCGCAGCTGCGCTGTTTGTATCACAATGCACCTTATTTCCCCTCGTTTCTGCTATCGAAGCAAAAAAAAAAAAATCCTTTTGTAAACACCTCGCAACAGAATGAATCATAGAATTGCTATTACGCCCAAGTGACATGCAGCCTTTGCTCACAACCCTCTTTTGCTCGTTACTGAACAGAATCGTCGGGATTATCTCTAATGGTTTCTCTGTATAGACAACCGTCTATTCTTGTTCCTGTGTCCTCTGGGTGCTCTCTGTCCTTTGCCCACTCATACGCAACCACGTTTTCCCATGCGTCCAAAAGTCCCGAAAGCCAATGTACCCTTCATTGGCGGTGTTACACTACTGTAGGAGTTACTTAAGAATGAGAGGCTGGAATGACTGAACTCAGAAAAGCGTGGAAGGTTTCTGGTGAACATTCAGCCGGTGATTCATGGGCAAGGTTTGTCTGAAGTGGGCGTAGTCTATAGGCCTGTCGGTCTTCTGCTTGACTACAGCTTTACTGTTTGGTTTTGCATTATTCTTTGACCTTCCAAGGTTAGTCACAGAGCACCGCGTCAAAGAAGAAAACTTTGGCTCAGAGCACTTGAGCTCTGGTGATATGTGTGACACAGCGAATGGAGCAGAGGAGTCAAAAAAAATCCGTCGCTTCCCCTATGGACGTGACATACATTCATCGATAATATTCTTCTAGCGATTTCCAGTCCTCTTACTGCCACGATACAATTCTGGGCATTCAGTAGTGCTGTGGACAAATCTCCTCCAAAATGCGACTCGAGTCATAATTTTACCCCTGACTTCTCGAGCTACTGGACTGCGGTGCCTGGAACAATCTGAGCGACGCGTGCTCGAAGAAATGCGTCCCATACGAAAGCTCATCTACCCCATGCACCGGGCGTAACATATTGTTGCCTGCAATTTGCAAGATACTCATATCCGCTGTATTTCCCTGTTGTTTCTTGCCTTTCTTGGCGAAATGTTGTATACCTCAATGGCAAAACTATGTTGCGGTACATCATGTACATGTACTCTTGCATCGACGTTGTGCAGGTCATGATCACCTTACCATACTTAAGCTTCTTTCTGTTCTGAATCGACAAAACGGCGAATCCCTTTGAGTGATGCGGGTACGACAAACCGCAAAAGCGTTTATCCATTTGGCATTGCTGTGCCAATCCATACCTGACTACAGTATTCGTCGTATTTATTATTTGCGTATTAAGGTATGAAGGGCATCAAAGAGATCTATGATCTTCCATTCTTCTCCATCTTCTACTGTACAGCAGCAAGCAGGCGGGCACTGTGTTCTAACCCAGCGCAATGTGGGAAATGACGTCCCTTTCCTTTGACCACACGATCGTAATTTGGTGTTATCCATCGCGTGTTATTCCGAACGCTATCTCGATTTCGCTTGATTTTGTTTCTTGCTCTATTTCATATGACATGAACTACTCCACGATATCGCATACCGCTTTTTTTGTACTCCACAGCTCACTTTCACATTGATCAAACCATCTTAGGAGTTGCTGAATCACGAGCGCTTCAATGAAAAGGTAGTGCTGCACCCGTCTTAGTCCTATGCAGGATCATTTGCCCAGTTTGATGTGTAGGACGCCAATTGCTCATCTCGTTTGTCCATGTATTTGTAACCAGAACGCCATCAGCCTACGTAATAACCATAAAATTATTGACCTCCACGAGAATCTGGTCGTGTATCGGACAAAGGTAATAGTGATTGCGCATATTGAGTCATACCGTCAAAAGAATGGATGGGACACAATTCGGCTTTAAATTCAAGTGTTATTTCGTCCGCTTACCTCCGTCATATCATGACTTGAGTTGGCTTATCACTAAGGACATATGAAACTTAGAACTCTGGTATCTTAATTGCGCTCTGCAACCCCGGCCTCTCTCTCTCTCTCCCTCTATCTCCTTCTGTTCTGCCCTCGGGAGTAACATGGGACCTCATGCAACACCGGCATTTGGACCAAGCTGTGTATGTTTTGTTAAAACGCCATCGATCAGTTCTTACTCCAGCCCCTGCTAGCTATCCATACTGCTCCCAGATGTAGTCTCCTGCCTCGTTTGTGTTATGCTCGGCAGGCTCAGTTGCACGATATTGGACGAATAATGCTGCATCATCCGGTATCCTAGTTGCGCCTTCCCCAACCCTTTCTCTTTTTTTCTTTCTCACTCTCTTGTGCGCACCACGCCTGTTTTTCCCCATGACCTGTGACAATAAGGTTGTAAGCGATGAACAGATTCATATTCGTTTTTTTATGCTTGCTGCCTCCTACCCCATCTGCCCGGCAAACCTAAAGACTGCCTGGGATGGGAATATCCCTTGCCTTGAACATATATTTTCTCCGCCATCTCTCCCTCGTACTCTGCGTGTGTTCATGCTTGAACTACAAACCATGGCTTCATTTTTTTCAACAATTCTCTATGAATACCCTTTCTCCTTCCCTCCCTCAGGTCAAAGACGTCGTTGTTTGTTGCTGGTTGGGCTTGTCTCTCTATCTCTTCCCTTGCCTCGTAGCATCAAGTCGCATGGCGACCACTGCTTGTCTCAAAACGATACCCTTCGCGTGTCTTTGCGAATGAATTTAATGAAAGATGCTTAGGGTGAGAAAAGAAAAGAAAAAAAAAGAAAATGCGCTATTATAAATTCTAGTGACCACAACGCTCAGTAACCTCCAGAGACACCCGCACCAGAGATCTCTTCAGCCTCCTTCTGATCCTGCGTCAACTCCTTCTCTTCTTCGTGATGCTCGGTCTCGGAGTGAACCTCAGCTTCTGAATGAACTGCATCATGACCGTCATAGTTCTCAAGACGCATATCGTTCAATCCCAAGATTTCATCCTGGTCAAACGTGCGCTTGTATTCCTCGATGGTCATGGCCGGATCAGGCTCGGGAGCATAGAGATTCTGAAGGTAAGAGTTTCCGAGAGGGTCATCCAGAATCAAGGTGCTCTTGATCTCGAGCGACATCACCTGCCAGACGATGCATGGGCGTATTAGTATGCCAGAACTGTTGATTTCAAGCCATTGACACAGAGGACAGTGGGATCTAGTTTAAGTGACTTTACCTTCTCAAGATTATCCAAAAATTTGGTAAAGATGCGACGACGCTCGGGCTGGTCCTCAGACTCGCTAGGAACCTTACTTGAGAGCTCATCGTGAACCTGTCTCAGGAGACCCTCGACAGTGGTGAAACGGCCGCCCAAAGTACCCGAGTTCAACTCCAAGTCAATCTCTGGGATAGACAATCCACAGGTCTCGGACTGTTATATGTATAGAATTGGCAGAAAAGAGCATTGATTTTGTTCAGTTCTCATCGTGCGTTTCGGAAAGAAGATTCCGCGAGATCGTAGAATCTGAATGCCAAGTTCAATAAAACCAACCTTGAGAATATCTCGACTCATGTCCTCCGCGTCCTCAATCTTGAGAATGATCCGCTTGCCGAGCTCGCTGACGGGACCACCAGCCTTGACCTCATTGCTCTTGTATCCGCACTCGTCACAGACCGTTGACATGATGATCATCTCCTTGAAGTGAGGAATGTCCAGGATGTGCATCTTTGTATCACTGGGTGCGTTGCAAGACGAGCAGTTGGCAGGGAAGGACAATACTTCGGGCAGATCCTCCTCGAACTCCCCCACATTCTTACCCTCTGCAAGTGCAGCCTGTCTCTTGGCCTCGCGCTCCTTCTCCAAGTCGGCCTCTGTCAAACCAGCCTCCCAGAGCTGGTGTTGGGCGTGCAAGATCTGCTGGTCCTGGGGCATGGGCGTGGTCTTGACCTCCTCCGCAACCTCACCTTCCTCCTCCTCGGGCACAGAGAGACCCATGGCACGCTCCTGAGCACGGCTTCTCATGTAAACGGTGAGATCCAGCTTTGAGTCCAGATTGGGAGCATCCAGCGATTCGATGTATGAGTTTCCAGCGGGGTCGTCGAGAATGATAGTGAAGGGTGTCTTGCCATCAGTGAGGTCCTGAAGCCTTTTGAGGATAGAGTCAATCTGCAGGTATAAAGCCTCATCCATGTACTAGCATGCAAATAAAGGAAGGGCCATTAGTAAAAGTAAGGTAAAAAAATAGTCTGACTGCGCCTCCGACGCATGAGTGTTCTAACCTTGCGGACGGGTTGATCGCCTTCCAAGTCTTCCATGACGGTCGACAAGAGTCCCTCAATGGTCGTCAAGTGTCCACGCTGGGCTGGGATCTCGAAATCAATCTCGGGGATTTTGACAACGGCTGTGTCGGTCTTGACGAGCTGGCGGTTAAGATCGGCTTTGGAGTTGATCTTGCAGGTATAGATGGCACCTCCGACAGCAATAGCATTGGCCTGCTGAAGTTCGTTAGATCTATGGCCGCAGTGCGGGCAGTCAAAGGCCATGATGATGACCTCTCGGAAGTGAGGCACACGAGTCAACAGGAGGCGGGTCATTCCCTATGGTTTTGTTTGGTCAAAGTTTCAAAAAGGATGCGGGTATGAGGAAGCACGGTCATGATCTTTCTCGACGCTCAGAGGCCAACAAACAGGCATGATAACGGCGGATACAATGCAGTCGATAGGAAAGAGTGGTATCATACATTCTCGTGGCAGTTCATGCATAGGGACTCGATTTCGGTCACCTCCTGGTCGCCGTCAATGTCCTGGAAGAGCGGGCCGTCCGCAGGAGTGTCTTTGTCGTGGTGCTCTTTTTTGTCAAAGAGGCCAGAGTTGGCCTTGGACTCAGACAATCCGAGATCAGCTATGGTCTTTGCGTCCTCGGCCATGGGTGTGTGTCTGCTGGCGGGGAATTCGGGGTGAGAGTGAGCTGATTACAAATGGACAAGAGCGGCAATGGAAGTGAGAAGAAGGCGGAGAACATTGACTGACCAAGAGCGCGATCAGAAAGAAAGGACTTCCTTTTTGTGCCCGTGGCTTGTGCAAACCCGGTACCCATAAAAGCAACCTGCGCGATAACGTAAAAAATTTTCCTTCCTCTATTGACCTTCTTCACCCTTCCTTCCCCTTCCTTGTTCTTCTTCCTTCCATCCACATCCCTTCGTTTCCTTCTCTCTCTCTCGTCCATGGCCCTGTCTTCTGTCTGCTGAAAATAAAGGTATGTGTTCAATGATCTTCCTTGTCGTCGGTTTGCCGTCCCTTCACTGCATTTTCCAGAATGTATGCTTTCTTTGCGGGCCAACACAGTGTTGCTTGGCACAGTCAAAGATCCATTCACAACTCCTTCCTCCCTGCCAAACACACACACACACGACATCCGCACCCTCAAAGGCCGAGCTTTCCGTGCTGGCATTTGTACTTTTCAATCGGATAAGATTAAACTTCTTTCCTTAGAGAAAGAAGGGGTTTTAGGACACCCGGTTCCCTTAAACAACTCGCAGGAGTGGGACCCGCCTCTCTTCAGAGAGGAGAGGGACCCAGGTCTGCTGCAAGTTGTGCCAGGGATTCACAATCCTCTCTCTTCTACCTTCCCCTTTTTGGCCTTTTCCTTTTTAGTCAGTGTTAGACCACCGATCTGCACTCCTTTTTTCAACTTTGAACGCGTCTTCAATTGTTTCTAACCATTGCAAGTTTTGTCACTGCAGAATATAGGTAACTGGTACCACTTCATCGGGCATCAATGGCTCTTCTGATATATAGTGTTAATCATTGCAATAAACCAAAGAAAAAAAAGAAACAACTTGCAGAGAGAGAGCGAGAGAGAATGACGGATGCTTTTCATGCTGCGCGATTGATATTGTAGAAAGTTATATTAGACAAGCTACAAAAGTTTACTTGATCACAATCGCGGCGCTCCGTTCTGGGGGTCAACAGGTGGGAAGCGATGCAGGCTGATCATGGAAGCGGGACGCGACTCTCGCCGAGAGTGGCTGATGGCCGAGGGCGGGTTCGCCAGCGTTGGCTCTTGGTAGCTCACCGTGTGCGATCCCACGGAGTGTCGCCCATGGACCTGCTGCAGATGAATCGACTGCCGTTGCTGTTGTTGCTGCTGCTGTTGCTGTTGTTGTTGATGATGATGATGACTAAGAACCTCGCTATTCAATGAGCCTGGCACGAGCGAGTGACGAATGTGATGATGCTGCTGCTTTCCTGCAAACTCATGGGATATACGGCTCAGGTGAGCAGGGTGAGGCACTGCGACCAGCGAAGGCATGCCTGTGGCCCAGGCGCTGTCACGACGATCGAGTACCTCATCGTAGTGACGATGATGGTGCATATCCTGCACGAACTGCAGGGATTGACGGGAGCTGTGATGAGGATGTGATCCCAACATGGCTGAAGCAACAGGCCCACCGCTGTTGCCATCGTCGTTGCGTGACATTCTAGAAAATGGTGGGGCGGGACCGTAGATGGGATCAAGATCGACCTTGCGGGCCAGATACGCGTCCCTTGCGCTGTTTCGCTTACGAGCCTGACGTGTACGGGCGAAGACCAGTCCAACAACAAAAGCTGCGAAAATCACTCCACCAGAAGCGATTGAGATGGCCACGACTTTCTTGGACTTGTCAGCATCAGTGGTATCGGATCCGTTACGATCTTCACTCGGTGCAGCTTTGAAACAGAAATATGTAAAAAAAATAATCAGTTATTGGACCGACGGTCCAATTACGTTCAAAGTTGAGCATTTTACACGGCGGATTGTCCCTTATGGAACGTGCAGCCATAGTTGACCCTGAGCGCAAATTGAGTTCTTACTTTGAGAATCATCACCTTGACCACCGCCCTCCTTATTATTGCCATCCTTGTCCTTGTGATCTTCCTCTGTTTCGTTTTTCTTCTTGTCCGCCTCCTCTTGATCCTTATTCCTCTTGTCCGCCTCCTCTTGGTCCTTATTCTTCTTGTCCGCCTCCTCTTGCGCCTTCCGCATCATATCCTCCTGCGCTTTCCGATCAGCCGCCTCTTTGACTAGTCTGGCCGCCTCGGCCGCTTGACGATCTGCCTCTTCCTTGGCCTTTTGTGCATTCTCAGCTGCTACACGCTTCCGCTCTGCTTCCGCTCGAGCATCCCTGTCAGCCTGTTCCTTCTTCAACCGGTCCTCCTCCGCTTTGGCCCGGCGTGCATCCTCTTCGGCGCGCTCCTTCTCTGCTTCATTTCTTAGTGCTTCCTCCTTGTTCCCATCGCTCTCTTCTTTGATCCCTGCATCTTCTTGGGTTTGGGCTGTTTGGTCAATCGTTAACCCTGCCTGATCATCGGAAGGTGTAACACCCCGCTTTGCGAGGCGGTTCTTAAGATGGGAGTTGAAGTGCAACAGTCGGGGATGCGAATCTAAAGGCAGGAAAGGACGGTACGGTCATTGAGGTTGAAGTAGTAAAGGCCACGGATACTTTGACGTTACGCAGAAAGGAGGATGGATATTCTATTTTTACACCCTGTGTTTTAAGTGTGCGAATGTCGTTGCTGTGCAACATTCCAAAAAAAAAAAAAAAAAAAAAAGTAAACAAACCTACCAACATCAACGTTCACAGTAGTGGGGGCCGCTCGTCGTTGACGACGGCGATTCTGGTGTTGGCTAAAAGTTGACTTCAACGTTGGGCTCTCCAAGTCACAAGAGCCATTTAGGACTCTTAGGTTATCAAAGATGGGCTGAGCGCAGGATGCGCGGTCTGTCCAGGGGGTGGTGGCGATGAAGGTGGTATGAGCAGGGACTTGGTGGTATAGTAATAGGTCGGGTTCATTAACAGAAGAGGCGGCGAGGCAGGAGTAGGGTAGAAGGGTTAGGATGACGGCGATGCTCAGCTGCAGACGGCCGAGTGAGGTGCGTGTTCGTGCAATGGGAGTGGGCAAGTGCCTGATGCCGGCACCCATCTTGGAACGGGAGCCTTATATTTTTTGAAGGTCGGGGGCGAGCGAAACGAAGAAAAAGGGTAACGGCTCTGAGTTAGTTGCGCAGAGGAAAGGAATAAAGAGTGTCGAAGGGAAAGAAAAGAGCGTGAGCAAGCCCACACTTGATCAGAACGAGAAAAAGTTTAAAACGGTGGGAAGATGACGACGGAGCGCGGAAGAGCCTGCTCTAAACATATCACCCTCATGAACAGGTACGGCACCTGACAACTTAGGTCAGGGCCAGACACAGCTATTTATGTGACAGGGCGTAAATCTCATCCCTCATCGACTAGGGGTAGTCTAACTGAGACACAGCCAATAAAGAGTGCAGCACAACGCCCGCTCAAAGTGTGCTCGACAGGCACTTTGTTTGCAACACTTGAGACTTTATTGATAAAAAAAAGGAATGGAAGATGCTATAAAAGTTACAATGAGAAACGCCAAGTGGGGAGAAGGTAATGCATTGAAAGTCTGTATAAGAGGTTGGAAGGAAGTCGAAGGATGAAAGAAAAGACTTTTGAAGATGTAAGGAGATAGCGAAATGGAAAGGGTGTTGTGTGTGTACATATTCCAATGCGAATGCTTTTGATGAGTTCTTTCTTTTCCATTTTGTTTGCCATCGATCGCGAATTAAACCAGGATCTGGACACGGTAATGCTTCTGCAGCTTGTTCTGCTTCTGTCCAACACGCGCCTTGTGCTCCTCGATCCTTCGGAAATCCTTGAACGTCGACGTCTGCTTCTGGGCCCAGCGAGATTCTCCCTCGTTGCGGGCCACCAAGGCCTGACCCCGCTCGGAGCGAGCCTTGGATTTGAGCAATGCGAGATCGTAACCCATATGATCCGTGTAATGGGTCAACAGACGGTTGATCAACACTGAGTCGCGTGCCTCTTCGGGCTTGACATTCTGTCGGTAATACTTGTTCAATGAGCGATGTCCCAATCTGGCTCCCGAGGGCAGGATCAACTCCATCTCATCCTCTCCCAAGCGCGCGCCCGTCTCCAGTTCCTCGTCCTCCAAGAGATCTTCATCATCCTCCACAGGAGCCTCGCCACGATCCGCTCTCGCTGCTGCCTCGAGCATCTTGCGCTGCTGCTCCTCAGGATAAGATGATCTGAAATCGTAGAAGTCGACAATCTCCATCATCTCGGACTCGGTATCGTAGGGGATCTTGCAATGGCCCTTGTCGACCATATGTTTGCGCACGGCCTCCAAAGACTTGATCTGACGACCCTTGCCGTTACAGTGCAGACAAATGTTTCCGACAGAGACCTTCTCACCCAAGTAGCGGATCAGACCCTCAAGGTCAACCAGGTACTCCAGATCGGGAATGAAGAATCCGTGCATCTTGGTCATATGTTCAATGTTGCTATTTAGGCACCAATGAAAAATTGCACCACAAAAGGAATAACATCAGTTAATCACGGCTTCCCCCACACAGCCTTTCCTCATGTCTCAAGTAAACTTCCTCCTGTTTTTTCTCTTTTCGTTTTGATTTACCTCTCGAACGTCTCGGCCTTCTCGGTACAGAACAAACAATCGGTCAGCTCCAGACGGACCGCTGCGTCAATCTTCTTGTCCATGATCTCGTCCAGTTCTTCCTGCGTTGTCTCGTCCGTGACGGAAAGATCGACAGTCATCTTTGAGGTGATTGATTCCACGTCGCTCTTGGTTGGCTTCTCAACCTCCTGCTTCACGGGACGAGGGTTGGCCTTGAACTTGGCCTCGGTCTCCTTGTGCTTCTTCGAGACCAGATGGTTCTGGTAGGCGTTCTCGGACGAATACGATTTGCGGCAAGCCTTGCACTCGTTGCCAACGGCAGCGGCTGCTTGGTCGTCAGCATCCTTTTGCTTCTGGGCTAAAGATGAAAAAGTAAGAAAAGATATTGTGAGGATGAGGATTTTCATTTTGCCTCAAGAAAGGAAGCGAATACAGTTATCCATCAGGATATACGTTCTCTTCATGTACCAGTAACTTTCTGCGAGAACATCTCGGCCGAGACAGGGGGGAGCTCGACCATTTTGCGCTTCAGATTGTAGCGATGCCAGTCGGAGCGGTAATGCTCTCTCTGGATATCGGCGGTCTTGAAGGCGACATGGCAGGCGAGGCAGGTAAATAATGAGGAACGAGGGGCATCGGGGGTGGAGAGAATGGTGCCCTGTGCGGACGGCTGGATGATAATCGAGCTCATTGCGGCTGCTCTGTGGGGGAGTACGGGAGGAGTCTGGTAGGGGTGAGAGTGACAAAGACGACAACGACAACGACAATCGGCAAAGGGAGGAGTGGCGAAAGTAATGTGATTGAGGACTGAGATGTAACCACCAAAGAAAAAAAAAAGGCCGCAGTCAGTGAATATCCGACGAGTGTTCCTTTTTTTTTTTTTTTTTTTTTGCCTTACAAGCAGTCATTTTGTTTGGAAAAGATGTGGTTTCCCAAGGAAAGTAATTTCACGTGCCAAGAATTCTTCGGGGTTTTTAATGCTACTCTTTTTTTGTGTGTGCTCCAGAGACAGGTGCTGACCCAGATCGTGACCCTGATGCCGATGCTGCAACTGGAGCTGCTGAAGTGGATGACGATGATCCCGATCCAGCTGGCGCAGAGGATGGTGGCACTAGTGTGCCTCCGGACGAGCTCGTTGAATTCCCATCCCCACTCAGCGACGCCACAGAGCTCTGAAAGCGCACCTTCTGCACACTCTGTCGCTTCTGCTGCTGAGCTGCCTTCACGGACGCCTGCGCCTTGGAAAGCCGCTCCATCCCGCGCTCCATATCCTGCTGCTGCTGCAGAAGTATCGCCCCGAGCTCCGCAACAGGGATATCTGGTGACGTGATCGACCGGCTCAATCCACGAGGCCGTCTAGACAACGATTCCCGTCGGCTGGAATCCACCGCCGTGGTATCACACCTGGGCTGAGGTGAGGCGGAGGATGACGAGGAAGAAGAGGCTCCCTCCTCAAAGACATTTCCACAGAGCAGATCGAACCCTGGACCCTCGTTGTTGGTTCCTCGCGATGACAGGCCAGGTGAGCTGGGCACAGATCCGCCAAACTCGCTCCCGTCAATGCTATTCCTACCACCATGGTACATCCGCGATGCCCTCTTGGATCTTGCAGCACCTGCAGACGTGCGCTCATCGTTACTGGCGCTATGGACTCGGTTCAAGTGCGAATACACAAACGCCGAGGCATCATCCGTCGAAAAGGCGAATCCTGTATGGCCCGCGAGTTTCTGTTGACTCGATGGTCTTCTTCCAGATGATGCACTGCCACCTGAGCCACCAGGGACACGCGGTGGAGAGTCTTCACCCATAAACCTGAAGTTGGCACCGCCAACGGGGATGGAAGGCGTACTCTGTCGCTTGATGCGCGGCTTCTCGAACGTCGGTGCTGAAGACGATCCTGAAACTGGGGGTCCTCCAACAACGCCTCCCGTTGCCGCTGCAGCCGCAGTGATGAATTCTTGGTTGAAGGAAAACGAAGTCGTAGGATAGCCTTGTGCAAATTTGTTTGGAATCGGCTCTAGCATACCAGACGATGGCTGACTTGCGCCAGAATTCAGGGGCAGCGATGGAGCCGAGCTGCTGTAATTGTCGTTGAATACAATTGCAGGCGTGGCTGGCTGAAGTCCGCCATAGATATCCTGACTCCCTATTGCTGCAGCTACTCCTGCTCCTGCTCCTGCTCCTGATGTGAAGCCCTCATTGAGAACATTGTTGTTGCTGATAACACGTCTACGGCCCACTAATTCTCTAGATGGTGGAGGCGGCTGGGATCCCAAAGAGGTCGAGGAGGTACCAGAGCCGTCAGAGGACATTTGCGAGCGGTAAGCCTCGTCCATTTTGCTCAAACTAGACATGGGTGAGGGTGAGGCCTGTCGCTGTCTGATATCGCCAGGCTTTAGTTCGTTCGGGTCCTCAGGCGACAAAATCGTAGGTGAGTTTCGAATGACAGGAACTTGGTCAAGATCATCATCTTCATGATCATCATCGCCCAAGACATGGTTGCCGCTGACGATTCCAGGATCCTGGAAGCTGCTCGTGGTTCCGTTCATCTCGCTTTCTCTCAGTGCAAGGGCCTTCAGCTTCCTGGCACGACGCTCCTTCTTAGACGGGTGCTTCTCCTTGTAGAGCTGCTCTCGGACAATAATAATGTCGTTTGGCTTGAGGTACTGGCGCATAAACTTGTAGGCGTAATGGGGCAGCATGGTAATAATGACCGCGAGCAGGATTGCCAGCCAAAAGTTCGGGCTGCCCAGAAGGATGTGATCCATTCCGTAGAACGTATTGTCGATGGTGAAAAAGTTGGCGTACACCCAGCAGTAAAGGAAAAAGAGGACGATCGATCCGAAAATGACCGTGAAGATCATCTTGGTCCAATGGAACATGTTCAGGCCGACGTAGAGATTGGCAACCACGACCGAGCAGGCAGAGATGAGAGTACCCAGCGCAACAAGATCGTTGGAGCTGCGGCCCGATGAATAGATGTCATTGGACATGCTGTAGGGGATCCAGAAGCAGACGACGGACTGGAAGAGCGCATCCAGGACAAAGAGCCAGAACTTGCCGCGAGTAAAATGTTTTTGCTTGATACCGCGGAGATAAAGCGCAGGGAACTGCATGGAGGTCTTGGCGTCCACGTCCTGATCAAAGGCACCCATAAACATGACTGGCAGAGAAGTAAATAGCAGATTGTACAGGACAACCAGCGTGTAATCGAAAAGAAGCAAAGCCGTGAATCTAGTCAACAGATAGATGAAAAAAAACAGGACGAGTTAGGTGGAGAAAGAAATACCAAAAAGAGTCAGAGAGAAAAACTATTGTCACGTACCCTGCGTAAAACTGGAACCAAAAGATGGTGAATGTCCAGATGATGTTCTTGTAAAAGAACGTCAAGATCATCTCCGAGATACGAATGTACGACCATCGTCCATGGACTAGCAATAGCTTGGATAGGAAGCGGAACTGGGAAATTGCGAAATCAGAGGCCATCACAGCCTGACGTCCTTCTTCGCCAGCAATACCGACTCCAATATTGGCTTCCTGGATCATGGACACATCGTTGGCTCCATCTCCGATGGAGAGCGTCATCACGTCCAGTCCACGCTTCACCATACTGACGACCTTGGCCTTCTGAAGAGGCGACACACGACAGCAAATAACAGATTTGCACCGTTTGCCAACATCCAGGAGTAGTCCGTTGAGCGAAGGCGACAATCCATACTTGAGGGTCTCTCCATCGATAATCAGTGCATGGGATTTGTTGACGAGCGACGGGTCCTTGTCCGCTTCACGACCCCAGAACTTGTCCAGAGCCTTCATCAGTTGCTCCCGTGTGTCCTCCTTGTCCTGCGCCTGAATAATGATCAGAATCATGTCCCTCTGCAGCAGATTACAAGCGAATCCAATGTTGATGGCGGTCTCGGTTTTGTCTCCTGTCAAAACCCACAGTTTGATACCGGCACGCGACAATAGAGCAATGCACTCGGGCACACCCTCCTGAAGTCGGTCCTCAATCGCGGTGCCTCCAAGCAGAATGAGTGAATGCTCAATGCCTTCACACGCATTCTCGATGTTCTCGTCACGGTTGTGGATGGTGCTGCATGCCTCGTCATATTCGAGAACCCACTCTGCGTACTCTTCCTCGCTAACCTTCCGGTACGCCAAACAGAGTGTGCGGAGACCTACAAAAGCCATGTGATTATGAATGTCAGGTTTTTGCGCGTGAATTGTAAAGAAAACAAACTGGTTTGAGCAATCGCGCACTCTTTCGTTACCTTCGTTGGCGAAACGCTCAAGATCTACAAGCGTGTCCTCGCGCAACTTGCTCTGCTCATCTGCCTTGTCTAGACGCTCATAGATGACACTGTCCGCACCCTTGCAGACTAGTACAATGCCACCCTCGGGGGGTCTCAGAATAACAGACATGCGCTTCCTGTTCGAGTTGAACTCCAAAATGTTCAAAATCTTGTACGTCCTGGGCTGACCCATGATCTCGAGATGCATCATTGGGCCGTTCTTTTCCAGAAAGACAAATCCTACATCCCTGGCTGTGGATACCAAAGCAGCCTCGTCCGGGGACTGAGCCTTGTACTCGATTTTGTAAGGATCCTTGTCCATGTCCCGCTCCGTAATGACTGCGTGACAAACAGCGACTGCGGTCCAAAAGTTCATGATCGCCTTGGCGTGTTTCGAGGTAGGATCAGCCATGTCGGCAAAGAGGTCCGAATCCACAAACGTCGTCTTGTCGGAATAGTACTTGTTGTCGAACAACCGGTCCATGGCTGCCTTCATTTTTAGACGCTCCTGCTGCAGCTTGATAAGATACGCTTCATCGGATTCAAACTCCATGGGCTCATACTCTCCATCGCCGCTCATCTTTTGGCCTCGAGTTGCGTCCGTCTCGCCGATACCATAATCGATTCCATTGATGGTGCATTTCTGAAACTCCATGACGTTTTGCGTGAGTGTGCCTGTCTTGTCCGAAAAGATGTATTCAATCTGACCAAGGTCATCCGCGATATTCCAAGTCTTGGGCGTACAGGCTTGATCTACGCGCTCGTCATACATATCAATATCCTTATGGATAAAGTATGCCTGGGCGGTCTTGACAATTTCAATACTAATGTAAAGAGAAATCGGCACGATGTTTTGGTAGAGAATAAGACAAGACCTATATAGTGCGACATTCGAAACAACGTAGGTTAGAAAATGGCACTGAGATGGCTCCTGAGTAGACCTTCCGATCCATTAGCGCACTCACCAAAATGTGATGAACGCAGACATGAAAGGGGTCTTGGCATCTGCACCATATTCAAAGAGTGTTCCCGAATTGTTTTCCGTATCCCCAAAGATGACACCGTTGGCAATCGCAGATCCAATAGACAATGCAAACAGAATGATAAAATTCATGACGATCTAAAAAAAACAGAAGAAAGAAAATGGGTCAATACCAGCGCTCTGCCCCTGCTGCCGGTGAAAATTACTGGAAGAGGCGGACGAAAATTGATCAAGACGTTACGTGAAAATTGAGGTCCTTTTCGATTCGACTCCGTTTACTTGGGGTATCTCCCGAGTTCAGCATGATCTTGGTGTCTGTTCCTGTAAAGAGGACCATTCCAATGACATGATCCGTGTTACGCAGCACACAACCCCTGAGTAGGATCTCGTTGATGGTGATCGACTCTGTTTTGTTATGCACAACTCGGTCTCCTGCAGGCATGTCCGCACCGGACGAGATCAGCCATTTCAATGCTCCTTGATAAGAGTACAGGTTCGCATGGGGCGCCTCCGACTCTACGTAGAAGGCTGCCCTCTCAATGTCGGCTGGTGTCTTCAGTCCCGTAGTTGCGGTCAGCCCACGTCGGATCTTCAAATTGGTTTCTCCATCCAAGTTTTTGGTCTCGATGAAGCAGAGACCATCCGGTTCTGAGGTCGAGAGAATAACTATATCCGCTGGGATTGGGTCGTCGTTCTTCAAGTAAACAATATCTCCAACTTTCACATCCTGCCAAATGCCGTCCTTCCATGTAGCACCTGAGAACGTCTTTGCGTTGAACGACTCTGTGTGATTCAAGACTGAGTGCGGAATGTTACGGCGGATGGGTCGTCGTGCAGGTCTGCCAGCAGAATCTAGCGCGGCTTCCGGGGTTGTCACTCCATGCCCTGAGCTCCCTTGATGTCCATCAAAATAAGAGTTCTGGTCCGACCGCCCGCTGGGTGTGGTCGGATGCATCGCTGCAGCATTGATGGCAGCAGCACGGTTGGGCAAGGATGCTCGTGGAGAACTCATCCAGCCGAACAACAGCCTGAAAAGTCCACTGATGGCCGACTGAACAGCCTGAAGCTTCGTGGAGGTTCCGGAGTGAACGTTGGTGTTGGTCCAGTTGTGGAGCAAGATTGTCGGTGCATTGTTGAAGGCCTCGTCTGATTTCCGGCGCTTCCAATCCTCGATTGCGTCCTTGAATGCGGTGACAGTGATGATGAAGATGAGAGGCAGAAAAGTCAGGAAGGGAGGAAACCCTCCTAGCTCGGGGGCGATCGACAGTCCTGCCACAAACAGGAAGTAGAGGTTGGCAATACGACGGAATTGCTCAAACAGGTTTTTGGGTATGAAGGAGAAGAGATCATATTTCTATAGATAGGGTAGCGTAGAAAGAAGAGCTGTTAGATATCGATAACAGGTAGGTTGCACAGGAAGCAAAAGGCATCGCACGACACGGCGAGGTGCAATCATTGCTTGAGAGCAACAACAACAACAAACGCAGCCCCGCCCCCACTCGCCACGTTGGCGCTCTAATTCGCTGTACACACTGTTCACAAACACACACGACTCTGCAGGGCAGAAACTACCGACGAGTCTACAAACAGGAACTGGCAGCCATTTGCCGGCTGGACGGAGGAATTGGACGGCGAAGCATTCACCCGGATAATCAAGTTGTACGGAAACGGAAAAAGGACGGAAACATTCACGAACAAGATTCAAAAAAATCGGCATCTGGATACATCGCGACCGTAGAGAAAGCGAGAAAGGGGGTAGGATGAAGATTGGGAGCCACGATGCTCTCTTCTTTTTTTTAAGTTGCGCAGGGCTTGCATGTTGGCAAAAGTCGACGGTCGCGAATAAGACTCTCAGCCATCCTGTGCCCTCACCTCTTCTATCTTTTTTCTTGCAGCAACTCTCGCCCTTGTGTTTCAATCCATGAACAAGAAGGAAGGCTAGAAGCACAGGAAGGCTAGAAGCACAGGAAGGCACTTCCTCATCAGTGGAACATGTGTGCCAGGAATTAAAACAAAACGGTGCGCGAGGAACGAGCTTTGTTCGATCGAGCTGCCACGGGAACGAGACAAGCTTTAGCACCGGCAAGCCGGACTGCCCAGGGACTTCGGCCCCTGCGCGAAGTGCCGGGAGTGAGGAGAGAAGATGCCGACAAGGCACTCAAAAATAGTTTGAACGGAAGTGGATAGAAGCCATCATTGGCTGGGAGAGAATGGATTTTTTTTTCTGGCGCTGCGTTCGAAAAAAAAAAAAAGCTACGCAGCGCTGCGGGATCTGATAGATCGTCGACACATGAAAACAGGACAAGGAGGTGCTGGCGCACCAACACGCGCAGCCTGGCCTCAAAGACGACAAAGACCAAGGAAGGGGGAAGGGAGGAGAGGGCGAAAGCTGCTTGCTGATCGCCATATCCGAATCTCGGTCAATCGCAGTCGCAGGCCATACGAAGGCCCTCAGGTAACCATGCAGAAGGGATACATCAAGCGCAACACGAAGGAGAGACTGCAAACAAAAACCATAACACAAAAAAACAGGGCGGCCAGAGAGCGGCAGTAGTATTTACCGAGGTCGTGACCTTGTTGGGTGGGTAATGCGGCAGACTGTCGTTTGGGGCGTCCAGATCGTTTTCAATCGACTCTGGCGTCAGGTTCAGAAAGATGCGCCGGCGCTTTGTTGCGGTCATGGATGCGTGGGATTCCATACGCCGAAGTCGATAGCTGTCCTCTGGGCCGCTGCCTTCCTTGGACTTGCCGGCGAAGAGTCTCCGGACCCGGTGCGGAATGGCACGATGAACAAATTCCATGGCTGAAGAGTGCGGCACTAGGCTTTGTTGGAAAGGAGAAAAAAGGTGGAGTGGTCTACGGCTGGATCTGTTGATGTTGTGACACTCATGTGCACAAGGGGAAGGAAGGACGCAAACAGCACGATGGAGGCAGGGTTGGGCGGGTATAGACAACAGCTGCAGGAATGACCAAGGAAAAAGGCAGGGAGGTGCGGTCTAGCTGTGTAGATGAGGCTGGCGAGTGCAATGCTGGCGAGATGCAGAGTAAGAAAAAAAAATGAAAAGCGAGAGAAACGACAAACAAACAATGCAGCGAGAAGCGTGAGCTGGACGACGTGAAGGGGGTTGTTGATGTGTGAGCCAGCCAGGTAGCTCTTGTCCTCGTGCGTGGATGGGTCGCTGGGATGGACTGGAATGGAGCGTCGCCAGAGGGAAGCAGCAAGGGAGGAGAGAGGATCAAAACGCGGATGCACCTGCACAAGCGCACACAGCCAGCAGAAGCAGCGAGAGAAGAGTGGGGAGAAAGAGGGCGGCGAAGCAACGACGAGGATGTGAGTGGGAGGCTGAAGAGAGTGAGAGAGTGAGAGAAAGAAGAGCGAATAAAAAATAAAAAAAAGGAAGATGTCAATGATGATCACGTCGCCTTACCAGTCTTTTTTTTTCCCTGGTTAAATATAGCTGCCTTTTATTACTCGCGCTGGCTTTTTTGGCACCGACAAGACCGACCAAACCACTGCCCGGTGCAGTGGTGGCCGATGATGCGATACATGGCTGCAAGTATCGACCGCAAAGACGGCCATGCAGGAAACACGCATATACCCTGCCCTCCGTGCACTCACGAAACGCACCCAGAGGCATGCGGCCCAATTATTCTCGATCGGCTAACGATTGCCGCGGGTCTTGGCTCAACTATCCAAACCCAGCCAACGCAGCCCTACGGCAAAATGAGCCAGCCAAGGGCTATGCCCTGTTCTCGTCTGGAATGAGAGCACACGTATTAATACAGCTTGCGCAATAATACTGTACTACTGTACATGTGGTGGGGCAAAGGTGCCAACTTTGGCGCCACATCCATCCGCACTGTACTGTACCTGACTCAGACAAAGATCGTCCCCCTCACTGTTAGGCTCACAAGAGCCAAGTCAAGCCTACTCCAGCCGAGTCTAGCCAAGTCCAGCCCAAGTCGAGCCAAGCCCAAGCACAACAGAGTGAAAAGAGATGTGGCACTCAAAGTAAAGTAGACTGCAATGGTCGAAACCACAAGGGGCGCCGTGGGCGCTCGCCTGCAAAAGATGTGAACTGGAGGATTGAGACCACCATCATCTCAAAATACACTTGGAGACCTATAGCGCCATAAACACGTATAACCCCATGGGATCAGCACGAACAAGGCACGCGCCTTGCTGGCCACACGACGCTTTTTCATTTTTCTTGTCGATTCATTAAAGGACAGAATAGCAGCCTTTGTGTCAAGCCCAACTCTCCTTGTAATGCCCACCTTTGTACATACTCGCTGCCAGGAGACAGAACTCAAAGGGCAGAAAAGGACAGGCGCAAGGAGAAACATGCTTGTTGAAAAAGTCAACTTGAAGAAAGGGGTCGCACAGACATCGTGTACACGGTCTGCCTCAGGCCATTGGCCAGCAACTCTGCCTTATTCATCGAGTGGTTGTTGACTCCAGAGAGACTGCGCGCGCACCAGCAGACTGTACTTCCACTTGGATTCAATGTGACAGCACAAGGACGCGCTGGATGCAGGGACGAGGAGAACAGCGCAACGCACCGGTGTCTCGTGTCAAGGTAAGCACGCATCAGTGGAGACCGAGACTTGAGGCTGCAGGCAACAATGATAGGGGCTTCTAGATAGGGCAGCTGTTGCAGTTCAACGTGCTGCTCGTTACCCCTCGTCCTTAGTCAGTAGAGCAGTACAGTACATTTCTACGGTACTCGATACCCTTTTTTTGTTCAGGTCTGCCAAAAGGGGCTTTGTTTTTCATTTTTCTCTCCTTAGCTCTTCTGTCACCTTGTCATCTAGCCGCTAGACGAACACGCGCCCGATTTAAGCATTTTGACGCCTGTGTTTCGCTGAGGCGTTCCTTTGTCAACACCCCTTTTTTTGGCAACTCGAACCCGGCATTTTTTTGGAGTGACTGGAGAATAAGTGAATCCTGTCAACTAACACATTATATGGGCTTTAGCCATCGCAGGCGCGGGTGCCGGACGGCCATGGGCCACGTATAGTCTATACACCATGTGTAAATCATGACAGACCGTTCTGCCAAGTATAATGTCCATCCGTCACCAACTGGGCTCTCAGAAAGTTGGATTCATTGATTTTTTTCCAGTTCAGATACAGGTCCATTCTATGCGGGGATATATAATTCCGTTTCAAGACGGACAAAAGAAACAGCCATACCCTGGGTTGTGTCCGCCAAAATTGCACAAAGGCACAGCCAAGAATTAACCTTCAGGTTAGCACATCCCTCCATGGGCCTTGATTGTGAGGAGCCTGCCAAAGCCCGTGTCTCGGCGGGACAACCTCGACAGCCTTGATTTCAGGTGAAAAGTCCACAGCCAATGCAACGAGTCAGCTACACCGAGACATTATGTCTTTTTGTTATGTTCGCGGTGTCGATGAAGTTGCTTGCGTGGACTAGCTGCCCAGTCCATGTGCTTACAAAAATCGAGCATTGAAAGTCATATCAGGTTTGGGCTCACAGTCGTAACCTGCCATTCAGGAACCGCAATGGCTCCAGTCTTTTTATTATTCTCGGCATGAAAGAACAGCCGAGAATTATTTGTTGTCGGCAGTGATTTGCCAGTGGGAACAATTATTGTTGCAGGTTTCCAAGCACGCTCGCTAAATATCTCATCTCTCGCACACAGAAAGAAGGTATCGGCTACCCGGGTTGTCAAAAATTGCTTGGCAACCCACGCACAAGGATCCACGCACAAACCCCATGTAAGTTACTTTTCCACCCTGCTGCTTCAGGGCGAATGACTGTACTGTACTGTCAGAATACAGTATCGTATAATGACATGAATGTCAGTTTATCTTTTCCCGCTGCGTCAAAAGCAACGATAGAGCCGCCAAATACACTTTACTAACGAAAAAACAAAAATATTCCCAGTCCGGGGATCGAACCCGGGCCTTGTCGGTGAGAGCGACAAATCCTGACCACTGGACCAACTAGGAGATGAAGAGCCTTGATTGGCTACATTTTGATGTGAATAGAGCTCGGGAATGCATATAAGAATTAAAAGTGGAAATACGTGCAATTAGAGAGTTTACGCGTGCATATATAGAATTTTATAAATGTTATGCAATTATAGAAAGGTATCACAAATATTGGCCTCTCTATATATGCATGTGCGCGAACAGTAACTGCCCATGCAGCCATTTGCTCGTCGACCACCATAACGGCCAATGCCCAGGCCCAGTCCGTGACCCACTCGCAGCGGACCACACATTTTTGGAGTGCTGGCTGGGAAAGCAGCACAGGACCACCATGGAGGGAGTAGGGAAGATACCCTTTTTATAACAGCAACCTTCGTCCGTTAGACACGCTGATGAGGCGTGGCAATAGTCGCGCGGGCGTGAGGGGTTGGAACCCAGGGAACGTGACTTGTCTTATGATGACTAGGACTCGATTCAGGGAGGATGGAATGGATGGTAGATCTTTGCCAGGTAGTTCTTAAGATTCGTAGCGTCATTCGACTTGAGAGGCATATTGTTATAAAAAAAAAAAAAAAAAAAAAAAAAACCAGTAAAGACCATGCACAGCTATACATAGGCTGTGAAGCGATATTTGGCTGCGGTCGCGCGATCGACTGTGTCATATCTGTTTATGTCTCGTTACTTTTGCTTGTTCCTATCCTTCAGCTTGAATCCTATGAATGCTAGGACATGCCATCCCAACAAAATCCAAGCCATTGACTGGAAGCACCACCAAAACTGGCCCAACTCGTACGTGTGCGAGAGTGGTTGTGCAGTGATCTCATACCACGGCCTGGCCTGCACCTCCTTCAAGTAAATCGCTTCAATCGCATATCTAGGCGCCGAAATCACCCAGATCCAAGACGAGGCTTTATAGCCACCTGAGGCATCATCCCTCATCACATCCGCCAGATCCGGCGCATCTCCCGAAAACACAATCGCCCACGCCAACGTGAATCCTGTTCCGACCAGCGACACGCGATTCTGAGGAATCAACGCTGACAGCAGATATCCCATCGCAAACGCCACAGCATACAACATGATGATGATGAACAGCAAGTAAAAGTAGTTCGACCGCTGGTTGAAAAAGATGATCAACGAAATCGAAAACATGATACCAGCAAGCACGATCCTGGGAATGTCCGCAATCACCTTGGCGAGGTAATACGGCAACGTGAGCAGACCCGACGACTTTTCTCGCCAATAGACCAGCTTCTCGTTTCCAAAGGTCATGGACCCAACCGAAATGCCGGCAAAACACACGCCCAGCGCGATAAAGACACCGACCTCGGTCAAATGATCTGTGGGACTGGCACAGGTATACTTGAGCTGATAGGGCGCCATAGCACAGACCAGGTCCGGTTGCCGACCAAGGTAGTCGAATCTCGAAGCGGCAATCGAGATAAACATGCCGCAGCCAAGATGGAGGAGCTGGTCGTACAAGAACTGGCGCTGGTTCCTGTAGATCTGCAGCCGGGCGCGGGATAGACAGTGCCAGAACATCATGAAGGGCGAGGCCGTGTTTCGAATCGGGTCCTTGCGCTTGAGGAAGATGCCTAGAACAGTCTCCTTGGTCTCGGAAAGGACACCTCTCCACCACATCCGGCTGTCAATCAAAAAGATGCGAACGGTCTTTCGAAGGGTCTCGGACCAGGTCAGACGCTCGGGCATGGGTGGAGAATCGTAAAGCGACTGGAAATCGGATACTGCCATGGAAGCGCGAGGGCTCGATGGGCTTGATTTCGAGGCGGCTTCTCGAAGCTTGGCTACGGCCTTGTGCTGGTTGTAGCGCATCGGGGACGCCGCCGGTACTGGAGGTTGAAGAGAAGAGGAGGATGCGTTTGGCAATGCCAGAGATGACATATTGTTCAGGTTGCTCATAGCCAAAGACTCTGCATGGGCGCCCTGCTGATGGACTGATAGAGTCGACGTATTTTGACTGGCATAGGCAGACAGCCTCGGATTGAAATGCGGGGTGGCCGGATTCGATGCGTGTGTGGTTGGATGCCTGTACTCTACGCCATTCTTACCACCGTCCGCGTAAAAGACTTGTGCGCGCTTGCAGTACGACTCCCAGTAGCGATGCAAGTAAAACGGCTTGAACTTTTTGGTGATCTTGGACTTGATATTGTTCGAGATGACGTCCATGTAAAAATCGGAAGGGCTCGACTCTGCCGGCACGGGGAATCCAATAGCAGCAAAATATGCTGGTGCTTCCGTACGAGGACCATGGTAGACCACACGCCCTCCATGGCCCAGCAGCAGGAGGTCATCAAATTGTTCAAAGGCAACCGGACTGGGCGAGTGAATGACAGCGGCCACGGTCAGCCCCTTCTTGCGAGCAATCGATTTCAAAAGTCTGCAGACATCACCACTCGTCGAGGAGTCCAAACCCGAGGTCGGCTCATCCAAAAACAATATGCTGGGATCCGTCACAAGCTCCATGCCAATATTCACCCGCTTACGCTGGCCTCCTGAAATGCCTCTCCGTTCAGCGTCCCCAACAACCGAATCCATCACCGAGTTCAGTCCCAAAAAGTCAATAATCTCGAGCACCTTCTCCGTCATCTGCGCCCGCTTCAAATGAGCCGGCAGTCGCATGTACGCCGAGTGCAGCAGCACGTCGTGCACCGTTAGCTCCCGCATCATAATGTCCTCCTGCGGCACAAACCCTATCAGCTTCCGGTAATGGCTCAGCTCCTCCTCCTCTCCATTAATCAAAATGCGACCCTCGTCCTTCGCGATCTTGGACGTCAGCATGGAAATGAGCGTGGTCTTCCCGCTCCCACTCGGCCCCATAATCGAAAGTGTCCTTCCTGTTCGCAGAACTCCAGATATGTTCTTTTAAAGCAGTTGATGCGGTGAGCATTAATGTCAATATCGCGTTGTCATACAACTTCCTCGGCAGTACGATGAATGATAGTGGCAAAAACTTGATTCGTTACCTGCAAGATGCTTGTTCCGTTCGAAAGAGTCAGCCCCAGGTGCTCAAACTCGATATCGAAGGTGTGGGTGACTCTTGTAATCTTCCTCTTGAGCTGCGGTCTGGTTGCTTTTGCCTCGCCCTGCGAGTCTTCGGGCTTGTCGGCTGCTGTCCCGTCGATTTGGATGACCTGGTCGCCGCTCTTGGTGTTGGCTGTCTCGTTAGACTCCTCGTCGCCATCTTCATCCTCGCATTCCAACAACGCCTCGTCCGCAAGCAAGGGGTTGTCGTGGTTCATGTTGTGATTGTGGATCCATCGTAGCCGCTTTTCGAGATGGTGCGTCCTGACTCGCTGGAGGCGCTTGTGAATCCAAAAGACGATGCAGATACCAATGATGAAGACTATGACAAAGATCACCAGTCCAAACTTGGAGGCCGAGGAGCTGCCAGATGGGCATGAAGCCAGCCACAAGCAGGACATCTATATAAAAAAACATGGGAAAAAAATGTCTTGTTTGGTAAGGTTGGGGTGTCATCCTCTATGGGTTCTATTGGACAGCAGGTTTCGCGAGATTCAACTTACGCCTCCTCCAACAGACCCTGCAGGGCAATAGTGGTTCTGAGGGCAGACTGTGATTGTTTTTGTGTCACTGGAGCAGTAGTATCCGGGACAGCAGTACATTGGCTGAGCGGTATTAGGGGGACAGTAGAATCCCTGTGAAGGCGAAAAGAACGGTGGCATACTTTAGTGAATCAAACAAACATGAGCTGCTGCAGATCGATCGTGTACACAAATGGCCTACCGGTGGACAGGTTGCAGTGTGCTTTGGAGAGACACAGTATTGTCTGCCAGAACGGTGCGTGTGTAACGATACCTCTTTGGTTAGAACATGCTGCTGAGCAAAGCTGAGTGTGCGAAATGAAGAACGGTTGTAGCCTCACCCTGCTGGACAGCCCCACGACGGCGTGGAAGCATTGGTACCCGAGTTCAGAGGTGTTTGGACATATTGGCAGGGAGGACCTTGACCAGGCTGAAAATAGTAAAATACAGGTTGCACCAAGTTAGTCGAGGGTATGTACGCCGATGGGATGTGAGGAGGAAGGAGCTTCGATCAAGGCGACCAAAAAACTTGCCACAAGCCCTGGGGCATCCACCAGCTTCAGGAGCGCATAGTAGTCGAGGGGATCCATGGTGCGGTATTGCTGTTCCAGAAGTCGGACTCAGCGGCGCTTCAGCTGGCCGTGAAGTAGGTAGGTGCTTCGATTAAAAAGTTTCGGTCGCGGTTGCCCAGAGTGTCGTCGGTTCCTGAGGGGGAGAAGGAATTAGAGGACCTGCTGCATGTGCTGAGACTGCTGGGATGAAGAACAAGAGATGAGGATGGAGAGGCGAATGTAAAAAGAGGAATCAGATCTAGGCGCAAAAGAGAAAAACAAGAGTGCTCAACGGTGCTCTTTAACGGATACAGGGCTAGTGCGAGGACGTCGACCGTCTGACCCCGATAGAGCAAAGTCTAACCTCCGCCGCTTCCTCTCCACAGACACACGCTCGCTGTCTTCTTCATGCCGCGCCAAAGGCCTTTACGGAAGCACGGGTACATAGCACGATAAAGTACTGTATGCGAGGCCAAAATCACGCTCAAGCAGCTCGAAGGAACAAGGTTGAGAGCACGAAGAAAAAACAAAGCAGTGGTTGGCTGGACAGTTCTTCGCCTAAATTGCACGCTGACCATGCCTTGGCACATGTAAATGAGGGTTTGTGGATGAATATTTGTCCTTTCTTTCATCCATGAACATGCCAGGAGCCACTGTCAGCAGAGGCCGAAGGAGGTGCTATGACGAGCTTCTCGTGTGGCCTGAGCATTAGCAATTCCAACACTAACGTTTGTACCTGAAGTAATGATAAATCCTCGCTTTGTCAACGACTCCTTTCAACTTTTCAGAATCATGAACACCGTAGCCCGCCCGAAGCACCAAAAATCAGCAACAGACATCTTGTTGGGGGGAGGGGGCAATCCATGAGGAATTTGAGATCAGAGGCATTACCCCCTGCGGTATATCCGAATCCACTGACCGTATTGATGGAGTCGATTTGAAGCTGAACATCGTCACGCCATGCAGGCAACGTGATGCCTTAAAGGAAAGGCATATCTTCAAGATGGAAATTATTGAACTCTAAAGTGATCGACGAGCAAGCACCCCCAACGCGGCTCCCTTTAAGGTCAACTTTGTGCCCAAGCTGGTGACGGTATGTCCACTGTTGACCAGCCTTTCAATGACCGAGGCTCCTCCGGATGCCTGCCCATGGAAGAACTGCAGTGGTTCCATATCAGAGTTGATTGCTGAGAAATCAAGCTCGACGCGTTTTTAGTGGCTCTTGATCAGAGTTGTTTGCTGAGAAATCAAGCTCGACGCGTTTTTCAACGAGTGCCTTCACCTCCGAATCAATATCCTTCGGGTCACGCAACGTCCCTTCCCTTTTGTCCATAACATTCCTGTATATTTGCTCAATGTCCTGTGCAAGTATAGTATTTTTCTGACCAAGTTGCCCTATTCAAGATTTTGGGCATTAGCAAGCCTTGATTCAAGACAGCAAAAATCATCCGAGATGTACGACAATAAACCATAGAGCGATGGGTTCTTGGTTTAATTATATTCGCATCTCGTGAAAAATATAGAAGAAAAGATAGCAGGAGGCAAACAGGGGGTAGAGCGCTGAGGACACGATTGGTTACAAGTGTATATCGTCTGGGAGACGGATGATTTGTCAACAGTTCTTGGACTCCTTGAAAGTGGCAGGATGGGTAAAAGAGAGGCGTGCGTTCCGTCTCTTTTCTGACTGGCCTGGGGCAATGGCTGTCTCTCTTTGGTTGTTGACCTCGATTTCTCTGAATGGCATCCGTTTGTGCTGCTGTGCGTCCTGAGTTCGAACAATGGGAGTCACGACCTGGGTGGGTGGTCGAGTCGGGACTTGCGCAGACAGTGGGAATAAGGATCCCATATTCGGGGTCTCCTCCGCGTGCTGCAGTAACGGGCCTTGGTGTACGTTCAGGCACGGCAAAGGGTTTTGTGCAAGAGGACAACACGAAAACACAGGAAGGTTCTACGAGAATTTGAACACTCCAAGTGTCAGAGAACTACACCACCAGCGGCTCCGAACAAGAAGAACCTGGGACAAAGTGGCCGCCGCGTCATGCAGCGAAGGCGCCAGGATTTGAGTAAGTCCGAAATCTTCCAGATGACATACAGTAACCGTATACCAGAATGGTCTAACACTCCACACTTATTCCTATAGCAACGCCACATGCAGCACCGGGCACTTCCCACCACAGGAGGGACCCTGAGGTCGCCTATCATCGTACCCATCTTGTTCATTGGAGACGCTGGTACAGGGGTTGGATACTGGATCAAGGGACATGCGCGGAGGGGAGGCGGCAGCGTGAGGAAAGGCACCAGAGGTACTGTCGGAGGCCATGCATGACAGACGAGTTCCGCTCATCCAAAACTTGCGCCTATTGCTACAGGCAAGTTCGTCTGGCCAAGGCCCGACGAATTGACAAGGCCAAGAAGTTAATACGGACAGTTAACCTCAACGGGGCCGTCGAGTGCCTTAACCCGGACTGTGCCTCATTTCAATGTGGATACACACTCAAGCCCCGCGATCCCCATGCTGCCCTCAACATCGCCCTTATAATGTATTTATCAAGTTTTTAAAGACAGAGAGAGAGAGAGACGGAGATAGAGAGAGAGCGAGAGAGAGAAAATGATTTACTTGCAGCACGTACACGAAAATTCATGATTTGCAGCATATGAGTGGTGTCTCAGCGCCGATTGTTTTCGGCCTTTCTCTTTTCTCCTTCCCAAGAATCTTATCAAGTATGTGAGCTGACGCAATCCGCTGGTGCATCCATCGATGCATCCATCCGCCCATGTGCAGTGGCGCCATCCATCATCGATCTCTGTATCTATCCGCCATTCACCCGACCACCTTGCGGTTCTGTGCTGTTTGCAAGGCATGGGCACACCATGATGGACACGGGACGATGACTTTGCTGGATCTCGACGACCTGGATCAACTGCATCGATCTTAGGCAGTCTGGACTTTGAGCACATGGAAACTTGGACCATCAAAGGCGAGCAACAAAAGCATCAGAATACCTGACCTAACCTCGATCGTCTTTTTTTTTTCCATCTTCGACCATCATCAGCATGCCACCAAAGCTGGACCCCAACGAGATCAAGATCATCTACCTCCGTGCCACCGGAGGAGAGGTCGGAGCCTCCTCTGCTCTTGCCCCCAAGATTGGTCCTCTCGGTCTCTCGCCCAAGAAGGTCGGTGAAGATATCGCCAAGGCCACCCAGGACTGGAAGGGTCTCCGTGTCACCGTCCAGTTGACCATCCAGAACCGTCAGGCTGCCGTCTCGGTCGTCCCCTCGGCCTCTTCCTTGGTCATCAAGGCCCTCAAGGAGGCCCCCCGCGACCGCAAGAAGGAGAAGAACATCAAGCACAACGGTAACATCTCCTTGGACGATGTCATCGAGATTGCTCGCATCATGCGCCACAAGTCCCTTGCCCGTGAGCTCTCCGGAACCGTCAAGGAGATCCTCGGAACTGCTTTCTCGGTCGGATGCACCGTTGACGGCCAGTCCCCCAAGGACCTCGGTGATGCCATCGATGCCGGTGAGGTCGAGATCCCTGTAAGTCTTTTATCTCTAGAAATACGGGTTCAATGGTCATGGTTCTTTGCATTTTCTTGTTTCCAGGGACTAATGCCTGCCCTTTTCTATCATCATAGGAGGCTTAAATGTCTTTTTGGGATTCTTGAAACACCAGAAAAAAACCCCTCTTTCATCCACACCCCCACACATTCGCGGTTGCAGAGTAGTAATAAACCATGCTCTTGAAGCTTGGATAATTCTCTTGGGCAACTAGGTCCTTCGTGACCACCTCGTCTCTTTCCTTTTTCTTCCTCCCCCCCTTTTGTTTGCTGATGTGGCATCACTCCAGGGCATGGCATAAGGATTTGAATTTTAAAGTCAGGGTTGTACTTGATGAGGGCCAGATATTATGTGGAGCAAGAGCGCGCGGGAAGAAAAAGCGCACAAACCGACGCCTCCACATCTAGGGACACTGCCTACCATTTTTTTCGGAGGATAATATTAGTCCCTGCAAAGCTCGGCTCCCCTGGCAGAGAGTCGTTAGTGGCCTGTGATGATGCACCCTACCCCACATTTTCAGGAAACTTAAAACTTCCAATTGCGAGACTCTTCCGAGACTGAAAGGTAAGTGTGTTTGAATTATAGCATGAGAGCATGAGCGAAGTTCGTCGCGTGTTGCAAAATAAACAAAAGTTGACAAATTTCATGTAAATGGAATGTGGGTTAAGCAGTGAACTGAGGGCTGGCAGGCCTGCTTACTTGTAGAGTTCAATTGCGAAGCGAAGTGTGGGGGAGGAACGAAAACAACAGCACTGCTCCGAGGATACACTACAATTGCCAAGACTTTGCCGAAGCGCACCATTTTCTTTTTTCTTTGACGCTCTCACTTGGGGATCCAGCTGAAGATATGGAGGGTGTTCCTTCTCTCTCTCACGGGCAAACATATGCCTGACACAGTGGTACCGGACACGTCGGAAAGACCCAGCTGCGAGATAAGGGAATTATGCAAAGATATGACAGCACAGGGATGAGTGCTCGTTGCGTGCGTTGTGCATGAGTGTGTCTGTGTAAGAAGGTCCTATGTGTGGTGCTGCACTCATGTGTATGTGTGTATGATGTGCATGTAGGAGGAAGGATGGGCGCTATCGCCCATCCTTTGTCCCTTTCCTTTGTGTGTGCGCCAGGCACGCACGAATGCGCACAGGCGCCCAATTGGGTTCATGCGTTGCATACCGTGCACCTTTTTGTGAGATATGCGTCGTTTGATCGTCCCGCTGTGTGTTGGCGTGCCTCTTTCCCTGCTCGCACTCTCACACTCTCGCTTCTTGCCTCTTTTCCCTCTGCATCGCCTCTCACTTCGTGTTGCTCTATAAAAGTCCAGCAGTACCGCCCTCTCCCACTCCGTATTCACACCTCACCGCGCTCCATTCACCCTTCGCATTCGCTTCCTGGTCCACGGCTCATTCACGCCTCACACCAACTCGACCTCTCCAACCACTGTTGTGGACAGAACAGTACCGTCACTCTCCTCTCACCACCATCACCGCTCCCCCTCTCCCCTGCTTCCCTGTTCATTACCTACCCACAATGCCGCTTTTTGCGCCTTTAAGGATGCCTATCCAACGTCGCATGCAGACAGGAGCTGTCCTGCTCTGGATCTCGGGGATCATATACACGCTCGGTATCTTTGTCTTCCTCTGCACGTTCAAGGCTCTCCGACCCCTGATAATCATTTACCTACTATGGGCTTTCATGCTCGACCGAGGACCACAACGCGGTGCACGCGCTGTGCAGTGGTATCGTAACTGGGTCGGATGGAAACACTTTGCACAGTACTTTCCTATGACCCTTGTCAAGGTACACAGAGAAAAAAGAAAAAAAACAAAAAAAAGAAAAGAGGACTAAGAGTCTTCCATGATCGACGAATCTTTTGTTTTCATGTTAGTCGCACGTACCCCAGCTTCGTCTTATCTTTAACCATAACCAACTTTTTTTTTGCCTGTTGCATATCTGGAAACATACTGATCTTGTTGTTTCTCGCCCAAAAGGAAGGAGAACTGGATCCGTCCAAGAACTACATCTTTGGTTACCACCCGCACGGAATCATCTCCTTGGGCGCGTTCTGCACCTTTGGGACTGAGGGCCTTCACTTCTCAAAACGCTTCCCAGGTATCAAGCCGCAGCTGTTGACCCTGCATGCCAACTTTCAGATCCCGCTCTATCGCGAAATGGTCATGGCCCACGGTTGTGCTTCCGTCTCGAGAGCCTCTTGTGAACATATCCTGCGGTCTGGCGAAGGATGCTCGGTCGTGATTGTCGTTGGTGGTGCACAGGAGAGTCTCTCCACTCAACCTGGGACACTGAACCTGACTCTTAAGAAGCGACTGGGTTTTTGCAAGCTGGCGCTGGTCAATGGGTAAGGGAACCTTACATGTCTTGTAATCGGTTTGTGTCTTGTCATCACTTAGGACAAGGGTTGTGCGGCTATTTAACTATTGACCCCTGCCTTTGCAAAAAAAAAAAAAATGGCATTTTTCCTTTGATACCTGTTAGAGCAAGTCTAGTGCCAACTTTGGCCTTTGGTGAGAACGAGCTCTATGAGGTGTACACCGCCAAGCCCAAGAGCTTGATGTACAAGATTCAACAGTTCACGAAACGCACGATGGGCTTTACAATGCCCGTGTTCAATGGACGAGGGGTTTTCAACTGTAAGTTTCCTTCTGGGGTTCCCAAACACACTTTTTGTTGGTTTTATTCCTCCGAAGGTTGACAATCCTATTTACTAATCTCCCTATTGTTGCTCTCTCCTTTTTCTTGTCTTCGTTCTATGTAGATGAATTTGGACTACTGCCAAGGAGAAAGCCCGTCTACATTGTTGTGGGAAAGCCCATTCATGTGGACAAGGTCGAGAACCCAACAGTTGAACAGATGCAGAAACTGCAGTCAATTTACATTGACGAGGTGTTGAACATTTGGGAAAGATACAAGGACAAGTATGCCGCTGGACGAACGCAGGAACTTTGTATCATCGAATAGGAGCCATAGACGATGATAAAGAGCGTGAACTGCATATATTTTTTTCGGAATGATACACAACTCGCTCCTGTTGTTGTAACCTCCTGCCTACATATGTAGGCCATATATACATCAAGGGTACTCTGACCCATGGAACGACCTTGTCGAGAAGCGGAATTCCACATCTGGCCGAAGACGTTCAATGCCAATCTTTGTCCCGTCATCGAACCACCCATCATGCTCAATCGTCCATGACTCCAGTCTAGGCCAGCAAGGTAGACCAAGCCGGTACTGAATTAGCCGCTCAATCTGCAGATCCTCAATATCCTTCATATCCCCCAACGTTGCAAAGTCCTTGAGCGACAGCTCTCGCATAGTATCCGAGGCGGCAAGGTTATTCGTCAGTAAAGAGGAGACCTTTGGCGAGAGAGCAGAAAATCCAGTGGCAGACGAAGCAGAAGAAGCAGCAGTAGCAGCAGAGGAGTGGGATGAAGTTCCATTTGCCGTTGCTGCTGCCGCCGCTGCCGAAAGCGAACTCAGTGCAGATCGAGACCTGCCCACATTAGCTCGGATCATCATCATCCTCCATGCCAACTTGGTCGCCTCGACAAAACTCGAAGAGCTCGCCACCCCTCTAGGGCTGACTTTACCCCAAGGATGACCCTCCCGCCGGATCCACTCAAGAACCTCCGCGTCGAACCGCGTATACGATCGACAGCAGAGCCTCAATCGCTCAAGTTTATGTAACCGCGACAGGAGACACATCCCACTCACAAGCCAAAAGGACAAGTAGGGCCTTCGAATCTGCAGATCCACCAATTGTGGACAGCACTTTGACAGGTACCCAAAGATCACGCGCGAGTGGTGCAGTGTGTCGGCCTCATACCGAGCACGGATCTCGAGATGGAGCGTCTCCAGCGCGCGACAGGCCCAGAACCGGCCGTCAGATCGGGGAGTGTCTGGATGGGAGTCTCTGGATCCGACCAGGACCCGATTCAGATCCATGTACTCGGTATAATAGGTTACTGTGGGTGCGATCAGATGACGGAGGGTCGGGGTCGTACATAAAAAATCATGCAGAGCTCTGCTGAGTGTGCTGGTCGACCACCCATCGGGCCCTGCAGTCATCTGAAAACCGTCCGTCAATCCTGCGTTCCGGATCTCTAGAGTCGTCATTCGGTTTGAGAGCAGTGCATTGACGGTGAGGGAGGAGGATGACAGCGTTCGGTCGTGTAGCAAGGGTAGAATCGGGGGAGAGGCCACGTCCCGGGTCACAAAGCTCCAGTGTTGTAGTCGTGTGAATTCTGTCAACATTGTCTTCAGATGCACCTTCGTTAGGCGACGGGTCTGTAACGACAGATGAAAAGTGTGCAGCTTCGGGCATGATCGAGCGATGTGGACCAAAAACGTTGAAATATTGTAGGGCGCAGTCGCGCTCAATCTCTCCTGAGCCGTGGGTGCTGGATTGATGATAACGTTGCTGTTGCTATTGTTCTCAGAGTTGCCATCAGCGTTACTGGGCGAAATAGGTGAGGCCGCTCCTCCTGTGACTCCTGCTACCGTTGTTGCTGTTGTTGCTGCTGCCTCCACGGGCAGGATAGCTGCACCCTGAAACGACGCTCTCTCGATCACACTAATTAGTTTCAGGACTGTCATTTCGGGACAGCATCGCAAGATTGCCTCGAGGACACGTTGCGAGAGCATGGGTTTGAACAAGACCAGGGTCTTCAACTTGAGCGTCAGGTTCCAGTCCAGCGGCTCGACCAGCCGACGTTCTACCAGCATATCGCTTGCTTCCTTCACTGCCTCTGATCCAGACCCGGGGTCCTCGGGACTCTCCCCCGGCACTGCCTGTCGGTCAACTCCCTCTGCCCGCGGTAGGACCGTCAGTTCCTGCAATTTTGGACAGCCTTTGAGAGCCCTCTCTATGAAGTAGTAATCGCCCTTGTCAAAGGACTCGAGGCGCAGGACAACGAGTTGGGGTCCAAGACAGCACTGTTCCACTACACGGGTGAACACCCTCACATCCAAATGTCCTCGCAGCTCCAACATGCGTATCCTGTCTAGGGCCTTGCTTATCGCCAAGGTCTGAAGGCGACCCAAGACCTCACGCCATGCAATTTGTCGCTGTGCATGGCTGGCAAACGGCCAGGGGTAGAGCGACCGGCGCTGTTGCTCACGCGCATCGGGCGCAAGAGTGAGGATTTGGGATGTGGAGAAGCCGTCCATGGCCTGGCTGCGTTTTTCTGGAGGGGCGTTGGAGGCCCAGAGCGAGACCGAGTCTCGGAGCCAGAGTCTGCGGGAGAGGCAGAGCCAGTCTGTGGAGACAAGAGCGGTGACGTGTCGGAGGGTGTGTTCGCTGAGGAACGAGAGAATGAGCTCCAGGATTTCAGGAATGTGCAGGGCATGGGGTGTAATGGGCGCCATGGTGTTGGACTGCTCCTGCGGAGGCGACCTTCTCTTGAACCGGGCTAATGGCATGTCAGCTGCATCGGCTGAGGGTGGAAAGGGAATGGAAGCAGCAGGGGTGAAAACAAGGAGCAAAGAACGGCCGTGAGTCGACCGGTGGAGGAGGGATTAGCAGTAGACGGCGAAGAAGGCCATGGCATTCACCTTTTTTTTGTTTTTCTGGCGTGAGTTTGCTGGCTTGCCCTGCTTTTTTTTCACACTTGGATTCTATTTCTGGCCTGCACACCACTGGATGGAATAGGCTGTGTTTCGTGCTGGAAGACGGGATAGAGACAGAGGGACGGGGGCATGCGCAAGAGAGGAAGAGGAGCGCAGGCAGCGATGATTGCTGACGGGCAGAGCAGAGAGAGACGACCAGACGAGAGAGGATCGCTTTCTTTTTTTTTTTTTTTGTTTGAATAGAGATGATAAGATGGGGGGTTCGGCGTACGACTCGGAAGTAGTGCAAGACCGAGGACACCAGTGCCAGTGTAGGTAGCAAGCCAGAGCTGCACCAGCGAGCTTCAAAAATGAAATTAATCGATTGGTGGCCGTAGCCACCATATTATTCGATTAGAATAATAAGAACAGATACTACACTTGATCTTAGCCAAAAAGCTAGAGCGGGTGAAGAGCAAATCCTTCCCAATGGCCGAGTTCTTTTATGGACTGCTGGCCCAAGTGACTGGGATTGTGAGAAATAATTATACACCTTTCCTTCGAGCGGCAGCTATGGGTCGTGTCACAGGGGGTGTTCGCCTAATTCACAGGCCTTAGACTCGTCTTGCATCGCCTGTTTCTCACACTCTCTTTCACACAGACCACATTCCCAACGACACTCGAACACATTTTCATTGTTTACTCTCCCTTTTCTTTTTTTTTTTTTTGCTATAGAACAGAGCTCATTCATCGTGCCACTGCTACTGCTATTGTCACTACCACTACCACGACCACTGCCATACAATACTTGCACTCGCGGAAGAGCCACAGCAAACATGGGATTCCCACCGCACGAACAAATGAGCCCCGACATCTTTTACGAGAGGTCGTTAAGAGAACAAGACGCTTCCATACGTCGCCGCCTCTTTGCTGACGCCCGCCTTTCCAATGTGTGCACGTATCAGATCTACGTTTATGCAGCGGAAGTTGAAGAGCACCACGGTACTGCTACGATGAACGACTTGCAGAGCATACTGGAGAAGGGCGTGGTCGTGTTCAAAAACCCCGCTGGTCAAGCCAGGCGATGTGACAAGATTACCAAGAGTATGTGGCTCGCCGAAGCCAGCTTAGCAGAGTATCGTAAACACCCGCGAACTGCTAATGCTTTGAAGGTGGTCTTGAACAGGTGCCCTATCTAAAGAAACCTGCCAAGCGACGACTTTTGGATCCCAATGCCTTTGCACTTAACGAGGTTTTTTTTTTTACTTTGGGGGGAGTTTCTGCGTTTATGAAGGGCTTCTTGTTGGTCTCGTTGTCCAATTCGCTTCAATGCCACCGCAGGTAGCACTGCAGGGGTGTTCGTTGATCAGCATCCTTCGTCAGGTCTCGTTCTTGAATAAAAGGATCTGTCAGTCTTCACTCGGCAGAGCAGGAAAGGACGTCATAAAATTGCTCTGAGCCTCAACCTTCCTGGCACGCCTCTGCTTTTGCACGCCATCTCTTCATTCTTACACTTCGCTCCTCGCCCATTGCGCTTCCATCCATCCTCCAGAGGTAAATTGTCCATCCACCCTCGACTCGCATCAGCCAGCAGTCTCGCTCACACTCCAGCAAACGCAGACGTGTTCCCTCTTTGCCCACCCTTGTTCCTGAACTGTTCGCCACACTCCCTCCACACTCCCTCCACTCTGACTATCCAGCCATCTCTGGACAACTTAATAGACCGTCGACTCTTACTTTCTCAGCCCCATCATCTTCGTCATCATCATCTCGCACTCTGAAAGACAGCATCCGCACAGCTAGAAATCATCATGTCCTTCGTCACGCGTCCCGTCGACCGGGACAAGGCTGAGGCTGAACTCATGCTCCACATCAAAAAGGCCACCAGTGCCGAGGAAAGCGCACCCAAGCAAAAGCACGTCCGAGGTAATTGTCACCACCTACAGTCAGCATCGTTCACGCATCCGTTGGGGAAAACCAAAAAAAAACTGAAGGCGAAGCAGTCGACCCCGTATCGCCCGCCCTGACGCCTGGGTGTGCGATAATTTGGTCGTGCATTTAATCAAAGGAGACCTCGAGATAGAACAGACGGCTAACAGTCTTCTCTCTCTCCGTGCTCTCCTTCGCTCGTGCTGGGAATAATAGCCTGCATTGTCTACACCTGGGATTACCGCTCCTCGTCGTCGGTCTGGCAAGGGTTCCGCACCCAACCTATGCTCGGCGACGAGGTCCAGACCTTCAAAGCCCTGATCTCGGTCCACAAGATTATCCGTGACGGACACCCTACAGTACGTTCTCGTTTTTTTTCCTTGGCACTCTTTTCTTCTCTGGAATCTTTTTGCTCCGGCGTCCTTTTGTCTCGACATCTTTGATTGCTTTCGTTTGTTTCCTTTTTGTATCTCGCAACGCCCGAGATTTGTTGTTCGGCGCGCTTTTACGGACGAGGGCTGGAAAGTTTGTTGGCTCTCACGATTTTATAGATGAGTAGCTGGGATTGTCGTTATATTTATCTCCTCTCAACTCATTGCATACATACGAGCAGTATGCTCTCATTACCTGTTGCTTTTTGCGATGCTGACCGAGAATATGCATTTTTTTCTGCTCACTCTCTATATTCGCCGCCTCCTTGAATATAGGCCTTGAAGGATGCTCAAAAGGAATCGGACTGGCTGGACCAGTGCGCCCGCTCCACTTCGCAGTATGACGGACGAGGTAAAAGAACCAATGCCTCAACTGATAAGTCGATGCAGAAGAAGAGAAAGCGAACAATTTGAGATTACAATATGCGTCATTTTAAGGATGAATGCTCAAAGCCCTTCACTCTTCGTTGCAACTCTTATGCGTGTATGTGCATCTAGGTTACAGCACATTGATCCGCAACTACGTCGACTTTTTGCATTCCAAGCTGCGATATCACCACAACCATCCAGAATTCAACGGAACGTTTGATTACAAGGAATACATCTCATTGAGGGGTATCGATGATCCCAATGAAGGGTAAGAGAGAACTCTTCGAACCCTATCCTCCCACCTAGTACCTATTATCAATTAAGAGCCATGTGGAGAATGAGAAACAACCCCCGTACCTAATAAGTGGGGGATCATCTTTTTTTTCATAGATACGAGACCATTACGGATTTGATGAACTTGCAGGATCAGATCGATCAGTTCCAGAAACTTGTCTTTGCCAACTTCCGTCCCTCATCCAACAACGAGTGCAGGATCGCAGCATTGGTGCCCTTGGTCGAGGAGAGCTATGCCATTTACAAGTTTGCCACCAGCATGCTGCGTGCCATGCATAAACGTAAGTCGTCTTTGTAGTGCAGGGTTAAGCCCGCATTGTTAAGAAAGGAAAAAAACACAAAGGACTTAACAACCTCCTCGATATTCTTTTTTTTTTTTCTCGTCAGGCACGAACGACCCTGAAGGACTGATACTGTTGAGACAGCGTTACAACGGACAGCACTACGCGCTCATCAAGTTCTACTATGAATGCTCCAACCTCAAGTACCTGACCAGTCTCATCAGTGTACCCAAGCTCCCTCAGGATCCTCCAAACCTCCTTGGTTCAGATTCACCTCCAATGACGCCCAGCCGCAAAGTCACCATCGTTAAGGACACCCCACCCCAGACACCACCCGAGCCCGATTGGGCCGCTCAGCAACGTGAGATTGCCAAGAAGCAGCGTGAATATGAACTGGAGCAGAACCGACTCCAACAACAACGGGAAATGGAACAGCAGCAGCAGCAGATGGAGGCCCTTCGCCTCCAGCAAAGCTTTGAGGAGCAGCAAAGACAGCAGATGGAACGGGAGAGGCTGCAGCGAGAGCAATTGAACCGGGAACAGATGCAGCGTCAGGCAGAGGGTCGATTGGCGGAACTGGAGAGAGACGTGCTCGCTTTGAGGGGACAGTATGAGCGAGACCAAATGCTGATTGACCAGTATGATCGAGTACGTCTTTGTCATTTTTTTCTACCCTTCCTTTTTTTTTTTCCTTCCTGTATTTCTTTTTCTTTCCGCAACTGACCTGTCATCTGGTGAATTTTCATTCTTATGTTATCACAGAGAGTCAAGGGTCTCGAGCAAGAGATGCAGCTGATCAACATGAACGCCCAGCAACAACTCGCCTCCAAGGACGCCATGATCCAATCCATCCAGGAGCAGATCAATATCTGGAAATCCAAGTACGAAGCTCTTGCCAAGCTGTACTCGCAGTTGCGTCAGGAACATCTGGATCTGTTGACCAAATTCAAAACTGTCCAACTCAAAGCCAACTCTGCTCAGGAAGCTGTTGACAAGATGGAAAAGATGCAAAAGGAGATCAAGGACAAGAACTTGCAAATGGCCGATATGGTCCGTGAACGTGACCGTGCCAAGAATGAGCTGTTGAGATGGCAAAACACTCAGAACGATGAGATTGCGAGACTGAAGCGGGATCTGGAGATGGCTAACGGTCGAGTTGAGGATCTGGGCCGATCCAAGAGCTCCGAGGTGGGATCCATGGTCGCTAAGTTCAACAGGGAGAAACAGGACCTGGAGGACCTTGCCAACGTAAGTGCCAACTTTCCCTTGTTTTTTGTTGAATGCGGGTGTGTTGCATGATTAAAGTACTTTAAGAATGAGAACTAAATAGTGGGAATGCTCTGTGAAAAAAAAAATAATAGCGCCGTCAACGTGAGATCGACTCTTTGATCCGCCAAGTCGAGGACCAAAAGGCCGAGATTGAGCGCATGATGATCGAGAACGAGGAGGAGAAGGCTGTGCTCGAGAGTGGATTGGACGAGACGCTGCTCGAGCTTGCGACGTTGAAGGATGGACAGAGCGAGCAGTCGTCAGTACTTCAGGGACGCCTCGACACCATGATGAGCGCCCACAAGCGCAAGTTGCAGCAGATTCTTGGTAAAAAAAAAAAAAAAAAAAAAAAGACCTCGCATACTCTCATGGAGCCGCATCGGGTGATGAATCTGAACTAACTTCTTCATATGTATTTATCCACTGCCCAAACAGACTCCATTTTGGAAACCTGCATCGGCAAGGTAGAAGAAAGCATCTACGATCTCGAATCGCCCACGCAACTCGGCAACCAACACGCCACGCCCGAGTTCACGCTCTCGATGATCGAAAAGGCGCAAACAGCATCCACAGAATTCGAGCTCTCCTTGATGCAATACCTCCGCACCTCTGCCTCCAGCGATGTCAATCAGGTCGAGGCCATCCGCTCCGCCCTCACCCTCTCTCAAACGCTTGCCGACGTCTTGGCCAACGCCAAGGGTATCACCCGACTGGCCAAGAAGGACGAGGATGCAGAAGATATCATCCGACAGGCCAAGGGCTCTGCTATCGCCACACAAGAGTTCTTCACCAACGTGATGTCCTCGCGTCTCGGCGGACTTTCACCCGAAGGTGCCATCAAGACCATCACCCGATCCAACGAAGATGTCCAGGCTGCCGTCGAGCGTCTCGCCAAAGCAGCCGAGAACCTCATCCCTAAGAACAGCCAGCTGGATCCCACCAAACTGGATCTGGGCGACATGGTCGAGCTCGAGATGGGTAATGCTGCCAGGACCATCGAGGAGGCCACCGCTCGTCTGCAAGCGCTCATCTCCAAGCCCAAGAACGACGATCTGTCGGCTCTGGAGTTGCAGGTGAACGCGTCGATCCTCGAGTCGGCCATGGCCATGATGCAAGCCATCGGACACTTGATCAAGTGCGCCACCATCTCGCAGCAGGAGATTGTGGCCCAAGGAAGGGGCACCTCTACCAACGCTGCCTTTTATAAAAAGAACAACCGCTGGACCGAGGGACTTATCTCAGCTGCCAAGGCCGTGGCCATGGCAACGACTTTGCTGGTCGAGACTGCAGATGGTGTGATTTCAAAGACGCACTCGATGGAGCAGTTGCTCGTTGCCTCGAACGAAGTTGCTGCGGCGACCGCCCAGTTGGTGGCAGCGTCGCGTGTCAAGGCCAACTTTATGTCCAAGGCTCAGGATAACCTGGAGCGCGCCTCCAAGGCCGTGACAGAGGCGTCGAGGGCCCTTGTGCGTGCCGTTAAGGCCATCATGGAGAAGGAGATGAAGGCTCGCGAGGCCGAGGTCGACTACCAGAACATGAATGCGCACGAGTTCAAGATCAAGGAGATGGGTCAGCAGGTCGAGATCTTGAAGCTTGAGAAGGAGTTGACCCTGGCCAGGAGAGTTCTTGGCGAGATGCGCAAGGTCTCGTACCACCAGGGAGATGATTGAACAAGACGAGAAAAAAGCAACGACCACTGCACACACGAGTGTTGGACAGACCTTCATTCGCACGAATCGAAATAAAAAAATACAAAAAAAAATACTACAGGTTTGCTTGCTTCATTTGAGATGTATTGTACATTAAAGATCGCTTTCCATCGCGCCCTCGCCGTCGTCGTCCAGACCCAAATCCATGGTCGCGAGGCTTCCTGCCTTGACATTTCTTTTTGCAGCTGCTGCCTCGGAAAGCTTGATGAGAAACGAAGACGTGCGCGGCGTGAGGAACTGCGTTCTGGGCGCAGTCGTGTCCTTCGGGGAGGTTGCCTGTGCACAGAATCCGTCCAAGGGTAAAGATGAGGATGAGGATGAATGTGCAATGTGCTCAGGACTTGCTACCGAGCCCGTCTTCCTAACTCCCCGTTCAAGGATTACCTCTGTAGCCTCTTCCTCGGGATCCGTCGTGTCGCCGCCATCATCATCACTCAGCGCGTGAACCCAAGCACGAACATCTTTCGACGCCTGGGTGCGATGGACGGTCGAGGTCGAGGTCAAGGTTGTGTTCGCCGTTTGCATCACCAAGGATGGGGATAACCCAGCTCCAGTCGACTTTGACGACTCCACAGTGAGCGACCGCAGCCTTGGGACCGGTGTGCCCTCTGTACCAATGCTGCTGGCAGTTGAGGTGGTCGACCCTCTCCGATCACCTGTTCCTTTTTCTGCAACCACAGCTCTAGTCACTCCATCGTTACCCCTTCCAACTTCAGCTGCTCCATTGCCACTAGGTATGGGGGATCTGAGGTTGGAATCCACGTGTCTGGGCCTCACTGGAATCTCAACAGCAGTGGCATACCAATGCCCCGGTTTGGGCTTGAATCGTTTGTGTGATGGTCGCTTGAACTGAAGCGATGACTCTTCCCGCCGCTCTTGCCTCTCCTCTGCTCCCTCTTCATCTTCTTCTTCATCCTCCTCCTCCTCTTCATCCTCCTCTTCTCGTTCTTCCCCTTCAGAATCATCTTCAGATTCATCCACTATCCACGCCATAACACTGCGCCGCTGCTTTTTCTTTTTCAAGCCAAAGTCCAAAAGCCGTTTTGGTAGTGGTGGTGGTATTTGTGATGGGGCTGCCTCAAAAGCCGGGAACTTTGCGGTTTTGATCCTCTCCGTCACGGGTTGGAAGCTGGCAGTCGTAATGGACGACGCTTTGCTGGGCAATGGCTTCTTGGATGATGACTTGCTCGGTAGTACTGCTAAAGACGACCTTGGGCTCGATGTTGCTGATACTGGTGATGCCGTACTGGCTTTTTCTATGGCAACTTGAGGAAGAGGGACGGCAGCAACGCGCTTCGGGGAAGTGACATCATCGCCACCCTGTGTCCTATGGTTCTCAAACTCATCTCCTGAATCCACCTCCAGTTGTCGCTTCTCTCCCTGAGGCACCGAGGATCCTGACCTAGGCTGAACAATAAAAGCACCATTCGATCCAGGCGCCGTCTTGGGTTCAACAGACGCAACCTGCAACGGGGTAGTCGTACTGCTGTTAGCCATGAAATGTGCAGCTATCCGTGTCTCATGGATCTGCTTCAGGTGTTCCTGCTCCTCCTTCTCATTCAGTTGCTGCTGCTGCGCTTGGTGCGATAGCTTGGAACGCTCCGCAATTTCCTTGATGGCGATTTGCAGGCGCTGGATTTCTTGCTGCTTCAAGTGTCGCTTTAGCTGTTGTTCCTGAAGCAGATGGCTTACGTGTGCTGAACTCCTCGACTCCTTTTCTGGCTGCAATTGCGGCTGGGGTTGCGGCTCCGGTTGTGTTTGCGTTTGCAGTAGTGATTGCGCTTGTGCTTGTGCCTGTGGCGGCCGTTGTGGTTGTGTTTGCGGTTGTGTTTGCGGTTGTGTTTGCGATGGGGTTTGCGATGAAATTTGCGATGGTATTTGCGGGTATGTCGGCGCCTGCAGTTGCAGTTGCGGATGAGTGATTGGTATTGCTGTACTTGAAGACGGGAGAGGCGATGGCGAACCCAAAGCCGCTTGAGCTAGCGAGGCAGCCTCTGAGCTGTTTGCTGTCAAATCGATCACGGCAAGTGGTTGTCGATGTGCTGAAGTGGAGGGTCCCTTAGAGGATGATATTGGTGCCGATGCCTGATCACTAAACGACACTCTCGTCACGCTTCCTGCTGGTGATTCCTGTGGATTTATGACGAGCGATGCCTTGGTTCCTTTCGACGCCGTGCCCTTTGGCTTTGGTGCTTTTAGTGCCTTGGGTGCCTTGGGTGCCCTCTTCGGTCCATAAAATGTGAGTGATGTATTTAACTGCACATTCGAAGGTGGTGCGGAGGGTGCCGTGTACAGAAACGAGGCTGGCGGCGCTGATCCGGCTATGCTTGGTGTGCCTGTGAGTACGAAAGGCGAACCATGCATCGATGTTGTTGGAATCATTGGGGAAGTTTGATCCGACATCCCCGACGACAGTACAAGCTGATTCTGAGCCTGGTACTGGAGCAAGCCTTCCGGTGCAGCATGTCCATTAGGCACATAGGTCGATGGAATTGAAATATGCGGCACATTGGACCATGGTCCATTTGCTGGCAAGGCTCCTAGCTGGGGTATTGCTGATGGCGGACTTCCAGACGGCAATAATGAATTTAAAGCGCCTGCCGGAGCCTGTCCCTGACTCTGTCCCTGTCCCAGCCTCTGTCCCTGTCCTAAGTTAGCCATGAGATAAGGCGCAAGGATCCTTTGGTAGTACTGGAACCTCTGTCTGGTCTCGGAAACCTCATGCGCAGCTGCATCCATAGCCTGCCTGGCGTTATCCCTTTCCGTCCTGGCGATATCCAAATCCTTCATTTTCGCCTCCAAAAGACCCGCCAACTGCTGGTTAACAACGAGTTTGTGCTGGTTCGTGGCCTCGAGTTCAGTCCGCCTGTTGTCCAGCGTTTCCAGTTGGGCTTCAAGGCTCGCTACCTTTTTCTTTAGCAGCTCAACATCCTCTAAGGCCCGTATTAGCTCCTGCGTTGTCATTTGGAGCTCGCACCCGGCCGTGTTTAGCTTAGTCTGCTGGTCCTGGATTCGGCTAGCGGCTGCATCCAACTTTGACTGCTGCTCCTGAAGCTGGCTTGCAGCCATGTCTAATTTGGATTGCTGCTCCTGTATAGACTGAAAGTGTAGCTGACCCATGTGGAGCAATTGTTGCTGCAAGGTTCCAGAGCTGTGCATGAGGTTGGATGGCTGGTGCGACATGATACCAAGTCCCACCTGTGTATCTGATGGCACTACTCTCTTGGATGAAACGAGTTCTGCATTGATTTTCTCTAGACGTTTGACCTCGCCCTGTGACTTTTCGAGAGACATCTTTGTGTTGATGTACTGCTTGATGATGTAGGACAAGTCTTGCTCCATATTGCTGTTGTATGCTATGTTTCGAAGCGAATAGAGTGATAGTATGGGTCAGAAAACGCAATCATCAACCAAGGTAGTCAGCGTGTCTGAGGAGAGCCCTTACTTACCATTCAAATCGCCCAGTATTTGGGATGTCAGACTATGGTGCCTGTGCCTTGAGATGTCAAGCAGCTTCTGAAGCAGGACGGTCTCGTGGTGATTCTCGTTAGTGTCTTGGAGGACAGCAGCTGAAGCGGACGCGCCAGAGTAGGGGCTGGCGACCGCGCTGACAGAGGCGTTGGTGGCATAGCTGACAGTGTTGAAGCTGGAGGCATTGGTGGTGCTGATGGGGGCCAGGGAGGAGGTCGAAGGGGTGCCACCCAGCGACGATGGCGCGGATGCAGAGCCAGCGCCCGAGCTCATGATCAGGTGGATTCGCGCGCTCTTGGTCTGATGGAATGCGGCAACAGCAGTGGATTGCTAGCACGGCGGAGGGTGTTGCTTGTGTATGCGTGTGTATGTGTTGTGTGTGTGTGTTGTATGTGTCTGTGTGTTGTGTGTGTGTCTGTGTGAATGTGTGAATGTGAATGTGAATGTGAATGGAATGTACGGCAGGTGCGAATACAAGAATGAGCAGAGGGAACGAGTGGAAACAGAAAAGACAAGGCCTTTGTCGCAGTGTGACACAGAGACAAACAATGCACACACAACACACGCCACTCTGAAAATCCCAGCATGAAAACTGCACACCTCGCTCGCAGCACCAGCACACGCGTCTGTCTGCTCACTTCATGGCGTCCGCATCGTGCCCATGGACCCTCCGCAGGAGCCGCTTCTGACCGTCAACGCCCTCTTCTGCAAGGCAAGGCCCCCGCAAGCCCGCCAGCCTGCTCCGCACCTCAGACATCCCTCCGCATCCGCGTCCGTGTCTTCGTCCGCATCAGCATCGTCGTCGTCCTCACCGCCCCGCGGACGTGCCCACAATCAGGCTCGCGTCGTGACCTTCGTGGGCCAGATCGTCCATGTCCTCACCAACACCCGCTCCGATCAGAAAACCATCGCCGTGCCCCAGGGTCCTCTCCGATACCCGCTCCAGCGACACGCTCTTCGACTCTATCAGAAAAAATGCCCCGACCTACCACTGGATCTCATTATTTGGTTAGCTCCTCTTGGTGACCAGGCACACTCCACACTCAAGGCGTCAAGATCCAGCAGAGTCCGGGAAGCTAACAGCACAGCTGAGGAACAAAAGAACCGGGATTTAAATACAACGGATCCGCTGGTTAAGAAGGAGGACGACGCCTCTACCGCGCTGTCGTGGTCGGATTCCGACCGGTCCCAGTTCTCACAAACCGACTCGAGCAGCGATGACGATGATGAGGCGCTTCTGCAACAACCCTTTCCAGACACCATGGTTGCCGTTCTGCTTAGCCGAACGTTTGATCAGGACAAGGACAAAGACAAGGACAACAATGTCCACTGGAGGTCGTTGCAGAAAAGGCTCAAGTCAGGCAACGTTGTAACAGTCCGCAAGGCTGTCATGCTGTTTGACGAGACCAATGGAAAGAAAGTAGTCTCCTGTGTAGGCATTCCAGACAGAACCACTTTCAAGGTCTCGTCACAGCCTCGCAACTCAAGCAAGTCCAAAAGGTCAAGAACGTCAAAGGGCGATAGCCAAATGACCTCAAAAGCGGTACAGACCTCGCGGATTGGCAGTAAAAAACGAAAGCCTTCCGTTGACAGCTCTAGCAGAGAACAACAAGAAGATGGCGGGTCATTAATATCCGCAAAGCGGATGCGCACATGCACTGGAACCAAGGACAAGGACGAGGTGATCGCCTCCACAGGTCTCGTGGAAGATCGCAACGCGACAAAACAGGAAGCTGCCACGTCGTCCGAAAAGGGGTTTTCAGTTCGGGAGCCACTAATACCTGCCTTAACACCAGCGCTAAACTCACTGGAACTTCTCATGCGGAGAGCTCAGGAGCACACATTCAGCAGCACGAACCAAGGAGAGGAAACGATTACCTATTTTTCGACTCTCATCTCCAACGTGTCGTACCGCCCAATCAACTCTGGGAGGTCACACACGACACCCAACGGCAGGAGGAGGAGGACTAGCAGCAGCAGCAGCAGCAGCAACAATACTGAACAGATCGCCACCACTCGGCACATTTGCTGGCTCAGCGACATACGCTGCGCCACACTCACGGCCGTGTGCGCCGAATGTGGGAACAGCTACAGGAACCTGAGCTGCGTCTTTGGTTGTCGTTCACGGACTTGGAGACTCGGTATTCGGGTGGAGTGCATTGTGAGAGATGGCACGGGGCAAGCCTGTGTGATGGTAACTGACGATCAGGAGGACATTATGTGGACTCTCTTGGGCCTGAATATCAAGACTGACAGTATCAGCTGTAACTCAACCGACGCTCATGCCAATGCCAGGAACACAGTGCTAGCAATTGTTGCACGGCGAGGGGAGCTCTCCTACAGGACCGATTCTCCAGACTCCCCAGCGCTTTCGTCCCCCTCGCTCGCACCATCTGGAGGCCATGTCGAAACGATCAATCACGACCGCTCGGAGCGTGCCCAGTTCGAAGAGAGACTTTGGCTTGACATTTGCAGTAGGTGCCCGTCCGTGGAACGCACATTGTTACTCGACGCAGTGGCGAAACAAGGCAGTTGTGGAACAGCCTCGCCAGGTACATCGGCAGACCGCCCTGGCAAGCTGAAGACATCTTTTGTGCGACTGGGTCCAGAAACCACTATCTTAACCCTTGTCCCGCCACCGCTAGTCCTTTGTGCGGTCGATATCAAGAGAATCCAACCCAAAACTGAGGCAAGGATGCTGCTGAGTCAGCTGCGCGGCTGATGGTCAAGGTGAACAACGCGGAAAGTACTTTTGTGCTTCTTTTTTATTTTTATTCCTGTTTTTATTTCTTCTTACTCGTATATCGCTTGCGCCGTGTTGGGGAAGCGAGATCCAAGTTGGATAGGATAAATACATTTAAACAACGACGCATCGAACTCCAGCCGCACATCCTTGCTTTAAATAACGTGTTCGCCGCGATGCTTCTTCTCGCTCTTTTGCATAATCTTGAGGAACTCCTCCAGCGTGATGCGTCCATCGCCCGAGACGTCTCCTTCGGTAATGATCTCATCGATATCAGCCTAGTGACAGATGGAGTAGTTGGCAAAAGGGCCATAAAGTAGTTGGGAGCGCAAAGAAAATAGGGAGGTTTTAGCGCAAGCCTAACAAAAGTAAGGAAATCAAGAGCTATCTTGGGCAAAGCACACACGATTACCTCAGAGAGTGCATTGGGTCCAAGAAAGTTCTTCACGGCGGTTCGAAGCTCCTGCGCAGAGACATGCCCAGAGCCGTCCTTGTTGAAGGAGGCAAAGGCACGACGGTAGGGCTCCTCGGGGTCCTTGCTCGTGTCACTGTTGTAGCGGTTCATCAAGTCGGTGAACTCGCGCAGGTCAATGGCATGGGTAGGGATACGGATCGACCTCTTCAGCTCTTCGTCTCCCAGGGTCTGTGGTTGCGTCCGTTGGCAAGCATGGTCATGGGGTGTAGGCAGACAGGGGCAATAACAGAATATGGCATAGGTGACAAGTGTGGCAAGGCGATGCGAGAGAGTACGAGGTTAGCTACAATAGCTACAACAGCCGCAACATGCATTCGTCGACAACACGTCTCGCCGTGAGAAAAAGTGCCCAGGGACTTGCATTAACAAAGTCCTGGAATGCAGACGGCTCGATTCTGCCCGTGTTCTGGGTGTCGAAGAGAGCAAAGGCCTCTTTGATGTCTTCGGGGCGCATTGCGGACATGGCGGTGCAAGCTGTGTTGTTGAGCGGGGCTGTGGTGGTGTCTGGGGATGTGTGTTGGTGGTGGTGGTGGTGGTGGTGGTGGAGAGTGTGGGTTGCAGTAACAAGAGTGACAAGAGGCGAGCAGAAAGAGAGAGTGAGCGCGCGAATGAAGGAAAATGTCAGGTGGCTCAGGCGCAACGAGTCCATGACGCGATATAATAGCAAAAAGAAACGCGGGCTGAGAACAGTGCCCAGCCATCCCTGGGCCCTACGCGTTGGCAGGACCATTATCCGCGGCGGGCATGCACCAGCGCTTTGCCAGGATGTCTGCAGCTTACATATGCTCTTTTGCCGAGTACACATGCAGCCAGGGACCACCGTCCCTCGCCCAGCCGACACATTTAAAAGAGGCATCGGGGCATGAGCATTTTTATTTTTCTCACACTCGCACCGGCTCACGGCTTCACCTCATTCCTTACTCCTCGGTTCCTCATCCAACCCATTCTACACAGAAAAAGCCGAATTCCCTTCCAACGCACTCTCCTGACTCACTTTATGGGACTCACCAAGACCTACAAGGATGGCAGCACGCCCACTATTGCCATCATCGGTGCCGGGTAAAGAAAACAACGTTCCGACACGAATTTAGTTTTTGATATTCTCTCTCTCCCTCAGCCCCGCCTGTCATTATTACCCCCCCCCCCCCCGCTCTCTGGTCAGTGCACTTACTTGTCTTGTCAATGCTCGCTTGTGGCCCGTTCATAATAGCATGTCTGGGCTGTGTGCGGCCATTCGCCTCCAGACCCAGCTGAACCTCAAGACCTATACCGTCTTCGAGCTCGAACCCGAGCTGGGAGGTACCTGGTGGGCAAACACCTACCCTGGTTGCGCCTGCGATGTCAAGTCCGTCAACTATGAGTTCTCGTTTGAGCCCAATTACAACTGGAGCAAAACGTAAGCGAACGCATGCCATGCTGTGCTCAGCGGCCACAACTTATCTATTCCTCTGTTCGCTTCGGGTGCGACTCTTGTTTTTCCTGATCGATTGCTTTTTTGTGTGTGTTACAAAAAAAAAGTTACGCAGGACACCAAGAGATCTTGGAATACATGCGCCGAGTCGCCCAAAAACATGACCTGCACAAGAAAATACAATTCCAGACTAAGATTACTCACGTCGAGTGGCACCAAGACTTGCAGAAATGGGTCCTGGACTGGACAGACACAGGCACGGGAGAGACAGGCCAGACAAAGGCCGATGTTGTCTTTTCCGGTACAGGACCCCTCAGGGTGCCTGCGATCCCCAAGCAGTTTGAGGCCTTTGAGGGCCCAAAGTGGCATACTGCTCAGTGGAACCACGACTATGATCTTACCAACAAGCGCGTCGCCATCGTAGGCAGTGGAGCGAGGTAAGCCTACCAGAAAAGTATAGTAAGAAAGCTGAACAGCGAAGATAGTAGAGTGAATATTTATCCATCCCATTCTCCTGGCTATCATGGGACTCTGGACTATCAGTGCCATCCAGATCGTTCCCTCGATCGTGAGCAAGGTCAAGACTCTTGAGTACTACCAGCGCACGCCCTCCTACGTGATCCCTCGCAACAACAACTCCAAATCTGGACTCCTCAAGTTTTTGTTCAGATACGTGCCGCTCCTATTCTGGATCAACAAAAAACTCGCGTACTGGACCGCAGAGTTCTTCCTGTACTACGTCTTCAGCTACAAGTGGCGCCATGCACTCGCCCGATTCTTTGCCATGTGGGGAGCCTGGTTCGTCCGCTACTGGAACGTCCGCGACAAGACCCTGCGTCAGAAGCTGACCCCCAACTACCCTATCGGTTGTCGGCGCATCGTCGTCTCCTCAGACTACCTTCCAGCCCTGACCCGAAAGAACGTGAACGTCCATACCGAAACGATCACTGGCGTCAAGGGACACTCCATCATGCTGATAGACGGATCTGTACAGGAGGTAGATGCCCTGGTTCTCGCTACAGGCTTCAAGGTTCAGGATATGCTCGACCAAGGGTTCCTGATCGGCCGCGGCGGATGCGATGTCTCCAAAGTGTGGGGGATCGATCCACAGACGTACTATGGGCTGACCTCGGCCGAGACGCCAAACTTTTTTTTCCTGTTGGGCCCTAACAGTGCTCTTGGTCACAATTCGGTTTTGTACATGATCGAGACCCAAGTTGAGTTTGGAATTAGAGCGATCTCGCATATGATGCGCCACGATCTGTCCTCGATTCAGGTCACCAATCGTGCGTGCAAGGCGTTCGGAGACGAGATGGAGGCCAAGATGAAGGACATGGTGTGGTCAAGCCAGTGCAGGAGCTGGTATCAGAACGAGAAAGGAAAGGTCACGGCCCTCTGGTGGGGAACGTGCTCAGAGTATGACTGGAGACTAAGAAAGTATAGATCACAGGACTTTGTGGAGGTGAAGCGCGCGGCATCTTTCAAAAGCCAGTTCCTTGCATCAGCTTCGATGATCTGATATTCCTGCTCCTGGTTGCTACACCGTAAACCACCTTTCTAGCTATACTGGCTTTTCAGCATGTTGCTATAAAGAAGATGCTGTCATCCTGTGTTATTTGTCTTTTCCCAGGAGCAGCCTGCGTCCTTCAACAACTCATTCCATGAACAACAGTCAAGAATACACTCTCCTTCAAAAGATGTCCATTTCTGTACATGCATTGCTTGACTTGTGATACGGGTGGATAGCCACACCCACGGCACACCCATCACACCCACAATGGCACACCAAAATTGATACACTCAGCAACACCCAAATGGCATGTCCCTGCGATATCGTCTTGTTGTTTCCTGTTTCGCTAAATGACTTCTTTTGAAGGAAATATTTTGTATGGCAAAGAACGTTTTTGCAGCTCCTGGCGCTAAACCACGCCTTTGGTTGTCCATCAGCCTTTTCACTCCCACAAAAACGAAAACCCTCGAGAACATGAGCAGCATCCTCTTCCTCTCTCAACCTTCCACTTCGTCGCTCAACTGGACAATCCAAAATGAGACGTTGCTCAGGTATAGCTAAACACACACGATATCAACATCTGATCACTTCACTACCCAGCACAACTCCATGTTTGCCATTTACATTTACCTCGATAATCCTAACCAGTCTGTGACCATCTGCGCACCACGCATACGTTAACAGAACGCGATCTCCCTGTCAGGATCCGGAAGACACGTATGATGCCGACATCGAGCGAGCCCCTGAACTGGATGATAGCTTGCGTCAACTTTTTGATGGAACAGAAGGAGCCACCAGTCCGCCTGGACCATCGGGCGGATCTCGATCCCGATCATGAACTACAGTCGTACCCTTTAGCGGGGGAAGAAAACACAGACGGCATGCGTTTTTGACGAGAGGTCATGGTCCAGGCACTTATTGCTGGACGTCGTTGCCAAGGAATTGTCACCTATAACAGGAGAGTTAACAAAGCACAACCAAATATTCCCTCGCACGCCCCGCCGCAAGACGCTCAAGAGTGCATGTATTATAGTTTGACTTTACTTCTACCAGAGCTAGGTTGGTGTCGTGAATCTGGGCAGGGCAAGGACAGGTTGACCTTTCACAAGTGCAAAAGGGCAGGGACAAGGGAAGTGGTAAGACAGGAGGGTTCAGGGTATGATCAAGGATGTATTCAAGTTACTAGGTAAAGAGCAACTGTAGAGAGGGAACTACAGACTATATATACTAAACACTGAGCCCAGCGCGTAATGCCGCTTTTATCCCATAGTCACCGGTCAGGACATAATTCAAGGCATTCAGCAAAAAGGGGGCGCATGTCGACAAGGCATTAAAAGGCGAAATAAGGCTCGGCCTAGGATACTACGCTTATCCTAGGGCCGAGTACGCGACAGTTGGTTTGCTATGAGCCGTCGAGACCTGCGTAAGGGTTGTTGTGATGCTTGTGAGTTTCTGTCGCTATTATCCTTCATACTGCCCTTCCTCGCGTCCTCTTCAGTCGCAGTGACGGCAGCGTCTTCGGTGCGTAAGATGTCAAGATTTCCATAGCGCGTTTTGTGAACTTCCAGCAAATGCTCTAGCACTGATAACCGTACGAGTTCATTCCGAGCTACGGTTAGCTTCCGCAATTCCTTGAAAAGTTGGATACTCAACACTGCAGATTTCCTTTTGAGGACGACCTCGGGCCAGCGAGGACGCTTCGAAGTGCTGATATCACTCTCACTTGAGTCGGTTTCTGACAATGCATCCTCCGCGTTCCTTTTCCGAGACTGCTCTGGAAGGACTTTGACTCCATGCAGCCCATGTGCGAGACTGATAGCCTCCAACGTCGTCGGTTGACCGTCTTCCAGTAGTGCGATGGCTGCTTGGTGAGCGTTGTATACGTCGAGCTCTAGTGAGGATTCTGGCTGAGGTGCTGGTGGTTAGTCATCTGTTCCTTTGTAGTGAACCCGGTTTCAACAGACGTTCCTCATGCCATATACTTGTGATGTCTGATGCTTCTCCAGTAGCTGCATGCTGTGTTCAGTCAAGGGGAGTCTGCGAGTTTTGCCACTGTTAATAGGGCTGAAGCTGTTGATGGATTTCTGATCGCATGATGAGTTGGGGAGTGTCAAATACGTTTCTGGTATGATTTTGTGATTCTATAATTGCATAGCAATTGTGCGCCTGTTCACAAGTGCATGCATGTGCATGTACGGAGAGGTGCAGTCATATTTGAGACGAGCCAGTTACTGGTACGTTTTCAAGGTACCGCCCTGGCTGATCGTGACTCTGACGTCATCAGGTACGAGATTGTACACGTAAGCTGGTCTCGTAACAATCTCTCAACCATCCACCATCCCTCTTCGAAGTCCGTCTAACACCTTGAGACCTACGCCAAATCAACTCGTTTAAGACAATGGGAGGAGTTTAGACTTGAATCCTTGTCTTCACCTCCTCCCATTGTACTTACGTTCGGGATTGAAGCGTTCTCATAAATTTGTTAAACTCATAATTCTTTTTCTGTCACTCCCCAACTCTTTACATCACTTGCTCGTCATCCTTGAATCATTTCTATTTTCCCTTAATTATCTCCCCAACATCTTTAAGCCAGCATGAGTAGAAATGAACCCATCAAGGCAGCATAGACAGAAATGGACCGAGGAAGGCAACATGGACAGAAATGGACCGAGGAAGGCAACATGGACAGAAATGGACCGAGGAAGGCAACATGGACAGAAATGGACCTAGGAAGGCAACGCCCTTCGTCCTCCTGATCAAAGCCATAGCCTCAATGCAACAAGAGGAGGTAATAGAGTAGGCAAAATCTGCCTTTTGTAATAATGAAGAGAAAGAGTGTTATATATTAATTAACTAACGACTCATGTGGCACTTAGAGGCGTAGCACTTGGTGTGACGTGTACTAATGCACTCATGCAGTTGTTTGGTTTATTCTTGAATCAGCTCTTATGTAACTGATAACTCAGGTGCACTGCTTTAACCGTAGTTTTGTCATGTCATTTCAGTTAGCAAGCGATCTTTGAGCTCGCTCGAAGAATCGCATCGGTTCAATCTCTATCCTGCACTTTAATATGGAGACATAATAAGCCATACTGCATGTAACGACCTTGGGCCATATCGACTTAGTCCGATACTAGAAGTTCTCTGAGCTACCCCAAGTCCCCACACATACACATAAATAGATGCTCAATAGACGATTACTGTAGCAGTAGTACCAGTAGTCACAACCAGTACATAGTCTAGGTTAGATCGTTAGTACAAATACAACTCTTTTCCACCTACTGACCTTACCCCTGCTACATGGTAGCAAAGGTTTCCTCGATTCACAGTCCTGTATACAGTACCGTTACTGTGTATGTAATAGCAACAGGACAAGAGGGTGTGGGCACGAGGAATACAAGGGAAAGGCAAGGAGGAAACAAGAGGGAGGCCAGGAGGTAGACAAGGGTACTAGGAAACAAGAGGGAGAGGCAAGAACCGATGAGCTTTATTACTGTATACATGTACACGAGTGAGAGGGTATTTATACTAATGTATGGGTAAGGCGAAGTGCTTTGAGGAGGGCGAAGCAGATACGCGTGGAGTCGCAGATGGCGAAGTAAGATGGCGGAGTAGGAGAGCATTCTATGATACTGTGACACTTGAAGCAGCCAGGCGTTCATAGCAACTTTGATGCTTCGTGTAATAGCTAAAGCACGCGGGGGGTTCTGGGGCTGGGTCAAGGGAGCTTGGGTGAGAATTTTCTGATCTTATTACAGAGGAGGCCATCATCTATTTATCTATCTTTGTGTGGGTCCGAGCATGGTCGCGTTCCGATCTCCTACGGCTTGGCGTGATCCTTGTTCTGCTCTCTTACGAGTCGGCTCGAACTCCTGTTACACTGCGATGTCGGCTCTTCCTATCATACTGAAGCAGAATTCAGTAAGCGTTGGATAGTTCACCCACTTTTAGATCGTCGTGAGACAGGTTAGTTTTACCCTTCTGATGAAATGTTGTTGCAATAGTAATTGAACTTTGTCCTCGAGGAACCGTTCATTCGGATAATTGGTATTTGGGCCTGCTTGAGCAAGCAATGGCCCGAAGCTATCATCCGTTGTGTTGCATATCAGCCTTGGTCCATTGAGCTCCATCTCACCATCAGAGATGGAGCGCCTACGCCCTTGAGCTCCATGATCGTAGTTAGCTAATAATTTACCCGGATCCACAACAAAAAGCAATTAATACCCAATGTGTGGTTCTCTGGAACGACATCTTATTATCACTACACTATCTTCTTTCCACACAAAAAATCCACAATATTTTTCACGTTGGATTATGGCTGAACGCCTCCAAGTCAGAATCCGTGCTAGAGCGCGATGACTACCGCCTTTTCCATTTTTAGTTGAATACGAAAAGACCTCCGGGTCCAGAATCATATGACGTGGGCTGGTCTTGTGGAGCGGAAAGGCTTCATGAGGCTCCTGCTAATGTTAATTTCAAATATTGGAAGAGATAAATCCATTGCAGACGACTTTTAAGCAGCGGTGTATTGTAAGCAGTAGAGACGCTCTGTTGCGTCGTCGCTTCAACAGCTTTACAAGCTGCTGTCACACATCTTACGCAGGTTGCAGTATAAATGTCGTGGTGATTGTTTTTCCTTGAGTGAAGGAGAAAAATCATGGTGCATGGCAGTGGAAAAGTTTCAGATTTCCCTTGCGTGAAGGGAACAGTCATGGAAAGCCTCTCAGGTACAATACATAGTTTGGAGTTGTCTACTGTTTATTTTATATTTTCCTGCTTGATAGATTGAGCTGTCAATAACCAGGAACATCGACGACGCAGTCTGCGTGAGCTGCTGTCTGGACTGAATGTCCGACAGGGCTCTGTCGTCAGAGTCTTCGACGTGAAGCGTCAGATGGCGCTACGAAGTCAGCAGATCGTCCTGTTGAAGGATGGCTCATACTTTGTACCTGTCTTCTCCTGCAAAACGCAGGATTCGTCTGTCGCCATTTCTTCAAGATGATGGGGCTGAACGTCGGTCATGTACCATGTAGCGCTGGTGAACAAGCCCTGGCTCCTGCATGTGCATCAAGATAATCCTGGTCTTGATCGGGAGCAGCAGGCCCTGATTGCTTACGGATCAACGGGGAATGGTGGGGCACTGCCGCAGGACTACATGCAGGAGATCTGAAGACATTTTTCCTGCGGCAAAAGGACTGGATCAGCTTTCTCCTGATGACTTGATCCGTATCAACCTCGAAGGCAGGCTGTTCGGGACCTTCCGGCAATACATCAAGGCGTATCGCGACGATGACGAAAAAATAACAGGCATCGTTGGGTACAGACGGCAAAGCTGCGGGAGTCTGACCAGAAGCCACTCGATGTCTCAACGATTAGGGATCCCGCGAAAGTTAGGCCGAAAGGGCGGCCCAAGAACAGCTCGCGATTGAAAAGTTGTGTGGAGCCAGGTGCGAAATCTAAAACGCAACCCAGGAGGAGGAAGCGAGAAAGTTGTTACTCGCGACGAGAGAGTTAGCGCGGCCATGGGCGTGACGGGTGACGAAAATAACGTAACCGACTTGGGCAAGGAAGAGCCATTCATCGATATGGATAGAGAGGATAATACCGACCTGGGCAAGGAAGAGCCATTCATCGACATGGATAGAGAGGATAATACCGACCTGGGCAAGGAAGAGCCATCCATCGACTTGGACAAGGAAGAGCCATCGATAAAAGTCTCGAAAAGCGGAAGACGAAAAAGGGCCAGCGAGGGAGGCAAGCACGAGGAGAAAAAATTCAAAATGGAGCATCCTAGGCCGAAGAGGGCTGTCAAGACAAAGATACCCTGGGACCCCACGCCGGTGTAAAGATGAATATGGTCTGAATAGACGTGTACATCGGTAAGAATCTCACGCACCACAGCTAGAAGTCTGCAACAGTAGTGTCCATAGTCATAGTTATATCCAGTAGGTAGAGTAGCGTAACGTTATAATATGTCTTTTACCTACTGAACCCTGCTAGTCCCGCTTCACGGATCTTCCTGTGTGGTATGAAAGGTCTGAAATTAGTCTTCGGTCTCCTATCTCACATTATGACAGTAACTTACTGCACTTACTCTGGTACTCTGGTATAGTCGAGTGGTTGTGCGATAGGTCAATGGATTATCAAGTAAGCAATGAGGGACAATCATACGTTTGATCGGAATAGACCTCTCTTATATCATGTAAGGAAGGTTCGTTGCAGCATCCATCTGAATGTTAGATGCCACAGTCTCCGCTAGGACTGATGTCAGTCTCTGCAGTACTCGGGACCTCCTTCTATGAGATGATGACACGTTAACTGCCGGTCAAATCACCCCTGCGTCGGTTTCCCATCCTCCCTGGATCGCCCTCTATTCATGTGCGTCGATCGAGCATCACGTAGACTACGTGTATCAGTCATTAACTAGCGCGAGATTGTAGCCCTTGCTCCATGGGATAGAGATGCTATGCACAGGTAATAAGGGCTTATGGGAGCATACATCGTGGTGCCGCCAAGAGAATATACACCAAGGTGCAGCAACTGTGAACGATCAGATCAAAGATAGGCGCCCTGCTAGATTGCACTACGAATTGTCACCCAGATGTTCGATTACCGCACTGATCTTCCCTATAAAAAATGGTTAACACTCGCGTTGTGTGCAAGTTTGAATCACTAAGGATGGAAAAAGAACTACGAGGAGGGTGAAAATACACCGGAAGACGTCTTTACTAACGAAACAACATATGCGCACGGGGGCGTGTATCGTTATATACACGCTCCCGTGTATATATGTCATGCCGGGTGTATGCAACACAGAAAAACTAGAGAAAGTCCCTTTGGATACACCCCCCCCCCATCTTTTTCGCCCAAAGTATGCCTCCATGTATTGGCAAATGGCTATCCCGGCTGTCATTGTTAATAAGAGCCCGAACGACTCTCACATATGTTCAGGGTTGGCAAGAGTTTTTACCGTGGAGAGCTATAACTCCAGAAGATCGATTTCCTTTTCCTCGTGAGATCCCACGCTTGAAATTGATATGGAGCGCCAGTCAGCCAGCCATTGAAGTGTTATAATGCATCCGTCGACCCACAATAGACCAGCCTGAAAGCAAAATGGAGACCAGAAGCAAGGTTGATGGATTTTTGATAGTAGCTACGAGCCCCTATGTCATGGACTCTTTGCCCCTGTCACTCATACCGTCACTCTTCGCGTAGGCTGTGAGGATAGCGCGCGCGCGTGGAAAGAGGAAAAGACACAAATGATGCAGAACGTAAGGAGCATTGTCACAATATCAACAGACAAAGAAATGATGGAGCTGCTTTTTATCTTTTACATCTACAGAGTCGTGATATTGTATTCAATGGCTATAAGTCTGACTTGCTGTTCACCTTGCGCTTTTTGGCGACATTGTTCTCGATGCAGCTTTTAAGTCGGGTGGTGGAAGGACGACCCGGCTCTGGTCTTACGATTGGATTCTTGGTGCTCTTGCTGTCAGCCTCTGCATTAGGAAGCGACTCCATCCCGTTTGCCTTCGTGATTTTATCTTCACGGCGCTTCAAGACTCCGTCAAGCGATTCCATCATGACGTTGTACACCTCCTTGTCGTCCTCTGCTGCTATTATGACTGTTCGGCTCAGTCCCATGGCCTTTCCGTATTGCTGTTTCCTTAGAATGACTGATTTGCTGGGTTTTGAGATCGCCGACTCCTCAGACACCATGGTGCTGATATCCTTCATGAAGTTGTTGCTGGGTTTTTGAATGCCTGAGACGCTATGAGTGCATGCAACCACAAATGGTACCTCGCTGAGAGTCTTGTCGAGATTTCGGTTCTCCTGGTACTCCTCCTTAAACCAACGTGTGCGGACCACACTAATGTGATATTTGCATGTCTCTTCCCCTTCCATCAGGCAGAAGAAATGCCGACAAACAACATCGGTATTCTGCTGCAGAAGGCATGAGCAGAAATATCCGAAATTTTCCAGCACGATCACGTACTCTACGCGATCTTTGGCTCGCACCTTTGGCATGACGGAATATACAGAACGGACGGTACTTGGCTCCAGTCTTTCCAGCATTGTCAGCACTGAAGAATGCCTCAGACTTTGCTCAGGAGGGTGATTCTAGCAAAAGTTCACAGTATTATAAATACACACTGGCTCATACATACTAAGTTAATCACTGCTCCAAACTGACAGTGCCTTACCTCTGCATAGTCGGCGTGATATTCCTTGAACGTGGAAAGATCGGAAGCGATATACCGATAGAAGGGTGACCAGTGCATCTCATCCTTCATTTTGTTGTCTGCGAAAGCGTCCAGCATCTCCTTGTTCAAGGCCATTACATTCTCGAAAACAGTCTTGGTTGGTCCTCCGCGAAAGTCTGCTACGCTCCACCCTTTCACATCGCTCCGTACGTTGTGGAAATATTCCTTACACGACTGGTCGATGGTGGCACTGACAACTTCAGAGAGTGGCGACTTATTGTTGAGATACAGCTTTGTCAAATGATGCATCTTTTCGACGCGCTGTGTCGTCTGCAACCCAGTCGTAAAGTGGGTTCGCATCCATGGCCATGCCCAATGACATCGATTATTGTACAGGCGCGTGAGGTAGCTCCTGATGGTGTCACCGTCGGTGCTAAACTTCTCCATGAGACTGTTCCACCTCTGGTCGAACTCCGAGGGCGTAATCGACCGCGCTGCTGCGTGGAAGGCTCCCTCGAAACGTTTCCAGACGTCCCGCAACGGTGCACTTAACCTGATGAATCGGTTCTGGTTGGCGTGCCACACACAATTGAAGATGAGTGTGTTGGGTAGTACTTTTGAGCACGCGGCATCCATTGCCGGATCTTGGTCAAGCATAACAGCCTCAGGCACAACATTTCCTGAGATGCTGACTAGTTGATGCAAAGCCCAGGCGTAATCTTCGGTTGTCTCCCCAGACGTCATGGCGGAAGCAATCAGTCGAGACTTGAACTTGGAGTCAACAACCACAAAGCAATGCATGGGCATATTAAAGCGATTGGTTGAGGTAGTTGTATCATGGATAAGTATGTCCCGGTACTGCTTATAAAGCTGCACTTGACCAGGACTCATCCAGAAAAGACCTTTGAGACGGCCATTGTTGTCGAGAATGTATCGGTGGAAGAGCGAGGGTCGGAGGCCACTGGCTCTAGCGCCCAGCGCGGTGAGCAAGAGGGATGCTTCCTCAATCATGGGTTTGTGGTGGGCCTTGTGCCTTGCTATGCAGTTATTGATGACCTCCTTCTTGAAAACCTTGTCCTGGTGCGCTTTGGCTACGACACGTCTTATTAAAGCGGCATTGGCTCTCGCTTCAACGCATACCTTGATCATAGCCTCAATCTCCTTCGTGAGCGGATCGTATATGGCTTCTCGGGTCATTGGGTGGTTATGCTCCAGTGCGACCAGAGTAATAACCCACGCTGGATAATTGGCCCTGTTACTGGCCAGGTTGATTTGGAATGGGCATTCCGTCTTCTGACTGACAGTGTTCGGCCTCCGCTTGTCGCTGTCATCATGCAGTTCGCCTTGCCTATAGCGGCCTGACTTGCGGCACCCTCGCGTTACTATGAGCAAGTCGAAGGTATGGTTGCTATTCATTTTCCTTCATCTTGACTTAAACTATACCGTGCATCAACATCTCAGGACACATACCTCTGAATGGCGCTGAACTCATATGTGAGCGCACGGTCGAAGTTTCGAAGCCATGGTACCTGGCATACTCGCTAATCTCGTATTTCGCAGCATCAAGTGACTCGAAGCGTTGACCGATAACAGGCATTGGGGGAGCATCATCAAATCCTACATCAAGAGACCATCTGTTAGCCTGGTAAATATAACAGCACGTCGTATCTATCATCATGAAGTTTTTGCTAACCACTCGTCCTATTCGTTCCTTAAGGTCCGTTCGGGTTACCTTTGAGTCGCCCGTGGACACTCTCCTCACGGAGGTTGGGGCGATCTGGGCTTTCCTGAATGGCATTGAGCGTCTCGTGGGTGGGGCGCGCCATGTCTTGACGGGTGCCGTTCTTTCGCGCCTGGACTTCGCTCAGAGAGGCGGAAACACTGGGACCGTGATCGCCCTTCTCTGACGGACGGGACACGTTGGGCATCTTGTCAGACAAGGTGACCACTGCCTCAAACGTTCTCGGGACCAAGCTGTCATTGTCCTTGGGCATGCTGGTGTCCACTGCTTCGATTGTTACAGGGACCAAATTGCCGGCGTCATCATAGCCATAGCTCTCAACAACTGAGTGACCGCTGTTGGTATGAGTTTCGCGCCTTGAAGCAATCGCTCAAGGTCGAGCTCCCAAGTCAAGCCCTTTTTCAGATCCTTACTCACTTTCACCATAGAGGTCAAAAAGGAGTCCAAAACAGCATCGGGTGAAAGCATGAGCGGATCTGGACCGTAGCATCGCCTGTACGCCTTAACGATCTCATCATCCTCAACCTATATCTTGCTACTGGCTAGTAAAAATTCATTCCTTCGTCAGAATCCATACAAAATATCGTTACAGTAGTAAACTTACAGTCTCCATGTATCCGGAAATCAGGCGTAAATAGCGTACGAGCAAGGACAGCGCTGAAAAGTACCGCTTGTCGCTCCAGTCAAAGTGCCTGTTAACAGCCTGCTCAATGGCGACCGAAGCCATAATACCGCACGATCCACTGCCGCGATTTTGTTGCTGAGGGACTGGGAAATGCTGAATCTCCTTCAGGGCTGACTGCCACGTCCCGCTGGTCTCTGTCCCGGTCAACGGTTCCAACCAATCCACAAATGCTCTCAGCTTGTCCAAAGGTACGGGATAACCAATAGAGTCGCCAAAGCTGATCTTGCGCGTCAAGAGGTCGAAATGCGCTACACCCCAGTGGTTTGTCATGTGGACGACGGTGTTTATCGCCCTGGCACCCGGCGCGGATATTCTCCTCGCCGAAAGTCCATTTGGGATGATTCATTTCCGCAAACGTTGGGTCTGCAAATAAGATCTCCCCACCATGCCCATATGGTTGAAAAATAGGCCGATGACCCCCAACGACACTGAATCCAGCCAGCTTTCAAAGCAGACTGTCAAGAGACTTTCGATAGTGAATGGGATGTCCTCGGCGTTGTAGACTGTTATGAAGGACCTCTCGGTAAATGCGGGTGTGTGGAGGACCTTCTGTTCGATCCACGTTGCGAACTCAGGGCCCAGCTTGGTCACATCGGTCTGAGTCCATATCGCCATTTCCTTAATGGACTTGGCAAAGTCCTTGGTTTGCTTGATCTATTGAGTTGCGGCCAAATTACACGAGGTGAGAAAAGCTGTCAATGCGATCTGCATTTTTGTGTATCACTCTGTGTTCAAGCCAACCAACCTCCAGCATGCGCGCAATGGCTTCCTGTGTGTAATCACCAAATCCAGGAAATCTAACAAAGTTGCGGTCTTTGTAGAATTCGAGGTTAGGGAGCTGTTTGCCGGCCTGGAGTTGGATGACGGCTGGAAACCTGGGCAGCTGACCCCTGCTCTCCGACTCGAACAGATCTTGAGGAAAAATGGCTTGACCCGCGGTCACTGGGGCCATCTGTTGTACTACGAACGGCTCTTCCGGGGGCTTCTGTCCTTGGCGACTGACAAAGAACATGGGCATTTTGGGGAGGTGTTCGATCAGGTCTTGACCGGTGCAAGCGTGGAGCCATCTGGCAGCGTACTTGATGACATTGTTGTATACTGACCTATTCATGCCAAAATCCATATCCAAATCCATGATGGGTTGCTGTTGAGGACAGATCATGAGTGTATGTGAGAAAGTAGCGCTGAAGGATGCAAGAGTGAGGTGGTGCAGAGTAGCTCAGGCTCCAGGTTTTATACTAATCGGCCCGAGGACATACAAACATACCACTTATATGTCGCAACCATATGTTAAAGTAAGAAAGGAGGCTCCAGGCTATGAGGAAGACCAAGTGATGGCAAGCACCCAAGCTCTAACTCGCGTAAAATTCGCGTAATGTACATGTACCCTACGTTCCGCTCTCTGTCAGACTCTCTGTCAGACTATATGCGTAGGCCCTCTCCAACACGCATTTAAACATGTGTAGGGCATTCCGCATGGACTGGTCAATAGTCTATCCTCTTTCTGTCACACCCGCGAAAAGGCGCCATGCATATTATACCTGTTCTTTCTTGTGCTCTCATTCTGAGCACACACGAAATCTCTCTGGCGCCATGCATATCCTGTTCTTTCTTGTGGACTTTGTACTCTCTGGGACTCTCTTTCTTCGCTCTCAGTCTCCGCTGTGCACCTCTTCCTCTTCCTCCCTCTCTGGCGCCATGCATACCCTGTTCTTTCTTGTGGACTTTGTACTCTCTGGGACTCTCCGCCTTCGCTCTCAGTCTCCGCTGTGCACTTCTTCCTCTTCCTCCCTCTCTGGCGCCATGCATATCCTGTTCTTTCTTGTGGACTTTGTACTCTCTGGGACTCTCCGCCTTCGCTCTCGGTTTCCGCCATGCTCTTCTAGAGGTGTCGCCAGAAAGTCATGAACCAATATATTTTTGATATATGTTCCTCGATACAGTCCAATTTTTTGCCCAATCAGCCACAACTTTACAGCACCTTCCTCGCGTGAGCGGTAATCAATTGCGATTTAGTACTTCAAAAATATATTGGTTCATGACTTCTGGCGACACCTCTATACTTCTTTTCCTTTTTGGTCGACCGCATCAAAAATTGCCTGCTTCGTATCTTTGTCACGGTGTATATGCATGCGCTGTAGTCCACAAGCCTTCCTCTGTCCTTCCCTTTCCTCGTGTCTATCATATTTCTGCCTTTTCCTCATGTTTATCTCTTCCCTTTCGTCCCATTCACTCCACCGCTAAGATCCCACAACCTCATTTTCACCTTCTTTCCCTTCTCTCGTTCGACGTCCACGGTAAGTTCATACTTCGGAACATGGGCTGTTTTTAACCAAAACTCTGGCTCACCTCGACAATTCCTCCTATCATAGCCTTTCTTTCGCTATGCCCCGCCCACCCTCGTGCTCATACAGCAAATGTACAAAAGGCTACACAAGACTTGGTTCGCTGACGAAAAGTGAGATGAACCATGTTCGCAATTATCATGAAGATGTTCCGGCAACCTTCGAATGTATCTACACTGGAAGGCGGTTAACATTTCGACGACGTGCTGCCAACAACATGGACTATCTCTGCATTTGTAAATCGACGTTCACCGTGAAGAGCAATCTAAAACGCCACTACGAGCAATGCACAGCAGTTGCCAAGGCGATGATTAAGGATGGAGCCTCGGACGTGGCTGTCGATAACAGCTCTGACCTTTCAGGTGTCATCGCAACATCAGCTACCAACCCTACGGTACTGCGCCCGCGTCCACTATCAACCAGGGAGGGTCACGCCGTCGCTTCTATGCGTCCTACCAAGCAAGCAAGGATTGCTGGGCCATCGAATGTCAGACGCCAGCCTCCGATTCAGCAAGTGAAGCCTTCAAAGGTAGAAGCATACACGCAGCCGCCAGTCTCTGACCAAATGCAGTGTTGCTTGGCGGAACGGTATCAGCCCAATCTTCGATCCACTTCACACCACAATCAGCTGAGATCGACTCTACACGAGCACCATCGATTAGTTCTTCAGTCACCAAGCAGCATCTCGATTGAGTATCGTCAGTTGATGATGAGGACAATGACCGACAGCAACACTGTTATTCAGTTAATGACAGACCAGTGGCGCCAGATGATGGAAATTGTTATCGGCAACCATCATAAACTGCTGTGGTCAATGAATCAGCACCAAGGTCGGCCTCACCATGTGTTACCGAAGCAGCATCGCCGACCTTAAACTTTACAACTAATCACCATAGTCAGCTTATCAAAACAACAGCACAGCAACCTCTCGTGTCCGTTGATTCAACGTCGATGCAACATCAGGAGACCAGAGTTGCGATCGAGGGTGCTACTGAACATCCGTGTGAAAACGGCCGTGCATTTACAGCTCAGGAAGGAGTGCTTGATCAGCCTACGAGATAAAACTGTCCCAGCGGAGAGCACCAGGCAGGATCCCCTCACACGAAGAAATAAAAAAACAACAACCATTGCGATAGAAACGGCTGTATTGGCACAACTCAAATATGATTTTGTGAATTTATATTTACATGGCGCTGCTGCACCTCTCCGTTCATGCACATGCATGCACTTGTGAAGAGGCGCACAATCGCCATGTAAATATAAATTCACAACATCATATTTGAGAGGAGCCATTGCCACTCTTGCTGCCATGCCATATTATCCTTTGAGATCCAGGCTATTATGACATTGATTGTCAGGAATTCCACTCTGGAGAACTGGTCTGGCGGATTGGTTGGTAAATCTGAGCACAGCCACGATGGGAGCCTTTGGGGACCGAGGACCATCACGCTGGTCAGGTAGGGTGCGAATGGATCTAGCTTCCATTTAGCCCTCCGAGAATGCTTCCGCACGTTAAAAGAGCTGCATCGCCCCGGAGTGTGCATCTTTTATGCAGCCAAGACCTGGGGGCCATCTCTGAGTTCTTGAGAGCATGGACAGTCTTTCCAGCTCCGTGTTTTCAACTTTCAGTGTAGTGCTACTTTCGCCGAGACACTGCAGCTCTGAGAACGTCATACTCCAAGAAAGATCACCTTCGGTGTTAGTAAAAGGCCGGCAGTTAACGTGGGGCTTTGCAGATCTACGGCTACAGTGCAGTGCCCAATCCCTCTTCAGCATCACTCTTTTCGTACTTCCAGCCTGCGTGTAGGCTGAGCAATGGGTCATAGGAGATCATGGCCGCAAGACCGTACCATCACCGTTCATTCCTGAACATAGCACGATTTTTAGGTATGGCCTTGCGGCCATGATCTCCAATGACCCATTGCTCAGCCTACACGCACGCTACAACTACACAAAGAGTGATGCTATTGAGTGCCTGGGCACAGCTCCCCAGCTTCAACTTAAGGAGACGCCCAGGAGATTCGTCTCTATTGAGAGTCCAGTATACTTGATCCAACACGCGACAAGTATATAGTTGGATGACCTGCTTCTAACTCATTCGAACACCTATTCACCTATTCTTGTGCTATTGCATGCCTCCAGAAGACAGAAATCATCAAGACGTGGTGGTTTTTATTTTATTTAGCGGTTCGAAACGGGACATAGGGCCGAAGAGTGTTGTGAGTGTAATACATTGATCTAAGAAAAGCATATATGGTGCCGTTGAACGGCGCCCTATGAAGAACACTAAACTATACATATTGCTTCAAAAAGTGCTGTAGGAGACAGAAGGCGGAGGCTCTGGGCAAGTGCAACAGGAACTCTAGCGTAACATCTAACCAACCTATGACACCAATACACGACCATGTTGATTACTTTGAAATAGAAATCGTCGGCTCCCCCTGTGCCATCATAGCAAGCAATACCTAACACCCCTTCCTTGATACCAGTGTTACCCAGTCATCATACCCCGATCATCGTGCCATTACAAGGAGGAGTGTTACACTGCGTCTTTTCGCAACTGGTGAATTGTTTCTGAAACGGAATGGTCGCGTTGGCATGGTGTGCAGCTGTGCTGTAGGCAGTGTAACCTATGAATGTGATATGGCTGTTCTGAAGGCACTTGCAACTCTCAAGCCAGCATGCCTGTCTGCGAGGCAGCCTTCGTTCTTTTAGGTGTGCTTTAGACCCTCTCGCTCGTATACTTGTGCAAACTCAGAGAAAAGACGAGTCGTGCTTCATACACTAGCGCAAGAAGATGTATATAGCACACGGTTGTTTTCCTGCTCGGCCATGATACGTGAAGAGCAACCGCTATTAGTGTGTAGGTCAATGCCTCATTTGTATTAGCAGATATGAACGGCGGTGCTTCTGCTCGCTAGTAGTACCAGATCTTCTAGGGCTACCCAATATCGTTTTCAGTAGGAGCTACCTTCATTTCCGTTTCATTCGACAAAAAATGGCACAACGACTTTGAAAGTAAGTCCTCGTCAAATACTCATCTCCACCGTTATCCCCAAGCCAAAATGAAACCATTTCACCCTCGTCTCGCCGAGCGGTAATGTCACAATATCCAGCTATTCTGACATGTATCTGTCAAAAAGATAGAATGACATGCATGTTAGAATATATGGAAAGACGCTAACCTGACGTAAAACGATGGTGCTGTCAGAACAACTAATATGACATGTCATGTCATATTATCTTTTCCCGAATACACGCATGCGTGTGTGTATGTTCGTCCTTTACTAAAGAAAAGTAAAAAGCAAAAAATTCCCAGTCCGGGGATCGAACCCGGGCCTTGTCGGTGAGAGCGACAAATCCTGACCACTGGACCAACTAGGAGATGAAGAGCCTTGATTGGCTACTTTTTGATGTAAAGTAGGACTCGGAAGTGCTATAAGAATTAGAGTTGAAATACGTGCAGTTAGAGAGTTTAAGCGTGCATATATAGAGCGCTATGCAATTATAGAAATGCATCACAATATTTGCCTCTCTATATATGCATGTGTGGCACTTTATCTTCTTTTGGACCTGATCGGTGAGGTCTTCTGGATAGGGAGCTCGCACCTTGGCGGCAATGGGTGCTGTCTGCTTCGATGGTCCAGCCTAAGAGAGAGAGAGAAAGGAGAGTGAATGTGTGAGGTTTTTTTTCCTTTCTTTTTTGGTTGGCTCTTGCTTCCGTGGTTTCCATGAAAGTGTCTAGTTTGCGAACAACGTACACTGTTCTTGAATAGCGAGTCGAGGGAGCTTACGACAGCCTTTCCTTTGAGCAATGAAGAGGTCAGAGACATAGGGGCCGACTTGAGAGGCATATTGATATAAAAAAAAATTAAAAAAAATACACTTTTGAGTGCTGGCTTGGACACCGGACCTCTATGGAGGGAGTAGGGAAGATACCCTTTTTATAACAGCAACCTTAGTCCATTAGACACGCTGATGAGGCGTTGCAATAGTCGCGCGGGTCTGAGGGGTTGGAACCGGGAACGTGCGTCTTATGATGACTAGGATTAGAGAAGGATAGAATGGATGGTAGATCATTTCTAGGTAGTTCTTAAGATTCGTAGCGACATTCGAAAAAAAAATAAGGGAGGCGTTTCGTACAACGAGTTTCGCCTTTCGTCCAACTGTAGAATAATAGCATAGTGCACGCTGTGTAATGCTACTCTGGCCTACTCATAAATATCGTCCTTGTTTCTTGGTGACTTTCGGGCCCTATCTTTCGCTACTGGTGACAAGAACAGATTGCCACGACTTTATTCGCGATAGACAGGACAGATTACGATCAACTTTTTTGGAGATGACTTTCTCTTCAACTCTTCCTTGAACTTACTTCGAGTAGAAACAATAGGAATTACGATCAACTTTTTTGGAGATGACTTTCTCTTCAACTCTTCCTTGAACTTACTTCGAGTAGAAACAATAGGAATTACGATCAACTTTTTTGGAGATGACTTTCTCTTCAACTCTTCCTTGAACTTACTTCGAGTAGAAACAATAGGAGCGAGCAGTGAGCATAAGTAAGACCTACCTACCATACCGAGGGGCGACGCGTGAGCAGTGATTGCGGTCGTTGATAAGCCTATTTCCCGTAACAGAGAGAAATCGTGGGGGCTCACTTTCCGAGGTTCCGCCAAAGTCCCGGGAGTAGGGCTTTCGAGCATGGGCTTCCTATTCTTCATTCTCTCTCTTTTTCTTATTTTGCGCATCCCTCATCTCGATTTCCAGCCATCACTTCGACTCTTTTTGACCCAGTTGTCGTTGGGACCCTTTGCTCTTATAACTTGTACAACTTTAGGTTCTTTAGAGGCACCTTTAACCATGTCCATGATCGTGCTTCGTCGACTGAGGATATGGCTCATCTTCTTGTCCACCATAATCCTTTTCACTGTCGCGCTGGAGTACATCCTTGCGGCAGAGTTTGACCATTTCCCGGCGATCCAGCTTCGCTGGCAAGACTGGATCATCATTTGTACCACTGTTATCTTCTTCTTTGCATACACATACTCTCTTAAAGGCAAACCACTTGTAAATAAGTTCCTCCGAGCATTCCTGATATTCGTTTGCTCAGTACTTATCCTGTATATCAGCCTTGGTACTATCGCAAAGGAAGCCACGTATCTGAGTGGTCGCTTTGAATGCAGCTCAATGATATGCGTTTTGTATTGTTCTTGAGTACGTTCATTGGCTTCTTTTCACTTTTCGAAATCTCCCTGACCCTCAAGATTGGACCCCTGCAGCCGAAGACGCATAGCTATGGAGACCAAGCGAATGTTGTGATTGTAAGGCCCGACCTGCCGCAGGGATACTACCCTGGTGCTTTGCAGCATCCCGCGATGATATCTCATCAGCAGAACCATCATTACCCTCATTACCCCCAATACCCTCAGTATCAGTTTACTCATGCTGCTCCAGTTCCTGGAGGATGTATGGCCCAAGTTCAAGAACAGCACATGGCTCATAGTGGACAAGCTTTGCCTCAGCAGCAGCCCTACTCTTTACCACAGCCTTCAACTATAACATCATACCAACAGCCTGTGGTTCACGATGCCGCGTTTTCACCCTTCCCCATCTCAGGGCACCAGCAGTCGCCTTTGAACGCTTTAGGTCAACCTCCGAGTCCGCATCACCCGCCTGTTAGTGATCCTTCACCACAGTTCGTTTCTCCCAGCGTATAGAGAGAGAGAGTTTGCCACATTGCCTGCAAAGTAGCACATCAGAGATAAGAAAGAATGGGCACAAGAGTCGAACCCATCCATGTCCATGTATGTTATATACCTCGCCTGCAAGGCATTTTGCTGTCTTCTCAGTCTTCACATGTACAACAAGAATTATTGTCAGCGTTGTTTCGTTTGTTTGTAAAAGTGCTCTGTTTACAGTGCTCTTTGGTCTGTTTACTGAGCGGTGGTGTTTGCCTCTCTCCTCCTAGTGGTACACTAAAGCACCATACCAACATTCGCGAGTGTCCGATGAGGATGGGCGGTTTGTTTCCAGCTTATTCTGTCGTGCTTCAGAACATAGTGCTTGTCTGTGCACACTGTTGGCGCAGGGAGTCCAGTTTATCTCGCCGCCAATAAACAGGCTCGCTTCTCTCCATCGATACTCACGCAAAGCACTTTAAGCTGTTATGTAAAGTAAATGTGAGCACATGGACTACAAGGCTACAGGCACCTTGTCGTCCAGGTGATAAGCACGTCGACTACATTTTTATTTCTTTTAGAGACGTTTCAGGTATCATTGTACGATGCCCCTGGGTCCTATACAATTTTGTTCTCGAATGCAGCTTAGCATTGAAGCCTCACTTGCTAGGCGGCGAAGGTGGAGACCTGGCCGTCTTCCTCAACATAGTCCACACTGCGGAGATTTGACAGTGCCGAATGTTCCATAGTAGAGACTTCGGGGATCTGGACAGCGAATCCCAGCAACGCAGAGTCGTATCTTTGAGTGATACGGCATCCCTGGCTCTCAACCTCATTCACGGCACTGTCGATGTCAGATTGAGGGGTGTCGCTTTTAAAGATGACGAGGTAGGTCTTGGAGGACATGGTTGTGGTATATTTGTGGTTGAATGTGGTGGAAGGTAAAGGATGTTGCTTCCTCATTCGAGTCGCGTGTGAACTCTAAGGTAAAAAGCGGAGCAGTCACTCGACCACGCACACGCAAGCGTTTTGGGCTGTGCGGAGGAACGTGCTCGCTCGCATAGGGAGGTGCGTCTGCCTGACGATGTCCCGCTGTCGAGTCGGGTTGGGACTTGCACGGGAAGAGGAGGAAGGAGAGGAAGAGGAGGAAAGAGAGGAAGGGAGAGTGTGAGAGAGAGAGAGTGTGAGAAAGAGAGTGTGGGAGAGAGAGAGACGGGTGCCTAGTGGTGGTCAGCATGGCCCCATACATGACAGGTTGCTCAGTGGATTGATTTATCAGCGCCGGTCGTTTGTTCTCTTTACCTTGTCCTCTTTTCCTCTTCTGCTTCTTGGTTCCCCTTGCCTCTCTCCCTCTCTGCCTCTCTGTCCCTCTGCCTCTCTGTCCCACTGCCACTCTGCCACTCTGCCCACGCCCTTTGCGCCCACAGCGACCCACTCCTCGACTCCTGCACCCCTGGATCCACCTGCACGCCTCACCCATTCATCTGCTCTCCATTCCATAGACCGCCATCCATGGCCGACCCCAACCCGCTGTTCGACGACTTTCTGGACCTGAGCCTGCTCGGCGCCGAGGATCCAACCAACGACCTCTTCTCGTTCCTGCTCAACAACGAAGACTTCAACCCGCCCGCTGGCCTGGCCGATCCGTCGCCACTAGACCTGTCTGCCCTACAGGCGTTCAGCGCCTTGAGCTCCTTTGACCCTGTGGAGTCTCCGTCTGTGCCCAAGGACGACGTCGCTCTCCATGACAAGGAGGAGGAACAGAAGGACTTGCAGTTTCTGCTTGCTCATAACCTGCAACAGCAACAGCAGCAGCAAGATTACTCAAAAGATATCCAACTGCCTTCTGACCGTTCAGCGTTCACCGCTCTCCGTAACGCAGACAACGATGCGCTCGTCGCCCAGCTGACCACGCCCAGTCCTCTTTCCAGTGCTTCCCCGTCCACAGGGGTGATTGCAGCAATGCTCTCGGCGATCCCCACAGCGATTTCCACGCCGCCTCTTTTCCCAGAGACTATCAGTGCAACCACACCAGCAGAGGCCACTGCCCATGCACAGAGTAAGACTTTTGCTTTTATTCTTTTTTAAACTGGCAATGGTACTCCCTGTCAACCAGGCACATTCATCGAAATGATATGGCGCTAATGAGGTGTGAACCCCCAAAATGATTGTAGTCGCTGCACTCATTGATACGTCCAAGACCGTAGCCGCTGCTGCCATCCCCTCCACAGCCACGAAACGGCCTAGCCCAGAACCCATCCCGGCCGCACGCAAGCAGCCCAGGACAGGACCTGCAACCTCAAAGCCTTCTGCCTCCGCTTCAACTTCGGCTGCACCTTATACATCGACCGTCAACACGACTCTCTCCGCTGCGACTTTACAATTTCTTCTCCAGCAACAAATGCAGACGCCCCTCGTCCCACAGTTGTTTACAGGCAAGCTTACACGAGAGGAAATCGAGGAAACCTTGGCTCGCCTTCTCGAGTCAACCAAACATCTCATCCAGTCCTCTCCCGAGACCTCCACATCCAACGAGGACGCAGCAGATTCCGACGCCGAGTCGGACGAGATGGATGGAGTCGAAGGCCATGGCCAGCCAGGCCACACATGTGGCTTGAAGACACAACCGGGAATAAAGACGGACGACATCCCTTCCCAGAAGGAGCTGAAAAAGATGACTTCCAAGGAGCGTAGACAACTTCGCAACAAGATCTCTGCTAGAAACTTTAGAGTCAGGAGAAAAGGTGAGAGCCCGCAGAGGGCTGACGAACAATTGAGGTAACTACTATACAGCAACATGAATCAACGCCGGACTAAATTGGATTTTGTCTGTCAAATTCTTAGAGTACATTGGTACTTTGGAAGAACAAGTGGAGCAGCACAAAACAGAGGCACGGCATCTTCGTGAAGCAGTGGTGCTGGTTCAGGATGAAAATAAGCGGCTGAAGGAAGAGCTGGAGACGTTCAGACGACAGTTAGCAGAGTCGACCATTGCCAATGCATCATCCGCGAAAGGCGCTTCTCCTCAGCAGCACCTCTCTACAACCTCAGCTATCTCGCTTTCAAACGAGGATCAGAAGCTGCTCACTTCGATTCTTGGACGCTCTCCTCTCACCTCAAGCGCCAATCGCAATCTGACCCTATCCATGCCTCGGTCACAGTCACCGATCCTTACTCCCAACCTGAAGAAAGACGTGCCCTACTCTTCTTCTTCGATCCACAGCAGTTCATGGAAGGACAAGACCCCGTTTTTCGTGCACACAGCCTTACTCCCAGAAATCCGTCTCATCGATCAGTTGCAGTTTGGACCGAAAGCTGCATGGTCTAAAGAGGATGAAATGTGGGACCGACCTTGGTTAAGTGCGGAGCGAACACCCAAGGAGCTATCCAAGGAAGACAAGAACCCGTTCTTTGTGTCTCGAGTTGTTTATGAGCTGATGTCATCCGTCGCCACGTCCATGACCATGAATTTGATTCCAGACCCAGAGACGGACGCAAAGGTCTCTCGAATGGCTGTGGAGCAGGACGGCAGGGCTCAAATGCAGGATTATGAGAGCGACAGACAAATTGGCGAGACGCTTTCATGGGAGATGCAGCAGGATCTTTGGGTGCAAGCACAACTAAAGGCACAGTCTGCCCTGGCAGGGTCGTTTTTTGGCGATGACAATAACAGCAGAGACGGGACATCGCAAGGGGATCCTAGGATGTTGGAATGGCTGTACGAGTCCCTGGTGGCGCGCATGGTTGATATGGACTCGCGGCAGGCTGCGCAAGATCAGCAGAGGTATCTGCCCTTCTCTGAAGTTCATTATGCATGAGCCGACCTAGCTCTGGTCCATCTCTTACACCCAGCACTCTTGGTCTAATCCCTTCTCGCCCTGTACATCATTGACCGACTCGTCTTCTGTAATAACTTTTTTGCTTTGTAACAAAACATGAACAAATAAACCTCAAGCCAAAAAATGGCCCGCGTAGAACGAACAGGGAGACGTGGAAACAGTGCTGGCTGACATGGAACAAAGTCGAAAAGTAGTGTCCACACGAAGACGCACAATTTTCTTGCCAGCTTTGCAGTTTCACCCGCCATGGTACACAAAGGGAACTCGAAAAAAAAACTAGACACTCGCGGCGGTCTTGTAACGCTGCCATGTTCAAGTTTCGAGCCAAGTACGCGTTTCAAACAGTAGCGCGGACGAGATAGCTCGGAGTTGCACAGATCGTGACTTTTTTTGCCACAAAAGAGAACCGATCAGGTACGTTTTGAAAAGTTGAACAGAGACATGTATGGAAGGCAAAGACTCGTCCCAAGTTTCATTCCAAGCGTTATCGTGTTAGGCTGCTTTCGACTCCTCGGCCCACTAACTACACTACCATTCCAGTAGCCGCCTGGTCTCCGTCTCTGCATTTCTCCTGCGGAACGACGGGAGGGGCACGATAGCCGATCGTTAAAAGGGCCTCAGCCACGAGAAGAATGCAGTTCACGATGCCCAAAGAGGTAACGGTCCACTTCAGGCGGCAGGCGGTGAATCCCTGGCATTGGAATTGATCGTGTGGTCCAGTTTGCTTGATATGGGTTTCGATGAAGGAAGCGTATATGTGCAGGTCCAAAAATGCCAAGGCGAGCAAAAAGGAGCAGCGGGTGAGTCTGTGACGACGGCTGGGTTGTCCCCAGACGGCGAGAATGATGGAGTAAAGGAACACGACAGAGGTGAGGATGATGGCTCCGTCTTGGAATTTGAAATATCCGCCTTCCAGGCTGTAGTCTCTTGAGGCGCTGTAAAAGACTGGGATCAAAACGAGGTGCACGAGCAATGGGACAATGAGCACCTTCCGAAATCGATGCAGTGACTTTATGGACATTTTTTTTTTGGATCGTTGTGAGGGCTGTTCAGGATCTCGGAGTGAGGAGGAAATTGCGATCTGAGGTTGTACTGGGGAAAGAGATGGGGTTGTCGTAAAAGTCAAAAAGAGAGAGGTATTGATTATGGATTTATGAGTGCATGTGTGTGGCGAATCATGGTCATCAGATTACTCCAACGCTTGAGCGACACGATCGCAATATTGCGCCCAACTTCAACGTTGGCCTATGTTCTTTCAGTCACCCAAATTAGCAGTGAAAATGTTTGAGTCCGTGTAGACAACGACACCTCGTCCTATTAGAACCTCATGTTTCGTACCTGTTTGCATATGCATAACTCAGAGTACGCGTTTCCTTTCCTTTCCTTTCCTTGCTTGGCCAACGACAGCCAATGATAGCCAGTTCATCTGCCTCACTCTCTCCCCTTCTACTTTGTCATTCTCCGCGGCTCTGTCTGCTCAGCCTCCTCCACTGTCCTCTCCTCTCTGCCTCTTGCCTCCTCCTCTATCTTTAACTATTCTCTGCTCTTTCTTTACTTTGCCTCTATCTTCGCTTTCTTTCGAACTACTGCGCTTCCCACTCTGATTTCCTACTCTTAACTCATCCTGCTGCATTATGAGTGTCGAGGGAACTTGACCATTCCTGTGCAAAAAGAGGTACGAGCCTGTTTCTTGCTTTTTTGCCATAACACCGCTAGGCCACCAGCACCAGCACCGGACGTATATTGCCACCATCATCGCAAGCATCAGCAGCACAACCAGCAAACGACCCAAGAGTGCCGCCCCGCTATGCACGATGATAGTAAAGGCAAGCGAAAGCAAGTGTGGGGTTCATTTATATTGTGTGTCGCCAACACATCCTTTCTTGCGGATTATGGACTCTCGTTGTCGCGAAGGAAATAAATTTGATTCACGTAGCCTGTCGCTTGCTGAGCTGAAGACCTGTCGGTCGACTCTGTTATATGGCGTTGCGCGAATTTTGATTGTATTTGTTGCTGTGGACCAGGTCCTTGTTTGTTCTTTGAAGGAAAGTTGCCAACATCAGCGGAAAACTGTATGCACGGGGAATTTAGCATTGTGCGGTCAGTGCGCAGGGACATTCCATGTCACTCGCTCCCTCGCCTCTTTGGTTTCTTCGATTCGCACTCTCACAAACTGTTCCCTTTCTCTCTTTTTTATCCTCAGTACTCGCATCACCTTCATTCACCCGCACAAAACTGTCTTTTCTTTTCATCACTACCCCACGGTATTCCAGACGCAGCAATGGAGGAGACTCAATCTTTTCGTTCGACTGGATCGACAGATATCGTGAAAATCCCCATCCAGCATGTCAATGGGCAAAATGTCATTTACTGGGAGAGCATCGAGAAAGTTTTTCCAGGGGTCAAGTGTATCAAGAACGGCGAAGTTGCGTAAGTAGCAGCTGGTGTAAATGTGTCTAATACTGGCTTAAACCGGTGATGCTGAACAAGCACATATTCTTACACTTCTAGAGTTCCTCCCTGCATCAAGTACTTCCCCGGTGTGGTGCTCGATGTTGTTGTTTCCAGCGCCCACGACCGCCTTCAGGTCGATTCTTCAATGGGGTTTCCAAATCTGGATCCGAAAGTTGCCTTAACCGATGTTCCCGCTGGTCATGCAAGTGCTTTTTCAAACGAGGGCAAACTTGTCGAGGATCTACAAGTCTCTTCCGCATTAGAAGAGATGGCCATCGGCGACATCGGTAACCACAATTCGTCAACCGGTCCCTCAATCTTACCGCCAAGTTCACCTTCCAAGGTCGAGGCGACCTCCAAAACCGCATTGTCATTCATAGAGGCACTGAAACGCGCGTCGAAGAAGGCGAAGGAGTCTGATGCTCAGGCCGAACAGCAGGAACTCAACGCCAAGATGGCCTATATGATCAAGTTGCAAGAGGCATCTGATGCCAAGCAAGAAGAGATGAGCCAGCTGCAGAAACAGGTCCTCCATCATCAAGAAGAGATGAAGCAGCTACAGAAGGCTTCAGACGCTAAACAAGAAAAGATGAACCAGCTCCAAAAGCAAGCCCTTGATCAGCAGGAGGAGATGAAACAGCTGGCCCTTGACCACTATGAAGAGATAAAGCAGCTACAGATCCAAGCCCTCGGTCAGTTGGCTGTACTCCAGGATCGGGTCAAGGCGGTGCTGACTCAGACGTATGAACTCCACGAGTATCCGATCCCCCGTCTCTTTATTGTCCTTCCGCAGGACCCCTCAAGATGGGATGCCGTGGATCCTTTCTCGAACAAGTTCCGGCTCTACTTCTTGTGCGAGTGTGGGGAACACACAAAGTCAATTGACAGCAAGACGGAGATCCATGTCGCTAAGCATGAAGGATACGAAATCGCTCGACCCACAGAGTTCTTTCAACTGTACGGTTCTCATGTCTTCGCGATTCTGAAGATGCTCAAGTTTGGTATTTCTGTTGCAGGAGTGGCTGTGCCGGCTATCTCTCACTTGGTCCGCGCGGATGTCGTCGACCAAGCCTCTAGTTATCTAAAGCTACTGGAGGACATCGAGCCAATGATGGATCCTGTGATCGACTGGATGGACAAGGTCTCTGCCAACGAAGGCGAAGCTGTTGACGAGTTCGCCAAGCAGATGGAAAACAAGGAAGCCCTGGCAGGCGCCGATCTACGCAAGCTGGACACCTTCCTGAAGGTCAAAGATGGAGATAAGGTGCTGGGAAATCTGTATAGGACAGTTACGGACGAGGGACATGTAAAATGGGTCTGCATTGACCATTACCGCGAAAACTACCAAGAGAGTACGGCCAAGGACTTTCAGCGTATGCTGGATGCCGTGGGAGGATCGTTCGACAAGAGTCTTGGTCGAGTAGAAGTGACACTTCGGTCAAAAGTGTTGGCAGAGCAATTCTTTTCAGCGTTGGGAAAGGCTAGATCTGTCTACGAGCTCGATATTGTCTTCGACTGGGCCTGCACTACCAGTGATCTTGAACAACTAGAGGTTGCACTCAAGAAATCAAGGGTATCGGTCCTTCGACTTCATCGTCCACAATTTCGGACGGGTGTCTCAAAAATACTATCGACATCCTCACAGTACGATGTCATCTTTCGCATCAGAGATCTTCCTAATATGAAAGTACTTCATGTTGCTGTTGCAAAGGAGCACTTCAAGTTCCTCGGGATTCCCCAAAAAAAATCGACTCGTGTTTGCAAGATGTCCTGTGAGCTCCTACAAGGGTCTATGAAAGGGAAGGAGTTTGGAATACTAGTAGAGGCACTCAAGACCAACTCGACTCTGATCACTTTGGACTTGCAGGGTAGCTCGATTGGAGACGATGGAGCTCAGGCGCTGGCTGAGGCACTCAAGACCAACAAGACTCTGACCACTTTGAACTTGCAGAACAACTCGATCGGATCCAACGGAGCTCAGGCGCTAGCTGAGGCACTCAAGACCAACAAGACTCTGACCACTTTGGACTTGCAGAGCAACGTGTTCGGAAGCGATGGAGCTCAGGCACTGTCTGAGGCACTCAAGACCAACTCGACCCTGACTACTTTGAACTTGCAAAGCCTAAGTACTGCCTCTGGCGATATCGGAGATAAAGGGGCTAAGGCGCTGGCTGAGGCACTCAAGACCAACAAGACTCTGACCACTTTGAACTTGTGCTACAACTCGATCGGACACGAAGGAGCTAAGGCGCTAGCTGAGGCACTCAAGACCAACAAGACTCTGACCACCATGGATTTGCAGTACAACTCGATCGGAGACGAAGGAGCCAAGGTGCTAGCTGAGGCACTCAAGACCAGCAAGACGCTGACCACTTTGGACTTGCAGAACACCTCGATCGGATCCAACGGAGCTCAGGCGCTGGCTGAGGCACTCAAGACCAACAAGACTCTGACCACCATGAATTTGCAGTACAACTCGATCGGAGACGAAGGAGCCAAGGTGCTAGCTGAGGCACTCAAGATCAACAAGACTGTGAATCTTATCGAATGATATTATAGCGATCTTGACAAGATTTTCTAGGTCGCTCCCTTAGTGCATGTCTCCGGTCCAGCACTGACACTTTACTGTAGTCGTAAGAGTCCTCAAAATCAAGTGGAAAAAACACTAGACACCTTTCCACATCCACTGTTATAACCTTGTGTGTAAAATCTTAGCCAGCATGTGAGGACTTGGTATGTGTTGACGAACCTGGGAGCTCCCTCTTTTATCATTAAAATGCTGTAACTCTCCTAAAGTGCAAGATTTCCTTAGCTAAATAGTCATTAGAGTAGTTCTATTTGACCAAGGGAGAGCTGAAGCGGAAACCTGGTCCCTGCGGGCGTGTCTACCAGTCTTGGAGTGTCGACACGGTCCCATTCTTCTCGAACCGAGCAATCTCTTCATTGATCCATTGCATGTACGGGTGTACAAAGGTATAATACTGGAAGTTTCCCTTCGCGCCGCAGGCATCTTGTGTGACGCCGTGGCTGGTGATGCCCACAATCGAAATGTTCTCATTCTCACCAACGAACAAAGGCCCACCAGAGTCACCGACACAGACGCTCTGTGGGGTGTCCTTTGTGCAAAATTGACTGTCGCTGAGGAAAGTAGGATAGTGGGCCAGGCATACAGCCTTATCCTCGACCGTCAATTCAACCTTGCGAAGGACATCCGTTTCAGTGCCGTTGTTGTCGACATCTATCAAAATAGCAGTGGTAATCAGTATCAATACAGTCGAGTTTGCAATTACATGGAGGCGCCTAAAGTTGGCGTAATACGAACCTCCAAAGCCAGCAGCCACGATCTTTGAATCTGGCTGTGGATAGTTGCTGCCAATTTGCGGATATGGTCCCGGAAGCTTTTTGGGGAGGAAGACCAGCCCGATGTCGTTTATACCGTGGGCATACTGTGGATGATAAACGTGTGAGGTCTCCTCAGTTGGAAAGACTATGCCTGCGACCTCGACAGAGTTGTATTGAAAACGGGACTATTACAAGCAACAATCGGGAATTAGTGTATGTTGATTGTGGAAAGTTCATACCCTGTGAAGTCGTACCGTTTTCAAGCAGTGGGCAGCTAAACATTGTCGAATGAGGGTATGGTTAGCGAGGCAGTAACGAAAGATCTTTCTCCGACAACGCCGTTCCAGGTTGAGGATTACCAGTGAGAATGGTCTGGGGTCCGATGAGGGAGCCGGTGCAGCGGCCATAGCGAAACTTGAACTTCGCGGCGAATGGCAGCTCTCCGGTCTTAACAGGCTCGCCGCCAACAATTCTCTTCTGAATAGGAGAAGAGAACGTGGTAGCGGCTAGGGCCAAGGAGGCGAGGAGAGTTACAGTTGAGGAAATGCGCATGATTGGTAAGTGAGTATACTGAAGAAAAAAAGACGGCGCGAGCGTGCTGCTTTTAAGTACTGACACGCAGTTGCAACGCCACGCTTTGGCGTTTATCAAAATTCATGCTATATATAGAATGTTTTAGTGAGTTTGCTGAAGTTCGGTTACCCGGTCTATCAATAGGTCAGGACTGCCCTGAGACATCACCGATGACAACTCTAAATGCATTTGAGGTGAGGTACAAGTGAAGGATAGTATAGTCAGAAAACAATGTCTACGAAGCAGTTACTATGCCGACTATTTTTACAGATGGAGATCAGGACATCACGGTCAGAGAGGTTTGGATGGCCATGTAAAGCCAGAGACGCGATCATATTTCATATAATGCCTGTGAAGTAGTACCGAATTCAAGCAGTGGGCAGGTAAACATTGTCGAACAAGGGTATGGTTAGCGAGGCAGTAGCGTGCGAGGATTACCAGTCAGAATGGTATGGGGCCCGATGAGGAAGCCGCAACAGTGGTCATATTAAAACTTGAACTTTTGCGACGAATAGCAGCTCACTGGGTATAGCAGGTTCGCCGCCAACATTTCGCGTCAGAATACGCGACGAGATCGTGGTAGTGGCCAATAAAGCGATTTGTAAGTGGGTATGATTGAATGCAGTGACGAGAAAAAATATATGGTGCGACTGTGATGCTCTTAAACTCAGGCTCGCTGAAGCTACGCGGGCAGCGCGCCATGCGTGTGTGTTTCTATGATGTATGTAGACCTCGACCACTCAAGAACGTGGCTGCTGAAATTTGGACGAGACAGGTCAATGCAGCCTGAGACCGTACCCAGTACTGAGCACCGTCGCGGCCTTGGCTGTTGTGGACTTTTGAGTTCGACCCGTTTTATCTCATCTCACATTCCATCCGCCAATTTTTTTCCTCGTCCATTACGTAAATCCTGCATACATATGAAAAACATCATGGCCAAAAACTAATATCTCGATTCAGAGGACCATCATTTCGCACGAAGGATGATCCATAATGAATCGGCGCTTTGAGGGTGTAGGAAACCATATTTGCTTGGTGCAGTGTTTGCAGATCGAAGTCGATGCCCGGAAAGTCCAGGCGAGGTATGCGGCCATTTTCTCTTCGACCGAGCCGACTCCACAAGGTTTCGCACGGGTATAAACTACATACATATCGATTTCAACGAGGGAGAAGGGGTGTGTTCAAGATACCTTTTTCAGTACGCACGTTATAGCATATTCATCCTTAATAGGCATACGATTTTTTTAAGGATCTAGCAAAAAGTGCCGCTTAGGGAAACTGACTAAATTCGCCCTGCTCCTCTATCGTCCTCTCACCATGAGAATAAGAGACATGATACCTCATCCTCACAACCAGTGTGTCGGCTGGACAGCGAATCGTCATCTGTTGAGTTACCGACCTTTTACTGAACGGCGCAATGGTCTGTGCCGACTGCGGGTCCAGCTTCAACTGCAAATTCTTTGGTACTGCCACGCGGAACGTCAGAGACGATATGGCACTGTTTTGCTGATTGGAGAAATACGCCGTCATCTTAAAGACCTTATCGGATTCCACTTGCTTCTCGATATCGAGGTCGATCTGTAGTCCATTCTTATTAAGCAATTCAACTACGAAGAGCCAAGATCAAAATAATGAAAATTGTCAATAGCAGTGCGAGGATGGGGTATCGTTGTTTTGCAGAAAGAGGCCTTTTCAGTATGAGGGGTCAAAGGTTTCAACTTCTCACCAGTGATGGGTCCCTTTTCCTGTGGGTTCGCTCCAGTATTAGAGATAAATTCGAACTCGTCGAAGGACGAGGCGTTCAGGGATTGAGATGATGTTGCTGTAGAGGACGATGATCCGACAGAAACAGGGTTGACACTGGCAACAGCCGCAGAAAACATGTTGTAGTTGAGGCCACCACCTAAACGCCATCAGACTTGTATTAATATATGGATCAAAAACCAATTACAGCGCCATATCATGTTGTCATTTACCATTAGACTTGGAAGACGAAGGTGGACTGAGAGGCGCGCCATTGCTTGACTGGCCGAGATTGATGCTACCAGCAGCACCCCAAGATGGCGGTGGTGGAGTATCATTAAAGCTCAAATTCATGAGATCATCCATCAGATTTCCTGATGAGATAAAAATGAAACATTGGAAACTTGGTCACCAATATGCTCCGCATTGACGAGTGTAAGCGCGCAGAAACTATCAAGAGATATGCCCTTATTTACCTGTGGTTTTGGGTGTAGTGGCGGCAGTCGGGGAGCCATTTGAGGACGAGCCGTCAAAGTCAAGGAGATCAATCAGGGACGACTCCTTCTGCGTTGGAGTGGTGGCCTGTTGGCGGTCATTCCTAGCGTGAGACTCGCTGTCGGTGCCGTTGGGGAGATCCACCTTGACAAGGTTGCCATTCTTCACTTGCTCATACTGCTCAACAACATTGTTCAGGATGTCATTCAGCTCCAGCAGTTTGTCTATGATATTTCACAGATTCCAATGAGTTACGAGCAGTTTGGTCCAGGGTGCATCATAACGTGAACGCGTGTCCATCCCAGCCTTACCCATGTTTTCAGGGTCTTCGTTTTCGCTGATGAATCTTTGGATTTTGGGCTGTGCTGCCTTACAAGTTCCAAACACATCCTATCCATTCAAAAAAGAACTCGCAGTCAGCGGCTAGTAGACCATAAGGCGCAGACTTTAAAGGAAAAATCAAAGAAAAAAGAAGCAGTAATGCAGTACATCCTACCTCAAAGATGTCCCCACGCCCAATGATTTCTCCGGGCTTGACGTCGTTGAGCATCTCAGTAAGAAGAGTAGCTTTCTGCAGCAACTTTTCCAGTTCCACAGAAGCCTGCTCGACGTAGTCTGGTTTTTGTTCTTGCTCCTGCGAAAATGAAGGGTACCCCGTTAGCCTTTAGTATTCGTCGTCACATCGGTCGCTGTTCCAGCTTGATAACTGCTTTGCTTTTGGAATATCTTACATATCCCGTCATCCTCTTCACCAACTCATTGGCAGCCCGAACATCCTCTGGTCTTCCTCGTCTAATCAACTCTTGCAATTTCTATACACAGCAACAGAAAAATGGGAGCCTGATCGTTAGTTTTCCAAGCAAATAGGACCTAGTGAAATTGCTTTGCGGCGAAGCAAATCTAGAACTGGCACTTACGGCGGCTTGAGCAACGCGGTCTTCTTCTTCCAACTCGGCTGGAGACTTTAGAGACTACAATTGCATAATACGGAGGGTCCTGCATGTTAGTTTCAAGAGTTGGTGCACGGTAGCTGTAGAAAAAGAAATCCTTGACGACGAACGCCTTCAGTCAGAAATGGAACACCTACATCGACAGGGTTCAAAACTGCTGCTGCAGACTTTTTTGTCTGTGGGAATCTGTAACCCTTAAAGTTCAGTAACCGATGCATGTCTCTAATGTGGACGAGGTCCTCCTTGTACCTTGACGTTTTGCACAAAGTTGTGTACCATTCCTGAATCAGCTCCAAAATCCGTGTCTGTACTGGCGTCGGGACAGTTAGCGGGCGCTCAGGGAACCTGCGCACAAGGGCATTCAAGAACTCCTTGGTCGCAATCTGCAAGTGGAAAGGGTATCCGCAATTTTTGACACAGTTGTCTAGCAGCTAAAACGACGGAGGAAGAAAGGTGTTTAGCACAGCGGTGTAATTTAGCCATGCGATGCGGTATTCGAGTAAGACTGTTGTTGCTTGCACTTACAGTCAAAGCCAGCATGCCTACGTGCATGTTCTTGTTATTGACAAGCCGTACGATATAAATGGCTGCCTCACGAGGACTAGGAGTATGAGGAGATAGGTGTCGTGGGTGGGGCGTGTGAGAGTGTGTTTGAGCGCGTGTGGGCGCGAGAAAACAGAACGTCCAGGGAACGTCTCCTTGGACACTTACGTGTTCTTCTGCTTCTCCTTGATAACATCGCAAATCTCCAGGTTCAGAGCCAGATCTGGCTCGTAGCGGGAGGGATCGCAGGCACGCTCTAATGACCCGAAGGACAAGGGTGTTAGATTCAACCGAAAGGAAATTCGGTAGCAGCTGCGAATGCAATAAAAAATGAACACTCACCGATGTAGGTCTCGAGGATCGACTTTTGCCTGTAGGATTGGCCGTAGCTCATGGCGTGCTTGGGGTGTATGGGTGTGCGGGGTGTGTCCGGATGGCAATGGTTGCCCTGAGGTTTCGGCAGAGGATGCAGATGGGAGATGGTGTACAACGACGTGGAAAGAACATTCGAATCACTCTAATCACTCGAATCACTTGATCACTGGAATCACTCCACGTCGCACTGACCTACAGCCACCAACGGCGCTGACTTGTTGCACTCAAGCTAGTTTTTCCTCGACTCCCTCCTCGGTCCACAATTGCTGCCTCGCAATCCGCGATTCGCCAAACCATGAGAACTGTCAGCATTGGCAAGACCACACAGAAATACGTTGCTAGCACGACTCGCTGCGGAGACCCTTCTGAACACTGTTAAAAAAGTCGATCTACGAGCGCTTCCTTCTCCTGCTCGTTCTTAGTCCTTGCAAAGTTCAGCTGTCGACAGCCTCCGGATGTCCTGCAATGTGTGTCTTGAACTATAGCGCGCGGAAAAGACAACGGCAGTGAAGAAGTGACATATGGATGCGATCGAGTTCCAACGAGCCTCCCTTGATAATGTAACCATATGAAGCTTCATCGTGGTAATGTGCGTATTCAACTGCAGCATCCTGGCCCTGGCACACCCTCCATTAAGTACACATGAGATATTGTTGCAGCCTCCGTCTATACCCATGCTGGCCTGGCTGCTGCAGGAGCTATAATACTGGCCGCTCAGAGGCCACTGCCGTAATTCTGGTATGCTCGTGGACCGTCTGAGGCACTTCAGATATTGAAATTGAAGACGTGTCCTTGCCTTCTCCTAGGCACTATGCGATCTTCCTCTTGTCAAACAAAAGTCGCGTTAAAAAGTCATATCTGTTGCGTTTTACTAGAGAAGTATTTTGTATCGATACTACTGGTCATTATTGATATTCAATTGACGTCTGTACCCATCTTCAAGTCTCCTCATCAACTCCAAGTTTTCATTCAACCCAGAGGCAAGCCTACCAATAGCCTCCAACTTGGGCCAATGCTCCAACGCCCAGTCCACCTCGTCCGAACCCCACCCCGCCGCCCCACGAAAATATATCTTTGATAAACAAGTCAATGTTCTCAACACGTCAAGTCCCTCGCATAGACGTAAATCCAATCGCCTTTGCCGAACACTCTTGTTCGCTAGGGTCAGTTTCACATTAAGATCGGCATGTCTTGTCCATGCGTCACTCGCGCATATGGAACCTCGAAGATTGAGCCGTTCCAGCCACGTTAGCCGTGACAGCTGGGCTAGCACAAAGTTCTGTTGCTCATGTCTAGCGCGATCAGGTGTCTTGGTCTCGGGGTCGAGCTCGATCCGCAACCCTAGACCCTTAAGGGCTAAGCACACCCACGGCCTACCGTCCTCCATCATATCCAGCGCACGGATGCTGCTCCCTTGATACCAAGTCAGAAGAGCGCAGGAGCTCAAAATGGTTTGGACCATCCGACTCGACTCGACTCCAACAGGCATACCGAGCTGCAACGAGGTGAGTGTCTCAAAATGTCGTCTCAGAGTAGGAAACGACTGGACCTTATCCATGTCCAACCCATGAATATGCAATGTCTTCAACGGTTGGACTCGGTCCAGGACTAGCGTCATATCCATCTCGAGTGACTTGTCCTCAATGCACGTTTGCGGCGAGAAATCGAAATGAAGATGCAGCTCCAGTGACTCGAGCTCCTGTAGATACCCATTCCTGACCAGCTGCGCCAGACCCCAGATCACCCGGCGCGACATCTCGGACACACTGATGTCTTCAATGTCGAGCTGGTTGTTGGTGTAATCGTCCGCGTCAAAGTACTCGTCGATTAACCAACACAATGTCCTCAATCGTGGACATTGTGCCAGCAGCTCCACCAACTTGAACACACTCAACCCATGCACACCAAAAAGCGTCAACGTTCGCAAAAACGAAAACTCTGGCCAGGATCCTGCCTCGGGCGAATGCGTTCTATAGCCGGTCAAGTGCAACGACTCGAGTCTTGAGCACGCTCTCCAGAACGCGTTGGTGGCCTCAACTCCGATCCATGGAATATCAGGGGCGATCAACGTCTTCCATTTCGGGAAGAGTGTCTTGTCCGCCAACAGTGTTAAAACCTTGGATAGCAGGTCTGCGTCCCATTTGATCTCGATTCGTTGCAAAGTCTGATGGTGTCGGCGTAGAAACTCCAGGATTCGAGACCGGTCTTTGTGCAGTTCAGTTGAATAGAAGACCCTGGCATCAATATTTTGCTTGTCCTCACGAATTTCATTGTTAGGGTGATCGTCGTTGTGATCACCCTTCTCGTAATTGGTGTCTTCGCTCCAAGTGGGTGAGTGAATGAGTTGTACATGTTCCAATCGCGAATACGTTGGGCAAAGAAATTCGACTTGCGTTAAGCCATCGACAGCCAGTCGTCGGACTTGGGTTGCGAACATGCTTTGATGATGGAGGCCATTGCAATCGATATAAAGCAATCGTTCGACAGGTGGCCAGTACCTCTCCCATGAATAATACTGGGGAGACATGATTGTGTGGTAAAGGAAAGGCTCAAAGGACTCGCGCCAGGCTTGACACACGAGGATGCAGTGTAGCAGATCAGTTCGAGTGAGAAAGCTCCCCAAAGCTGCTCTGATCTCGGGCAGATCAAGCGCATGGCGACGGATGGAGCTGGACGGCAGAATGCGAGGGTGAACGAAGTACGGCGCATAGGAGGGAGGGGCCATATTTGTTGCAGACGGAATGGGAAAGGGAGCTGGGGGCGCGAGAGAGCGTCAGAGGTTGCAAATTTAAAGGACGGGTACAAATTTAAGTTTGGGTGTCTGATTCTCCTTCATCTGTGCCCAATTTTCTTGCAAGGCATTTTGCTTTTCATTGCAACTCTAGCCTCACTCGGGATACCCCAAACATCACATCAGCACGGGCATTTGCACTTATCTATCACCATCAGCAAGGGAAGTTGTCAGTATGTTTTAATTGAAGTACCCCTGAACCAAGTCAACCCGGAAAAAAGAAACAGGGTCAAGCCTTAGAATGACATCAAATTGCATTGCAAGTAAAAGTGACGCGGCCAGTGATACCCTAACTCCAACGGCTCACTTTGACGCGAGGAGAAGTCAGCATCGCATAGGACCTCTGTGCATCTTGATAATTGTACAATAACAGAGCATGTGCAGGGAGCGGGACAAGCTTTACTACGGTGGGTAAGAAAAACTGTCGGCGACTCTAAAATCAGTGTATGTGCATGTGCATGTGCATGTGCAAAGCCCTTGCTACAAACAAGGTCACTTCCAACGCCAGTGAACTAGATGAAGAACATCCGATCCATCATGTCCCTCTACAGAGGCCAAAGGGTAGAATTGTGTCAGAATGGTTGTAATAAAGCGATGAACTATCCCGGCATACGCAATTCTGTTCCTGCGATCTGTCGACTTACTGAGATTTTAATCTTGCTGAAGGAGTCGGGGGAATGACCTCCTGATCCGTTTCTGTCGTCACTACCACCATAGTCAAGATAGTATCGTCCTCGGAAAGCAAGCATGTGTGCATACTGGACCGCAGGCACGATGGAAACCGATTTCGGACAGCGACTGTAGACATGGCACAAGTTGAACGTCAGCGTTTGAAGTGCATCGGAAGTGAACTTGTTCTGATCGACCAAGACATGGTATAGCGTTGATCGTGAAGTTCCCTGCAGACCGGCATGACTTTGCAAGTCTATGGATATGGAGGAATGGAGCCAGAGTGGAGGCAATCAGTAAAATTGTATCTATTGTTAAGAAGTAAAGTGCCCAACAGCGACACGCATCCAAATAGCTTACAAAAGTCAAACTCGGTAGGGTGAGTGATCTTGGTGTCGATTACAGTGCCTGCGACGCAGTTGCCAGACCTATCCCTGTGCTGAGGATCTTTGGGGAAGAAGCGCGCATGGTGGCGCTTCTTGACAACGATGAAGGTGATCGGAGGCGCATATTTCGCATCAAGTTCCCGACAGGCAGCTTGAATCATCGGGATCTCTGTGCGCTGGATCTCGGGGAACTGTGTCTCGGCCACTCCATCTCGATAGAACAAGATCCGCTTGGGGTGGTGCCCAGTCAATCGCTTGTAATTCATGATGATGTCCTTTACCAATGCTTGAAGATTATCGATCACCTCCAGTCGTGCATCCTGTGCCTGTAATCGACCGAAAAACTTGAATCCATGGTCGTCATATGATGCTACCACTGATGCGACAGACATCCTGTCGCCCTCCCCAGGTCCTGGGTGACTCACATCCGCGCCGATGATGAGCGTACTTCGCTTCTCCATGAAGGGCATCTCTCTGGCGGCCAGCGTGCTGACAGTGCCTCCGAGCTTTGTGTTAATCTTGAGGCCGAGTAGGCGACAGTACTGATCGTTTGCCTTCTGGGCCTTTTGCCACAAAACGCATTGAGTCATAAGGCCTGAAGATCCGGTTTCGCAGTGCGCCTTGAGTGCCGGGTAGATTTGACCTTTTCCAGGCAGGATGGCCAAGAGAAGCTGAATGGGTTGTCCACACTCTCCGTTTGCCCTGCTTCGTGCAGTCTCTACCTCACGCTTAATGTCACCTTGGATCTGCGCATAGCAGATAGGAGGTCTAGTGTACGTGACATTCATGCCACTGCTCTGCAGAACCTGGACAAGGCGTCTCACAAAGTCCTCAACCCTACGTTGATCGATACGCCATTCGCCATCAAACACCACGATTGCCCATGAGTCCAGGCGTGCACCGACTCTGAACTGACTTCTCTGGTTGATCTGCCAAGAACCCTGCTTCGGGTGCTCCTGGACATTGTTTGCGAAGTCAATGACAGGTGAGGGGAGAACTCGAGCAGGCACAACAGACATTCGATCATCAATCCGAAGACCAAACTCCTTGATATACTGGTTGCGACCCATGTCGAGTTTGTCGAACGATTCCTCAATTCGCTTCATCCGCTCCATGGGCTTGACTGAGGTTGCCTTGATCATCACAGCCACCTGCTCTTCGTTGAGCTATACATTATTTTTAATGAGAAAGAGACGGCGTAAATGTGAGCATATAAGCGCATTGTAAACCTCGGCTTGCTTCCACATCCCCATGCCAAAGCATTGCTCAATTTGCTACATCGGCTACTCACTTTCTTCTTATAATGCTGGCCAGAAGCAATGTAGCACACCTCGGCTGGGAAGTACAGGGTGGTGTCCTTGCTCTTAACACCGAAGCACGGTAAGGCTGGATACGAAAGTCGCTTGCCATAGGTCTTCTCAAAGTACTCATCCACGCTCACTTTACGTGAAGTACCATCGTTTGTCGTCATGTCAAAGTAAATACGATCCGCACCCTTATCACTCAGTTGCATTAGCTTCAACCTAGAATATGAATATTTGATTAGACACGCATCCTACAGTTGACTCCACGGGCATCAAATTCCCCGTCGATATTAAACACCTACTTTCGCTTAAAGTCTGTCCTGTGGGTCACTGTGAAATAAGCGCCTTTCAGGATCTTCTCCACCTGCGAGAGGTCCCCCTTGCTAAGTCCCCTCCTGAGATCCAGATTACGAACAATCATGCGCATGACATCGACAGCATTGCCGCCTTTAATGAATGCTGTTGCCGTAGTGTCGATGTTGGCATAGATTCGATCCTGACCTGGGCGAATAGACTGAAAGATACCATTCCATTTCTCCAAGCCGCCGCCCAGATCGGTTGCTCCATCCGGAAGGTACACTGAACGGCCGACTATAGAGGTAGATATATATCTGTTTTAGTTGGAAATAATCAGTTAGCAAAGGCAAGTGAGAAAGCCGTAAAAGAATGTTATACCGTTGGCTTTCTCCGAAAATGGTTTATGGACCATGACAACATTCAACGCCTGGATGACTGTTGCGCATGCAGAAGTGAAGGGCCCTCGCTTTTCCAAGAAGCGATGCAGTTCCCTAACATCGATAGTTGCAACGAGCATCAGCTTGATGCGGAACGTGTTCCTCTTTGCGCCTTCCTTCGGGGGGCGACCACCTTCATCAGGTAGGTCTATCTATAAGTGACGTGAGGAGTGATGTGTCAATTTGCTAGATCACTATTGACGGCGAGTTTCCACTGATCATGGTCTATATTCTTCCGTGGTGCCTCCATTCTTGCCATCTTACCTCCATGGTAACGGCCTTTCCTACAAACTCCAGCTCCTTTGGCGCGAAGGCATTGCTGCGGCCATCAAATACTATCTTTGTCCCGGACTGGGCCACCGCGGCTGAGGTTTCAAGATGCCACCACACCTGAGTACGAAAGAGTCGTCAACTGCGTTAGATATATCACTAATACACTAGCGGCGGCATCTTTTTTTTTTTTTTTTTCAAAGACTGCTCGGATGCTTACCTTTCTCGCCTTGGGTGGAGGTACTTCGGGGGAAATATCGACATCATAATGGTAAATCGTCGATGCACTGAGCTGAAGAGACCAGAGCAGAGGGCACATGAGAGAATTCATCGGTTAAAGGTCAGAAAACCATAAGTGTACTCACATCCAGTACAGTGCTAACCAAGCTCACCTGGGATACTTGAAAAAAGTTGGCCTTGACTTCAGTGCGTGTTCCTGCTCTTCCTCCACTATCTGGCCTCAGTGTGTTCTCTGTCAAGTCCTGGGTTTGCCGAGTGTCATTCGTCGCCGCCGCCGCCGACGAGGCTGAGGATACCGCTTCGGTCGGACGTCTATTAGGGCGTTCAGTCGGACGCTCAGCGTGAGAGGCTCTATTGGATGCATATCTGGGTTCACTAGGCGGCTCCTCCTTTACGCGAGCTGATGTTGGAGCGGGCGGGGGTCCTGAGGAGATTGGCATCTCAACCTTCACCCGCACAGAGGCTTGATTGGGAGCAATGTCCCTCAACGAGGTGTGCCGGTCGTAGGTCGAGCGATCGTCGTCTGGCTCCCTCTTGGTGCGCTTTATCTCCATCCTACCGGCGAGCTGGTCTCGCCCGTTCGACATGTTGGCAGGCTGTGCTGTGAGGTGTTTCTGTTGGCAGCGTGTGCGGTCGTAGGTGGGTGTGGCAGGCCTTGATTGTGTGCTGGTGTCTTCGTTTGAGTCAGCTGTGACTGGACAAGAGCAAATGGACGACTGAAAACAAAGTAGTGGAGTTGAGCTGGGTGCTGCGATAGTAGAATGTGCTCCAGTGGTAGGATGTCCAGCTGAGAGAGTGCGATGACAGAGAGAGGGATAGTTGGAGTAATGAAAGCGATGGGCCGATGAGCTGGAGAGCGAGCGAGCGAGAATGAGAGGAAAAGGGTCAATGAGGCAACAGAACAAAACCCAGAGGCGGAACACCACCTAAAAAAACGAAGCAAAGGAATGGAACCACAAAGCCTCAATAGTTTTATAGTGGTGAGCCAGCCTCCCACATCTGCGAACCAGAACGCTCTATCGGTCTATCGGTCTCGCGGCTACCCCACCTCCCGCTCCTGGAGTCTGCCCTCTCGGCAAGTCAAATCTAGAGGTATTCTTCGCTGAGAGTGCACAGTATTTGTAGTGCCATCAAGGAGGGTCAGTTGCGCGCTAGGAGAGCTGTACATGAATCAAGCAGCTAAAATCCACACGCCAGCTCTTACAAGGTTGTATGCATAGTTTGCTGTGCGTGCTGCTGAGCATCTTTCTCGCCCTTGAGGCCTGCTTGGCAGATGGAGCACCGCAGTGTGAACCTAGCCAGATCAGTGAATTTGTGCGCCTGCCAAAGGAGGAAGAAAAATACCACTTAGTGCACGATAACATTAGTGCACTCCACATGCATCGCCGTTGAAACAGCACGATTGCCGAGCCGAGAAACATACCGCCTTCAATTTAGCAGCCAGCTGGATTCCTGCAGCTAATACGTCTTCAGCTCCCGCATCGAACTGGGTCTGATCGCAGTCAGCTGGAATTTCAAGGCCAGGCGTGAGTGCAACTGCATCATAATCTATTTTGGCATTATGACCCAAAGAATGTTGTGGTCAGGGGCTCAGGGCAGAGTTTTTACATGTCGTAGATCATCTTTGCCGTCTGTGCGTTTTGAGCCAGACTTACGGATGCCACTACAACCAAAAATGATACCATCAACTACCATGTTAGCAAAGCGCCTCGACAAGAACATCATGGTTTCATATCAATGGACACAGGCGGCATTACTTACCTATACATCACCAGCGCCCGCTGGCTATATTGTCCTTCTCCTATAATCGCATTGTATTGTTGACGAACATCAGGCTTCGGAACGTGTTTCCATGCATCCATTTTTCAAGTTCTGTCACGCCAGGTTCAGCATTTTTCACGAACCGAAGCGATCTACCCTGTTTGTCGATACATCGATACTGTCGATCTCTATTAAGACAACATGAGCACGGTTAACGTTGATTATATTTACAGCACCATGGACGACCAACTCAACATGTGATGCTCGTTTACCAATCTTGAAGTGCTCAGAGAATATGGCAAGTTCTATATGGGGAGAGGGTTTTTTTTCGAACAGCGTTAGAGGCAAGGTTTGTTATGTTAACTGCGGCGACTACGTCTGGCGCCCATTACCAATTGCGCCACCCCAGCTATTCTCCCTCCTGATCCATTCGCAGTATTCCTGCCTCGGTCGGCTAAACGAACCCAAGTATGCTACACGTGTAAGTATAATGACATCCTCAAGGTAGAGTACAGCATCCCATAGCATAGGGCAATGAGCTGTCAACAACAACACGAGTTACCCGAGTACTACGTCCGGGTATGTATCCGGGTTTGCCTGTATGGCCTGCGCTACAATCTGTCGAAGGGCCTGGACATTACTCTTCATCGAGGGTTCCACAGTGTATGCAATTGCATTAAACAGACAGCTGTTGTCGTCTGCCACCTCCTATTCCGAAATGGTTTCATGGCATGGCCACTGGTCAGTGAGCGGAAAGAATGAAACTACAGGTAGCACGCCTAAGGAACACATACCCTAACAACCAGCAGACCCTGGTCTCTAATGCGAACAAAGTCTAAGGTATCATTCGCCGCAGCAGGAAATGACGGTGCCGCGATGGGAGATTGAGCCGATTTGTAAGAGGAATCGACAGTCGAGAGAACTTTTGCAGCAGAGGCTCGAGACTGGAAAGCTGATTGGCCCGCTCCAGGTTGCACCACGGGCCGAGACCCGAACGCAGTACTACCTGACGCTTGGTTTGCTGTTGGGATACTACTGGCAGCAGCGGTGCTTGCAGAGGGCGCGACTGTCGATGCAGATAGGGCGGCTGGGCTGGTCGAGGCAGGAGTGCGGTACGATTGAGATGGCGAGAAATCAAAGCCAGAGTGTGACCCGTCGGTTCTCTCGGAGATGAGTATCTGCTCACCATCCCTTATCCCAAGACTGTCCAGAGTTGCGCTGGCATTGGAGTTGTCGATAGACAATGGCTTGGGGGGATAGCCCGTCTTCACTGTGTAGAACACGGTCGCGGTAAATTTCCATAGACAAATGCACAGCCCAGATCAGACTATGGATAAAAAATGTCAACTGCGTCTTACACTCGAGCTTTGCTGCATCCGTGTGGATTTCTCTCGCGATCTCGGTCTATGGGAGGCGACGAGCAGGCAGTGTTAATTCCCTGGTTCGACTCCAGTCTGTTGGCAAGGTCTCATCCATGGTGCCTTTACAAGCAATTCTAGCAGTGTGGACTGTGCGGTCATGCTCGCCAGGGTTGCAATGCCCTCTTTGTGTCTGATGCGAATCCTCATTGTTTCTGTCGTGGGTGTGTATGTGTATGCGTGTAGTGTTCGTGTGTGTGATGTGATGTGATGTGTTGCGAGGCAGAGTTGGCGGATGAAGATGCTTCACATCTGCTCCCCTTGTCGCGAGCTCCCCCTTTTTGTTTATAAGAGATTTATTGCGTCAGAGTGTGTGCAAAAATTCAATACTCCCCACCATAGGAGTCGCCGCCGATCAAAAGGATATAAAAATGAATACTTTCTGCAAGTACAAAAGTTACATCAAAGGGGAGAAGGAGAGAGAAGAGAGAAATATAACAGGTAACAGGGTAGAAGGGGTCCAAGCAACGTAGAGTACAAAAGAAACAAGAGAAAGGAAATCAAGTACAGTGTTAGGTGGGGAAATTAGTGTCCGTCGTCAGGTCTGCTGCGGGTGTAGGCGGTTGGTGTCGCGCCTCCCTTTTGCGTCGCTCCTCCATCTGTGCCAAAACTTGAGTGAGCGCGATGTCAACGGCGCTTAGAACTCTCGTGTTGTCAAAGATCTGATTCTCACGGATGAAGGCGAAGTGGTGACGCCAGATGGTGGCCAAGATGGATCCGAGCAGGAGGATGATGGGTACGTTGTTGAAAGGTGTTGTCGCGAGCTCCCCCTTCCCCCTGGACCAAGCGTCCAGTCACGAGACCAGCCATGACAAATCCTGGGCCATTAGTAATACCAATACCCTGTCAAGGATAAAACCACGAACGCCAGGCTGCGGCCCTTTTCTCCCTTTTCTCACTCTCTTTGCTCTGCTCTCACGACTCTCTTCGCTTCCTCACTCCCTCTCACTCTCGATTCGGGTCAATTCAAGTCCACTTCCTTCTCATTCACCACAACCAACCGTCGTCACCCCCCTGCCTGCTATCCAACAATGGGTCGTCGTCCTGCTCGGTGCTATAGGTACCAAAAGAACAAGGCTTACCCGAAGTCTCGCTTCTGCCGTGGTGTCCCAGACCCCAAGATCCGCATCTATGACCTCGGTCGCAAGAAGGCTTCTGTCGACGAGTTCCCTCTCTGCATCCACCTGCTCTGTGACGAGAAGCAGCAAATCTCCTCTGAGGCCCTCGAGGCCGGCCGTATCTGCGCCAACAAATACATCTCCAAGATGTCTGGAAAGGACTCTTTCCACATGCGTGTCCGTCTGCACCCCTTCCACGTCATCCGCATCAACAAGATGCTGTCCTGTGCCGGTGCGGATCGTCTCCAAACCGGTATGCGTGGCGCTTACGGAAAGCCCTACGGCACCGCCGCCCGTGTCGACATTGGGCAGGTCATCTTCTCCATCCGTTGTAAGGACAACAACAAAGCCGTCGTCATCGAGTCCCTGCGTCGTGCAAAGTTCAAGTTTGCAGGACGCCAAAAGATTATTGTCTCCAAGAAGTGGGGCTTCACCAAGTTGTCGCGAGCAGAGTATGTCAGCGAGCGTGCTGCTGGCCGCCTTCAGCCCGATGGTTGCTACGTCAAGTATCTGAATGAGAAAGGCTCCCTTTCCGACTATTTTCAGAGGTCTCTCCGCACCAAGGCTTAAATGAACCCCCAAGGGCTCGTAAACCATTGCTTGGTGCGTTTGGATAGCGCATTGTTCCCTTCCGCAAACGTCTGGCGCTCCTCAGGAGGCATTTGCAGCTCGAAGGCAACCCACAACACAGACAGAAAAAACTTGTACCTGAAGCTCCATTTTTGCCTCTCTCTTGTGTAATGCACCCATGTTCAATAAAGACGCCTGTGCCTTCCGCCTGATTCGACCACTGGACCTGTGCAGCTATGATTACCTTTTGCAACGTGGAGATGGTTCATCTCGTGGGAACTTCAGCACTGACGGACCTGGTCTGTGCCTCTGCCCCGAGGGTCAAAGACGTAGTCACTCAGCAGCGGGGCTTGAACTAGACAACAGTAGTATGAACACGACCAGTGGGGAAACTCAGGAAAGCCAGCCTAGTGTGCGGCGAGAGCGAACACATCCATTGCCTTCAATTTAAAAGAGCAGTAGTACAGAAGCCTGGCAATAAACAACGCTGGAAAACCCTCACAACCATCTCATCCTTTCATTGTTGTTCCCTTCCATTCACTGATCATTCCCTCAATCACCTCCGATTCTTTTCTTGTATCCTTGTTCCCTCTGGTTCTTTGAATTGAGCAATGTCCGACTTCCAGAATTCTCCCAACGGTCCTAATGTCATGATCGTCGGGGCGGGGCTGGCAGGCCTTCTCCTCGGCATCCTTCTGGAGCGGGCCAGTATCCCCTATGCCATCTATGAGCGAGCTTCCACTGTGAAGCCTCTAGGTAATTGTGCTACGCTGCACGGGCTTGCAATAGCGCGGAAAACAAAATGAGACAAAAGGTCGGGGCAAGAGTGGTGAACGCCAAAACGGCCGCAGACCAGAACACAAAAGTGTGTCTCTCACGCCTTGTCCTTTCCTGAATTAGGCGCCATTATGTCTCTCAACGTGAACATCCTGCCAGTCTTTGAACAATTGGGCCTGTATGAAGAGCTTATGGCGGTCAGCTTCACCAGCCCAGGCATGCACGTCTACAACGAGAACATGGAAAAGATTGGCTTCCGAGGCAACCAGGGTATCAAAGAAATGTACGCCCTTACTAACGTCGATTACCATTAAAAAACAAGGTGAGCTTTGTTCCTGAAATCGAACATTCGCTGACACGCTGCTCGGGTTTGCACCTTTTTTTTTTTTTTTTTTTTTGCACGTGTATAATTTAGGGTCGGCTACGATTATATTGTGTTTTCTCGCCCAAAGCTCTATGAGCTGTTGCTAGCCCAGATTCCCACCGACAAGATATTTTTTGGCAAAAAGATCCTCTCAGTCAAGCATCCATCCACAGGGGGCGTCATCATCAACTGCTCTGACAGCAGCTCTTATCTTGGAGACATCCTCGTTGGTGCTGACGGTGCTTACAGCGCAGTTCGTCAAAGCGTCTACAAGGACATGCAAGAGAACGGCGAGCTGCCCTTCAAGGACACACAGGGACTAAAGATTGGCTATTTGACCATGGTTGGCACAACGGACCCAATGGACGAGGAAAAATACCCAGAGCTCAAAGACGAGTTTACGCACTTTCGTTTTGTCGTTGGAAGAGGCAAACCGTATACCGTGAGTAGTGCTTTAAGATAGGCACTCGGTCGTTCGTTCTTTGAATGCTATGGATGACTAATGGCTTCCCGCTGTCATATCTAGTGGAGCACGTTCACGGTTCCTGAAAAGAAAGTATGCTGGGGTGTGCAGGTGCAGCTGGACGCCGCAACCGCGGAAGACAAGGCGTTCAGGAACACGGAGTGGGGTCCAGAGGGCAATGAGGCCATGATCAAGGAGATTTACAACTTTGCCACTCCCTATGGTCCCCTCGGCCAATTCATTGATGCGACCCCTCGCGAGCGAATCTCAAAGGTCTTTTTGGAAGAGAAGAACTTTGAGACCTGGCACCATAAGCGCGTTATCTTGATAGGTGATGGTAAGACGAACTGACCCTCATGCTTGACGACCGGGCACTATAGTACCAGCTTCGCCGGGCCCATGCCAGTCAAAGCATTTGACCTTCTAACCCGCTCCACACCCTCAACTTTCTTTTGCTACTGCTCTTTATCTACGCTTGATCGTGGCTCTTGCGAAAAAAAATAACCGCTCAGCTGCGCACAAAGTAAGCCGAACGCCTGAACATATTAATACCCCAATAATCCACCATGTGCGCTGCAGATGTTGAAGATATTCCATGAACCTTTTGCTTTTGTAGATGCTCCCAAGTGCAGGTCAAGGTGCTGTCAATGCGATGCAGGATGCTGTCATCCTGGCAAACTGCCTCTATGAAATCGTAGATAACCCCACTAGTAAGAACATCACCGCGGCATTCCAGGATTTTAAGGACCAGCGGCACCCCCATGTCAAGTTCCAGTTTGATTCCAGCAAATTGATGGCGAAGGTCATCTTTGGACAGGTAATGTTAGCGATGCTATTGCTACCCCGTTGTCCCTTGAGGCAAGTGTCGCAAGATGCTCACGCAACTCTGTCCTTTTGGGTCGCTTTTAACTTAGACGTGGAGTGAAAGGCTACTTCGAAGGATCGTCTTTGGTTACCTTCCGGAATCCATGCTTCACAGGGACACCATCAAAGCAGCTGCTTACCGCCCCCAGTGCACGTACCTGCCTCTTACTCCTAACCACGGCACGCACCCTCCTCTGCCTCAGAAGCCATGCAGGCGGTATGAAGAAGAACAGAAACAACTGCAAACCAGAGCAAAACAAGCTGCGGCACTTTAGGTTTAAATAAAGTGCCTCGCCTCTTCAGGAGAAAGAAAAAGATCCTCAACCCGTGTTGGCAAATCTACGTAGTCTATGTTCAATCATAAGGAGGATGTTAATACACGGAAAGTCGCCACTCTTGATTAATGCGATGAACTGAGCGAGTGGCCTCGGGCTAGGGACCCAGGAAAAGGTAGCTGATGCTAACAGCGCTCATTTGTGGTTTAATTCGCCAGCATGCATGTACACTTGTTCTCAAAACAAGATGATCAGAGAGTGCATGGTCGCACAAGAAGTGAGTGCAATCCCAGCAGCTGTTTGGTATTGTACTCGGCGTGCATAAATGCCCGCTCTTACAGTAGTAAACATTGAGGCTCCATAAGAATAAACGTCCTGTTGTTGTGCGCCCTATGGATCTTGCCTCGTCCTCGTCCTTCATTTCGAATTGACATTCAGTACTTTTTCCCCGTTTTCTTCTTCCATCCATTCGTTCCAAGCATTCACTTTCACAGCCGATTGTCAGTTTTGTCCTCACCAAACCTTCTTTTTTTACCTCTGAATTTGAACATGTCCGTTGAAGAGGAGTACAAACCCGCCAGTCCACCCCGAGTGATCATAGTTGGAGCAGGCATTGGTGGCGTCTTTCTCGGCATTCTTCTCGAACGGGCCAATATCCCATATGAGATCTATGAGCGTGCAACATCTGTGAAGCAGCTGGGTGAGTACACCGATCGGACATTTCCATGTTGCTGACAGCGGCTGCTGCAGGCATGAGTGCCACCATGCAGCTTGGTAGTAGCTGTGCGACATACATAGATGGATTACACGAAGCACTCAAATCTTCATGTTCTTCCTTTTGCAGGCGCCATCATGTCCTTGAATGTGAACATCCTTCCTGTATTCGAGCAACTGGGGCTGTACGATGAGTTGATGAAAATCAGCTTTACCAGCCCGGGAATGCACGTTTACAACGAGAGCATGAAGAAGATTGCTTACCGTGGCAACGAAGGCATCAAGGAGCTGTAAGTGTTTGTTCTTTGCGCTCAGTCTCCTGCTGTTCTCCCTCTCATTCGATCTTTCTCGTGCTTACTGATGCACACGTTTTTGAGTACACATTCCTGTTTTTCCTGTCGTCGCGTGTTGAATTTCAATTTCAGGACACGGCTTCGACTGATCAGATTTCAATCCGCACGCACAGAGAACCATGCAAAGAACATTAAGTTCCCTTGCCTTTTTCCCAGCAACTATTTTGCACACCTTCGATCGCGCTCTTGTTTATCTATCGTTCTCTAAGATGCTGCTCTCAATAATCGAAACACCGACTTCATACAGCAGCAAAAAAGAAAAAAATCTGACATTTCTCTCTTCCCGGTGATCCGAACCGTTAGCGTTGGCTATGATTACGTTGTCTTTTCCCGTCCACGGCTCTATGACATGCTTCTCTCGCAATTGCCTGCTAGCAAGGTCCACTTTGGCAAAAAAGTGCTCTCCGTCAAGCATCCTGAGGAAGGCGGTGTGCTTATCACTTGCTCCGACAACAGCTCCTACCTCGGAGATATCCTTGTCGGCGCTGATGGCGCGTACAGTGCCGTCCGTCAGAGTCTGTATCGCCAGCTGAGCGAGAAGGATTTATTGCCCGTGAAGGATTCTCAGGGCCTGAAAATCGGATACATGACCATGGTGGGAACCACTGATCCACTGGACGATGCTAAATATGCGCAACTTCAGGACGACTTTACCCACTTTTCGTTTATTATCGGAAAGGGCAAGCCGTATACCGTAAGGAGAAGGAAATTCGTGCCCGCATTACTACCCCCCCGGGAGACAAAAGCAGTGTATTATAACATGGTGTTCAATCAAATATTCGTGGCTCTCTTCTGTCGTAGTGGAGCGTCTTCACGATTCCAGATAAGCGTGTTTGCTGGGGAGTTCAGATGCAATTGTCCGCCGCAACCGCAGAGGACAAATCCTTTAGGAACACCGAGTGGGGTCCCGAAGGCAATGAGGCCATGATCAAGGAGATTTATGACTTTGCTACCCCCTACGGTCCTCTTGGCCAATTTATTGATGCGACTCCACGCGAGAGAATCTCGAGGTATACTTCACGCCTCACTGGACGCCTCACCTCACCAGCTGCCTGCTTTGTGAGTTTCCGACCCGACCCTTGTCGCTAACAGGTTGTCCGTCATTTGCTCTATGTAGGGTCTTTCTCGAGGAGAAGCTGTTTGAGACGTGGTTCGATGGTCGCGCAGTCTTGATCGGCGATGGTAAGATGGTCTTCAATGTAAATTATAGTCACACATTTTCGCATGCTCACATTAATATCGGCAATTCTTGATCTATGCTCGACGTTCACAGCTGCACACAAGGTACGTATGTTTCTCCTACTGGCTTTCTCTCACGCACACTCTCAAACCTAATGTTTAACATCCTTAATATCACCTCCATATCTCTCTTGCAACCCAGATGCTTCCTAGTTCGGGACAGGGCGCCGTGAATGCCATGCAGGACGCTGTGATCTTGGCCAATTGTCTTTACGAAATCGCCAACAACGCCTCGACTGAAAACGTAACCTCCGCCTTCCAAGACTTTAAGGAACAGCGATACCCTCACGTTGTGCAGCAGTTTGATGCAAGTAAGACCATGGCCAAGGTCATTTATGGTCAGGTAAGGCTCAGAAAATGACGCCTGAGAAGGACTTTGGAACAGAGAGAACAAGCGCTTTTCATTAATAATCCATGATACATGATAGACTTGGGGAGAGCGCCTTCTGCGCCACATTGTGTTTGGCTATCTGCCCCAGTCCATGCTCCACAAGGACACTGTCAAGGCAGCCTCTTACCGACCCCAGTGCAACTATCTGCCCTTGACGCCTAATCATGGTACATGCTCCGTCCTGCCTCAGAAGACCTCCAAGAGGTATCAGGAGGAGCAAGAAAAGGCCTCTTTGGGCCAAAAGTGAGGATTAACAAACATGACACCATTCGCGACCTCATAAATAAAGACATGCCAATATATAACTAGACATTAAAGCTGAGAATTGAACAGAGCACGATGGAAGTAGAGTCATGAAAGAGAGGGCCAGTAACCCTAGTGCAAGGGTAGAGCATCAAAGCATTCGCTCCTCTGCGAAATGGTAATTGCTGCCTTGTTTTCCATACCCTATCCAGCTGAAATAGCTATCCACGTCTCCGCATGATCACAGTCAGCTGAAGTTCTAAACGGTAGCTCTCCAGGTGCTTGTCGTGTTGACATTTCTGCGAACACACTGCGCCTTTTCCTTCGGTATTGTGGGTTGCTTTATTGCATCTGCTGAGCGTGTGAAGTCCTGAGGCTACTTCCTCTAATTATACGCGCAGTCCGAGTTGGTGCTCCATGACTGTGTGCACATCCACCATGTCAGTTGACATCTCGGGAACTAATATTTGTTTTTCAAAGAAAAAAATCAGAAGCGTGTGAGTACCCACACACGCACTATCTCCATAGGCAGCTATAGAGTGCCTAAGGAAAAACAACAGATAGCAAACCGTCGACTTACCGTTCAGGAAGTCCTCAAAGTCGATGGTCTCATCCTTGCCGTTCAGAATATCCAGTCCCAGATTTGAGCGTTGAGGGAGCATAGATGGTCCACGGGCTTTGACAACTAAGGACCGCTCCATTGCCATCTTGATAGGAGCATGCATTCCGTACATGTTACGGGCCATGTTCATCTTCAATTCCATTTGTGTGTTGTCCCACTGTTTTGCATCGTATCAAGAGTCGAGATCAGAGAAGAAAATCCAGGCACCCGATGATAGGGCAGACACAGTAGACGGCAGGAAAAGCAAGAGCATGTGAGTTTGTCTTGTTCCGTCAGGTCTATAGATTCCAGCTGCACTCCTATCTAGCCGCACACCAAAGTCTGCAGCAAATGCCTCCGTCATGACAATGATCATCGCCTTGTTTTCCTTACCTCAGCAAGGCGGTTCTCGAGGGGGTGCTTTTCAGTGACCTCGCTGGCAATCTGTCTCATGCCAAAGCGCATGGTGTCATGGAGACCATAGGAGTTGGACGTATCCAGAACCGAGGCCGATCCTGCGCTTGTGGATTTGCTTGAAGGCGCGAGGCGGAGAGACTACGTTGGGTGGAGGCGTAGCGAAAGAGTGGATGTCCTGTTAGTTATCTCTGTCCAGACTTTGAGGTATGACCAATTCCTTCGCAATTCAACTCTCCATTCCGCTTTGCTCCTCCCGCTTATCATCATACCATGGCTGGGTAGCTGATATATAGTTCTGGGTGATGGTGGAGGTGGAGGTGGAGGTGAACAATGTTGGTGAAATGAATAATGACTTTCTGACTTGCTCCCTAACGCAAGTGCATTTGACGCGTAACAGAAAGCAGTCATCCAAGTCCGCGCACTACGTTCCAAAACGTCACTGTACCTGAAAGCGGTGGCATCCTTACACGCACTCAATCGCGCCCATTCGTATTTTTGGTTACAGAGTCTAAGATATCCATAGCATTTTTGTCGGTATTGATACATACTACGTTTATTTCCTATCCTCCTTGCCTGAATTCGTACCATTGAACGCCTTGCCTTCACCAGGCGCGTCCCCATTCTTCATATCCGAGGATAGAGATGTGACGGATGATCCAGCAGATGTAGAGGTGGAGGCTGTCTTGGCCTGCTTGAGAGCCTTTGCGATTGCAGGCGAGGACTGGTTCGTGACCGGAAGGTATTCAAACTTGCGCGAGTCTAGCTCTAGGGTCACAGGTCCATCGTTTGCAATATTGACCAGCATCATTGCGCCAAACTCACCGTCTAGGGAGAAATATACGGGCCAGTGAGTAAGCTCCCTCGACGAGAAACAAGGCATGTACAACACTGAAACTAGACGGAAACAAAAGAGACGAGGCAATACCTTTAATCCGATCGGCCTGGTAGGCCTTCCGGAGTCGATCCAAAAATTCATGGTACATTTGCTTGGAAGTATCTGACTTCATTGAGAGGTGAAAGTCCGGTTTGCTACCCTTGATCACTTGTCCGTAAAGTGTGAATTGAGATACTACAAGAATGAAACAGATATGTGAGAGGTGGAGCGCTATGACGGGGTCGAATATAAACGAGTAAGGCTCAGTGCAAATGCATTTAGCACCTTACCACACAAGATTTCGCCTCCAATATCGACAACACTCTTTGCCCACATCTTTGAAGGCTCCTGTGGCGCTTCCGAGTCTTTAGCAGCCAAGGCATTGTGTGCTGAATCAAATACTCGGACACTGAGCAACTTGCGCACCATAAAATCCAGATCTGCAGAAGTGTCGTCGACAGAGAGGCCGATCAGGACACACAGTCCTTGCTTGATCTTTGAGATTTGTTGGCCATTGACTACGAGTGGGAGAGACAGGGTAAGTATTCGCGATTGTGAAGAGTGTGATGGAAATACCGCTCAATGCCGATGATGATCAGTTTTCTCACCCTCAACGCTGGCTTGAACGACTCTTTGCAAAACCTGGAAGTGTGGAGATCGCAGAGCAGGAGTGAGTAAGCGAGCGCTCTAATCAAGCGATCTGCTTTTCCTCATGGCGACATTCAAGCAGATGTTCCTGAAAGTCAGGTCGTAGCTCATTTTGCTTCCATGAATCTTACTGCTCGCATGTTGGTGTATTTGTCCTGAAGAAAGAAGTTCACAGTACACAGCCAACTAGACTGCGCCGGTTTTAGGTGCCTGTGCAACCAACATCCAGGTCCGCAAAATTCGTTGTGACTCACGGTGTCACCTCCCCTTTATAACCGACACTCGTATCCCAGGCCGTAGTTGACGAGCGTTTTGACGTTGGTCCTCTCATCGGTTCTATGAGGAACTTGGGGGGGGGGTCTGGATACGGTTAGAGTCGATGGTGGTTGGGCTTCAGTGCTTGGCACCGCGTGCAGAGCCCTCTCTGTACCAGTCTTGTCGGTGCGCCTCTGCAGTATGTTTGTTAGAAGACGGCTTGCTGCAATGATTTATTTGCAAGATCCTTCGCAACCATGCGCAACACTTTAACGTGTCGTGAAGTGTGGCTCTTGCGACGATGGCTTGCCTACAAAAAAATCCTGTGGAATCGGAACAGGTAGTGATATAAACTGGGATACCAGTTGCTGCACAATTGAAATGCCCTTCTATTAAAAAAGAGATACAACAAGCAGTGTCAATAATCATCAAGACCCAAGTATGCTCATAACACCCGAGCCAGAGAAGCACACTGGTACATATATACCTCTAACGTGTCCAGGTCGCGGCCTTGCAGATGCTCGTTCACGAACCCCAGTGCCAACTTTGCCGAAGCCCTGAACGTCTCAACAAACGTTCTTGCCGATTCTTGTCCTGCCTTTGCGTCTTGTCCCTGGTCTTGACCCTGATGGTACAACAGCGGTATAAGCAGAGGATCTACGTCAAACACCTGGTCTGTCTCCACGGCGGAATCCCTTTCTTCATCAATGGCACCAGGCTTCTGGGCTCTCCTCAATATCTTGGCAACTCGTTGGAGAGCAAAGCCCAAAATCAAACACATTGTTTGCAGGATTTCGATTGCCGCATCCGCCTGCCGATGTTCTGATTGGGACGGTGCGGAGTACGTCGTGCTTGATTCTGTGGTGGCATTGCAAGAGACACTGGCCCTGACGAGTGTATACTGATGCGCGAGCTCATTAAACATGTCTGCGCAGCTGGAAAGTGAAATTTCGTCTCGTGGAAGTGCAATGTACGAATAGGCACCGTTATGCATTGCGCTGACTTGCTGGCGGTGAGTGAAAACGCCAGAAGACAAGAGCTGGAGTGTCGTAACTGCCAGCTGGGTGGCCTGGAGGTACTCTTGGCGGAGGGAGCACCACCGCAAATGGAACGACCTGTCGATCTGATAGGCCTCGATCTCCTAAAAAATACGCGTGTTCAACAGGCTTATTAGTTTTTGAAGCTTTCTGGTCTAGAAAAAAAAAGGGCGACAAGATGGTTAATGTTCACTTTACCTCAAGATGGCCAATGATGTACACGTACATCTGTTGCTGTGAATACAAGTCAAGCTTATTCGAGTCAACATCCTCCTCCATCGCCGTCGCAGAAAACGCCCGTGCCTTTGCCTGTAATGAGCTCTCAATCAGTGCCACGGTCTGCACGCTTGTCAGCCAGAGTGCATGAGGCACACTTAATACTGCCTTCTCTTGGTTCTTCAGTGCCGTCAAGGCGAGCGAAGCCCAGCCGGCCTGTAAAGAGTACCGACCCAGTTGATACAACTCCCATTGGTTTCGGGTATAACGCTCTGTCGTATCAATCCGACCGAATTTCTCGAGGAGAGGCGTTAGGCGCGATTCAAATGTCCTCGTCTCGGCAGCGAATCCTCTATAGAGAGCTGCAGAGGTGAGAAGGGTCCGGTAGACCAGCATCTGCAGGTCATTTAGGAGGGCGTTAGATCATTTAAACGCCGATTGATCTTCGCATATCAAAATGATGTATGGAGCTGTAGACAAAAAAATCTTGACTTACAAAAGTCTGGGTGTCTGGCGCGTCGACGTGAGCTTCTAAAAGATTTATGGCCAAGTCCTCTAAAGCATGCATTTTCCTGGGTTGCTGCCGAGCCATGTGCAACAGTGCCTTTGCCTGTAAAACAGACACATCTAAACGCATAAAATCATAGCATTAAGAAAGCTCAGTCACTGTACCTCTGGTGGGAGGAGTGTACTCTACTTGGTCCCGCAGTTAGTAGCTCCGCTTACCTTTGTAAACGCCGATCCATCCGAGCAAAGTTCTCAACACTTTGTCGACTTGTTCCGCCTCAGCTAGACCTAGGTTGATCCAGTACCAGAGAACAGCCTTCGAGTGACCGATATCCTGCTGCAAGAGCTTTACCCTTGGTTCCCCAGAGTCCTGGCTCCATATTCGCATCAAGAATGTTTCCATTGACTGGGTTGCTGACTTGACTGAATTGCGGAAGGTTTGCTCCGCGCTTGTCTTCGATGGCCTCGATGATATGTCCGCGAGTTCGCTGTAACTTGGCAAAATGACGGAAAGGAGCGAGAAGCACTCGAGAGGAATAAGCCGTGACCTTGGTGAAGACGATGAAATGGATGTGGAAGTGCGTTCTAGTACTCGCAAACACATCTGGATGTAGGACAACATGGTGTCCAAACCAGAGTCGCCCAGCAGCAAGATGGATGTCGTGATGCCCGTAAGGCGAAAGATATTGTTGAGTGTCTCCATTGCTCTGAGTGTTGTCTTTTCATCTTGAGACTCCAAGGCAATTGCAAAGATCATCTAATGAACGGAGTGGCGTGAGTTGTTTGGCTCGTATCGGTAGGTGCGCTATATCAAGAAGCACAATGCAGGGGTTTCTACCTCGATATGATTTGGACTGAACTCAATGCTCTTTCGAGCAAGCGATCCTAAGCACATTAGCGAGACACGTCTGATCCCTGGCAAGGTGGCTGAATCTCCATTAGCACGCTGGAGTAGCAGTTCGATCTGCTGATCGACGTCCACTAAAGAATGAGATGCCAGCCGGGTCAAGGTGCGAAGGATAGCCACCGTATACTCTCCATCTTGATTTAGGTCCAGAATATCCAGGCACGTCTTTCTTGCCTAGAAGCGACATTGTTGTTGAGATCCGGCGTTAGCGGTTGCCACTCGATTTTCCAAAACCCTTCCGGTTTTTGGAAACTGCACTTATTCGCCTTACCAGTCTAGCGAGCGTGATATCTTCAAACATGTGCCCAAAGACACGGATGAGTCTCCTTCGGAGGGGCAGCGGCGTTTTTGAATCCCGCACCATAAATGCGAGTTTTCCAGAGATGATGGCACAGAACTTTTGGGACTGAGCACAGATCTTGTCTGCGGCATAAACGGCTGCGCTCACCTCCATGGCCTCGGAGGAATCCAGTGAATGGATGACACTGATATAGCGGATCCATAGAGAGAAGTTGAGTTGGTCAGTCCTTATTCACGCGTTTGATTCTTCGCACTTCCTAGTCGCAGGGCATACTTGTGATAAACATCAATGCGGTCGTAAACGATTGTCGCCATGCACCCCAGCACTCTACCATAAAAAAGAATGACTGTCAGTCGCCGTGGTCACCAACGATCATTCGCGACATGTTTACGTGATCAACGAGCAGAGTTTTCTCACCGAAGGGTGATGGCACGAGAAAGTGGGTCGTTCGAATGCATCTGAGGAGATATTCTCCGAATAGTCTCCTCTACGTTCATAACCTTTTTCAGATGTGGCTGACTTTTCTTGAACACCTGAAGGATCGCATGCCTCTGTATGTTGTTGCTAAAATTGGACATCATCAAGAAGAGTAGGCTCGTCAGAATACCAGGTTCTTCACATATCACCGTGTGTAGCTAGAACGCAAACACGATTTTAGTTTCCCAAACCATACCTGGCTCGGAAATAGTCTGCGAGCTTTAGTATCACAGTGTTGATAATGACAGGGTCTGGATATTCGTCAAAGAGGTGAGGATATGATGCGATTGCGTGCAGCTGGTCCGAGGGTCGCTGGGTTCGGTATGCACTCTCGAGCTCAACCAGGCGCCTGAATCCAGCTTCAGCAGAAGCATTGTTTTTGATGGATGGCATTGCCAAGTGGTATGCTCCCCTTGTACCGAGCTCTAATTTGTAGTGGCAACTGTCCCGGTAATCTTTACACCGCAGTTGTTGACAGGATCTTGCTGTGTCGTGTGCTCCGGATGGCGAAGGGGGAGAGATTCAACACAATCCGGGCGCACGCGCTTATGAAGAGATGCAGACTCACGCAGTCACTTTTTTTTTTGAGCCTCGTTCTTTTTACGATGCTCAGAGGTACTGCCGTGCAGCACATCATTATCCCAACATGCTGGTTACTGAAGAAATAAACCGACACTGCCGTGCATGATTGACAGAGTTGATTCCTGCTTGACTCTACTAGGATGTTACCTTGGTCTGTAGAGTGTCCACGTACCCACTCCACCCCTGTTGATCCTGCTCTCTGCTGACGCTATAGCAAGGACAGTCCAGAGAGCAGCAAAGTTTGCACGCCGTCGTTTGCGCGAGAAGTCTTGTACAGCTGGAGCCGAGCTGATGGCGACCCAGAATCCCACCAGTCCGTTTACGGTGGACTGTGTAGCCTGAAATGAGAAGCTAAAGGACCGGAACAAGCAGACACGAACCGTCGAGCCTGTGTGCTAGTCCACCTTACTGTTTCCTATATGAGGCATGACGGATGTCACTTCCCCCAGCAGAGTAACGAGTCAGGACGATTGGCGCTCAATGGAAACCAAGAGGCTCGCCTTTCTCGAGGAATCAAAAGATATGATGCACGTATGCCCGGATACGAACACATCCTGCACTGACAGACGTCACCCCCTCCCCGGTCGAAGAGGGCTGCCACTTGCGAGTGGGACGATCGTGCTCGCGGAGCCTCTTGCCAAGCTCCAAATGCACCATATACAATTGCTTTTCCCGAGCAATTGCTTGTTACAACTTCAATATGGCAAGCGTTATATTTTATAGTAGGTTTTGAGACATTTTTTTGAATTATGGGTCCACCGAGATGACGAGACTCAATTGGCAGCACCTCACCCACTTGACTGCTTTTAGTCTCGACCCATGCGAGAGTGTCGTCCTCGTAGAAGCGGCCACTGAGTTCACATGGGCCTTCAATCTAACATTCCATGCGCAGGAAGCCAGTCTCGGCCTTTTGCACTACCGCCTGCCCCAGTTGTCTCCAGAATATCATGGCGTCCTCGCTCAGCCGTTGGCTCTTTCCGACTTCAATCTCGTAGTCTTTAGTCAAGACAAATGCCTCGCCGTTGTCGACCACTGGAGCGTGTCGCTGACCCGACAAAGTCCTGGCTTCGTAATCCTGCTGGTTGCCAAACAGAATCCACATCTTCTGCATTTCAGAGCTCAATTGCATCTCCTTGCTAGACAAAATCGTCTCGATCATGGGTGGCGCAAACAGGAACGGAAGTTCTCCAGCGTGCATGGATCCTAAACCAGAGGCGACTTGGTTCATCTTTTCAATCTCTGCATCAAAGTGATACCTCGAAACCTTGAACTGATCCTTCCCACGGACCTTGCGGAGCTTCATCAACGAGTCGTGCAAGACTTGGGTAGGGTTGACAAAAGCCATGTCGCCTGTGACTGTAGCAACAATCCGGGTCACAGCTGCTTCCGTCTTGGGAACACCATAGGCTGACTCGAACAAGGACGCCAATGCTGGTACGGGAGCCATCCTTTGGACGAATTGAGGCCATGTCTGGAGGCTGACTTGTCCAAAGAACATGGTTGCAAAAGCAGTACCCTCGTCCTTGGTGTTGCCCAGCAGGACTGACTTGAGATTTGGATCATAGGTGTTGAGATCCAAACCCTGGGTCTGAACAGCATTGCCGGTAGCGCCAGTGACACTAAAAACGCCGCCGTCGTCGTAGTAAGGGTGGAACATACCAACGCCAGCTTGGGCGATCTCGTCCTGAGGAATGGCCCTCAACAGTCTCATTTTTTCCTTCGAGTCCAAGTCCAAAGGGATGTTGAGTTTCTGAAGGAGTTCGTCAAAGTAGGCTTGACCCTCTTTGTGGACATGGGCTGCGGGGAGGGTGTCCACTGTACCAGACTGCAGAATGGCGTGGTCAAAGAGGCCATGATGAGATGGCAGAATCATATGGTAGTGCAGCGAGACCGATCCTGCAGACTCCCCAAAGGCGGTGACGTTTCTTGCGTTGCCGCCAAACGACGCGATATTCTCTCTCACCCATTCAAAGGCCAGTTTCTGATCCATGAGACCCCAGTTACCGATAGACCGGTCGTATGGTGAGAGGGATGCATACTCGGGTGACTCTTTCATCTCTTCCTGTAGTTCCCTGGAGGCTAGGAACCCAAAGACGTTCAAGCGGTAGTTGACTACGACCACGATCACAGGCCGCTCAAGTTGGATGGAATGCTGTACAAAGTTCACCGAATCTAATAGAAAGAAAAGTGAGGATAGAGGCATCAAAAGCCGTTTCTGGTCCCATGAGCGCGCCTTCACAATTGGTTTGGATATGTTCATGACACAGCAATCGGATGGTACATACTGTAAAGCATTTTGGCGTTAGATCCATCCCTGAAAGCGCCGCCATGGATATAGGTCATGACTGGGATCGGCTCTGCTTCAGCCTGCAAAGAATTGAGCGGCACAAAGATGTTGAGGTTCAGGGCGTTCAGCTCATCCTCCTCAGCAGCAGGTGCCTGGAGATCAATGTCCGAGGGAACGAGTAGATGCAGTGGGAAAACTGAAGTAGTTTGAGGGCAAATTGGGCTACAAAGTGCGATCAATAGATTCTTTGCATTAGCAAGCAGGGTCATCCCAGAACGGTCGCCATAAAACTTCATTATGGAGGGAGGGGCTCTCTCACCCTTGCTTCGTCGCATCGCGCACACCCGTCCAGGCCTCTGACTTGACAGCAGCACGCCAGCGTTTTGGGACAGTGGCGAAAGGCACGTTTCGGAAGACGGCGACCTGGCGTTCATGATCAACTGTTCCTCGGAGGGTTCCTCCATGAGCAAGAGTCAGGTCAATAGTGTTAGCGTCCGTCATGGTTTCTCCTGATGTAAAAGTTTCTGATACTGAGGTGCTGTTCGGTGGAGGTGTCGTATATGTTTGGACAAGAGGCGAGAGGAGGGTCGTGAGTATTTATGTAACTGAACACGCATGATTGTCAAGCCGGACTACATTATACTTTCTGAACGATCGTTTTGAGGACCTCCAATGGCGAGCAAGAGCGCGCAAGGGTGGTTGGTGGAGGGTCCGTGAGAACTGCGAGCATTTGGTCAAATTTGATGTGGGGGAATTGCGCAAATCGTCGCTAACGCAAGCACGGTAAGTTACGGCCCGTTCTTCACTTTTAAGTAATTGCACACCCCACAGGTTTTGTTGGGCGCAATCCTTACAAGAACATACCGACCGGTCTGTCTTTAAACCAGTATATCGGCTGTTGCAAGTTGCATCTGCGCAAGCCTATCCCAGAATGCCCTTTGCGCCTCTGTAAGCCGATTGCTTCTGCCTATTTTGATCTCATGGGTATTCGTCATTACAAACGCCTCTCCATTCTCGACTTGCGGTACTCGCATTCCGTCTGAAGACGCCATGGCTTTATAGTGATCCTGGTACGCAAACGAGATCCACAGCCTTTGCATCTCTTTGCTCAATCGAAGTTCCTTCTCTGTGAGGAGAGCCTTCAATTTGGGTGCGCCAAAGATGAAAGGAAGTTCAACACCAGGTGTAGCTCCAAGACCCAGTTCCATTTCGTCCAATTTGTTGTTCCCAACATCCAAGTTATACCTCAGCAGTTTAAACTGATCCGCTCCGCGTGCGCTCTGGAGATTTAGCAAGGTCTCGCCAATGACATGCGTTGAGTAGCTGAATCCCGCATCCCCTATCAGCTTTGAGAATATCCGCTCAACGTCGGCATCTGTTTTTGGGGCACCATAGACATGCTCAGCTTCCGCGTCCAGTTCTGGAAAGGGAACCAACCGGCAGAGGAGAGACGGCCATGCCTGAAGGCTGCAATCGGAAAAACTTTGCCGTTGTCATGGCAAGGGTGACGCACTTTAAATAGGCTGCGAGTTGCATTGCGCAACTCCAATTGATCGACAGATCGCAGCCGTCTCATTTTCTCTCTCGAGGGCAGGCTTAAGGGATGTTGAGGTGCTCAAGCAAGGTGTCACAATGTGCTTGACCTTCCTTGTGTGCACGCTCCGATGGAAGGGCATATATGGTACCAGACTGTAGGACGGCGTGGTCAAAAAGTTCATGGTGAGATGGAAGGACCATATGATAATGCAGCGAGGCTGATCCTGCAGATTCTCCAAACGCGGTGACATTTCTCGCATTGCCCCCAAAAGACGCGATATTCTCTCTCACCCATTCAAAGGCAAGCTTTTGATCCATGAGACCCCAGCTACCTATGGATCGATCATATATAGAGAGGGAAGAATACTCGGGCGACTCTCTCCAATTCTTCCTGTAGTTCCTTGGAGGCCAGAAACCCAAAGACGTTTACACGGTAGCTGATTGTGACCACTATCACAGGCAGATGCAGCAAGATGGAATGTTGTACGAAGTTGACTGCATCTATCCATATAGGACGAGGACGTTGTTAGTGTTATCTGAGATATAACCAACATGGTCGCATTGAATCGGCAGGATTGCCACGACATATGCAAAGCGAACCATAGAAGGGGTCGGCATTCGATCCCCAAGTGAATGCTACACCGTGTACCCATGTCATCACTGGGATCGGGTCGACCTTTGTTTCGTTCTTCAGGGCACTGATAGGGGCACAAAGACGTTGAGGTTGAGTGCGTTCAATTCATCAAAGTCAACGCCTTTCTCTGGAGCGAGTCTCCACACAGGAATGATGGGACTGTATGAGACGAAATGAAAAAGAGCTGTTAGTGAGGCACAGACGCGGGGGAGGTAAGTAGCGTGTGATATGTGCACTATTACCCTTGCTTTGTCGCATCGAGGATGCCGGTCCAAGGCGCTTTTTTGACAGCTGCACGCCAGCGCTTTGGAACTGTAGCAAAAGGGAGGTTTCGGAAGACTGCAATCTGGCGATCACGATCTAATGTTCCTCGAAGGGTCCCCCCATGAGCAAGAGCAAGAGTCAAGTCGACGGTGTGCACGGCTGCCATGGTGTTCTGGGGACGGGAGTGAAGAGTGAGATAGCATGAAAGCGAGACCTTTCAAAGCAGAGGTAGACAGTCATAACCCCATCTAAATGCACAGCCCTGTCTAAATGAACACCCAAGGTGAGCGAGACGCCAATCAACCCAGCTGCTGAGTCAAGGTGAGAGGGGCGGTGTCTCATCGATATGGCCTCGGGGATACAAAGTGTACTTTTTTTTCCTATACAAATCTCTTTCTTTCGTCTCATTCACCATCACTCTCACTCTCTCCTCACCTTCCTTCTCGTCCTTGACTTCATCCCCGTCGCCCCTTCTCAATCTCCCTTCACCCTTCCTCCTCCGTTCTCCGCCTTTTTCCTTCTCGCTTCCTCACTTGTTCTGTAGTCTGCTGCCCTTGCCAAGAAGCGCGTTTGTTCACCTGCCGCAACGAGAGACAGCCATCCCAGCATGAGTCACCCCAGCCCCCATATCGACAAGGTCTCCATCCTGGGCACAGAGTCTATTATCATCGGCTTCCACATCATCGACCACCTGCTCAGAGACACCCTCGCCAACTTCAAGGCCTCGACCTATGTCATCGTCACCGACACCAACCTGCAGAAGCTGTACCTGGACCGCTTCCACACCTCCTTCCACCGCGTCTCTGCCGACCTTGCTGCCGCTTCAGGAACACCCGTGCCCCGTCTCCTCACGTACGTGATCCCCCCAGGCGAGGAGAGCAAGTCAAGAGCCGTCAAGGCCGAGATCGAAGACTACTTCCTTGCTCAAGGATGCACTCGCGACACCCTGGTGTTTGCAATGGGTGGTGGTGTGATTGGCGATCTGGTCGGCTTTGTCGCTGCTACCTTCATGCGTGGCATCCCCTTTGTGCAGATCCCCACGACTTTGCTGGCCATGGTGGACTCGTCCATCGGAGGCAAGACTGCGATCGACACTCCTCAGGCCAAGAACCCAATCGGAGCCTTCTGGCAGCCCAAGCGCATCTTCATCGACCTGTCTGTCCTCGAGACCTTGCCCGAGCGTGAGTTTGTGAACGGGATGGCCGAGGTGATCAAGACCGCTGCGATCTGGAACCAGGACGACTTTATTCTTTTGGAGAATGGCGCCGAAGCCATCCGGGACGCTGTCCTGAAGCCTGTCCGCAACGTGGAGTTCCAAGGTAAAGCACCCTAGCACCCTGCTGCCATCACCCACAAAGTTTGATTCTTATCTCGAGTGAATCATAATTTTTCATTCATGTGGGAAAAAAAAAAGATATGACGCTCACTGTGACCTGTGCGCACTTTTTATCATTTTGATCCGGGTACATCAATAATGTGTCCAACGCCACGCCGCTAACCCAACTCGCCATATTGGCATTTGGTGTGATATAGGCGCTACGCTTGAGACTCGCACACCTGCGCAGCAGTTGCTGCTGCAGGTCGTCATGGCCTCGGTGGCTGTCAAGTCTTACGTGGTGACTCACGACGAGCGTGAGACTGGAATGCGTGGACTGCTCAACTTTGGACACTCGATTGGACACGCCATTGAGGGTCTTGTCACCCCCAAGCTGCTGCATGGGGAGTGTGTTGCCATCGGCATGATCAAGGAGGCCGAGATTGCGCGCCATTGCGGCTATCTTTCTCAGGTTGCGGTCGGCCGCTTGACTCGCTGCATTCAGGCCTACGGCTTGCCTGTCACGATGGAGGACAAATTTGTCAAGAACTACATCGGCAACCAGTACTGCTCCGTCGACGAGCTCATGCAGGTCCTCAGGGTCGATAAAAAGAACATGGGCAGCCAAAAGCGCATCGTCATGTTGTCAGGCATCGGAAAGACCTTGGAGCAGAAGCCCTCCAACATCTCGGACGACATCATTTGCAAGGTCCTTGCAGCTTCCACCGTCGTCCACCCTCGTCCCATCAATCTGCCTCCTGTCACACTTTCGCCCCCTGGCTCAAAGTCCATCTCGAACAGAGCCTTGGTCCTGGCTGCCTTGGGAAAGGGAACCTGTCGCTTGACTGGTTTGTTGCACTCGGACGACACTCAGGTCATGTTGACTGCCCTGACCAAACTTGGAGCTGCCACCTTTGAGTGGGAGAACAATGGCGATACCCTGGTTGTTCACGGAAATGGCGGCAAGATGCACATCCCCGACTCTGAGCTCTATTTGGGCAATGCTGGCACTGCAGCCCGCTTCTTGACCACTGTTAGTGTTCTCGTGCCTCCTTCCGCCACCCCTGGTCAAAAAACGATTCTCACCGGCAACGCAAGGATGAAGCAGAGACCCATTGCGCCCTTGGTCGATGCTTTGACTGCGAATGGCTCGGAACTCAAGTATATGGAAGGTCAAGGATGTCTGCCTTTGGAGGTCACACCATTCGCACATGGACTTGCAGGAGGCGAGATTCAGCTGGCAGCTTCCATCTCGTCGCAATACGTGTCCTCGATCCTTCTTTGTGCCCCTTACGCTACCAAGGAGCCCGTGACCCTGGTCTTGACTGGCGGCCAGGTCATCTCGCAGCCGTATATCGACATGACCATTGCCATGATGAAGTCATTTGGCGTCACCGTCGAGACCTTGCCCAACAACACCTACCGCATTCCTCAGGGATCCTACATCAACCCTGCCGATTATTTGGTCGAGGCCGATGCCTCCTCGGCTACCTATCCCTTGGCCATTGCCGCCATTACTGGCACAACCTGCACTGTGCCCAACATCGGATCGGCCTCGCTCCAAGGCGATGCCGGATTTGCAGTTAATGTCCTCCGCCCCATGGGATGCACTGTGGTCCAGACGGAGACCTCGACCACCGTCACCGGACCTCCTATCGGCACACTGAAGCCTTTGGCCCACATTGACATGGAGACCATGACGGATGCCTTCTTAACCGCCTCAGTCCTCGCCGCCGTGACCCAGCCTGCGACGCCCGGAGGCGAGAATATGACCAAGATCAGCGGTATTGCCAACCAGCGTGTCAAGGAATGCAACCGAATTGCGGCCATGATGCACGAGCTCGGCAAGTTTGGAGTGACGACCTCCGAGTTTGATGATGGTATTATTGTCCATGGCCACGACATTGCCTCACTGAACCCTCCCAAGGATGGTGTCAAATGCTACGATGACCACCGTGTTGCCATGTCGTTCAGCGTGCTGGCCAATGTTGTCCCCGGAGGAACCATCATCCTCGAAAAGAAGTGTGTCGAGAAGACCTGGCCCATGTGGTGGGACGACCTCGAGTCCAAGTTGGGCGGCCGTACTACAGATGTGGATCTTGGCCCTCCTCTGGACCATCATGACTACGAGGTCAAGGCCTCCTCATCGTCCAAGAAGTCGTATGCCGCCAAGAGTGATGCGACGATTGTGGTGATTGGCATGCGTGGTGCAGGAAAGACATCGATGGGTCATTTTGCTGCCAGGACTCTGAATCGCCCTTTCGAGGACGTGGACCACTACTTTGAGAGGACGCTGTCGACAACCATCCCAGAATACATCAAAGCCCATGGATGGCCCGCTTTCCGAGAGCAGGAGGCCAAGATGCTGAAGGAGCTGCTGGAAAAATACCCGCGCTCGCATGTGATCTCATGTGGAGGAGGCATTGTCGAGACTGCCTCTTCGCGCGAGGCGTTCAAAAAGTACATTGCCCAGGGTGGAATCGTCCTGCATTTGGTCCGCAACATCAACGAGATTGAGGCGTACTTGAATCGAGACACGACGCGCCCCATGTATGGCGAGTCGATGAAGGATGTTTGGGGTCGACGCGAGGCGTGGTATCGCGAGTGCTGCAATTACGAGTTTGTTGTGGCCGGTCAACAGTTGAAGGGCATTGAGGCTGAGGATGCAAAAGAGTGGTCGTTGGTGGAGTCCAACTTTGAGCGATTCCTCAAGCTGGTCACCAAGTCCCACAGACCCAAGAAATCAAGCAGGGCTCAGATTACTGCCAAGCCAACGTTCTTCCTGTCATTGACCTTCCCAGACATCAGCCCCGCATTGCCGCATCTGTCCAAACTGACGCTGGGCTCGGATGTCATTGAGCTCCGTGTGGATCTGTTGAAGGCTCCTGAAAACTCTGGCGTCTCTTTCCGGGATCATGTCGCTCAGCAGGTCTCACTTCTTCGTCGCCACTCGGACTTGCCTATCCTTTACACTGTTCGCTCGGTTTCGCAGGGCGGTCAATGGCCCGACAAGGATACCAAGGGCATGGTCTCACTTTTGAAGGACGGTCTGGAGTGGGGTGTTGAGTACCTGGATGTCGAGGTTGGATTGCCTCGCAGCGACATTGACGAAGTCTTGGCCCAGCGGGGCAATACCGTGATTGTTGCATCGTGGCACGATTGCACTGGTACCGTTCGCTGGTCCTCAGAAGCTATGGAGGGACAGTACAAGCTTGCAAAGTCCATCGGCCCCGATGTTATCAAGCTGATTGGTACCGCCAAGTCTATGGCGGACAACTTTGAATGCTCAGAGTTCGCGACCCGTCATACGTCCCAGGATCACGACTTGCCTCTGATTGCGATGAACATGGGCGCTCAAGGCCAGCTCTCTCGAGTTTTGAACAACTACTTAACTCCGGTGACACATCCTTTGTTGCCTGTCAAGGCTGCACCAGGACAGCTCTCTGCACGCGAGATCCTCATGGCGCGAAGCACGATCGGACTGCTGCCCGCTAAGCAGTTCTATCTGTTCGGCACACCCATTAGCCAGTCACTCTCGCCCTTGATGCACAACACCTCGTTCCTGTCGCTGGGCCTGCCCTACAATTATGGGTTGCACGAAACCTCTTCTGTGGATGAATCTCTGGAGTCGAAGATGAGAGCGCAGGACTTTGGAGGAGCCAGCGTGACGATTCCCCACAAGATCGAGATCATCTCAAAGCTAGATGAGATCACCGAGGAGGCCAAAGCCATCGGTGCTGTCAACACTGTTGTCCCAATTCAGCTAGAGGGCAAGACGGTGCTGGTGGGCGACAACACGGACTGGCTCGGGATCTTCCACCAGATTGAGCGCAACCTAAGCTCGACAACGACTGTTCAGCCTCAGCAGATGAAGGGTCTTGTGATTGGGGCTGGAGGCACCTCGCGGGCTGCCCTGTATGCGCTCCATCGTCTGGGTGTGCAGGACATCTCGATCTTTAACAGGACCATGGTCAAAGCCCAGGCAGTAGCAGATTCGTTCAAGGGGTTGTTTGAGATCAAGGTTTTGAGCTCAAGCGAGTTGCTCAAGTCGTCGGGCGAGAGGGCTGGCTTTGAGATCATTCTTTCGACGGTTCCTGGCACGATCGAATCTGGATCGATGTTTGATGAGAGCATCTTTGGAGGCAAGAGAGGTGTTGCTGTGGAGCTCGCCTACACGCCTCGATTCACGAGATTTCTGAAGCTCGCGCAGCAGGCTGGTTGGGCGACTGTGGAGGGAGGACAGGTCCTGGTGGAGCAAGGTGGCTGGCAAGCGCTGAAGTGGGTTGGACGCAAGTGGGATCTGGAGAGTGTCCAGGCTCAGATGGATCTTGTCCAGGCTGGCCGCCAGTAGATCGCAATCTCCGTCTTGATTCACAGACAAGTACTTCTCTATATGATTTTACTTATTCAATACAAAGCTTCTGGGCATTCGTCCTGTGTGTAATTCTGGATGAGGTGCAGCTTAGTCGATTACAGCTGAGGAAGCCAATGAAAAAGTTCCCGATTGACCAAGTGCGTTCTTTACCAGGGAAAGGGAGAAGTAACACCAGCATACCAGCACATGAACAGAGAAAGGAAAGAAGGTAGGTAAGTATGTAAGCATAGCGCATGAACAGAGAAAACGCGCGGAGGAACGCGCAGAAACGTGGGTGGGGACAGAAAGTAAGTAAGCACAGCGCATGAACAGAGAAAAGGAGCAGATGAACGCACAGATGCGTGGGTTCCGGAAGGAAGAAATACTCAAAACTGAGAGAGGGTGAAGGGTAGGTGCTCGGGCGTCGCGGCACAGTGTACGAACGGAGCATAGCGCATAAACAAAGAGGACAGACATGGGAACGTGCGAGGGCGCGGGCAGCATTGCAGAGCGCGCTCATCGAGACGATGCTTACGGAAACATGCAATCTTTGCCGCTTGTTCTTGTATTTTTCTTTCTTGCCGGCCGCTACCCGCTACGCGCGGCTTTGTGTGTTCCTAGGATGGTTACTTCGTCCCTCGCTATAAAAGAGGCGCCATCTCGTCACCTCTCATTCCTATCTTCATCATTTCTCATCTCTATCTTCGTCGTCCTCACCACTCGCCAGCCACAACAAGGTAAGCTACTCGCATGTCCATCCTTTGTTTTTGACTTGCATACCTGGCTGTGTTTCTGCCTGATCTTAATCTCTATATTGTCCTGCCTTTAGTCATGTCTGTCTCCTGCTCGTCACTCCTGACCGCTTGCAACTCCAACTTGGGGACCTGCAGCTCCAACTTGAACACCTGCAACCAGAACGTAGTGAAGCTCATCGCGGATAACGACGATTTGGATACCAAGCTCACTGCCGCTCTGGCTCAGAGCGATAAGTACTACTGGTCTGCCACATGCCAAGCTTGCGTTACCTCTCAATGGCATTTATGTATCGCCAAAGGACATCAGTGGCCTCTTTGCCGTGAAGAGATGCACAAGTTGTTCCTCAAGTGCAGTGCCGACAAGAGCTGCTCATCCTATGCTCTCCAGATGACCGAATACATGGCTGACAGACAAATCGTGTTTATTGAGTAGATTACCAATACAACCTACGCAACAGAGAGAACATCTTTCCGTGGAGGTATCAGTGAGATATGTTGATTCAAATATGCTGGTCTTTATATTCCTAAAATGAGTGCAGGGCTACAAGGCTCACCATAGTCAAGTCGACTGCAACGGATCATATATCTTCTCAGTGGGGATGATACGGTCGTCGTTATATGGCGGTGGTTCGTGAACAAGTTGGTGGCAAATCAAACAGGGAGCAAAAAGTTACTTACGGGGCCCGGATCTGGCATTTGCTTGCAGGAGAACGAGCGATCAGTCCGTTGCAGTACGATTCCCAAAACGACATTCGTATCCTTCTTTTCCCGGACACCATGGCATTGACACAGGCACGACTCGCCTTGAGCACAACCTTCCATAGGACTGTGCGCCTTGACGGATGCTTCACCCGCAGCATGGCTGTGCGACAAGCCTCGACTGTAGGTTGGCATGCTTGATTCAGCCTGAGCGATTCACCTGTCAGGACGAACGTCTTTTTTTCTCACCTCTCTTCAACACCCGCGTTTCCCACATGGCATTGGAATACTAGTTCCGGCACCGTGTCTCCAAGGCGCTGGTTCCCACCTCGAAGCAAAAGTTTATCCATGTGGCTGGCCAAGAGATGGTTCCTAGTCAGCAGCTTTTACTCCGCGCGGGAATGATGCGCCAGGTATGGTACCCCCACCCTTGCTTCGCTGCGTTGCTTCGTATCTACTGCTGCCTTCCGCTTCTGACACAGCCAATTGATCAACATCTTTGTTAAAAGTCATCATCAGGAATATACTCTATCCTTCCTTATGGGCAAAGAATATTAGACAAAATAGAGCACATCATTGACGACGAATTGGAGCACATTGGGTGTCAAAAACTGTCGATGCCGAACCTACTGACATCCGAGCATTGGAAAAGGACAGGGCGATGGGAGAGCACAGGACAGGAGATGTTCAAGCTTCGGGATCGGAAAGGAACCGATTTTTTGCTGGCACCCACACACGAGGAGGAGGTGACTACGTTGATCTCGAAAGAGGTCTCGAGCTATCGTCAGCTGCCAATTCGTGTGTACCAGGTCGGACGCAAGTTCCGAGACGAACTCAGAGCCAGGAGCGGGCTTTTGCGCGGGAAGGAGTTTTTGATGAAGGATTTGTACACTTTCGATGTGTCCGAGGAAGAGGCTATGAAGACATATGATGAGGTGGTTCTGGCGTACAGGAGGATCATGAAGCGGTTAGGTGTTCCATATGCTGTCGTATGTATTTGTTGCTTTGCAGTGACTCAAATTGATATTTCGCAGGTGGTCCATGAGAAAACCACTAGAGCTAACTTGATGATATTCTTTTATTAGGCAGAGGCTGATACTGGAAATATTGGAGGCACACACTCGCACGAATTCCACATCCTCTCACGAGGTACCAAAAAAACCTTTTTCCTATAGCACCTTGATGGACATGGACTGGATCCTAGTCGCGAAATATGGTGGTGCTGACATGATATGCTCTTCTCTTGAATAGTTGGAGAGGATTCGCTGCTATCTTGCGCATCGTGCGGATACACGTCCAATGAGGAGCGCGCCATTGGCATCCTTCCTACTACTCTTACCAAAGCAGCCACTAAATTCCGCAATAAGGAGCAAGTTCCTTTATGGCTCGAGTCGCTTGATGTGGTGCCTCGGTCATCTACCAGGATCAACCCCAAGTTCCAGTTTGGTGTTTTGAAGACGGCATCTAAAGACGATTCAACGCCCGAATCATTCACGCTGGTTGCCGTCGCCATCTCAGGGGATCGCGAGGTGAACGAGGTGAAACTGTCAAAGGCGATTGGGAACGTTGAGCTCGCAGAATCTGTCGAGGAACTCAAGCCACTGTTGGGCGAAGCTAAGGTGGACAGCATGGTGGTCTGTGTGGATCAGTCACTCTATCCCGGCCAGGCAACGATGCGACCCAAGGACGTGGATATTGGAGAGACCCTTCCTGAGGATTTGTCATCATTGGTACACTCTCACAAGATCAACGGCCAACAGGGCAAGGGTCTCAAGGTCGTCTACGGGGACTACCACAACTGCTTGCCTGGCGATGGATGTCCACACTGCTTCAAGAACAAAGGGAGCCATGAGCCTATGGAGACGACGAGGGCGATTGAGATTGGGCACACATTTATGCTTGGCACAAAGTATTCTCGGCCCCTGAACGCAGTGTTTACACCGGCGACAGGTCAGACTCCCGAGTATATGCAAATGGGATGCTATGGCCTGGGCATCACTCGGCTGCTGGCCTCGATCATTGAGGCGTCCCACGACCATAAGGGGATTATCTGGCCAGAGGCAGTGGCTCCGTTCAGGGTGGTTATTGTGACCTCGGAGGACGAGGGCTGTGTCTCTGCAGCGGAAAATGTGTACGATGTTGTGCACAAGGCCTTGGAGAGCCGATCTGCAGATGTGATTCTGGATGACCGGAGCGAGACGACGCTGGGCTTTAAGATGAAGGATGCGGAGCTGATTGGGTATCCGTGGATGGTGGTGGTGGGCAAGGGTTTCCTGCGGACAGGGAAGGTCGAGATCCAGCACCGCAAGACGGGTGAGAAGTGGGCGCTGGCCTGGGATGATATCCAGCCGTTCTTCAAAGAACGGCGGCTATGAATACCATAATTGAGATCTCGGAAAAGCGAGGAGGATCGTAGAGCACAGGACGAAAATATAAAACAAAACCACTTTGACACGTACTTGCTCCTTCTTACCCTGCCATACCTCATGCCTTTCGTGCCTGATGGCACCGCTCCTGTGCTTTTGCTTGTAAATGAACAGGTGTGTGCGATATGCTGTCCGTGTCCATCTACTAGTATGGAGCACAGCCCGAGAAAAGCTGGGTTGTTTTGAGACGCAGACAGGCCAGGCCATGGGGCTACTGTAAGGCGCAAGTGTGCATTCGGCGGTGTCTCACTGATGTGCCTGTTGTTGCCTGGGCGCGCAGTCTGCTTCGTGTCTGCACCATACAAGAGAGGGCGATACAGCCTTGAGCCGCTTACGAAAGAAATCCGTTTCTTTTTCTTCTGCTTTTCTCGGTCCTGGTTCTCGTCCTTTGTCTGTCTGATTCCTCTTCACACTCTGTCCCATAGCGCCTACCACTTGTCATCGCTGTCCTCGTTGTGCCCTTGCATGTCCATGTCCGTTGCCAGGTGCCATCTACCACTAGCATTCTGACACACGCACCCCTCGCTGCGCTCCCTTTTTTCTTTTCCAGTCAAGCACGCGCCTTTATCTTCGTGGCCTCGTCCATTTGTCGGATTCGCTCTCCTTTCTGCTCTCTGAATCCTTTCTCGCGTGTCCTCCCTTTGACTCTGTTATTGTCTACTCGCTCTTCCTTTTTTTCTTCGTTTTGCTCCCTCACCCTCGCATTCATAGAGCCATTGTACCATATCCACGGCTTCACAAAACAAAAACGAAACACCATCAGCAAAAAAAAAGTACCCTGCAATCGCGCCAGAGCCATAAATACGAACGAGCGAACCAACGAAAGGACTCCAATGTGGAAGACTCTTGTAGGCAAATTCCAGCCCCTGCCTGCCTCGTCGTATAATGACTCGAACAGCGAGCGGGATCTGGAGCGGACCTGGGACGAGCGTGACACCACTGGACTCGCAGGCATCCCAGAGAACGCGACCTCGCATGAGGAGCTGCAACAGTACGTCTCATTGATGCTTGCATTTTTTATGGTTTTCATTGTTACCACGGGCATGCAGATTTGAGAAGAGAAGACAGTGGCGCACTCCTGAGAGTGCACACGCAAGAAGGAGACTGAGCGTAGGGCAATGCCTCCATTTTCTGACTGAACCCGCGTCCGGAACGATGGAAGGACAAGGCACAGTCGTTGCTCTGCCACAGTGTGCCATCGAGCGATTGAGCCAGGGCACCACAAAAAAAACTGCTCTTTTGGACTTTTGTGCTAACCATGGCTGCATCTTGGTCCCACATTGGTCCCACATTGGCAACTTAATGGTAACCACTACACTTAGATTGCGCGAGGCATTCTTTGGCTGTATGGAAGCAGAACAAGATCAGGTGAGTGTGCAGTGCTTTCATCGCTGTCGGCGTAGAAACCACTGAGCTATTCCAGGTCGTTCCGAGGTTCACGCGCAAAACGCTTACTTATCTGATACCCTGATTGCGTTTCCAATTTTTGAACGCTCTTAGCAGCGCAACGCCCAGTTCCAGGTCGCGCTTCAACTTTTCGCGTCGATCTTTGGGCGCCAGGTCTCGGGGCAGCTTGTAGCAGAGAGGTAATTGCATTTACTTTGTTTCCCCTTTGCGCTGCTTGCGCTGTTTGGCATCTCACCACACCGATCCGTCGTGGGCACAGAGAGGGCGTGGGAGTGGCTCGCAGCATCTAACGCAGGGTGAGAGGACAGGGAGCGTGACTAGATCAAGGATGGACCACAGTGTCGCTATCGCTGAAAGGCCCTATGCGCCTTCCAGGGCATGTTCAGTGGAATGAATCATGGGCAGGAGAGGACGGGACGAAGAGGGCAACAGCACGACAAGGGGAAGGAGGGGGGGGGGGCAAAGGGACAGGGCGACAGTGGAAGTGAAAATGTAGGGGGCGGTTTTCCTCTTTTTGTTGTATCCGCCCGTCTCTTTTGGTATGGTTGGCATGAAACTGGCCATAGACAATTGGCGATCACCCGCAGAGCGATAGTCAAGAGTCGAAAGATGCACATATACACCTTCATTGTGAACGGGTGCTAACAGTGACAAAGGCACTGGGGGTGCGTGATGAGGAAATTGGCACTGTGGGAAGGAGAGAAAGGGGTGCAGAGGTGTTTCGTTGCTGCTGGCTTGACCCAGCCAGCTTAAACACACACGGCGATCCACTTTCTCACTTTGTGCCCAATCACTATTGTACTGTGCTGTGCTGTGTCTCCAGCATCCATGACATCAAGGCTTTCACAGCTATGGCCAGCGCCCAGCTGGTCAATGCTGTCGGATCAGTCGAGCAGCAATCGCTGCCCAAGAAAAAGGCGAGCCTAGGTAAGTTGCATTTCTGGATCGTGCATGCAGCGACAGAGCCCCTTCCTTTCGTCCTCGCCTGTGATCTGACAGCAGGAATGCATCCACATCTTCCTTGCGCAACCTACGCATTTACGCATATAGAATACATGAAAGTACTCAGAAGCACTGAAACGTTCAATGCACTCAAGGCCATCGATGTCCTCTCCAAGGCACCTGTAAGAATACTGTTGCAGTGCTCTGATCGTTCTCCTTGCGTGTTGTTATGAATTATGAAGACTATGGACTCTTATCAAAAGGGTGGCATCATCCTTGTCTTTTTTTACAACAGGACAATCTACTTGCAGTCCTGGCCCAGCAAAGAGTACACTCCAGCCTGTTGACCGTCTTCCTGACGTTCGTTGAATATCCAGCACCAGAGTTTGATGAGCCCATGAACCACAGCGTGGCTTCCATATTGGTCGTCTCTACCCTCACCAACGCACTAAAGAGGTTGTTGTGGAGGAAGCCCGTCATCTCTGTGCTGATAGAAGAAGATGAACTTTATGGACTTTTTGAGACATTGGTCATACAACGACCTACCGCTCTTGGTGGCGACCCTGCAGAACTCTACATCTGGAAAGCAAGGTAATAACTACAGCAGGGGTCAGTAGTGTTCTCGGTTCGTGCAAGATCTTTTCTCATAGCCCTGCCTCTTACTCACCGCCATCTTGATGCTCAATATTTTATCGCCTCAGGGTGATGGATGTCGTGGACTTTGTAGTCGAAACCACAGAAACCGACGTTATGCCTTATCTTCATTCGAAGAGCTGCGCCAAATTGCTGTCAGATGCATTAAGGGAGTATCTTGTCGACGGAAGCATTGATTCCGTGCATAGAGAGGAAGGCATCCTCATCCTGCGCATTATTGTCAAGCTCATCAAGGTACACGTCGACACATCGAGCCTGCCATCTTTTTGGGGTTTTTCATCAACTCGTGAAGAAATGCTGAATTTTCCAAGCACGTTCCTTTAGAAATCGTCGTTGATGTCAAGTGTACTGCTGGACGACTTTAAAACCAACAAGATCTATGAAACTCTAGCGATGCTGCTCGTCTCTCCTCCATTCGATGAAGATATGCTGACATTCAAGGTACATAATGGTCTTGGTCTTCGGATAACGACAAAGGGTGGTGGAACTTTTGATTTGAAACTGACTGAGCAGCACTCCTCATTTCAATATCGAAATCTACTAGTATACAATCATTTCCTTGATCGAAGAGTTGGTGTTCATTGACAAAGAGGCGCTGGCACCACCAGAAGAGGGCACGCCATATCAACACCAAGGTACGTAGTAAGCCCAGTGCTGTTAGACGCGTATATACGAGCACTGAAGTGGTCTCACCAAGACACTGTGTTGCTATCTGCCACCAACCGTCATATAGATTTCGCGCTGCCTGTTGTAGGGCCTGAGCATGGTAAGACAAATGAGCCCTGTGCTGAACCAACACTATTATCGGTATGAACGAGTTCACTCATTTCTAACATTGTTTGCGGTTCTTCTCAAACAGCAGGAGCAGTGGTGCGTAACATGGAAGCCTGCCAAGTGTTGATGACAGCTCTATTATACCCAGACATCTCCGCCATGACACTCCTGCCGCCAGGAAACAAGGACATTGATGCACCACCCAACCAATTCTCGCTTACTGTATTTGCGACTCTACTGTCCATCATCCGTGATCACCCCATGAACTATTTCCTGCTGGAGCGGCTCAATATTCTTTCTTACGCCATTGAGCGACTAGACACTTATCATCCAGAACTACAGGTATGCATACAGTTGCACATCATAAGTCGCCCGCTCTTCTCGACACAGCCTCTAACACAATTTACACCTACACTAGGCATCTGTCATGGAGCTGTTCACGTTTGTTCTCAAAGACTTAAACTATGTCCCCTTCCGAGATCTCGTCATTCTCTCGATACATTTTCAAGGAACCTCTTCGCCCAGGACAACAGCGCTAGTTTGTGACACAGTGGCAAGCCTCCTGCAGACGTCACCCGGGTTCAAGGACGTATTGCGTGAAGTTGGGTTGATCGACATGTTCTGCAACATGCTTGAGGAACTCTCAATTGTTCTCCGCGAGACTTTCGGTAGTCCACAGTTCAACAATCGCCTCTCTGTCGTTGACTTTGGAAAAGCATTCAAGCCTGGGGAAGCCAAGGCAAGAAAGTATGGCATTGAGGTGGTACACCACTTTAACAGTATCATGGGGTGCTTAGTGGAGCTTCTCCGAGGGAGTAGGAGCAACATTGCCCTCTTTCAATCCACGTAAGTTCTTTAGCCTACCGCTTTGGCCCAGATGATGGCCAGAGAAGACGCCGGTTTTATGCAGACCTCTAACGATCGCAACGGTATAACATAGCTTCCGCGGAGATTTGTTTTCGCTACTGCATTACAACGAGACTCGAGATGGGATCTTGAGGCTCATTGTGGTCCTTGTTGTGGAGAGCTATCGATTTTTCTTGGAGGACAAAGAAGCCAAGGAGGCGTCTGCTTCGAAGTCACCCCCTAGCAGTGGCTCTGGAACATATGGGCCACGGCTCATGTCAGCACCCTACCAACTCACACAGCTCTGCGAGATCCTTCAGTCGTTGAACAGATACGACTTCAAGATGAAGATGGCAATTTTGAATGCACTCAACGAAGTGTTCTTGGAATGTCCGGATCTCAAGGACGTGTTCAGGGAAGGTGGTGGATATGTGTCGATTGTCTCTCTTCTCATCCGGCTCGAGGACGCATACTTAGCGATCGAAAAGTTTGAGCAACTCAATCTGCCCAAAAGAAGGCAGCGTCGCGACCCACAGACGGATGAGCGCATACCGACCAAGGAGGACATGATCGAACTCTTCACAAAGGTCTTTTCTGTGCTCTCAGAATCGATGCGGGATCACCCGGGAAACAACAGCTATTTCGAGGAGCATATTGGATTCGGGTCTCTCGCGGACGCACTGCAATTGACCGGCGTCTTTTCACCCAACGGCGATGCGGCCAGTATGCTTGGGATCCTGTTTGCATTTGCGATCCAAAACGAATCTGTGCTCCACATTTTTGACGACCCCGAAGAAGTCGAGCAAACCCCAGAGATGGTGGCCAAATGGCTCAATAGCCCCAAGATTTGTGTGCAAAACCCTCATGTCGTCCTTGGGATTTGGAGAATCTGCATGGGGCTCCAGGGACAGGAAGCGCTCGCATTTTGCGCCATGATGTCCCTATTTGCGTTGTCATGCGCCAACAGAAGGAACCAGGTGCTGATGGGACAGACCGGACTACTTGATGAGCTGCTCAAGGCGTTGTTCGACCACCCTCCAATGGCAATAGAAAACGGCGGCGATCCCTCGGCAGACGATAATGTAATGCGCGACATCATGACCCGTCTCTCGAAGCGACTCATCGAGATGGGCATGTCCTCGGTCGGGTTCCGGTACCTGATGGAAAAGTTCAGTGCAACCAAAGAGATTTCGTTCGGAGAGTGCTCAGGACTTTTGGACATGCTCCTCCACGGCGTCACCCACTCACGCTGGCCGAGCTTTGTCCAATTTGATGGATACAGCCGGTTGGATCTGCGATCGCTAGGCGCGCACAACTTCCCACCGACAAGCGGATACACTTTCTTGGCCTGGCTGTGCATCGAGTCCTTTGATGACGAACTGGCGATCCAGATCCTCGAAGTCTCTGATGAGGACCAGCGATGTTTCCTTGGCGTGCAGATCGAGCCTGAAACCCATAAGTTGGTGGTCAGTGTGTCTCATCATCACTCTGTTTCGTTTGACTTTGCTTTCGAGATCGGCCGATGGTACCATCTCGCGCTCGTGCATGCGAAGCCCAAGCTGAGCATTCCCGGGGGTTCGCTCTCCGTATACATTGACGGCATCCTGGGCGACAAGATCAAATGCGGATACCTCTCCTCACCCAGTGGCGAAGTCAAGGGATACCTTGGACGGCATCAGAAGCCTAAGATGACGGCCAAGAGGGAGGGATCGACGCTGTCATGGAATCTGGGTCCCTGTTACCTTGTGGACGAGCCACTGGATGTGCAAATCATGGACGTCCTCTACAACCTCAGTCCCCGCTACCACGGCAATTTTCAGGATTCCCTGGGCAAATTCCAGACGTACGAGACTTCAACGGCCTTGAACATTAACTTGGAAGCAGCTCGGCGTCGATCATCACCCAACAGCAGGAACCATGAGGAGCAAGTCGCACTCATGAATGCGATCAGAGGCACAATCGGAAACAGCATCCCCGAGGACAAATTAGTCTTTGCGTTCTCTGGCGGGAACCTTCTGGATGCAGCAGACACGAGGACAGTGGGTGCTCTGGCTGGTATCCATCAAAAGGATCAGTTCTGCAGGATACTATTCAACTCTGCAATTCCCAGGATTCACCGCGGCATCAACCCACTGTCAGCCATTGGTATTCTTGTCGGTAGCCCCTTAGTCGCCGCCCCGCGTGGTCTGGATGACTCCATCTGGAAGGTGGGAGGGTGTGTTGTAGCGCTAAGAATTGTCGAGAGCGCCAAGGTAACTTTACCGAGATCCCCTTGCACAATTCTGCCGTGAAAGAAATTTGCCTTGCTTTGCTGACTTGCAATGCCATACCTCGACACTACTTTTTTCGTAGGATACTGCAACCCTTGAGAAAGCCATACTTTTGCTGGACCAATTGATCAGATGCAGTTGGCGAAACTCGGAAGATATGGAACGCATCTTCGGCTACGAGATCCTTGGATATATCCTGAAGCAAAAGAAATCACTCTTCTCAATTGAGATGATGAACACGCTTCTGAGCGTCGTGGGCATGGACCTCGAGTACCCCGATGATTCTGTGATCACCAACTCGTTCGCGTTTAGGCACTTAATGCTGGACCTGGACATTTGGAGAAAGACAGACATGGATATCCAGCTGCTGCATTTGGAGCAGTTCAAGATCTTCTTGCAGCATAGCCACAAGTCGTCGCTTAACGTGAAGCGTTTGAGCACAATGCGTACGTTTGTGAATTGGAGTTCGCGCGCTCCCTTAGGAAACACGCCGTCAGTGAGGTCTCACTATGATATCGCATGCCTTGCATTCTATTGACAAAACCTATATTCTGAAATCGCTATAGATGTGGTCAAGAAGATGCTGGCCCCTTTGCGGACTGGGAATTACCCAGTCATCCAGCTGCCACACTATGTAGATGCCATGAAGACTGTTGTCTTTAACCACTTTTCGACAGAGACCGTACGCAATCTGGCCACGTTCCTTGTTTCCACTCTGAAGCAAAGTATGTCCAGCCTCACCGATGCAAATTTGTATCTTTTTAATTGGCACTCACTAACTCACCCTTTGAAATGAATTAGCACTCCCGAATCGCTCGCTATCCGTCTCATCCCAACGACGACCAGATCTGAGGGCCGACGAGTCTGATGGCTCCAGGGCATCCCTGAATGTAGGGATCGTGATTGAACCCAAGGAAGTGCCAATCGCATCGACCCTTCGACATGCGGTCATGGGTAATGGTATCATGGAGATGCTGGAGCAGATTCTTTGCGAGCGCGGCAATGTCGACTATGTACACAAGTTTGCAACGACCATCACCAACAAGTGGACCTTGCTCTTCATCGAGAACTCTGGTAACCCCTATGGCGCTGTCCTATCCACAAGGATTTTGTCGCGACTTCTCTACACGCAAGGACCAGCCTACTTGGCCAAGTTCAGGGCGTCTTACGGATTCCTGGTGCTCCAGTCATATATTCCCCAGTTCTGGAATGTGGTTCCCATGATCCATGTGGTGCTCAGCATCTTGCTCGGCGTTGATATCTGCGACGTGCCATTGCGCGCCCCCTTTGACAATGAGACACTTCACACGCTCTATGGCGACTCTGTCGAGGCGACCAGTCGAGTGAACTGTCCGGATATCCTGCCAACGCTGATGATCATGCTAAAGAACGGCGTCGCGGCCGCCGTCACGCCTGCGAACAATAGTAGCAACAGGCTGGGCACAGACCAGGATCGGACAAGAAAGGTCGTAGAGACTTACCAATCGCTGATTGAGTTCTTCACCGAGATGCAGTCGAGCTCCAGAACCTTCAAGGAAATCTTTGTCCGTCAAGACTTCATTGACGAGCTAGCAGGAATTTTGTTCCCGTTCATTTGCAACAGCACTAAGGCTATGGCTGTCGAGCTGGAGCTTGACTACATTGCTTCAGAACCAGCAACACACCCACCGCAAAGGCAGCAGACAGGGGCCTCGACTTCGACCTCTGCCACTGTCGAGACAGAGCCGGGCATCACAAGCGCTCAGCCTGCTTCCAAACGCAGTTCACAGCACTCATCCGTGTCCTCGTTTGTGGCATCGGAGTCCAAGACTGCGGATTCTGATTCTGCCCATGGAGAAACAGAGTCAACACCCCTGACCAGCAACGTCTCGGAATCGCCTACTTCAGCCTCGGCTCCAGCAACACCTACAGTGATGGCGGTGCCTTCGACGCCTACTGGAAGTTCTAGTCTATCTTTAACAGCAGCACAGGCGTCTTCACTACAAGTTTCACAAACTTTCGCAGATGGGGCGCTCAGAAGAACGTCCTCCAGCGTTAGCATGGGCCGTGTGCGTGATGTAGATCTGAAGATTGTGCAGGAACCGATCGCGCTGTCGCTTCTGAAGCTCTTTGTGGGTATCTGCATCGACTCCATCCTAGACCCTGCACCGCGGTCAATGGCTGCGATCGACCTGCTATTGCAGTCCTGCCCTCCGGCTTACAAAGGTACTTGATAATGTCTTTGACTATGAGCGTTTACTCAAATGTCGACTTTCTACTGACGCCAGGATGAATCGCACAATATTAGACCATCAGATCTACTTCCAGAGTTTTTTGCTCGGACACGTTGTCATTGGATTGGAACAGAATATCCAAGCGCAGCCAGAGGTGCTGGCAGATAGCAGAGTCATGGCCAACGTGGTCCAGTTCTGCGAGTTGATTGTGGACCTGACCTGCCAGGGCTGGTTTGTCGGTTCGTACCTGATCCAGCTCGACCTGATTGCCAACGTGCTCGAGATCGTCTTCCAAGAGACACCCTCTACCACCACCTCTGTGCCGACTCCTCCACCATCGTCTGCCACGCAGCGCCCGGATGCAGTGCGCACGCAGCTGACATCACTGCTGTACCGCTTGGTTTGCTTCACTTTGGGACAGTGCCATATCGGAAACGAGCTACAGACGTCGAAATTGGAAGCTTTGCTGGACAAGTGCATCTACTTCCAAAAGATCCTCCTTAACAACAGCCCCGGCGACGTCGAATTCATGAAGTGCCTGATTCTGCACCTGTTCACTTTTTTGCCGGAGGCCGACGTCAAGACCAGGGCCAACATTATGATTCTGATCAAGCTGGTGTTCCTTATGAGACCCGTCGAGGCTTCGAGTTTGTTGAAGCTCAAGCCGACCAGTCCCAGCGATGACGAAGATTCGGCCGATGAGGGCTACAGCGCCTTGGTCGAGGGCAACTACCCAGAGTTTGTTCGGTGGCGCACTGCTCACACCACGGAGCTCGAGATCATCTTTGTCGAATTCCGTCGATCTTGGGATGCGATGATGTCAATCGAGACACGTGTTGGCGAAGACTCTCAGCGACAGCAATACAACCGGCGAACACAGAAGCTAAAGAGGCTTTTCCGTCGACAGCACGTGGAGCGCAATATCTTGCAGCAGTACAAACTCAAGACTGTGGGCTGGACTCGAAGTATCCAGGAGATGGAGGAGGTCCGATATGCAAAGTCGCTGCAGGATCTGGATGACCATGTACGGTTCGTCAAGAACGAGTGGAAGAACCTGGTGCGAGATGTGTGCCGTAAGGGCGCCATCTGGGAGGACAAGGATGCTGCCATCAACAAGAGCCCCACGCGCTGGAGACTTGACTTTACGGAAGCCCGGTCTCGTATGAGGAGAAAGCTGCGGGTGGACGAGAGAAAGACGGAGGAGCCGTATTTGCCAAAACAGGGTGGATCCTCGTCGTCAGTGGATGCCAGGATCACTAGTTTGAGCATCCCCAAGAATGTCAAGTCGAGCCCCTTGCCAGGTCAGACCAACGCTACGGGAACCAAGGGCAAAGCCGACAAGCTGAAGGATGCGGATGTAGTCTCAGTTGACTCGCTGGAAAAGAACCAGGACGGTAAGAGTGATAAGGACAGTATTGGCGAAAACACCAGCACTCATGGTGCCCAGGACGGAGGCTCAACCACGGGCTCCGAAACCCATGCTGACAACGATGATGTGGCCGCAGCAGAGAATGGTGAGGTTGAGGACTCTGGAGAAGTGGAACAGGACCAGGACCGTGACACTGAGCCGGCCTTTGAGGAGGCCGCGAATCGCAAGATCTTGAGGCTGCTCGAGGCCGGGGATGTTGTGTACGAGGTGTACAATATGAGCCGGGTCACTGGACTGGATGCGGTTGAGGGCCTGTTGCTACTGTGCAAGCACAACATGTATCTCATCGACAACTACTTCCAAAAGATGGACGGCGAAGTTGTCGACATTAGCGAGGTGGCCGACTCGGAGCGCGATCAGTACTTGCAGCTCTTGGCATCCAATGCGCCGGCGTCCCAGCCTTTGACAGATTCCACAGAGGTCCGACATCAGTGCCGCAAGTGGCGATTCGAGGATATCAAGGAGGTTCATCGTCGCCGCTATCTCTTGAGAAACGTGGCGTTGGAGCTGTTCTTTGTTGACGGACGCAACTATCTGATCAACTTGAACCTGCAGCAACGCGATCTTGTCTACAATCAGCTGGCCAGCCGTGTGGGATCCCTGGCTACAAACAATCTTCAGATGGGCGATCGGTCCGCAATGGTGGAGCCTAATAGTAGCAACAATCAGGCACCGACGCTCGGATCGAAACTTGCCAACATTTTTGCGCCGTCGTCGATCGCGGATATCACGGCCAAGTGGGAGAAGCATGAGATTTCCAACTTTCAGTACTTGATGCATCTCAATACGATGGCAGGCAGGACTTACAACGATTTGACGCAGTATCCTGTTTTCCCCTGGATTCTGGCCGACTACACCAGTGCGGAGCTCGATCTAACGAACCCAAAGACGTTCCGAAATCTGGGTAGGCCCATGGGAGCTCAGACACCGGACCGGGAGAAGGACTTTAACGACCGTTATCATACCTGGGACGGAGGCGATGATCGGACGCCGCCATTCCATTACGGAACGCACTATTCGTCAGCCATGATTGTGTGCTCGTATCTCATCCGACTGGAACCCTTTACGGAAGAGTACTTGAAGCTCCAGGGCGGACAATTTGATCATGCGGATCGGTTGTTCCATTCGATTGCCAAGTCCTGGGTCTCTGCGTCTCAAAAGACCATGTCGGACGTGCGGGAGCTCATACCCGAGTTCTTCTACTTGCCCGAGTTCCTGATGAATACGAATGCGTTCAACTTTGGAACGCTTCAGACGACAGGCGAGCAGATCGATCATGTTGCGCTGCCACCGTGGGCCAAGGATGACCCCAAGATCTTTATTGAGAAGCACCGTGAGGCATTGGAATGCGAGTATGTCTCTGCCCATTTGCACGAGTGGATTGACCTGATCTTTGGATACAAGCAGCAGGGTCCGGATTCTGTCCGCGCGGTCAATGTGTTCCATCACATGTCGTATGAGGGCGCCATTGATCTGGACACGATCGATGACCACATCCAGAAGTCAGCCACGATCGGAATTATCCACAACTTTGGACAGACGCCAAGGCAGCTGTTCAAGAAGCCCCATGGTCCAAGACTACCACCGAACCGGGATCCCCTGAGTGCAAACTTTTACAACTTGTCTAACCACGCCGAGTACCTGACGCAGTCTGTTATTCCCGTGAGAGGTATGCGAATCTTCTAATTTTTTAATAACACAATGCAATGCGTGTTCTATTTGACCTGGAACTGATGAACTTCTTTTCAACGCCTAGATATCGGGCTCCCTGTGGGAGAGATCATTTACCAAGGAGACAAGTCCTTTATTGGACACAGCCAGCGCGCTTATGAGCCGTATGGATGCAGCAAATACGTCGAGTGGGGCTTCTCCGATAACTCTGTCCGCCTTTATCTGACAGAGACTGGCAAGGTAAAAGTCCACACCTCTGCTCCTGTCTCTTTGATGGGAAGTGTAATCTAATTTTTTTTTACATATACTCCCCTTCTTGAATAGGTTCTTGGCATCTTTGAGAACTTGCATCTCGAGGCGATCACTTGTGTCAAGTGGGCAGATGACCGGACGATTGTGACCACATCCAGGGACACGGTCGTGTGCATCTGGCGGATTGTTCAGTCCCGGTCATACGAGCTCAAACTGATGAAGTGTCTTCGCGGCCATCGCGAGACAGTTCACACGGTGGCAATTTCTGTCGCGTACTCGGTCATTGTTTCAGGATCTGAGGACAAGTCCTGCATCGTGTGGGATCTCAACCGACTGGAGTATGTCCGTCAATTGGGCAAACACGAGGATGGAGTCCGGGTGGTGGCGATCAATGATGCGACCGGAGACATTGCGACGTGCTCAGGACCTGTGCTCCGACTATGGACGGTCAATGGCGACTTGATCCTGCAAAAGTACACGACGCAGATTGGAGACCCGATCCTTGACTGTGTGTTCTATGCGGGCCGGACGGGAGAATGGGTGCCTAAGGAGATTATCTTTACGAGCCACCGACGGGGCACGATCAAGGTCTGGGAGAAGAGCGTGGTGGATCCTGCAGCAACGGCGGGCACGGACTCTGCAAGAAATTCGCATGTGGCGCCCAGGGGAAGTATGTCCATGTCGTCGTTGCAGAACTCTTTAGATTCGATGGTTCTCTCGACCTCGGTTTCGACAACAGCGATCCAGACAGTGACGACAGAAGCTGAGAACGGAGGAGGAGCAACAGGAGGAGAAATTGACAGTAGCCATGGTCGATCTGCATCCGAATCGTCGACGGCGTCGCCTGTTCCAGGCAGTACCGTAGAGTCGGACGCCGTGACGGTGACAACGACCACAGCCGTGGAGGACGATTCGACGATAGGAACAAGGACCAGACAGTCGTCCATGGCGGCCAAGACGCGGGCTGCGAAGTGGGCGCTGAGGCTGCGACAAGCGTATACGTACGAAGATCGTCTGCGGGTCGATGGAGGCGTTGTTCCCAACATTGTGTCTCTTTACGTGTCCAGGTATGTGACAGTGCTGCCATCTCGCTTTTTGATACAAAGAGGTATATTTTGTTATTCCCTGGTGTGGAAAAATAATGCTCACCATACCAATTGTATGTTCTTGCCTCTCCATAGTGCAAGAAGAGCACTGTACAGCGGCGACTCGCTGGGTCGGGTACACGTGTGGGTGCTGCCGGACGGCAGTGGATGCACGCACTGGATGCAGGCTGGTAGGGACACGGTGTGTGTCAACTGTCAGACGCGGTTCCCGCTGCTGGAGCGGCGGTTTAATTGCAAGACGTGTGGAGGCGTGTTCTGTGGGACGTGCACATTTGTGCCGATCTCTGGGTTTGCAGAGAAGCAGGCGCGATTCTGCTTCCGGTGCTCTGGAGGCAAGCTGAAGGAGCTCATGGGATGAAAGGCCGATGGATAAGAGCCAGAGTGCTCTGCAGTTATTGAGCTTTACCGATATCAAGCATCGTTGTCATTAAAAAAAAATAACACAAAGAAAGAAGGAAAGGAATGAGAGGAACGAAAGCAACCTTGCTGTGAAGATAATACAAGGGTGGATAAACAATGCTCCAGGCATTGGCCCATCTCGAGCCCAGCCCTCAATTTCAGTCACACGAGTAATATAGAAGATGGTACTCATCTGGGGGAGGGGCGAGGGGTTTATCCGAACAACTGGTATTCAGTCAAACTCCCAAAAGGTGCTGTAATGTACAATTGTTTGAGTATCATGCCTCAGTAAAGGCCTATTGGTCTATCTGTGGACCAGCTCTTCCGCGAAGGTCCATGCTGCGACTGTTTCCAACGCCTGCTCCTTCCGCACCGGCCTCTGTGACAGTAATGGAGATACCAGAATGTCCCAATTGATGAACATGTCCCTGTGCCAGAACTTGATCTTGCTCCACTATCATCCATGGCGGCTGTTGTTCCTGAACCTCCATCCAAGACCGATTTTCCGATGCAGTTGTAGCGACTGCAGCAACCGACCTGTCCTCAGGATCATGATCATCATCCTTGACCTCTACCAAATGGCTGCTCCCCTTCTGACCTCGAGTTCCAGCAATGGCAAAATCTCCTGCACAGTACGCGACACAGAGTTCGAGGAGGATCAGTGATGCCCAGACGTAGGTCATGACGGGACGGACATCCTTGACCTGGCAGTAGACGACAGCGCTCTGGTTGTCGCCAAAGGCCTCCTCTAATGAGCACCAGTGCGAGCCATAGCCACCACTGCCAGGGCCACCCGGTCGGACATTCGGTGGCATACGACTGTCAGGTCCAGCTCCTGTTGCGCCGCTGAGGCCGTAATGGCCGGAGGCTGCGCTCTCGAGTTTGTCGGAGCCGTTGTTATCCTCGACAGGAGCTCCGTCGTCATCGCCGTACGATGATCTCTGTCTTTTACTCTTTCTGCTTCTGAAGGAAGTGAAGGTGGATGCTGGCGGTGTGGGACTGAATTCCTTTATGAGTGCGTAAGGCAGAAAAGCGCGCGCAACGATTGTCGGGGTGATGGTTGGACTATGCTGGGTATCATCACCCCTACTGTTATTGTTGCTATCGGGAGAAACGCTCCTGTCTCCATGCTGGTTCTGGGACTCTCTGAGATTGGGGAGGTAGCCCAGCGGGGGTTTGCGTTTGCTGGCAGGCCAGTACAAAGCCAAGACAGCGAGGCCACAACTGAAGAGGATCCGGAAGGCGATGTAGTAATAAGAAGGACGTTTCCTCCGGTGCGGTTTGTTCTTAGAACGCGTGCTTGTTGATATGGACGATGTGGTGTGCACGCTACTACTGTCGTTTGTCATGGTCATTGCGGCAGTGATGGCACTGGAAGTGGTGGTGGTGGGAATGGGTGACGGCGTTGACAGGGTGGTGGACGAAGATAGGGGTATGGAGGCTCTCTTGGTAAGATCCAATGGTCTAGATGTTACTACTGTGAGCTCGGGCCCTGTAGGGGGCGGTGAGGTCCGGATCGGCTGTTGTGTTCTAGTAGTATTAGGGGCAATGTTGGTCTTGTAACGAAGTTGTTCCCGAGGATGGTGTGAATATTGTTGCTGTTGTTGTTGCTGTACATGTACTCCCGGAAAATTAGGGGATCTTTGTTCCTGGGCCAGAGGCATCTGTTCATGATGGATAGTACTATTATCACCGCTGGTGTTATTGTTGTTGTTGTTGACGATGATGTCGCCGTCATAGTGCTGTTGCTCCACTCTTCTTCCTATACGATATCCGTCTATGCTGCCGCTTCTGCTTCTGCTGCCATCCTGGTGCAGTTCCCTCGCTGTGCCCCTCCTGCTTGTCCTACTCCTACTCCGACTTTTCCCCCTCTGTTGGTCGACCCCTCCTTGCTCTTGCCCTTGTAACCCAATTTCCGTGTGCTCTTGCTGTTGCCGCAGTTGCTGTTGGGCTCCTTCGATCTTCTCGTCCTCGTCCTGATGCGCAACGCTCCCTTCGTACTCGTGTTCGTGATGACGATGAGGGCGGCGAGTCCTGCAGCAGCCGAAGCAATCTCGCAGCATCAGCACTAGGACCATGGTCATGGCCAGAAGATCTGGTGTGAACAAGAGTGCAGCTTGGGTAGCTACTTGTCGTTGGGCAAGGTCAAGGTTCATGACGTTGATCTCGAAGGATAGGGTGATGGCATCGAGGATGAGGGTGCCAAAGGCCAGGGCTAGGATCAAAAGGCGTAGGTTGCGCAGGGTCTTATGGGGTGAGATGGAGGAAAGATATCGTCTGAGGGAGGAAATTATAGAGGGGCGGGGTGAGGATGGAGAGTCCTCACCGTCGGGTATGGTGGTGGTAGTGTTCATGTTGACGAGTGAGAGTGTGAGAAGGGACAGGATGACTGCATAATGGCCAGGGGAGAGAAAGGACGATAGGGACAGGTGAGTCCAAGGCGAGAGTGTGCGTGGGGGGGAGAGAAAATGGGAGTGTGAGAGTGAGAGAAAAAGAAGAGAAAGAAGGGAAAGAAGACAGATGTGTGGCTATGGTGGTGGATGATGTGGGACACAGTGATGCGCATGGGTGGGTGAGAGCCGATAGAGAGGGAAAGGGGAATGGAAAAACAAGAAAGACGGAAGAGAAAAAGAAAACTGCAGGTCGGGGATTTCAGCCGCGATATAATTATCAGATTTACTCGCCGCCACTTTCGAGTTTTGCCCAGTCCTTGGTCAGGGTAAGGTTAGAGTTCCCACACGACTTAAATACCTCTCTTTTTCTCGCACTCTCGGGATTCTTCCTGTCCGAGGGCCAACAACGGAAGCACAGCTGTGTGCGGATATACCGCTCCACTTGCAATGCACCGAGTTAACCAACTCTAGAAAGTCACTGGCGCGTCGTATGTACAGCATCTTGCGCCAGCGTTAAAGGATGACAAAGCAAAGCGCTCGGAAGAACTTGGTTCCCCTATGGCCAACAGCCACGGCTTCCATGTACTCCCGGTCAGGGGTATCCATGTGCATGTAGTGCTCGCCACGCTCCTTTTCAATGAAACGGGGTTTGAAGAGCAGCGCCAGTACGTTTTACCATCTTCGCTACTAGACTGGACAAATTTCGTTTCATTTCGAGTGCCAAGAACATGAACAATGGACCGAGAGTTCGGCGTCAATCTCTTTTCAATTTTTATTTGTATATGGTATGTGGTATGTATTGAGAGATAGTATTAGACCTGGCGGGACTCAATATGAGCAAGGCAGAGTATTGCGTTCTCGATACCAGGTGAAAGAGACAAGGAGGTACACCCTCCATGTTTATGTCAAAATCTAGGTGAAGTGAGGACAAGGCACGGCACTACTTGTTCTTTGCTTGATCGATCCTTTCGGCTGTTGCACGCATATTTATGCCTTTAACCTTCACAATGTAGAACACGGTCGTAGAGCCGACGTTGATGGCGGCCATAATGACACTATAGACACCGTGCCCAACCGCATTCACAATGATCTGGGCGATCAGCGAAAAAATGCATGCCAAGACCATCCTCAGAAAGTTAGCCGCTGCTGTAGCAGAGGAGCCTTGAACAGGGATGGCATTGACAACATAGGCGGAGCCGGCTAACATGACCTGAGCCATCCCAAAGTTCAAAGTTGTAGATCGTAAAACCTGCAATCGGAACGACGATTCTGAGGTGCTGGAAGCACCTCATGCAAGAGCGCCCACGACGCTCCCTACGCCAGCACTCTGAGGTAGGCGAGGTCTGTTTCGTATTCATTCAATCGTAGTACTTTACAAGGAGGTCAGGCACGATGGTCTCAACTGCAAGAGGAAAAGAAATGACAGAGGCATGCCCCAGTCAGTTTCATGAGTGCTCATTGTCAGAAGGATATCAAGTTGGAGATTTTATTACGCGGGGCAACCCATGTTTAAGGAAATTATGCAAGAAAAAGAGAAAAATGAAAAACAACAAGAACAACAGATGATGAAGGGTATGAAGGTCAACAAGTTTTTTACAGCGATGCGGCGAGGTCGGTGAATCGTTTTAATCAGATCCCACGTCCTCACTCAAAGAACGCATCCTTACAGCCGCATTCAGGCTCACAACAACCGCAAGACTCAAGAACGTCAGCATCGGCAACAGCCGCGTCCGCACCCAACGGCCCTTGTGCGCTGCATGTGAGTACTGGCTCTGGTGGTTGCCCTTACCAAACAAGAGACCCGTCCTTTCGTTCGCCTTGGCAGTGTCCGTGCTCAAAAGATAGGGCACACTGTCGCCGTCTCCTCTCATGTCGACATCCGCATCATGGCCGTCCATCCGAATCAAATGTGCCCAGACAGTGGTTCCCATGCAAAGACAACTGACGATCAAAAACAAAGATGCCCCTTCAAGGCCGACACTGTCGCCCAAGTTGATCAGCGCCAAGAGCAGTCCTACAAAGAGCAGACCAATGTTGACAATGGATAGACCAGTCCAGAAATACTCTCCAGCAGATAAGCGGCCCTTGCCCCGGCCCTGGTCGCAAATCTGCTGCGCCTCCAGATCGTCCACCTCCGAAGTGTTGGAACTGCTGTTCAGTAATGGGATCCAACCAAATGCAGAATCGAACCAGTGCCTAGCAGTGCTCTTCTTGAACGTGACACGCTTTCGCTTCCTTGATGTTGGGGAAGATGCCGTCGAGGATGCCGATCCGTAACCCTCGCTTCCTGTGCCTGATGAACCATGGATGGTCGCATACGGATCTACAGTAAAACTACTGCGGCTCTGGAGACTGGAGAAGGAGCCGTGCTTCTTAAGACAGCTGACGACTGGCTTCTTCCCCTTGGGATTTGTGGGCGAGAGGAGTTTGCTGGTATCGTCAACGACATCCTGACTTAGGACCTGGGAGGGGCCTTGGCTATCGATCGTCATCCGGTTCACTGCCATCAAGTCTTGGACTTGCTCGTCGAATGTTACTCCAGGGGTATAAATCTCTTGGGAATCAAGGATACTCTTACGGGAGCGTGGCTGTTTCTTCGAGTTGCCACCGCCAGTCTTGACGACAGACGATCTCTGGCAGATGGGCGAGCCAGAGTCCGAAATGGTCGTTGCTGCAGTCGATTGGCCAGAGCTCAGGGTGTCGTTCGATCCCGAATTCGAGTTGGAATCCTGCGTTGTCGACTGGCGAGGGAATCCTCCAGTGAGCATAGCTGGTTTGCGAATATCACGGTCCATGTCAGAGAGCTGTGGGAAAAACAAGATGGAGTGTGGTTAGTTGGATTTCGAGACGATCACAGCTGCCATTCGCTTAAAAAAATCTTAAACAACCTACCCAGAATGGGAGCAGCCCTACACGAGAGTCGAACAGCGTTGCAATCGCGTGCTGGTCTTTGGCAAAGTTTGGCACCATTTCAACAAGATGACTCTGTCCAATGTGCTCGACCCAACTAGGCACCTCCTGATGGGGCTCTGAAAGCGTGCGAATCTGCATGATTGCATACGGGAATCGTACAATGTCCTGCTCACGGACATGCGAGAATGGATATTTATCTGCCTGTAACTCTGTAGGATGCCAGGGGCGATCGTACAGATCCGAAGTCTCAACACCCCGTTCCTTGACCATGACCACATCGGTGTCGATCGTTATCCTAACACGAGCATCGCCTGGCACCTGGAAGGCGGTCCTGTTGAAGAATGTCTGGATGACAGGCTGGAGCTGACGCTTCTTGATACGCGACTGAACGATCCGGGTTGAATCCTCAAACTGCCGAATCTCCTGCTCAGTCTTTTGTCCGGACCGTCGTAGTTGCGCCAAGGCCTTGTCCATCTTGGCAGTGCCCTGCACCAACTGTGGAACGTACTTGGACTTGATCTGGAATCGATGCTTGGTCACAAAGGGTTCATTTGATGGAGGGGTGGTTGCTGATGATGATGAGGTGGTCGTCGTGGACCCGGCAGTCGCGGGCTGCACACTCCTTTTCTGGTGCTCAACCCACATCTGCTTCCTTTCGGACCCATACCACCGCAGACGGACCGCTTCACTACGCTCACGATGCTCTACTTGACCCATATAGAGATCAAAGTCCTGATTGTCCAGATAAATGGTCGACACGGGGCTTTCGCTCGTGAGATAAGAGCTCAACTGACTGGTCGATCGGTGCGAGGAGTTCAAGGAGGGTGTGGGTTCGTACACAACCAGTGGAAGGTATTTGAGGATCAACATCTTGAGGTCCATGACATTGTCTGGGTGCACCCAAAATGCAGTCTTCTTGCCTATGCAACCTGACTGTTCCAGCTCCTCGTCCTCCTCCGAATCAATTGCCTGAGCCTTGGTCACATCTGGTGCAGTGCCCGTACGGACAATGTTGTAGAGTGTTGAGAGACGGCTGACAAGAGAAGCAAAGCTCTCTTTGTGGAACGGCTGGTTGTTGAGCTGTTGGTTCATAAAGTTTGCCCGGAGCAGGAACCCGGTATGTTTATCGTGCTTCTTGACAATCTTGAGAAATGCCGTATAGTTCAATCGCTGAAAGCGCGCAAGGTCCTGCAGGTCCTGCGTGATCTTGTTGATCTCGGATTCGGTCACAACAAAAGAAGCCAGCGTGAGCCGTTCAGACGACTTGCTAGAGGGCAATTGGTGTTGCTCGATCGTGAATTCGCAGTGCTCTGTCCTCCTCAGCACCTCTCCCAGTTTGAGCGATTGAAACGAAGCGACCTATCCACACAGCAGAGGCAGAGCGGTGTCAAATTATTGATGGAATGAGAAATATTGGCCATGTGCGCATGGTGCCAGTGAAGCATTTCTCACCTTATCAAGTTCGGCATTCAGGAGTTTTACAAACTGAGCTTCGTCCTGCTCCGTGAATTCCCTCTCGTGGCTCTTGGATTTAAGAAGGGCTTTGAGTCCGTCATAATCAACAAAATGGTACTTCCAATGTGGTGCAAGGTGTGTCTTGAGCTGGGTGCCAAATTTCATGGTTCGTTTCGATCAATGGGATTAGCGAGGGAAGAGTGAGGTCCAGGCAGAGAACAGGCGTCTAGAACGAAGTTGCGTGAAGAGATACAAACGGATGAGCACAGGATGCGTAAGCTATATAGTCATAGCCATGTCACGGAACAATATTCTGTCACACAATATCCTATCCCCACCCACGCTTTGGCGTGTTTTCCGAGCAGAATGGATGTTCTAGAGGGATTGACCGTCGGACGCTGAAATTGAAGGGACACCGCAAGGACCCTCACCACTTGCTCGACTATCATTCTTCCCACTGATACTCCCAGCGCTTCCCAGTCATGCTTCTGTCCCTGGAAAATTCAATGCATCGGCGATCATCGTATTTTTTGTTGTCCATCTGCAGCTGCAGTCTACTGTCACGGATCGTCATCGCCCGCTGAATTCCCAGCTCTTTTTCGTTTTCCCGTCCCTTTGTTTTGTGCGCTTTTGCAATAGCCAACTTACGCCCATCAAGAAAATAGCCACCGTTCGTACCTTGATGAAATGAAACTTTGCTCAGGTGTGTGGGTGGATCCTTGGACCTGGTAAATGTCGAATTTCTGTAAATTCAGCGTTTTCACTGTTAGTTGGTAATCTTTTTTTATATGGTGTACGGAGTACTCTACAGCAGCGATTCAGAATCACAGCCATGGATCGTATCATTCCATCATTAATGAATGAGCACGAACACCAAAAAAAAAATTGTGAGCCGTGAAGTGAGCTGCGAAGTGAGCAACTGTCAACGGGGATTATCGTCATCATCATCCAGAATATAATCGATCCTTCAGGGATGATGAACATACGATGGCGATGGTGGAGCCAAGGAAGCACGAATCAGAAGCAAAGAATAGACGTGAGAAAAAATTGTCAAGAAAGAACCCTGTCGCATGCAAGCACAGACAAAGACTGAGCTGCAAGCATGCGCACTTCAGGGAGAAGAGTCAAGAAAAAAGGGGGTAGCCTTAAAGTTCACGCGCAGGCGACTGTCTTCCCGAGATACCCCTCCTCCTATTCACTTAGCACCCAAAATCCGCTAACCTCAGCAAAAACAAAACGGTATTTCTCGAAAAGTGGTAAGATAGATGATTCGCGATGAAGAAGAAAAAAGAAACACCTTTTGCCTCCTTTCTCCTGTTTTCTGTTGCCTATCGCGATAGATACAGCCTTTTCTTTTCCTTCCTTATGCCTTTGGGTCCTGTCTCCTTTTTTTTGTGTGTGTGTGTTGATGCTGGTCGTGTTTCGCTGATGCACTTATGCTTGCAAAGCAACCATTTCAAAACGTAGAGGAACACATACAGGCCACTTTTCGCATTCACCAATCTTTGCTTCGACCCCTCGCGTGTGCACTTTCCTGTATTTTTATGCCTCATCCTTTTTCATGCACCTGCACAAGGACGCATCGTGCAGGGTGTGCGACTGGAGGGGGTACGTGCTCTGCGTTTTGCATGGTGCACTGTGGCGCCTTCACTTTCTACTCGTATCATGTATGTATATATATACAGCCTCCGAGTTCAGGTCCAACACGTCCGACGAGACGATTGAAAAAATGGGACATTGAGCACGCACCACCCATCCGCACCCAGAGCACTGCTCTCTCTCTCTCTTTCATACACTCTCCTTGGTTCCCTGAGTTGTGCAATGGTGTTCCCCCTCTCCCCCTTTTGATTTCCCGTTGAACGAAAGGAGCTCCACGTTTTTTTTGTGACAGATTCAACCCTCTGCAATGAAAGAATAGTGAGAGAATACATGGCAAGGCTGTCTATGTAGTTCGTTGAGCACGTCTCAACTAGCCGTCGAAAGTTTAGAACGAGAGGAATTAAAAGATACAGGGGAATTGGGCTCAATTGAGTAAGCAGGGCCAGAAACGGGTAGGTTACTCTTTACGAGAAAAGAAAAAAATAATCGTAATTTAAATGAACTGCAATATGAAGAGAGGTGGTGCGAGCGAGAATTGACAAACACGCAAAGCAGAACCATACAGGCTCCAGCGTAGAGGAGAATGGCATATTAGCACGGCATCATGTTGCGTAGCCCATGGGGGAAAAAAAAGAAGACACCTTGTCTACGCAAAATGGATCAATGTTCCCAGCCCATTGCGATAGGAGAAAGACCGACCATCTTCAAATAACTGGGCAATAGCCGACAGTAAGGATGTGTGAAAACTTACATGTCGGATCAGGGATGGTAGTACAATGGCTCTTGCGGTGGGGGTATGAGCGGATGATATGAAAGATGTCGAGCCTGGACCGCGTGTGTGAGAGATAGGTCGGACTGGGGATAGGAAGACAGTGCAAAAGCACAAAAGACAGGAAGAGAAAATAAGAAAATAAACGAACGAGCCGACAAGTCAGTGGAGAGCGAGTGTAAGGGTTGTTATTGGAAAGATTGAAAGAATGAAGAATGACAATTGGAACGAGAAAGTGGAAGAAAGAGTGTGAAATGGAAGTAGTGAGAGAGAGGAATGAGAACCAATGGAGTGCGGTGAAACTTGTCGAGTGACAGGGAACACCAGCCCGCTTTGCATAACGGGCGGTGTATTTCTGCGCTGGTAAAGGGGCAGAGCAACACAAGAGCAAGAAGAGCGGGAAGGTCTGAGGGACGGCTTTGGGAGGGGACGAGAGCCGCAGTGCAGTGGTCGAGTGCGGCCCACACAAACGCGCCCAGTCACCAAAGAGGCGTTGCACCCGAGAGTCCAAAAGGCTACATGCGGTGTGATTCGCGGAAAGCTAATCGCTTAAGGCCTTATCACACTACACGCACTACCTACAAGAGCACTACCTCCCACACATGTGCACGAGTCTTCAAAAGACGTATGTAGTCTGCCTACGATACAACACTCCGGTCCTACCTTTCGCATTGCTCTCCCCCTTTCCCTCGCTCATCCTCCTTCGTCCCAGTCCCTACCTTTCCTCGGCCCGATAATAGAGGAAGCGACAATCCGCCCTGCTAGATTGTCAACACCTCAAGTGAATAAGGAGAAAAACAAGGCAAGGAACAAAAACGAAGTGGAGTACAAGGGGCAGGGAAGATAGCAGGAACGCAGGGGGTCTGCAGGAACTGCAGTAAGCCAAAGCTTCATTGCCAGCTACGCCAACGCGATTCAGACAACAAGCGTTCCGCATAAGACGCGAACAAGGGGTGAGTGAAGGGGTACAACTTGCCAGGCAAGGAAAGTATAGAGCTGCTTTTTTTCACTCTACTGTGCAGTGTGTAGAGCGAGCATTGCTCGATCTGCGTGGGAGACTGAAAGGAGAGTGTACAAAAAAAAAAAAAGGAACTACCAATGCAGCGATGACTCTTTGTTTAGTGGCACGATGAACTATCGCATTCTTACCTTTCTGGACTCGAGACTGAAGGATCAGGCGCAGATGCGAGGTAAGGTTGAGGGTGTGTGAATGCGGAGCTTTGGGTAAAAGTTATGAGTGAGCCAAAACAGTTCGAAAAACTCGGGAGAGAAAGGCGAAATAGTCGATCTTTTATATTGTATGTGCTATGAGAGAGCAGCAGGGTGTAGTCGGGCAGTCGGGCACAGGAGCGAAGACTGAATTGAAAAAGAATGGTCGGCTGGCGGGGTCAAAAGACCACAATTACCAACCATACACTCTATTTTGCGGAATGAATATATAATAACCAGTCGTTCAAAGTTTGGGGACCGTGGGCGGGGTAAGGCTTTACGAAGGTCCCACCACTAACACCTTACGACTCGTCATGCCTTTGACAGTCGCCTTGCTCGCAGAGCGTTATCAGCTCGTTATCATGCTGGATCCGAAAATACTGCCATACTCTCAGGCACACTCTCACAAACTAGAACCAACTACTAATGAACGCTAAAATGTCGCTCGAGTTGCTCCCCCATGATGGATTTCGAGAATGCGCTTGACCTAGAAAGGCATCTCGCATTCATTACGGATCAATCAGTGACAACTTCTTTTTTGTGGGTAGAGGTCTGCTAGTGAATGGTGGATCGGCTAGTCTTATTACATTCAATCAGGGACAATTCCTTGGCTCTCACTTATTCCTGTAAACAGCTGTCTGTCAGTCTCGCATGTTTGTGCAACCCCACACGAGCAAGCAAGCAAGCAAGCAAAAAAGGGATATCCTAACCAGTTCACCACCTGTACCTTGCCCTGTCAATCATTGACGGCTGTATGAGTAGCATCTCGCCATGCTTGCTATTTTCAGTCTCCGTTATCACAAGAAGGGGCTGTAGACCAATCCATAGAAGTACCAATCATGCCATTCTCTTCGTCGTAGCGCCGTCTTCGCGCCTGTTACATATCTACAGTGTGCTCCATGTTCCCCTTGAGCAGGACTGTGTACTACTGCAGGATAGATTATCTCTCTGCTCAGTTTCACTCAGCCTATGCTTCGTATGCGAGGGATGGATGCGGGAAGGCATCTCTCGGTCGCAGTGTTGGAGCGAAGTAGGTGCATATCTCGAGATCCCTGATGTATAGCAGACAGACACTGACGCAAAATAAAAGGGCAACCCAAAAGGTACTTGCTGTCGCGCGACGGGCAGCACCATCTACGATTCAGACCCTGCGAAAAACGTTGTTTATCCCATTTGTACTGGATGCCACAGGACACCTGCAAACAAAAAACATCATGGACGACCAATGTCGCAAGCATGATCATGAATGCCGATTGACAACAAAGCGCCTGCTGATTGTTATGGTGCATAACATTTCATTATTATACAATGGCCGACAGTCGTGTCGTGTAACTTGTAGGCTGCATCTTCATCGATCAAGTGGTGAGCAACAGCAACCACACACACACAGTTGTTTATCCTAAAATGCTATCTACAGCACATGCAACAAACACACGCCAGAAAAAAAACAAGCACCGCGTCAGAGTTCACGATGAACGAGAGCATAGCAATTAATAGTACTGTGGCACCGTCACCCAGATGGATGCATGCAACAACTGCAGACCAACGCCAAAGGGCTTACTACAGAGCAGTTCAGAGTCTTCTCATCCTCTGTAAGGGTTGGTTGGTTGGTGGATACCCGAACAAAAGTACCTGACAGATAGATAGTACTTGAACGCCTCGCGCTCACACGACTTCATTGTCGGCATTCACAATTCTTCTCTGCAGGTTCACCACAAAGACATGTTTGTATGACAGAAAGCGTACGTTTGAAAAGGTGGTCGACCGTTGGGTCAGGGTGCATGGCTCGAAACATGGGTCTACATACGGGTCCAGAGAGACGTGCACATTTTCTCATGGAATTGTTCTATTCATGCACGCCATTTTTTTCACAAAAAAAAAAAAAGAAAGAAGGAAAAAGATAACACGAACGGAAGCACGCGAAAAGTTTCTGATGGGTCCCACCCACTCTTTTCAAGGTCTTCCTCCTGTTTTCAACCTATGTTTTTTTTCAAGCCTTCATTGATGCCTTATTGTCGCTTATTCGTTTCATTCACGCAGAAATTCAAGGAGCGCTGAGCCAAACTTGGAGCGATTAGCGTTTTTATCCCTTTTGTATGGTCTGACTTACTTTCGGGGAGTATCTTCCCCAGTAATTGCTTTTTATCGATCAAAAGGAAAGGCTCCTGGACAAGTTCCTCGGCCGCGGACTTTTTTTCTTCGCTCAAGGTTACAGATGGCACTTAAACCTCAGACTTTATCCGTTCTGCGATCGATGGAGGTGAGGGTGACTGCGGCGGAGTATAGTCGTCGACTTGATGTTCAGCAGGCGAACAAGGCTACACGAGTAAGTCCCACAGTGACAGTCAGAGGCTTGTGAGCGAGGACCTTCGTTGAGTGCCCATGCCACATACTCTTCATCACGTATAATTTCTTCGAAACGAGGGTTTGCGGCACTCCAGCGGAAAGTGAAAAAAAAAACTCTCGGCATGAACAGTAACGAGTGGGCGTAAAGCAGAATTTTCAAATGCTGTTCTTGTGTGCTTGGGTCGTACTAGCGGCACTTCGCATAAGATTTAGCCATGGGTGCGGCATAAGTGACTCTGGCGACCCATACTGTTGAGGCCCCGCTCTTTGCTCTGACATATTCCGCCATCGGTCCCTGTTGGGGCAAAAGATATCTTACTTTGTGGCCACTTCTTTGTTCATATGACACTGGACCAAAAACGAGCATGGCAAGCAGACAACGGTTCAGTTACCGTCACTTTGCAGACCCCTCCTTGATTAAGGTTCCTCGACTGCTTTTGTTTGTGCGCTCGTGTGAACAGCAATGTCCGCGTTCGACCAATCGCCGTCGCACGTGGACAGGACGAGTGGACAACAATGACCCACAAATGGTGCAAGGCAATCCCAAATAGGGCGAGTGGATTCAAAGTGCGATCCTTCTCGCTCAGGAAGAGAAGGTCACTGGTCTGTGCTAGACTTTTTGAACGGAGAATGAAGGCAAATATGACTAACGGCATCCGGGAGTATCAGACACTGGGGACCAAAAGCATCCCGCTCCTATCATGACAACAACAATTACTACTACTACCACACCGCATTAAAAAAGGAGATCCTCCCGGCCCTTCCAACCCCACACCATAACCCACCTCGGCAACTAAAAGGAGTAGACCGGCAAGTTATTCGTCGAAATCGACTCCATGACTCCAGCAACTGTGCTGCCTGCTTCAAAGAAACCACGCCGGGGCATTTGTTGATTTGTGCGTTCTGTTCTTAGTATCTTTCAGACGAAGCATTATACATGTATTAACTTTTGGATATCTACCTGGCCTTTGCTTTACGCGTCAATGTGCCAGCTTTTCTTCAACACCTCGGGTGTCAAGCCATTCCTCAACGCCTCGCTCTCGTTCGTAGGCTGCCCCCACTTTGAGACATCGTCGATCGAATGCCTTCCGTAGGCAGTCGTCTTCTCGTCTGCCACATTTCTCCGCAGGATCTCCTCGCATCCCTCAAAACCACATGCCTGACCTTTACGCACATACTCCACATAGAGTTCATAAGGCCTTTGCGCCACGTCCATGCTGTGGTTCTGTTGGACGCTGCCCTCCACAATTTTTTCGTGCTCCAAATCCCATTGGAGCGACTGCACAAACTTGACCACTCGACCAACATCCACGTACCGAGGAGCACCCTTCCAAAAGTTGGCGAGAAATGTCCAGGTGTCCTCGCCGTACTTATGAATCAACTCATTGGGCTGCTCGGCTCCAATGAGGACATCCATCTCATGCTCGGCAAGTTTCTGGGCCGCTGGATTGTTCTTAACATAATCCCGGTATGTGGCTCGCAAATTGCTCAGGGCTCGGCCGGACATGGAGTTTTTCTCGTCGTCCGTCTTGACCATCGAATCTGGCAGGCCCAGAACGAGGTTCATGCCGCCCATGAGGTCAAGACCACCTGCAAGATCCTTGTAGAATGGGCATTGCTCTCGTAATGACTCGTCCACATAGTTGCTTGGTCCACAGATGGTCTGGATGAACCTCTGGCCAATGGCGGTGGTCGTGAACCTGAACCAGCTTTCCCAATACCGCGAGTTGTCGATGCTGACAACAGTCGACACAGGTTCATGATTGGGCATGAAGATCGACGTTCCGATGGCGTTTCCATGAGGCGAGATGAGCACATTGACATCCCGAAGCAAGTACGCCGTTTCGGCAAGTCCGCACCCAAGATCAAAGCTCATCCACTTGACACGGAAACCAGCCTGGACGAGTCCTTGGATCAACTCTTCATCGTTGATAAGTCGTCTCGATTTCTCGCGCTGGATGATACCCACCACCAACTTGCGCTTGCTCTCCTTGACCGCCTCGCTCTTATCCTCGTCAGTGGTGGCGCCTGCCTCTACAAACAGGTTCTGGTAGCTCTTCTCAGAGTCCACGACATCTGGATTCATCTACCCGACCCTGCTCTGCGCCTCGCCTTGCTCAAGACCATGGTTGGGTCCAGCTGCCTCAAAGTTGTAATACCTGGCCAGTTCCAGGCATCTCAACTGCGAGTTCGCTATCTTATTTCCAGCTGCATCCTGTCTCTTCTTTGCCATCTCCTGCTCCTGTTCTTGCCCCTTTGCCTCCTCGTCCCGGCGCTTATTGTGCTCGTGCTCCTGATGCTTATACCCTTTGTTGATCGCCTCCCGCGCATTCACCAAATGCTTCTCCCAGGTCTCTGGTGAAGACCAATAATATTCCGAGATCTCTTCAGGCGGTCCTCCGGGACCAGTTTGTCCTCGATAGGTCAGCCACCTTGCGTTCATCCAGAGTGAGCTTTTAAAAAAGCTTAAGATACAGCTTGATACATGTGCCTATTATTGCCGAGCAGCACAAGCAGCACATTCCAGCAGGCAGGCGATATCCACGCGATAATCTCACAGTTGGTCAATGGTGCTGCTCCAATGCTCGTTGTGCCCAGTTTCGTTGGAAGCAATCCCGATTCGGCGTACATGTTCAATACCAAGCCAGCTGTCAGTTGAATCTCGGACGCTGACTGCGTTCTCGGATCTCGGATGCTTCTCCAATCCCGGAGTGCCGCCTGACATGTTCAAGTGTAGAAATAGATTTTTAGAATTATACCTTTCAGAGCATAGCCCTGCCAAAATTCCACTTTGGGCTAATGTCACAACATACAACATACAACATACAACATACCTTTCTTCTTATCTCGTCTTCCTCGACCCTCGCTGCCGTTGAATCGGCTGCAGGATCGACCACGGTTTGCCCAATAATCCCATTATAGCCTCTATCGTGACGAATTACGATCGTCCTAGTACGTACGAAAATGCGATCCTGGAGAAACTGCTCAACTTTTGATGGAACGACGACGTCGTCGCCGTGATACTTCTCAGCACAGAACTCCTATTAAAAAAAGTATAAACAGATTAAAATCGCCATTTAGGTAAGTAAGCTTCATAAAAGACACATGCGTCGCGTCAAGCTCGGTCTCGAACCTCCCAGTCGACAAGATGCGGTGCGTATTGATCTATGGTCTTTGAGCGAATGTTCCTGGTTTGTAGGTAAGCCTTCAGAACGCGGATCCTCTCGGCCCTAGTTGGAGCTCCTTGCACTTGTGAAGCAATGCTCTGCCCAACATGTTGTGGAGGGTACTGTTGGTACTGGTACTCGTAGACGACTCTCCAATTTCCTCCTCTCCTGTGAGATGTTCGTCGATGGTACCGACTGCATTATCGGCTGTTCGATTACGGACACGCGTCCTCGAGCACCAAAAACACCGTAAGTTCCCTCTGTCGCTTGACATTTTCTCTTTGCCTGAGCAGAAGTCGCATACAACTCCTGATCCAACTGCTCAGACCCCAACGACGAATATTTGCTGTTTTGCCTTTTTGCTGTGCTGGAAGCTGTCTTTGCACTGGATCTCGCTTTCCTCTTCCTCCGCGGCGCAAGTGAAGGGGAGGTGGGGGGTGCCAAGTCCTATTGACCAAACATAATTAAACAGTTAAACGCAAAGCTCTTATGTAAAGCACTTGCACCCTTCTTGACACATACCTGTGCGGTTGCTTCTTGCTGCTGATCCTGTTGTACCTGTTCTTGTTGCTGTGGTTGCTGTGGTTGCTGTGGTTGTTGTGGTTGCTGTACTTGTGCTGGTTCCCGTACTTTTTGCTGATGCTGAGAAAGCTCCTGCTGCATTGCCCAAGCTTTGAATGCTTGGACATCTCGCTGTTGTTGTTCTTGTTGTTTTGATGGTGGTGGTGGTTGTTGCTGTTGCTGTTGCTGCTGCTGCTGCAGAACTAATTGTTGGCTCTGGAGTAGCATACATGTTAAGCGGCGTTCCGTATAACGTTTAAACCCATAAATGAATAAAACGCAGGACGCGTAAGAATGGACTGTGTGGGTGTACCTGAGTGATTCCTTGCTCTTGGTGAAGATTCCCTGAAAGTATTCTCCTTGCCCCATTCCGTAACTAAACGCGTTGTATATTTGTATTTTGTACATTAGAAAGGAAGGTTGGGAATGCAAGTAGCCAGAAATGAAGGCATGGCGTGAGCATACCTGCAATCTCTCGCTTTGCTTTCTTCTGCTAGCCATGAGAAGTGCTGTTTTGAATGAGGGTCTGGAGTTGTGATCTGAAAATACTTAAAAGTACTGCTTATAGGACAAAAAAATTAGTGAAGGTGTGAAGGTATCGTTTAGCAATGTAGCTTGTACAGTGGCCGGCAAAAAGTATTTCGACAATGAAATTGTATTCTATTATGTTGAAAGGGGGTCAAAAATTTCATTGTCGAAATACTTTTTGCCGGCCACTGTACAGCTTAAGACATCAACACTCAGATTCAATGCAGTTCTCGCAGTGCCAATTTATTCTATATCTCGTTCGATATCTATTCGGAGTGCACGCTGTTCGCAGCTCCACACTCTAATAATGTGCGAGCTGCGCTATAAAGTCGATCCATTGCTGAGCTTGCGCGCCGCAGTATATAGGCGTCGATCCGTATGCATATAGCGAGGGGAGGGCGAGTGCATGCTGTGCTGTATAACTGTATCTTTGGATCTGCGTGCTAAGAACAAAGTTCGTGCTAAAAAAGTATCTATTTCGAGCCCAGCGGTGGTGCCTGACGAAGACTGTCATCTCCTGCTGGCATAAAGCGGCAGGCTATTTAGACCAGCGTTCTCATTGCTCGGTTATCTCTACACCCTCGGTGCTTGCAGTCGCCAATATCGATATGGCATGTGCACTGAACTTGAATGTCAACATGAAACTGCTTCAAAGCAGAGGCAATCCCATCCGCCCAATCCACCTCTCTCCCGCACTCCCTGGATACCATGTCGTATCTATAAAGCACTGCAAAGCAAAGCTTCAAATACTCCTTCATCCTCCCCATGTCTGCGAAAATGTCCCTCGGCACATATCGCGACAACGAGAAAGGCCAAGGCTGGTTCTTTAGCTCCTCCGGATCCCTGGGATCCCAGTAAAACGAACGGTGCATCGTCATCTGCGCATCTCCATCACACGTGCTGGTCATCAAACCCTCGAGATTTTTAAACGCATTCAGTTTCCGGTACTCTTCTTTCTGACACCATTCCGGGAACTCGGCCAGAATATTGAGGTAAATGTACGAGTAGAGACAGTAGTCCGCGAGGCGATCGATCCCGAAACTGTGGCCCCAACTGAGATAAATGAGGCCCTTGAAAGGGATGAGTGGATGGTGAACCAAGGTCAGGACAGAGGACATCTCATTCTCGATGATGAGGATCTTGGCCGCGTCCGCGAGATCAAGGTCGTTGGTAGTGTAGCCGATTGGATCGCCCTCGTACTTGGAACGTGCGCACTCGATCCAAAACTCCAGGCGCTGGTTCTGTGCTGTGAGATACGTTCCTCCATTGGTGGCACACCCCTCATCCGGCACCAACCGTCTCTGCAAGAGCTCGTCAGAGAAAACTTTGCCTGTGGACTCGGCTGGGAACTTGCTTGGATATTTCTTGCGTTCGGTTGCTGAGAACTCTTGGATCGCGTTCGCTAACGCGTTCGAGAAATAAAGGAGCTCGGTTTTTTGATTGACTTTGTTGAGAGGATTAAAGTCCATGGTGGCGAGGCCATCGCGAGGCAGCTTGTTGTTTGTACGAACAGTAAAGTGTTTGGAGATTGTTTTCCATGGGATGGTATGATCGAGATGCATCTTTTTGTTTTCTGTTCTACAGTAGTGAAGTGAAGCAAAAGTCAGGGCGAGTGGTACTGCGCCGCGATCTGCCTCTGTTTTTATAGCATTTCTTCACTGGAGCTGCGGCAGCCATAAAACAAAATCACGATAGGCGACCTTCGCATCCCCTGCTTTGTGTTTTTCGACCTCGTCTCCTTGAAAGTTGGGTCACGCCACTAATGTATGAACCGGAATATTCAATCACTGGGTATCTTTAATGTCTGATCCGATGAAAAAGAGTATGGTCAATGCAGGCGGGCGGATCGTACAACGGGTGACATGAAAAAAAAAAGAGTGGGGGAGCTGTCTATCTAAATCATATCTAAAATAATGCTTTGTTTGTATCGTCACCAGGGATTTTTTCGTTCGTCTAGAACAAAAAATACATCATGAAGGCGCATCCAACCGTCAAGAACACGGTCGCGATCGCGTATTGAACCGCAATCAATGCGGCCATCTCGCTCCCTGCGTTCTTGGTCCTACGATCCCATACCTGCGCCAGCACAAAGCATGTGATACTCGTTGGCGATCCCGACATGAGCATCAGCGTGAACTGAAGCATATGGTTTTGAGCACTCACCCACCCATAATGCTTCACCAGCACCAGCTGAACCAGAAGGATTCCGACCAGAGGTGAAATCACCATTTTCGCAACCGTAATCATCGTCAGTGCAGGAATCAGCGGTCGCATTCGCCCGGGCTTTAGACGTGAAAGCGAGGCACCCAAAACCGTTAGCCCCAAAGGAACGCAGCAACCCCCGAGCATCAATGTGATCTCGTGAATGAAGCTTAGAGGCGGCAGATCATCCGGCGAAGGAAGAGGATCAGCCGTCGGCACAAAGAGTTTCCGGAGAGGCGTAAGGGCCACCAAAAGACCAAGAAGAAGCCCAATAGTCGGCGGAGTAAGGTACTCGCGCGTGGAATGAAAGACGCGCCAAAAGACGTGCACTTCCTTCTTTTGTTTAGTCTCGTATGATTTCGACAGATGTGGCGGTGGAACCTTTGGTAGAGGTGGAGCCGTGTCCTCCGCAGGAGGTGAGGCCTCGAGCGGGACTGTTGCCATGGTCTCGGTCAACTGCTCACGTCCTTGTTGGCGGGAGGAAGCCGGCGGTGTCAGTGAAATATACGGCGAGGGCGAGTTCGAGCGCATGGAAGCCGAGGATGCAGACAATGGTGGTTGCTCGAGTGGTGGTGGCTGGTACGACTTGAAAAGAGGCGATTTTATGGATTTCATTCTGGAAGCGCCAGCGCCTTTGATCAAGTGGTGGTCGTCATCGTGGCCCGTCGAGAACCTTGTCGCGCCCGTGCCGTTGCTTACCATGCTCTCGACACTGATTCGAGGGCGTTCTGACGATCGCAAAGCATGGAGCGGGTATGCTGGGTGAGATTGGTGATCGTGGGTATAAGTGTGTCCGGGGCTCGACTGGTTGCTGCTGCCACCACTACCGCTGCTGCTACTGCTTCCTGAACCAGAGTCATAGTTGTGGCGGATGAAAGGGTTCGTTTCTAGGATCGGCGAAGGAGTAGATGACGGAGAAGTTGGCGAGACAGCCGTGTCGCTGGAGCGCTCTCGAGGGTGATTCAGGACGTCCCGCTGTGATGCAAACAGATCCAGCTCCTGTGGATGATCGTGAGGCCGGTACCTCATCTCCTTGGCGCTTTCTTCCATATTGTAGTCCATACTGATCATGGTTGATGTTGCGGAGAAGGTGGACTGCAACCCATTTGGATCTTGCCGCAAAGGTTGTGGCTCTGGTGAAGACAGATGCTGCTTGTGAGGACGGCCATGCTGAGGCTGGCAGGCACGGCTTCGATCCGGGTGGGCTGTGAGTGTGTCCCCTGAGAGTGAGTCACTACTTCCGTTGCCTAGTGGCGAAGATCCTGGTCCGTGGGTCTGGAGCTGAGTGGTTAGATTCTCCAGACGCTTCGATTCTTTGACGTGATCGTAACGAATCAGACGGTAGCCGCCAAGGGGGAATAGAAAGAGATAAAAGACGGCAATGAACACGCTCGAGTATGCGGTTCCTCGAGCACCGTCTCCCACCAAAAAGGGTGGATGGTCGGACACTGCCAAGATGATTGAGATAGGCAGATCACCCTAACAAGGTCAATGGAAATAAGAGCATCGCTGTCAACGCCTGATCGACCACAACAGAAGCAAAGGCATGCGCACCCTTAGATTGCGTACTTACAAAGTTTGTAAACATGGTGGCGGCAACGATGCCCCAGTACAACCGCTTTGGTACCAACCCAGTTCTCTGCATGATTAAACCGAGAATGCCGCCCATGAGGATGTACAGTACTGCGATAAGAGCCACAAACCCCAGCTCCTCAATGTTCTCTTGGTTCACGCACGAAAGCATTTTTGCGAAGAGCAGTGCCGGGAGGGTATAATTGAGAATCAGTCCCGCGACCACCTTGGCTCCTGCTGGCGTCAGCAGGCCATGCTTAGCCATGATTGCACCGCATCCTGTATTGTTTGGAAAAATAAGGGGAGAAGAGTGTGAGAAACCCGGGCGATTGAGTTTTCCTAGATGATCATGGTAGTTGCATAGTTACAGCAAGCCAGCTCCTACCTCCCAACACCAGAAACTTGATGATTGGCCTGTTTTGGATTGTTTTAAAGGGGCAAACAATAACCACGAACAAAAGATTATGGTTGCGATGGAAACCGTGCGTTAGTGCATAACATAGGACATTGGTGCAGTGCAGGCAAGTAAGCGAGGGAAAGCGAGATGTCGGAGGTGAGACAGTGAGAGGGCGTGGATGCATAGTCTATAGGAGATGGTATTGTGCAGTGGTGGCGGCGAGGGCGATGTTCACAGTCAGGGTTGGAAAGGTTGGTGAAGCGAACTGCTTGTCAGCGAGGAGTGGGATAGAAAAAGGGCATGCTTTCGTGTCTTGTAACGGGTATGCTTACTTTGCGCTGATCCAAAGTAAAGTCGATAGGGCCACCATGGATGAAAGGCGATATACGATTACGAGCAGAGAGTCTTATCCTTGCTAAAGCGAGAGCGCGAAAGACAAGAACGCGCAAGAAGCGTGGGGCGGGTGCGAAAGTAGTTGTGCAGTCGTAAGCTGGTTCCTGGTTTACTGTTTTGGATGAGCTCGTTTGGTTCCTGACGTTCAAGGAGATTTGGAGTTTGAGGGTGGTGATCCGAAGGAGCAGAAGCGAGGTTGGGTATATTGATGAGTTTCGCAGAGTGCCAGTTACACTATGGATGGTGCTGGTAAGGACGAGGACAAGACTGATATTAATATCCAGTTAGGAGTGGTTCCTAACTGTCGAAGGGACTGCAGTGGGACAAAGGAGACAAAGAGTGAATGAGAACGCTTGTAGTGAGAGGGGTACGAGGTTGTATATGAAAAACAGGAGGCGATAATATCAACGATAGTCGTGTTGTGATTGTGAGAGCCGCTGTAGAGGAACGAGTGCAAAAGGTGACGACGGCCAAAATGGGCATTTGAAAAAAGAAATAACGGAGAGGATGGACAACTTCGTCTCCACCTCTTGTCTCCTGGAAAAGGTGTCTCCCTTTTATAAGGAACGGAGAGGGAAGAAAATGCAACCCCGAAAGAACAGAGTGTAAACAAATTAATAAAGACTGAAAGAGCTTTTTGTCGCTTGCCTCACTCGTCTTTCCGGAGATAGAGGGTCAAGAAAGAAGTGTAGTTACAATGACAATGAGTCCTGGGCAATGACTCGACGCGTGCGTGTAGGGAAAGGGAGGGTATGGCGAGGTTGCTGTGCTGACAAAGACTACTTGAGAAGCAGAATTTTGAAAAAGCAGGTCGGTCATCTCTCCTCTTTCCCTTGGTTGTTCACCTCACCTTCCAGGTTTATATAATGAAGGGAAAGTGTTAAATGAGGAGCAAAGAGACAGGACGAAGCAAGGAGGGCCAATAAAGAAGATCGTAGTTGCATCTCAGATAGGTTGTACCCAGGTGAGTAGTAAACATCAAGCAGCAAGGAAGAAGTGCTGGATGGAAGCCAGGTCGAAATGGAAGTGTAAGCCAGGAGTCGAGGATCAGAGCGCCCATAAGGAGCCGCACCAGGAGAAAGGAAAGACCAAAATGGCTCAAAAGGTACAAATATGTCTCTTTGTAGTACGGCCTTTTAGCCGGATTCACCAAAGCAGGGACTGATAGTGTTGATGGGGCTAGCATAAAGGCGATGCAGAGATCGGTGTACATGTACATACCGGGCTGGGCGATGTGCCGATGTATGGGGCAGTTCTGGGTTTGAAGTATAGGCGTCTGATTGGCCACCCGTCGATGCAGTCGGGATAAACAGGGAGGAAGGTGGTGCTGGTGGTTGAAGGTCTAGCAGTACCTGCCACGACAAGACTGTCGCGCTTAGAGCCGTAGAGGGCAAGATTGGATTGAAAGTAAGGCGAGTAATTGTGTGAAAAACTGGCGATGTAGAAAATGTGTAGGATGAGATGACCGTCAGAGTTGACATCAGGTATGTGTCATGGCTGTCGTGAACGTTAGGGCATAAGCGGCAAGGTGGGATGGCGACTTTTAAATAATGGCGTTGGTGCGAAACGGAGAAAGAGAGAGAGGGAGAAAGACAAACAGTTTGACCAGTCCAGCTGTGTGCAAAGAAGGAAGTCGGACGAAGAGAAAAGGGATGGACTGACAGGGAAGAGAGGATCAGGGAGCGCGAGGTGTGGACAAAGGAAAAAAGATGAAGAGCTGATCCAGTGATCCGCATGGGTGCCGCGAAGGGTGAACCTGGCCTCGAAGGGCGGCCCAGGAGAGGCGGGATCGGGAAGTGCACCCGGGCAAAGCTGAACCGAGAAGGGACACTCAGGACTGGGAAGGTCTCGTTTGTTCCTGCTCAACGTGCACATCATTCTCTACACACCCAAGATGCCCCTTCAAGGCTTTGCCAAGGTTCAAACTACTGTTCTTTGGAGAGGGCTACGCAAGAGAAATGGCCCAAGTGTGCAGCGTGCGAGTGCTCTCATGTCTGTGCACTTCTGTCTCGACTCCCTCTCTTTGCTTCGCCGTCCCTCGCTCGTGGATGCATCGCCAGCAGCTACAGCATGTGCATGCCCCCGTGTTGCCAGAATTTCAAATGAAAAGACGAAACAGGCCAGACTGCGAGGGCAGACATATATATTTAACCGATCTGCCTTTTGTCCAACAACTCCTGGCCTAGCTCTCGTTATGATAAGTAGACTAAGGGCCGTCTATCATCTCCATGGCCGTGGCCGTTCCTTTTCAGGTCATTCATGGCCCCGGTCTTTGCGCCTTGTCTTTCCCAAGGGCTCTTTGGATCAACTGGAAGTCCTCGCTATGTGCTAGTGTTCGACTTCAATTCCTTCAGCACGCTCCATCTCCCCCTTTGGTCACTCCGTTGCAACTCCACTCCGGCGCACTACTATGTGGTTTGTCGCCATGCCTTGTACTGTTGCATTCGGTGCTCTCGGGGCTCACGATGCCTCCCCGTTTTCACTTCTTGCTCCTTGCCTCGAACTCGTCTTTGCAACCACCTAGCGGCTTCTACCCGAAACATATCGAAGATTGTGACCTTAACCTGGACCTGGGATTTGAAGCAGTGTCGAGGACCTCATCAAGTCGTTCCGAAGAGAATATTCTCTTCAAAGTTTTCAAACGACTCTTAACTAAGGTGGAGATGCGTCATACAGCAAAGAGCTACCTCTCGCCAGCATTAGTCTTCTTTCTACGGAAGTTACTGAGAACTTTGCTCAGACCATGTCTCAAGGAGTTTCCTGCTTGGCCGTTTTGAAATTCAACTCCACTCGATGTCATTGTCTCGACTTTACATGCCTCCTCTCCAAGGCGGCCTCATTCTCTATCGCCTCATCCAGAGGCCGCAAGAGGGACATCGTCTAGAGTTCATTTCGGGAGGACTCTTGCTTAGGCATGTATAGCGAGATACATAGCACTCCAGCCGAAGAAAGCAATGGATGTGGGGATACGCGAGCAGAATAAACTGGTGGTATTTATTTTCTCCTGTCCTGTAGGCGAGCATACATCCAACAATATAGGGTGCTCACTCACTCCGACTGCTCATACCTACGCCTGGCAAGCTCTTTGACCGACTCTGCGTAGTTTCCCAAGGGACCCCGAAGAGTGCTCGACCCATCGGCCTTTCGAGCGAGACCGGCACCTATACCGACACCCTTGGCGTATCCGCTCGCCTCAATAGGTGCCTTGATGCCTGCGCCATCTTTACCAAGTCCCTGGCCTTCCTTCCATCCCATTGATTTCAAAAGTCGATTACCGATGTTATCCTCTTTGATACCGTCTTTGGTCGGCTGTTCCGGAATAACAGCATCATGCTGGAAGCCGCCACCACCACCCATGCCACGTCCTCCTCCTACGAAACGCCCACCGCTACCACCGCCACCATAAGCTCGATCTCTTCCTGATGGGGTTGGCGGTAGTGGGTAATCAGGTTGTCCAAAAATCTGCCGTCTCTCAGCAGCGCGGTCTCGATATTTCGGCTCCTCGTCAGGTTTGATCGCGGCACCACTGACGTTTGTGCTACTGGAACTTGACTCCGAGTGAGCCGCGGTTCCTGATGTAGTTGAGGCTATGCCTCTGGACTTTTTCAATGCGCTCATAACAGCCTGCGGATCTAGTAGGTTGTTCTTGTGGAGATCGGAGAGCTCTTGGTGCTTGCGCAGATCCTGCAGCGTCTTGAGTCGCCGTTGGCAAAGCAGGCATGCTGTCAGCTTCAAATCCAACAGCTCATCTGGCTCATATTTCATAAAATCCAGCAGCTCCTGGCTTTGACTTGGTTGCGAAATTGACCGAGGTGCCGTCATTGCTGTCCCGGGCTCGGGTATTTGTTGCGGTGCAGATGTGGGGGCATCGCTTGACTGCAACTCCACCTGCTTTGTTGACCATTTCTGCAGCTGGATCGAAACCTGCAGTGCAAAGTAATATACATCATCAGACGAAGAACATATGGCTAATAAAGACCAAACCTTGCCATAGCATAACAATCGCGTTCACTAACCTTCTTTCCACCTCCTCCGATTCCAATTGATGACACCTGTCCTGCTTTTCGCTTCTTGTCTTCTGTCCTTGCGAGCTGTTCCGCTGCCTGCGCGGCTGCTATTCCTGCAAGTTGTACTTTATCCATCTTGGCGGTAGTAAGCAGAGCCGGTAGGTCCTGCGCGACGGGGGCAGGAGCAGGAGCAGGAGCAGGCACAGATGAATTTGTATACGAAGTACTGGTTGTTGGTACTGAAAAAACGGTATCGTTCGTTTTAACTGACGGCTCCGCCTTCAATACATCGCCCATCGCGGCATAGAAGGCGTCCAGTTCGTCTTTGGTCTCTGTTTTTAGCGTTGGCTTGACTACTATGATATTGGAAGCTCTTCAGCATCGACATTTTCTTCGCTGTCGAGAGGATTAAGGCTGGCAATCATGTGTGACAATGGTACTTACACGCGTCCGACACTGCTTTTGGTGTCGACTTGGCTGCACTGGGATCGCTATAGACGGATAAAAAAGCTTGCTCGTCCCAGTAAATGGCAAGTTGATCCTCGCTTCCATAGGCTATAGTCCACTGCGTCGGAGCATATGCGGGTATAAATGATCCGTGATGTGCGTAATGCACCTCGACAGGTTTCTTCTGAATCGTGAAAGAACCTGAATCTGCCTTCTCTAACGCAATGGCTGCGCTCTAGGGTATCATTTGAGATTTGCAGAAAGATTAGATGTTTAGCGGAGAGTTGGGCGGTAGACGAAGGCAGTGTGATATTACACCATACCTTGACATCGGTGTACTCGGCGAAGCAGAATCCCCAGCTGATTCGGGACTGTCTGTCCTTTGCAAGCATAACCCGAACAAGAGGTCCCAATGTTGCCATAGCGTTCCATAGACCGGACTCATTGACCATAGATGGCAAGTCGGTTATAACTAGTATGGAGTTGGGGACACTGCCAATATCGCGTGCTCCAACGTTCAGCACTGCCGGTTGAGACTGGTGGTATTGCGACTGCATCTGATTTTGATATGGCGTTTGCTGACTCCGAGGAGTTCCTGTGTAGAAATCTGCCTGGTTTGAATGTCCACGAGAACCTCGTGCCTCAAATGCACCCGACCCTGTGCACGCGAGACCAAATATCCACGTTGGACAATGAGGGATATCGTTCAGAAAGTGAGACCATAAGTTGTTTCCCGGTGTGAATAAGATTCGACGGATATGGCGCGTTGATAGCAATAGATAGTGTCGGGCGTACGTAGGGGTAAGATATGGTCAGAATCACGTTCTTGGGGTCGGTTTCAATCGCAGGTCCACAAGCGGGCGCTGTAAACCCCAAAGGAAATAAGGCTGCAAACATAGTGCGAACAGCTGGGTGGGGATATCGTAGAGTGGAGGCCATGCGACTGTCAAACCTTGCTTGCTTGACGAGAACTGCGGACAGCTTTTAGAATGTACATCGTTGACCATCGCGCACTAGGAATAGGGATAGGGTTGGTTATCAATATGGTTACCAATGCGCAAAATTGATTCAGCGTATCATTCTGATAAAGCGTAGTAAACACCATACTCCGTTGCAGCGCCTCGGCAAGTCTCTGGAACTACTAGGATTATTGCTGTATGCGATCCTGACCCAGTTACTGCCGATCCTGACCGAAGGCGAACGTTGTCTCATAAAGTCTTGTGCGTGCTGGATCGTCATAAACCTGAGGAAGCCGTATCCTTTGGAGCTTCCTAGAAACATGTCCAAAATATTGAGGTTACTCCTCTCTCCTTGTTATAGTGTGAAAATCGAAGCATCTGCTGCGCATATGTCGGGCTATACCAGTATGACGATCCTTAGCCAAGCGAATGGAGTCCAATCCAATGTCTTCTTGCTCAAGAACGACGCGAATCTAGAACCGGTCCCCAAGACATGTCAATAGTCCGGATGAGCGTGCAAACAAATAAAATGCAGACAACAGTAGGATACCTACGTCTTCTTCCTGGCAGTCTAACGGCAGGCCTTGCAATATAATCTCAACCTGCGGCTCACCCTGCACACTATCATGCTAAGATCATACAGTCCGAATCAAGGGTTAGAAGGGAGCCAGATTTAGTGCGGCTATTTCACAGCTTACTGGACCCAAGTATATACCTCATTCCTCCATCGAGGCTGCTGAATGCGATGGCGGTTGCTATCGTGATAGCTCCTAGCGTTAAATCCAACCTCGTACTCTGCACCCTTGGCCATATCGCCGTCGTGATTATGGCGATGAATCGTTCTATGTGATCCATGGCTGCTCCGAGAGCCGGGTGATTGATGTGGGCTATGACTGCCGCTACGGGATTTGCCCGGCTCGATGCCCCCCCGGTGATACTCGCGTGTCTGAGTGACACCACTACCTCTTCCGCGGCTCCTGCTTCTGGTCCTGCTTCTGCTTCTGGTCCTGCTTCTGCTTCTGCGTCGGCCTGGACTTCTGCTTCTTGTCCTGCTGCTCTCTTCACTCCAATCTCTCTTCATGTCCATGCTGCTCTCATGGCGAGCAGGAGGTGAGTTGCCTTGGCCTTGCATGCTGCAGTTGGGGTCGTGGCTGAAGTGAATGCGAATTTGAGTTCAACAACAAGATGCAGAAAATGTTCAAGCTTGCGGACTCTTCGTCTCAGAACAGAGATCACGGTCACGTGAGGGCACACACACTCACTCGCGGGGAATGGGCGGTCGGTGAAAATTCTAAAAAACTACCCTCACTATCCAAAGGTACAGACAGACCACGCCTGTCGTTCCGCGAAAGATATCCCGAGGTACTTGCATGTAGTTGTCGTCATTTCACTGTCGAGTCTTCCGTCGAGAAGGTAGGCAAACTCTAACGTAGCAGCCTATCTTCGTCGATCTGTAAAAGGACGACGTGGGAACGGCTGTGGGTAGACGCCATAAGTTTCAGGGGAGAGGACTGCAGTCTGAAAGGGCGGAACGCCCAAGTCGTTCTTGACGAGAGGTCTTGTTTGTGCAACATGCAGGCCTTGTCGACTTTAAAACAGGAAGGACAGCGGACTGGGTCCAAGATTGTATGCTATGGCTATGGCCAATTGCTCAAGGATCAAAGCGCAGGGATCGTGGATAGGTGTGACGAGGAAAGAGCAGGATAACCTGACTTTATTTACAAGTACAATCTCCACTTGCGAGCGCCTGAGGATTGCCATGCGTCGGAGGGTGTACGGAGTGTGAAGTACATAGTAGCGTATCTATTTTCTGCACTGAGACAGCGAGCTAGACTGGCAGCGCTGAGAAAGCGACCTGACGTAGTGTCACCTAAACTCAGCTCGCGAGGACTTCAGGCACGACAGCTGGGATATTCGGCGCAAGGGTTGCCTAGAAGTTATAAAAACAACTGCAGAATGAGTGGGTCACAATGGCACCGCCTAAGGACAATAAACGCAGCAAAAGAGGCAAGTTCGTGTCAAGTGCTCGCTTAACCTCCCGAGGCGGACTGGTCGACCGCAAAAAGGGGGATAGCGAGAATGTGGCGAATGGGGTGGTTGAGTTGCGCCATGCAGCCCAAAAAAAAAGATACACCTGCGCCCAGTGCGCCATGCAGAGTTGTAGACAAGCGGACATGTTTGCACAAGCAGCTTCGGCTCGAAAGAATATTCTTCCTTCTTGACAGGAGGTCCTGGCCTCGACCTTCGCCATCATCCTAGAGTCGCACAGTACTGTATAGGACACTACCTCACGTCGGAATGAGTACGACAGCAGATATGAATGAGAGACTGGAGGAAGGCGTCCAAGTGCGGTGTTCTTCCCATTGGGGGCAGATAAATTTAGGAGGCAAGTGGACAAACCTTGTTTCTATTTTTTCCCGTCGTGGGAGGCACAAGGCGGAGGGCACACGACGGTGAGGCAGGGCAAGACAAGGCTACGCCAGTCGAGCTGCTTCTCACCCGCCCCCCCCCCCAAGAGGTCAGGCAGGTATGTCCCGCTGTCGTGGATGCAGGGTATATAAACCCCCCGCGCACATCCACCCGCGCCCTCTCCCCTTTTCGATCATAATTCTGCTATCGCTCCATCTCACACGCCGTACCTGCCTGTAAAATACACCATCGCTCTCAGCACGCACAAACAACCAGCCATCTGCATCTACCACCTGCTCTTCCTTCTACCGTCTTTTGTTGATTTTTTTTTTTTTCATTGCTCACCGACTCTTGTGCCTATATATTCGACACCGCTCTCTCTCACTCTCTTCTTTTCTCTCTCTTCAGTCGACTTCGATTCCCCACTCACACCACACCCTTTAACGCAACAGCCCTTCCTCTATTAAACTATTTCACGCTCAAAGCCCTCCTTCACGAAGCTCACCTCCGCCCACCACACTTGCAATGACCAAACACTCAATAATCGGCCTGGTGTGCCTGGTGCTCGCACTTCTCGCCTCCTTCACCGCCAACGCCCTCCCTACCCCAAGGGAGTCGCCAGCATCACAGACTGAACCCTTTCGGTTCGATGTGAAGGCACCCCAGATGGATACTCTCTGGCTGATCGACTCACTACCCACAGTCTCGTGGGACCCTGCCATGATGCCTGAGGGGTCCTCGATGGATATTGCCCTTCTTTGTCATGAAAAGAAGCAGTCGATCCTCCTTCACCGCTATGTCCCTACTCGTCTTGGAAAGACGCTTGTCAGCGTCGCGCCCACCATCACCCCTGGAACATACTCCCTCCTCCTCACCGTCTTTAAGGGACGCACTTCAACTGTCCTTGGCCGCTCTCTAGTTCAGAGCTTGATCTTGGTCAACGACGAAGGCACAGATCCCGAGGATGAGGTCCTCCGCACCACCACCACCACCACCACCACCACCGAACCTCCAGTCGAAGACTCAAAGAATGTCAAGGACAAGGTCGACCTGTCAGAGTTTTCCTTCAAGAAGCAATACCAGAACGCTGTTGAAGAATCAGAGCAGGTTCTGCTGACCCACCAGCCTCTCAAGGGTAACCTAGTCCTCCGTGCTCCTTACACCGTTGGATGGACGATCCCCAAGGATCTCGAGAATGCCCGCCGTGTCCGTGTCAACCTTCTCCTGGTCTCTTCACGCTCGCATGAGGTGGCCAAGGTCTTGGCAACCAACATTGATGCCAGAGTCGGATTCCAGTACGTGTTCCTGCCTGAGGATACCCCCCTTGCACAATACCAGATCAAGGTTGAGATCATCGGCAAAGGCCGCAAGTTTTCGGGATACACCCATGGCTTTCATACCAGCTTGCCAGCCTTCTCAGCAAGAAGGTAGAGAACCAAGAAAAAAAACGCTCACCCCACGACTGCTGATCCCTGCACCACATTCATGATCGGCTCTCCATCCTGTACCATACATCTCGTTGCGAGATTAAAAAAGCCTGTACTATAGCTCTTCCACCTTATCATCTTGTATAACAGCACCCATAAAAAAAATAAAAAATCAAACCATCCTCCACACCTACTGTTTCTACTGTTCTTCTGTCTACTGCTGCTCACTTGCGGAAGTGCATCCGGGCTGACGTGGTACATAGTTAACGGCCTACAGCACGACAAGTTTTGTTATTTTTGCCACCTTTTTTTGGCCACTGGACCTGCCCTGCTCACCTGCCATGGCTTCGCGGCGCTTTGCCTTTCCTCAAACGAGATGCGTTTGTTTTTGTTCAATTGCTCTTACAAAAAAGGATTTGTGAGCATCCACAGGGCAGCTACGCCTCCTTTTCGCTCCGTCATTGTTTACCCTGCCACACCGATCGAGCTGTGCCTCGAACGCTCTTCGAACCGCGCAGTATGTGCATGATATAAACCATAAAATCTTGAAGAGGCGGTGCACAAGTTTCCGCTCCGAGGAGATGTTCCGCTGTGGCGGCGCCGCCCTCTCCTCGCGATGGATCAATAATGGCTCTTTCTTGGCGACGCTCTCGCCCTCGCTCACCCTCCCAGGGTGCTTTAAACCCCCTTGCTTTCAGAGGATTAGAGGATGGTTGATAGACAAACAGGTGCTCGTGCGGTGTTGTATATATCGAGCTTATAAGCATTCAGCCGACGCGGGTCGAAAACTCGCAATTGAAAGAGATTGAGAAAAACACGTCTGCCGACAATAACCTGAGAGCTCGGCTATCGGCCTGGACAGGGCTTCAGCAAATGTAGACTGAGGAAGGTGTTGTATTTGTGGTCTATATACTGAAAGTGATCCATTGCCACTAGGGCTCGAGCCCTCCTGGTCCAGCCTAAGTCACCTCCTTAGCCCCACTGACTAGGCGTCCTTGCTCCTGGTTTCACCATCAAAACGACCTCACAGCCGTCCGATGGTCATATAGCGCAGGTTGTATGCCCCTACTGGTCAGCATTGACAGGGCCGAGGCTGGGCTCTTGTATCCTGAATACTGATGCCTTATCTTGATGTGCAGCATACCAGAAGACGTTTAAACGCTGTGATCGGGCTTGGCGCTAGGGGGAGAATGTCTCAATGGCTCATTGCTATCAGTCCAGAAGAACAAAGACGACGTTAACACACAGCTAAGCAAGGAATGACCTTCTATTATCGAAGCTTTTAGGCAGCCTTCCTTAACGTCCGTTACCCTTTGTCACTCCGCATGCATTTCCAGACAAGACTGAACTGATCCTCGACCTCAAAGTTCATGATGGCGCCCATGAGATCCTCGACATGCTTGGCGCAACGATGTGGGTTCACAGCTGGCGTAGTTTTCCTGACTGCAGGCTCGGGCTCGCCGTACAGCGCATCCTTGATTTTGTCCATTGTCGGGGTGTTTTGCTCGAGATCCTCAGCAGGCCAGCATATATGTCGAAACAAGTACGTTGGTGAAATTCTTATACGTACCTGATTTTCTTCACAATGGACCATACATGTAGCTCTTGAAGTGTCTTTTCCTCCACCACCACCATCACACTCACATCTATAACGTAAGTGCCTGGACCATTTTCTCCTTGAACAAGAAGACACTTCATTACTACCAGCTCAGCGAGGAGCAGGCAGTTATGTCAACCACCTCTTCCTCTGGCAACTTGGTACTAGCCTTGAGAGCAAGGGAGCATCGAGGATCAAGGAGGAGTCCAATCGTCCAGCACACCCTAGCGGCCTGTCCCTTTGCAACGACATGAGCGCATCCTCCCCAGCATCAACTGAGGCTGCTGTTCCTCCAAACTCGGCAGCATGTCTTTGCGGACGGGGGCCCCTACCTCATCTCGGAGAGAAAACATTGTAGTAATCATTGCGATCTATTTTATTTATTCTTAGCATGTCGGCAGAAGATATTCAGGACATTACTCAGGTGACAGACCTTGGAAACGACGATCTGGATAGAGATATCGGAGATGAGGTATGATGATCAGGCAATAGCAGGACAAAGTTTCTTCTAAAGTGCAGGCGCTCGACTAGTTGCATGATCTATGTGTTCCAGGGTGCTAACCGATCAGCATTCAATCGCATGGTGTGCAGGAAATCGAGGCCATGAAGCAGCGCGTCAAGGAGATGGAGGCTGAGGCCGCCAAGTTGCGCGAGATGCAGGCTCAGGCAGAGAAGGATATGAACATGGGCGAGGAAGGTATGTGTCTTGGCGCAACCGACCTGGAAACCCACTTGGAATGCTAGAGAAGTCAGGCTTAACCCCCCCCCCCCGATCGTCATTGATGGTGATAGACAAGGAAGCTGTTGACGCAAGGTCCGTCTATGTCGGAAATGTGGATTGGGGCTCAACACCAGAAGAGATTCAGGCACACTTCCAGTCTTGCGGAACTATCAACCGCATCACAATTCTGTGCGACAAGTGGACTGGCCAGCCCAAGGGGTATGCCTACGTTGAATTCGCAGATCCCGCCTCGGTTGCCAACGCCGTGGTTTTGAACGAATCCCTGTTCCGCGCGCGACTTATCAAGGTACGTAGGATTAGCTTAGGGAGCACTATCACCCTGTCTTAGGCATTGGCATCGACCCACGTACGACATCCTCTAATCTGTAATCTTTTTGCCCTCAATATCTTGCAGGTAACACCAAAGCGCACCAACATTCCAGGAATGGCAGCAGGTCGTGGTCGTGGTCGTGGAAGAGGTGCCTACCGGGGAGGATTCGCTGGTCACCATGGCGGGTTTGGTCATCACCCTTACGGAGCACCACCACCCATGTACGGAGCCCCCATGTATGGAGGAGGTGGAGGAGGATTCCGCGGCAGAGGAGGGTAGGTTTTAATTTGACATTTACTGTCGATACTGTGGAAGCTGCCTTCGAGGTAAAGTTAGACACTAATTGCATCTACTATGTGCTTGTCTGTTCTTGTCTGTAGTCGTGGCCGCGGGGGCCGTGGAGGATACTATGCTCCTTACTAAGTAAATGGAGCAAGTGCGATAACCAGGGTGTAAAAATCCATAGCCAGGAGAGCTCGGGATATCCAGGATAACCTCCTTTCGTTTAAAGATTTAGTCAAGGATTCAGGACAAGGAAACCAATGGCGAGCAGGAATTGCAAGCCATGGATAGATCTGGGGTCTATTTTTTTTGAGCAACTTTGGGAGTAAGGCATACAATGGTCATCGGCGTGAGCTGCCTGTATTCGAAGAGGGATAAAAGGCGATGTAATAAGTACAAGGAAACATTGACCCAGAGAAAAGAAAAAAAAATAATAATAATAAGAAAGAAAAAAAAGAAAGAAAAAGAGAACTACAAAAGAGATGGAGGTGTGAAATATGTTTTCAAGCTATCAACAAAGTGAATGCTTAGAACGGCTATCTCATGGCAGGCAAGAGTGGGAGTTGGTATGACATGTGTTAAACACAGAGGGTCCTAACACATTTGTATCGCACTCGCCTGGACAGTCGTCTCGAAAGCTCTGAATGCCGTCGCATCTCTTGCGACGAGCATGCATGTCTTGACGTGCGGAATAAACGGAGCATGCCACGGCGTAGATTCCATGGTACCTGTATGGACTTGAATTACAGCAGGTATGATAGGACAGTGAGCTGCAATGTATGATATGTTGATAGGGCTATGCTGAACCGAATTGGGGGCTTCTACCGAGCCGCCACGCAGGGTCCACTTATCGTATTTAGTCTGTTACCACCTTTGACGAAGCAGGCCCCTAATCATCTAAATAAAGACGTGACTCTGTGGAATTGGCTCTTCAACGTCGGCCACCTTCAGCAAGATCCTCCTACTCTCCCAAGGCGTGCATGCTATTCCCGATCACTATCACTATCCTCCTCGAGATATTTTGCGCGTCAGAGGCATGCTTGGGCAAATTGTCTTGGAACATGCACCATCCCCCATTCTTGCCTCGAAACAGTAGAATGATCTATCCACGCCGTTCAAACCACCTAATCCAACAGACCCTGTCTCATAGATGTGAGGGCTTGAGCGGCGTTCTTGTCACTAGCACTAAATTCGCCGATGTGCTTTATTTAGACGCGCCTGGACGTCTCAGGCATGGGCCATCAATACCACACCAGAGTTGTGCAAATAGCCCTGGCATTGATGATGGCAAAAGTCTGAAAGTCGACGGCCCTTTAGTGCCGGCTGTTTCCTCGCCGACTCGAAAGAGTTGAGGGTTGCTCTTAGTTTGCCATGCTCTCGTCAGCCTAAGACGCGCCGTTCCATCTTTCAACCCTTCGCAGGTTAAAGTTGACAGGTAGGCGCCATGGTGCGCAGGGCTGTAACAACGCACTCTCAACTCGTCCTGGCCATCTTGGCCGTTTGAGCGTATAAAAAGCCAGTGTGCGGACAGTCGAAACCATCATCAAAAGACCATAGCAGATCCTTCAAACAAAATCAACCCGGCTCAGTCCCCATTCTGTCTCTCCCTTCAAAGTAAGCAACATGGATTTGATAGTATATCAAGTCGATGGAACTTGTACCACGAACGTGGCATTAACTGTGTGACTCTACTCTGCTATACAGTCAACAAGCAACAAACAAGCACATCATGCAGATCAAGTCCTTCTCTCTGTTCTCCCTCTTCTTGGCCATTACTCTGACCATCGTCGCCACCATCCAGGCAGCCCCTGCAAAAGCACCCGACGCTCCCACACCTAGTTCCACCAAGGCTCCCGCACCTAGTGCCACCAAGGACGCCTCGTCAAGTGCCCCTTTTTCTGCCGTGAATCCACACGACCCCAGTGACGAACATTCTGGTCAGGCTCTTCCAACTCCAAAGGGCCAAAAACTACCAGAACAGCAGGAAAGCCTCGATTGCTGGGATGCATCCATTAATGGCTCCCAGTTCGCGATCACCTGCAGCGGCAGCCGATGGTTTGAATGGACAGACTGCTCGAATGGGTACCGCTACCAGGCGGGTCCCGTCTCGGGCACGTACCGTGGCACGATCACCTGTCCTTCTGGATACCTAGCGCTTGAAGGAGGCGCCTTTGGCTATTAGGTCGTTATCTTAGTTGGGCTCGCTGCGTGTTACGTAATGATCATTGCAGATGAATGAGAATGTGGTGAATACCCCCACAACCAAGCTCAGTGTTATATTCTTTCATGAGCGGATGCTCGCGAATAAAATAGTAAGCCAGTTGGTCATATTACTTCAATATCACGAACATGATGGAGACGATGTTCTGTGTACACATGTCATTGACCCACTCAATACATAGATACGCGGTTGCTGAATGTATGCACATGGCCAACATATCGTTTGGAATGATGAAACGCTCACTTGTCATTATCCTGTTCATTTTTTGTCTGCTTTAATGAACGGAAGTTGGCGATGGAATATCGATATGGGGCCGAACTCGACTTCAATCCTGTTCTATGGAGTTACAACTTACAATGCTTCCTCTCACCCACTTCTGCCGGTTTGGTAGACGCGCACTAAAATAGCTACTGAAAGCCAGAGGTATTGCTAACAAGGGTTAGATAGTTAAGGTCATGTCTATACGAGATCCGTACATACAAACCTGTTACTGATTCTGATTCTTGGGTCACTGTTTGTTCCTTACGAAGGCATGTGCAGTAGGGCCTCTTGGCGCATATCGGTTCAATACTGTTGTTATTGCGTATAAAAGCAACATTCAGTCAACCTCTCTTTCTCCTCAGCAACCTCCTCAAGTAAAGTACGGCCCTGACCTAGCGAGCATGCTCGCTATAGTGAGCAACTCGCTACGTGAGCGAAGGCTTGAATTTTTTTCCCGCTCACTGCAGCAACTGCACTTGCACCATCTTCCCCCTTTTCGTTTTCTGAAGTGCCGTCTTTTTAGCGAGCAAGTAAAATATTCGCTCGGTCAGGGCCGTACGCAAATGTACTGCCCCTCCTTCTCGTGGACCTTAGTGGCAGCCGTATAGTTGGCGGGCAAAGGCAGATAGATACCTGGAGAGGTTTGAGGTTGGGGAAGACGGTGGAGGAAGCGCGCTTGTCTCGTGGACACCTTTTTTCTAAATGTGACACACGAATGAACAGTATCGTTAACAGTACCTCATACCCGCGAAAATACGGCATGGTTTGCTCATAACCGCTGCTGGACTTTGTATCTTGTAGTTCAAATACAACGCGCTGGTTAAAACTTTGTGCAATCGTCTCTTCTCCACATCAATTTTACTCCCTTTAGGCAACCAAGAACATATCATTTCAACATGCGCTCCTCAGTTAGTCTTTTGTCAATCGGCGCCCTCGTCGCCTTCGTCTCTGCGGCGCCGATGCCCCAGAATAACACCATGAGCCAAAATATCACCAACGTGCTCAATTATGCCTTGACCCTCGAGCACCTCGAGGCTGAATTCTACAAGCAAGGCCTTGCCAAGTTCAACTCTAGCGCCTTCACCAGTGCTGGATTCGATCCCAAAGTCCGTGATCGATTCGTAAACATTGGCCAGCATGAAAGTGATCACGTATCGATCCTTACCTCAGTCCTTAACAACATGAAAGCCAAGCCCGTGCCGGTCTGCAACTACACCTTCCCTATGGACAACCTCACCCAATTTCTAGCTGTGGCTCAGGCTCTCGAGACCACGGGTGTCTCTGCCTACCTTGGAGCCGCCTCGGGTTTAAGCGGCGATCTCTTGACCGCAGCTGCAGGCATCGCAACCGTTGAGGCTCGTCATGCTGCTTACTTGAACGAGCTCTGGAACCAGACTGCATCCCCATATGCGGTCGATACAGCCTTGGGTCCCCGTGAGGTTGCGACTATTGCTTCCAACTTTATCAAGTCGTGCCCTTACGATCTTGGTATCAAGCCTTTTAACCAACTGACGGCTACGTTGCAGGTGGGCAGTGAGAATTCAACCAAGGTCATTACCTCATTTATGGGTCCGGATAACTCGACCAGCATGAACACCACCTTTTGCCAATTCCTCTATGGCAACAAGTCAGCGTCGTCGCCACGCAGCCAGTGCATCCTTCCTGCTGATGCCGGCGGCTACGTTTATGTCCTGGTTACCAACTCTAGTGCTCCTATGAATAACACCAACGAGAGTCAAGTCTTGGCCGGTCCCGCCCTGCTTTTCAATGGTGCTCACAGCAACAACAGCAGCAACAGCAACAGCACCATGTAAAGCGAGAAAGGCCATCAAAGCTCTTTTGTGATAAGTCTTTCGATCGCTCCATGAGCGACGCCTGTATATAGCTTGCACAACGATAATCTTCGATTCTTCGTCGTAATAAATTCTGAATTATCTGCCACTGTCTGCTAAAGTACTTGCAGGATGGTTCTTTTCTACGCTCTATTCTTTTGAAGAGCGGACTAGACTATCTTTCTCTAATGATCGATCACAATGGCAGAATCTCGATACCGACCACGATGACTTTCACTCTTTTTCTCCTGGATCACAGACTCCATCTCCGAGCCCGGAAAGCTCGAGAAATAGAACCTGGACCGAACCAGGTTCCGTTGATAGGCCGCAGGTGAGTGCGAGATAACGTTCGGGAACGTCAACAGGAACCGTTCAGCATCGCAAGGTACACGCAGTCGGCTGGCTTGGTCAAGATCATGACGGACTTTGGCCTTGTCCATCTCATCAGCCTGAGACTGGGCGCAGAATGACAGATGCGTCATCTTGCTTCGCGACTTGTTAATACAGGTAGGATCCGAGTTTGAGTGTGAGGAGGAGCAGGGCTTGAGCGCGGTCTCTATCTGGTGGAGGAGTTGAAGCATGTCCTGGTCTGGACGCAGGACCTCAGCGCAGAGGTTGGTCTGGAATTCTGAGGGCTTGACAGTTGGCCTGAGAGGACCGTTGGATAACGAGACCAATTGTCCGACATGGCGATAATCAAGCAACGAACGGAATTGCGTCTTGTGAGTAGTGGTTGTCGTCTCGGTCTCATGGTGGGTATATTGTCTCTGGGCAGTCTTGCCATTTGCGGCAGTGGTAGTTGTGGTAGTTGTGGTGGTAGCGCCATAGCTGGTGGTTTTTTGGTGGATGGATGTCTGCAAAGTCACTTCCGAATGCTGTTCAGACGAATTGGAGCACTGAACACATGGAAACATTCGGCGCAGCTTGCTGTCCTTGGCTTCATCCGGGTCGGTGCTGCAACCCGGCGGCATTCTAGGGACAAGGTCCTTGTCAACAATGACACGGTAGTACACTGGACGATGGATGCTGTGCGACAGGAACTGGGTGTGATGTCTATCAAACTCTTGTGCAAAACTGGTGTCACCAACTTTAGGGCTGGCGAAACTGTAGCAGTCGCGGAGCAGGAACAGGTCCAGGTCGTTCTGGTGGCTATTGCTGCTGCTACTGCCATGGCTCATATGGCGTCCATGAGAAGGCTTGTCCGAATGGTGATGCTTAATGTCGTGGAAAATGGAGAATGGGAAGTGTGAATGATGCGCCTTGTCATCGCATGAGGAGTCTGATGAATGAGGGTGTGAGGCGTTATAGCGCGCCGTCATTTCCTGAAGGACCGTGCGCGGAGTGCCATCGTGGTCGAGGATCTGAACCGCTTTTGGATCCTTACCCTCAAAGAGAGGGTCGTGAGGGCGCAGGGGCATCTGCAGGCGAGCCATGGTCAATGCAGCCAACGCTCCTCCGAGCGAATGTCCAGTCATCCACAGGTTCACTGGCTTGCCGGTCTTTTCCTTGAGGGATTTTGCAATGCCAAAGATGGCATCCATAATAGTATTGAATGGGTTTGTCTTGTCCAACGTCGCCTTCTCGTAGCACCCCATAGGCGCAGGGTCGGGAAAGAGAGACTCGTAAAATCCTTTATGCACTTCGCCATAAAGATACTCGTGAGCCTTCACGCGCTGGATTGACGCGTCAATAAGATATTCATCTATGCGCAGTTTCAAAACGTCATGGTTAGTCTGGAGATCATGAAAGGTCAACATAAAAAAAATGCTACCGACGACGGGTACGTAACAATGGACTTACTGAAAGCCAATACAGACGTTCCCTTGAAAGCCAAGATGATCGTCTCGTCGTTATAGAAAAGTCCCGCATACGGACCACCCAAGGATTTGAGTTCGCTAACGCCCAGAAACCGCATGCCCAAAAGCTTGGCTTTGCTGTCGATTGTCTGCTCACTAGCAATTAGCAACTGCGCCGCCTCATTTTTCTGTTGCTCGCTCTGGATGTTGCGCAGTATAGTCGATGCGGTCTTGACAAGGTTGTCGTCACGCTCATAGGTAAGAGTCGAGAGTGTCAGAAGTAGGTTCGCGATGTGGTAGTTGAATATGGGCTTGGATCTGGGCTGTGTATCAGCAAGCTGTCTTAGAGCCTCTCTGGTACCATGAGGGTCGACGGTATCTATTCAATGTTTAGGCACGGTAAGAAAAAGTAACTTCCAAGGCGCACACACACACCAATCCATCAAGTTTTTTTTGAGCTACCCTACCTGTGGAGTCGAATAAAAGGATTTGGTCATTGAGGAACAGCTGGAAAGCCTTCCTGCCTAGGGTCGTATAGGAGCTCCAAATTATGACTGTGGTAATGACTGTCCGACAAAAGATCAGGATGCCGATAAGGGCAGGCAGTACTCCCATGGCATATGTCCTGCTCCTGAGACCCTTTCCAGGGATTGTGGATGGGTTCCTGAAGTTGCGAATATACAGAGCAAGACCGTCAAGGATGAAATTGCAAAAATCCATGGGCTTGACGGAAATACGCTCCTTCAACGGCTCCTCGTGGTACTCTGGCTGCAGTGGTGCGGTGGGAGTGCCATCGAGTGTTGCTGCAGTTGATGCTGAGCTCGAAGAAGAGGATGAGGTTGTGGAAATAAAGGATGGTGCTGTCGACGTAGACTTTGTGGGTGTATCCGGGGCACGAGAGCCAAAAAACTCGCGAAGATGAAAGTCACTGATAGAGAACTTTTCAGGGAAGGGAAGGGGTTTGTGTTCTTGCTCTGGATTTTCCAGGTGGCCCAAAGGGTGGATACCGGTGATATTCGAACAATCAACGGACCAGACCATTTCCGATAAGTAAAGAGATGGACAACGAATAGAGGACTTGGAAGAGTGAGATGAAAGTGAAAAATAGACGCGCTGGGTAAGTGATTAGGGGATGGAGCGGGAGAGAAGAAAGGAGGGGAGAGATCGCTGTGAGAGAGAACCAGAAAGGTGGAAAACAAAGAGGTGTGCGTGTCAATTGAGAGGTGACCAAGGTATTTGAAGGGAAAGTCGGTGGCGAAGAGCGGACCTTGCGTCTGGGTTTGATTGCGGGCTGAGCAAAGGCATGGAGGCGATTGTCGTCAGGGTCGACTGAAGTGCCAGCGCTTCATATTCCAATTGGGAGATCGCCTGGCGAGCCGAAGAAAAGACGAGAGGGCCAGCTTCGCCCTTCGCCTTTCGCCTTTGTGGCACCGTTCTTCGGTTTCTGGTCATGAAAAAAAAAATCGAGAAAATCTGCACGCTGTTGGAATGCGCAATGACATTTCTCCGAGGGAGTTTTTTTTTCGACTGCGTCGCTATGCGAACTCAACTACTCTGACTATCAACAACCTTCTTTCTTGCTCTCAATTGTCGATGGCTCTATCGTTGTTGTCTGTATGTTTTTCGGTTTTTGTTTGTTTTCGTGTGTGCACAGCGCATGAAAACATCGCCATTGGCTACAGCTTCAACGGGAAAAGGGTGGCATGAGCTGCCGCGAGATGCAACTGCCTGGTTGCATTTCTCCAGCCCAACTTGATTTTGCGCACCATGCACCTCGAAGGCGCATAGCGTTACCTTAAACAAACGAGGTACTGCACCACGCTGCAAGATGTAATCTTTTCTGCTGCGGGATCCCGACTGATATCAGATCAAAGTCCATCTCCCAAAGGTTTTACATGTTATCCGTGCGGCTGAGATACAGAACTTCATGAAACGTTTTTAGTGAGAAAAAGATTCTCTTCACGATCCCATGGTTCACTCTATTTCGTATTACGACCATCTGTGCCAATAACCTGAGCTTCGGACCCAGACCATTATTTCAACGGAGGCAGACTGGTACCGTCCCACGTAAAAGAAATGAGGGACTGGAAACGAGGCTAGATTTCCGTGCTCCCCTTGGAAATAGTATCGGACACGTAACTTGCAGGCCGAAATCAAAGACGAGTCTTGGAATGCGCTAAGCTAAAGAGACCGAGGTGTTCATACTCCCAGACGGCACTGTAGTTGCCTGCACATACCAAGCGACGCGGTCAAAGCTAGCCTGAGGGAGTCGGATTCCACCCTCAAGACTATTTTACAAGAACCCAACAGCAACGGCCGGATCTGAAGCTATTTATCACCAATGTAAAATAGACACGTTTTCAAGTCCTAACTCGGGTCTTTTCATGACACGTATATGGGCGACGTAAGATTAACATTTAACTCGTGGTAGGTGCTTTCTTTTATTATACACGCTGCTAGGACATCAATTCAAGAAGATCCTCAGGATACAGAATCACAGCTATTACGATGGCCAACAAGAAGCAGCAGTCGCTACTCTTGATAGAAGGACTTCATGTTTTAGTGTAACCAAGCAGCTAAAGCGCAAAGTCATATTGTCATAGCGAGAGAAGTGATCAGCGTTTGATGGAAGCGAAACAAGCAATGTTATATAAACTTCAAGGACTGGTTGTGGCATATGCCAATAATACACGCCATGGCGCACTATGTTTATGGAACCCACGAAGCAGGAAGGGTGTGCATTGTGCGGAACGGCGATGTGGCCAAAACATGGGTGTGAGTTGGAAAAGACCAAGTGGGATGAGGCCGCGTTATGTTTAGGCGCGCATCAAAAACCAGGAATGGTCTACTCCCCGATCTCCAAGACCGTAGATAAGGCCATAAAAATTGAGATACAAGGGTCAGTCCCTTACCAGGAAACTCCAAACGGTATCTCAGACTGTAAACGCTTGAACCGTGCATGATCGCCCAGCTGATAACGATGAGGCTCTGGGGCATTCGATGATGTCTCGGGTAAGGATATTGGCAATAAGGAGCAACGCATGAGCCGCCTCCACAGGACAAGCACATGCAATGCGACGGATGGTGTCTGTGGGCAATGGGGGCCCGTCCAGGGAGATTGCATAAGGTCAGGCGATGCAGAGGGGGGGAGCCCTTCGGCCTCAATTGCCTCTTTTATTTCTTTGAGAGTTTTCCGAGATTCTGAGCTGAGATTATGGGAGAAGTGGGTTTGGGCGCAAGAGCACTGCTCGACAGAGAGAAAAAATCGGGCAGAGCGGACATTTCAGGAACAAGGCTGAGACCGCCAGCTCCGGATATGCCCTGAAGGGGACGAGGTCATGACCGCATGCACGCTGCTCAAAAAGGAAATTTCCTGCCCTTTTTGGCCGAAGCCGTTTGTTGGGCCCACGTTGGCGTCTGTGTGATGTTTGTTCGATTGAGTTCCATCCAGCGCATATATCTGCCGTCGCTGCGTTCGTTCTTTTCACACTTCTCTCCTCCTTCTCTCTTCTCTTCTCTCTTCTTTTCCTCGCTCTCGTCTCTTCACCCCTCTCTTCACCCCTCCAACCTCTCTTTGCTTCCTCACGTCTTCACGACTGTAACGTATTGGAACTCCCCTCTCTTTGTAACTTGTATCTCTCCCTTCCTCGCATCCCGTAACGAAATCTCGCTCCACGACATCTCTTTGCTTGAAAGGAAGAAAGAAAAAAAAAAGGCGCACACACACACAAGTAGCAAGCCTTGATTACACATATACCCACCAAAGATGATGAACCTCAAGACCTCGGCCCTGCTGGGCAACCTCACCCGTCAGGGTGTCTCGCGCCAGTTCATGCCTCTCACAAACTCAAAGAACTCGGTCCTCAACCTCTCACAAAGAACAGCCGCCCAGGGCGGAAATGTCTCTGCGAATGCGCCATCGAACCCCGTCCGCTCCTTCTCCTCTACGCAAGCCAACAGAGAGGGCAATAACAACAACAACAACATCACAGGCGCACATCAGTTCCAGCATTCGTCTTCTGCATTCAACGCTCACCAGATCGGTCACAGCACCGGCCCCGGTCTTTCCTTGTCCTCGCAGCGCTTTCAGAACCCGCTAGCCTCCAATATCAGCTTCCGCAAGGATCTTAATGGCAATAGCGGAAGCATCGGGAGCAAGACAAACCACAAGTACAACCAACTGTCCAGGAGCGCATGGGATGCCATCAATGGACAGGATGCCAGGGCTGTGTTCCCGTGCTTGCAGGAGATGCGTCACGAAGGGTTTTACGCAGACTCGGCGCTTTCTTCCAGGATTGTGTCGCAGTTCCTGGACATGAACAACCCTCAGGATGCAGAGAAGGCGCTCTCGATGTTGTTTGACTGCCACCGAAACAAGGCTGCCCTGTCGCCTGCACAGATCAGCACATACACGTCTCTGGCAAAGGATATTGCCAACCACAGCAGTGATTTTTCTCAAGCGCTGTCTCTTGCAAAGTTGCTCGACAGGTAAAGGAACAAGGCCCCCGCACTTTTCGCCGGGATGCAATGGACAACCAGTATATAAAAAAAAATTGCTTCTGATTTCTAACGCGCTCACCCTCCTCTCCTTTTTCTTACTGGCAGACATGGACTCTTGGCTTCCTCTGGGTTTGCAGATGGTGCCCTTCGCTCATACCGCCAACTCAAGTCCACCTCAGGACTCGACGCTGTCAAGGGCATGATGAACTCGAACGATATTGAAACCCTCTTGGCACTCCAGTCATCGCTCACAAGGACAAGCACTCGCTATAAGCATCTGATCGAGATTCTCTTGGATGCCAAGGAAATGAACATTGTCCCTAGTCAGGAATCATGCTCCCGCATCTCGCTCTCATTCATGAAACTCAACGACTACACGGGCCAGCTTGCCTGGGACACTGCCGTGCAGGAGATCTATCCCGGCTACAGGGCTGTTGTGCCCGAGGACATGGAACAGGATATTGCCAAGCTCGGTGCACCTCAGCAGCAGACCAACGGCGGACCCACCTCTACCCGCAACCACCGCAAGTCTCCCTCTTCCTCTGCACAGGTCCAGCCTCGTAATGGCGATCCTTCTGAGGCCATCATTCGCGCCTGTCGATTCGGTTACGCAGCAGTGGCACTTGAGAGCATCAACAAGCTGGTTAGTCAGAACCAGCTCCCATCGCCTCAGGCGATTGCAGACACCATCCAGGTCTGCGCCAAGCGCGAAAAGGAGCGCAATACGGACTACCACCAGCTCTTCTCTCTTGCTCAGCAATCCCTCGACGCTATCACAGAGCCTTCTCAAAAGCGATCGGCCGAGTACGAAGTCTTCAACGCCATGTTGGTTGCCAACGCTACCTTGGGTGACATGACCAAGGCCAAGAAGAACTATGACGATATTGTCAAACTGGGCCAGTTCCCCGATGCGACCGGGTATGCGACTCTGTTGATTGCCACGACGACGGGTGCTGTGGACGAGGCGCATGATGCGCTCAAGATTCTGGAGGAGGTCAAGCGCCACAACATCAAGCCCAACATCTTTTTCTACAACGTCGTGATCGGAAAGCTCTCTCGAGGACGCAAGATCGAGCGTGTGTTGGAGGTCTATGAGGAGATGGTCCAGCACAAGATTCGACCTAACGCCATCACCTACGGAACCTTGATCAGCGCCTGTACCCGTGTGGGATCCGAGGACATGGCCAAGAACTTGTTCCAGGAAATGGTTCGATCACCCAACTACAGCCCGCGTCATGGACCTCACAACGCCATGATCCAGTTCTATGTTCGTCAAAAGAAGGACCGTCAGTTGGCGCTTTTCTACTACGAGGACATGCTCCAGCGTCGTCTACCCCCTACGGAGCACACGTACACGCTCCTCATCGAGGCCTTTGCGGTCATCAAGCCATACGACCTTGCAGAGGCCAATCGTTTGATCCAGTCTCTGAAGCGTGGCCCTGTCAAGGCCTCGGAAGCTCATTATGGAGCCTTGATCCACGCCTATGGTGTCGAACACGGCGATGTCAGCACTGCTGAGACCGTGTTTGAGAACATGCGAACTGCAGGTGTGGTGCCCAAGGGTCCTGCGTACCAGTCCTTGATCGAGTCCTTCATCACCAACAACCAAGTCTCGCGCGCTGTGCAAGTCCGCGATGAGTTGTTGCGCACGGGACAACCCTCCAGCGCCTATATCGAGAATACGCTGATTCGCGGATACGGAATCGAGAAGAATGTCCAGGCTGCCGAGGCCATCTTTGAGGCCATGCTGGATCCTTATGGCGCGCCCTCTGCTTCTGCTCAGAAGGCCCGCGGTGTGATTGTGAAGGAACCCTCGACTTATCAGAGCATGGTCACGGCTTACCTCGAGAATGGTATGGTGGAGAAGGCTCAGGGAGCGTTGAAGAGGATGAGGAGCCAACATTACCCAGAGTTGGTGATCAAGCCCGTTGAGGAGGCCATTCAGGCTTGCTTGTAGATATTTCACACAAAATCGTGTTTTTCCCTCCACCTTGTATCATAACGGATCTCTTTCATACTCTTTGCTTTGTACTTGTATATCGAAAATATATCGCTGTTTATTCGAATATCGGACCATCATCCCCCCATTTGCTCTAGGAACATCACCTAATCCACCTCGTCTTTTGCCCATTCAGGTATAAAAAAAAGAGGAGTCAAGGAGAGTAGCGGACAGTGTTCAGTGTGCGGAGGTAGGAGGAGTGGACACATGGACGACGTTGACATCCTTGACATCCTTCTTGTCAAGGATGGTGGCGGTGGTCGTCGTCGTTGTCACGGGGACGACGTACTTGGTGGTGCGGACCGTGCGCGTGGTGTGGACTGGACCCGTGGGTGTCTCTGTCGTGGTGGTGTAAGACTGCTGGCTGTGCTGGACCTGGGGTTCGCCCTTGGTCACATGGACTTGCTTCCCACTCTGGATCATCGCTCCGTTGTTGCCGCCACCACCACCGCTCTGGACAATTTGCCCTGTCTGAACGATTTGTCCTGTCTGAACAATCTGGCCGGTTTCGACAACTTGCTCACCATGGACAATGGTTCCTGTCATTCCGCGCTCAATGACTTGTACGACTTGGCCTTGCTGAGGGTAATGCAAGACGCTGGTCGTCGAGGTTGGGGGTGTGGACCTCACGACGACATAGTTGCGACGCTGGCTACCTCGAGAACCGGGTCTGACAAGGCGCCGGCGAGTCACAGGGTCCTCACGGTTCTCGTAGACGATCCACCACGCGTAGATAACTCCGGGGATGTGGCCGAGAACCGTCAGTACAACACTAAAAGCCGATCGGTTAGGCGAAGGTGAGACAAGTGGGAGGGTGTGGTAAGTCACCAGCGATCGTATTATGGTTATTGTTTACTTTGTTGGTTTAGCGGGGCTACGCAGCCAGGGCGAATTGAGGACAGGGCAGGATGCGGTAGAGCAGCGTAATCGTTTTCTTTTCATTGGTTATTCCAGACAAGCGTGCGGCGGGACAGCGAACGAGGGGAGATAAAAAAACCACTCTTCTTTTTCCAAGAACCAGGCTGCAAAAGAGCTGAGAAAAAAAAGGAGGTGTCTGCAATCACGTAGCTGCAGGGTGAAGGAAGAGCTTGCCATGGAGGAAAAAAAACAAAGCAGAGCAGGCGGAAAGCCCAGACACAAAAACTCTTGTATCTACTTGCAGGCCCTGCAGCTTCAAAGAAGCGGCAAGAAAAAAAAACAGAGAAAAAACTCCCATCTGCAGCGCTCCTTCGCCATCATCCCTGAAGTGTGCATTGCCTGCAGCTTTACTGTATGCCTTACAGGGGCAAGCAGGCAGGAAAGCATGAGGGAGGGGCAGAGATCTCGACATCGAAAAAAAAGGAATGAGGTCCTGCGCAAAAAAAAGCAGCTTGAAAGGAAAATGCGAGCGGGACAGACCAAGGATGGATCCCTACCAAAAGCATACCCCCCTTCTCAACCTTTTCTCTCACACACACAACTACCAAACAACAACATCAACAAATGCTGAACACAGGCGTACAAGTCGGAGTGAGCAAAAGTAAAAACGAATCCTCACTTTCAGAGGCAATAGGCATCATCCATGCTCAAGTAGAATTGGAAAGTTTGCTGTAGCTCATCTATTACCTCAGAAGAAACTCCAATCCGCATCCTTGCTTGCACAGGACTATTGGGAGACCAAGCGAGCGCGATATGATGGGTTAGCATGATGCCTGCTTGCTTTTCATTGCTCCTCTGGACGCCTTATTCCTGAGTCGCTTCTCTTTCAGCTCCTCCAACACGTATTCTCTCTCACGCGAGAGCTCACGCGATTAGAGTTTGAGGGTGGGGAAATAGTCTCAGTTGCAGCGATGGTCACACTCTGGGCGTTCACTTACCCGTCTAGCAACACAAAGACGCGGTGGAGGGACACGCAGGACGATGCAAAGTGGAGCAGAATAGCAAAAGTAGGACGTGAGGATCATTAGCAAAGAGTCAAACTCCATCGAAGCAGATGCCTGAGGAGTTGCACAGTCGTCTTCAGCTCTTGCAACAGGGGCACAAACTTACAAGAGGTGGAAGGAAGAATCCAATGACATAGAGGACAATGTCCGAGCCGCTAAAGTGAACCATGGTGTGTTGATACTTTCGTAGAAGGTGGGTATTGGGGTGCGTTGTTGAGGAAGAAGGGTTGAAAGGAATGCATGGTGGAATGAACACGATAAAAAGAGATTGAAGTTCGAGAAAATCACATGATGAGGGGTTTATGCTCTGGTTTATTGCATGTTGCCAGGGACGGGGACAGCGCCGTTCTTCTCAAGAGCTGCGACCAGTCGGTCACTCGACCCCTGCCTCGCACTTTCACCATCTCCGTCGTTCTCTAGAATGCCATATGAAATCTTGACATCCTCCAGCGAAATGCCCATGCCCTTCAAACTCGTCAACAGCCGATCGAAATGTCGCTGGCCAGGGCGATAATGTCCTGACTTTGGGTTGATCTTGACCAGCTTGCCATGGTTGATAATAATTCCACCAGCAGCACAGACCGTTCCTCCACCCAGGAAACTTGAATGATGAAAGTTGCCTTTCTTCTTTTGAGCAACGTAGAGTGTGCCTTTGGGATCGGTCACATAAATGTACTTTGACTTGTTTCGAATCCGCTTCTTCTCCATCCGCGTGGCCTCGTCGTCCCCGACGTCCGCGTCCGGCAGGACCTGGGATACATCGACATCGTCTCCTGCCTGAACTGATGTCGGCAGCGTGTGCACTGCCTTCCCTGATTCCTTGTAATACAGAAGACCGTCGACAACATGAACAGCAAACTGATCACGTTCGTGCTCCTTGAGATACTGTACACGTTGTTCTTCCAGTCGGTCTCGCGGCCGATCCTCCAAGTCCAGATTCTTGCCATCGCCCTTATCCAGCCAGTAAAAAAAGTTCTGGGAGGTGTCCTGCTGCAACCAATGTTCGTGATAGGGCTAGCATCGGAGTTGGAGCGACGTTGGGTAAGAAGTCAAAACGTCAGTCCAAGGGCACCAAGCGGCCTTGAATCCATCCCATGCAATGTCAAGCTTACCTTGAGGTTGGATCCATAACGGTGCTTTTTGTCAGACATCTCAAGCCAATGCTCTGTAAGCTAGAGCACCCAGTGCAGAATAAATATAGATGAGGGATTTAGCGCAGAGCGCAGAAACAGTGCTTCGAGTCATCGGATATATGCACATCAGGTAGCATTGCCCTTACCAAAACTAACGCTTCCTCAGTAGAGATATCATTGCTTCCCTAAAGATTTCATGATGAAAGGCAACAGATATGTGAGTCGATGGCAGAATAGACAAAGATGTGGTAGTGATGGCTCCGGATGATCACATCGATGAATGCATCATCTCGAAAGATTTCATTCCAAAATCGGTCAAGGTGAGGTTGATGGTGGCTGTGGTAAATAGCCCTTTTCCGGTCCAATTTCAGCGCTCGAGCAACAGACTATAATACATGCCACAGGGAGTGAAACAATACGAGGCAATAAACATGCTTTGCGTAACATGAGAGTTTGGAAGATGATTCGCACCTTTCCAAGTCTTGATCCTAGAAACTCTGCGCGCCTCCATGCCCAACGCGCTTTTTTCTCGGAAGGCGTTTGCGGGGATCCAGGTCGCTCCTGCTGCTGTTGATGTGCCGCTTTGGGGTTCTGAGAGCTGTCCTGCTGAGCGTGCGTTTGATAACTTGCATCCATCTTGTGAATATACTCAATACGACTGTAATCAATCAGATGCCTCCATTTCTATCAAGAATAGAGGAAACGTAAGCGGACGGTAAGCAGACAAGTAGAAACGGGAAAAATCATGAGCTAATTCGCGCTATGCAACCATTATCATCGGTTGTCCGCTCTCTCTCTCTCCTGGACCTCCTTGTTACCCCTAGTCCTCTTCTTTATCTTTCCCTTCTCCCAGCCAAATACTCCCGCTTTTTTTCATTTTGCCTCAAATTGTCGCTACCGGACACCCAACACCTGCACCGCCACTTGGTCCATGAAGGAGCAGTATCAAACATCATCCCTATTCTTAGCCGCAAAAAAAAAAAAAAAAAAAAAAAGGCTGGAACAATCGTGTGGATATTGTCAAGGCTGTTTCTCACCTGGGACGCAGTCAGAGCGGGGCCGTACAGTTCTCGGCGGGTCCTGAGTTGGAGGACAGCAAGGCAGGGTTGGCAGGGTTAGCATGCCATCTGACAACTGGCTGTTCCCGCGAAGCAACAATCGCCTCGCAACTTACTGGTATCCGCGGTAAACGGACTGGATCACAGTGGCTGCAGACTCTAGCTTAGCCTTCTCTTCGCTGGTCAGAGAGGCACCTGGCATTTTTGCGTCAGACGCCTTGGTATTTGTAGGGCTGTTATCGGTGTGGGTTTCGCTAGGTGTTGACTGCTGGTCTGAGTGGGCTTGGCGGTGTTGCGGATGGTGCTTGGCGTGACCCGAAGTTTGTTCCAGAGGCATGCGAAAGGTCAGGATGTCTGATGACTGTGCGTCGTGGGTCATCCTGTCAGCACGACAAGGAATGCGGAATTAAAGGATGAGGAGGATGAAGAGGATGGCGAGAAACAAAGAGATGGTGTGAAAGTGAGAGAAAGAGGGAGAGAGACAGAGGGACAGTGAGACGGTGTGAAAAAGACAGAGACAGGGGAGTGACAGCAGAGTCCACAGAACAGACTAAAAAAGAAATGAAGGTTTTGGCTCACAAGGCGTGTGCTGTTGGACTTTTGCACCGAAGGCCATGCAGGCGGTCGCACGTCTGCAACCATGCATAGTCCATGTATGTCCAGTGGCAACCTGGCCGTCCATGCTAACGGGTGCACTCCGCGCCCACTGGCTCTAGCGCCATAAATAGCTTTTGTTCCCAATTGGGCGCATCTCCCATTGGTACTCATTGGCAATTTCGAGCCGAGCCCTGGAATACAGCAACAGCCCTGTCGTGTCGTATCTTTACGCATACAGGAGAGGGCTTGCGTGAGGAAAGGCAATGAAAATTTGCCGACCAGTCAACCATATCTACTTCGTCTCGACTCCAATGCTGTCTTGTCTTGGACACACATTCTTAACACTCCACGCTGCCTGCATCCTTGCTCACCCGATGCAGCAACACTCATCACGAAACTCTTTAGACGGGCACGGCATTGTCGGACTAAAAAGGAAATCAAAGAGGGGTGAGTGTCCGCAATGACCAGGGCGAATATCTTTTCATTCTTGGACTGAGCTTTTCATGCAACGCCGCACTTTGCAGCAGTTGTTGAACCTGCATGTGTACTGTACACATTGCAAACTCAATTTTGTCATATTCCAGAACGCTTGAGCAAGGCTTTGCAAAAAGACACCTCCCACAGCTTATTGGAAACGCGTTGCTCTCCAGGATATGATGCAATGTCTCATTTCTGAATATACATGTTTGCCTGGCAAACCGTCCCCGGCCTTCGCCATTCGCCGGTGGCTCCACAGAACCGAACCGATCGCAGCGTTTACTTGACCATGTTGTAAACAGATATTGGTTGAAAAGGCATCGATTAGGCGACCCCGGATTCTGATGAAGCAAGGATGGAAAGAGCCGACATTGAAGGATCAAAACGTAACGCTGCTATGAAACGCGTAGCCATTCAAGTCAACTGCCCGAGCCGTTTCTTCCTTTTAGTCTCAGTTTCCGAGATGCCCTTCTCTCTTTCAGGGCCCCAGTCCCTCCCTCCTTTCTTATCTTCCCTTCCAGCCTCCTTCCACCTCATTTTCCCTTTTGCTCATCGTTTCATGTATCAATTCTATCCTTGCATGTGAATCAACAGTTCATGTTGAACTCATTTTTTTTCGTTTCTCATATTTGTTCTCTAGACATTGAACACGTTGGACAAGCCTGTATCATGCCTCTTCTGAACAGGACGCATGATGGCAGGCGCGAGCCGTATTTCAAAAACATACAACTCCGTGCTTTGCAGACGCATTCTCAACCTTCCACATCTGCTGCATGTTTGGTCACTTGTGGCAGCCCTCACCTTGAGGCAATTACTGAAGTACATGTTATTTTCGTTCATGGACTCTTGAGGGGATTGTCGGACGAAAAAGGAAATCTCAAAAGGGATGAGTAATCGTTGAAGATAACGTGGAGTGTGGAGTGCAAGGGCCAACAACATTGTTGTTTTGGTTGTTGACCAGAAGCAGAAAGCCAGAAACAGTTACGTGTTGCTCTATGTATTTCACACTCTCGGGGAACTGAGCTGTCATGGCCACCAGCTGAGGCTATACCAAACCGCACCTCAATGATTTTGCAACTATGTGTTCACACGAAATTTATTCGTTACGCATTCTCGATTCGATTTGAACAGCCCCTGGCCACAAGCAAGCGAGCTGCATGTAACTTTGTGGCCTAGACCATTTGAGTAAATGAGATGGCCCGTAGCGCACACACAAATCTCGTCAAATCTTGGAGGAAGACAATGCACAACAAAAATGCGTTATCGATGCACGCCGCGTGTTGTGCATGTGTCGTGATGTTCACCAAAAGATGGTACAGTACTGTTTACACGGAAGCAAGGTACGCCGACTTTCTGCTCCAAGTTCCATGCACATCAGCGCCCGCCCGCGAAGCACAATGCGGGAAAGACGCGGTGTGTGCACGTAGCGTATGGGGGTGGGGTTGCGCAGTGGAGTGCATGTAAGCATGAGAGTGCATGCAGCAGTGCGGCATATTCTAAAGACGAAGCCGGGGTGACCATAAACTGATTCTTCTATTTCATTACGCCTGTAGCTAGTCTAGTAGAGCTAGACGGAGAGTGATCCTTGGCTTCGTGTATGACAGAAAGAGAGAGAGAGAGAGACAAGAGAGCTGGACCTGGAAGTATGACAGCAAAGGTGCTTTGCGATAGCAACCTGTATAGTAGCTACGTAGCTACGGTAGGTAGATCCTTTGCTACTGTATGACTTACGAGAGGGAGAGAAGAGAGCTGGACCTGAAAATATGACAGCAGAGGTACTTTGCGTATGACAGCAGCGGCAGTAGATCCTTTGCCTACTTTGGTCTTCAGGAAGACCAGGAGTGATGTATGTCCGCCGAGGTGTTTTGCGATAAGTGCCAGGATGAATCAGCCGTCAAATAGAGGTCGGCAGGCTATGGGGCAGCGCCGTAATTGACAAGGGCCGTGAAATGTGCCTGCCCGAGGAATGAAGAATGACTCAGTGCAGGCAGTTTCATTATCAGCGGAGGTGCCACCAAAACGGATATAAGAAGAATGCCCTCTTTTTCCTCCGCCCTCTCTTCTTCCCGCTCCCTATTATTCTCCGTTCCTAGCCTTTGCCTTTTGCCTTGCACCACAGCAGCGCACCTACTCTCAGCTCTCTCTCTCACCCTTCTCTGCCTGCACTCACCGCTGCACCTATACCACTCGCATTCATTCATTCTTCGCTCTCTTTCTCCCTCTTCAATCAAGTGCTCCCACCATGACTGCCTCCCCCCTCAGACGATCACTCCCACCCCACATGGTCCTCGAGACAAATGGCCATGCAAACGGCCATGCAAACGGCCATATGAACGGCAACGGAGGCGACCACAGCAGCTACGGCACCCAGAAGCCATGGCTTGTCCAAAAGTTCGGCGGCACCAGCATCGGAAAGTTTATCGAGACCATCACAGGCACCATCGTGCAGTAAGTGTATACTCGACTCCCACCCTTCTTTTTTTTATTTTTGGTCGTTCTCAACTCTCCGTTCTTTTTGTTGCTGGTCGGCATCATTGCACCCAATGGGCCCGATGGCCAACATGGCAGTGTGTGTCTGTGGAAGCGAAGGAGCTCAGTCGACCCACCAACTCGCAAAAGAACGATCTGCTAATCCTTGGATGCATCCCAAAAACCTTGATTGATAAATAGATCATATCTCCCGACGAATCGAGTCGTCGTTGTCTGCTCAGCACGGAGCAGTGAGTCAAAGTCCAAAGGCACCACGAACAGGTAAAGGTCCAGGACTTCATGCCCACTCTCTGCCCACTCCCCCCCCCCCCCTCGTCATCGCCATGCTGCTTATCAGCTTTCTGCCCTGCTACACCCCGACGACGAAACGGCCATTCGTTCTTTTATTGGGGGGTGGCTATGTGTCTTGATGACTGGATTGGGTGAATTTCTGCTCCGCCCTATATTTACACCCATTCTTTTTTTTTTTTTTTTACGAAACCCCTAGACTGCTCAAGGCCGCCGCCTCCGCATTGGTTCCTGGCTCTATCGACTTTATCGAAGTTGTGCAGGAGATCCGCCTCGACCATCTGGATGCAGCACAAACGCACATCTCCAGCCCAGATATTCTCAAGAGGGTACAGGACGAGGTGAACCAGGATTGTGACCGACTCCGCTCCTTTTTGGAAGCTGCACAGGTAAAAAACGACTACTGGCCCGCAAACGAAATCCCCGTATAGGGTGGTAATATCTCGAACGATAGATCCTAATTTCTAGTCCCTCTTCCTCTCGTTTTTGCATGTGTGAAGATCATTGAGGAGATCTCGCCAAGATCCAAGGACATTATCATGGCAGTGGGCGAAAAACTGTCGTGCAGAATCGTCGCTGGCTTATTAGAGGACCGTGGTGTGGAAACGCAGTTTGTGAATCTGGAGAATGTGATTGAGGCCGTCTTTGACGTCAATTGCTTGGACCAGAACTTTTACGACTATCTCTCACGCGCCTTTGCATCTGCGGTCTCCAAGTGTGGCCATCGCGTCCCTGTTGTCACTGGTAAGCACAGAAAAAGAATTGGGAATCTTTCTATCTTGCTCTCTTAAAATGTGATAATGGGCCATGTTTTTCATGTGGAGCGGGGTAAAGGGTTATCTCTGGCGTCTTTTTGAATGCATGGTCCCCTCACGTTTTTTTTTTAATTTTTTGCTGACCCATGAATCACTTTTTGTCATGTCCTTTCTACGTCTCCCTCTTTAGGTTTCTTTGGTTCAGTACCAGGCAGTTTGTTGACTAGCATTGGCCGTGGTTACACAGATCTGGCAGCAGCCTTGATTGCTGTGGGTCTAGATGCAGAAGAGTTGCAGGTCTGGAAGGAGGTCGACGGCATCTTCACCGCCGATCCTCGCAAGGTCAAGAACGCACGGTTATTGAACATCATCACCCCCGAAGAGGCCTCCGAGTTGACGTATTATGGTTCTGAGGTCATTCACCCCTTCACGATGGAACAGGTCATTCGTGCTCAGATCCCGATCCGCATCAAGAACGTCATGAACCCAGTGGGTGCCGGCACCATCATCTTTCCGGATCAGCCCTCTGGTGTGTGCACGCCCAATGGCCGGAATACGCCGCCCCCTTCGTCCAAGGTGTTGCTCGAGAATGGCTATCAACTGGATCTGTCGCGGCGGCATCCCACGGCTGTGACGATCAAGGACAATGTCTGGGTGCTCAACATTCACTCGAACCGCAAATCGGTCTCGCACGGATTCTTTGCTCAGATTTTCAGCACGCTGGATCAGTATGGTATCGCCGTCGACCTGATCTCGACCTCGGAGGTTCACATTTCGATGGCCTTGGGCGCCAACGTGAACGAGACCGAGATGGAGAAGGCGATCGAGTCGCTGCGGTCGATTGGCACGGTCGATGTGATGAAGGAGATGGCGATTCTTTCGTTGGTGGGAAAGCAGATGAAGAACATGGTTGGGATCTCGGGCGAGATGTTCTCGACGTTAGCCAAGGCTGGGGTCAATATCGAGATGATTTCGCAGGGTGCTTCTGAAATCAATATCTCATGCGTGATCCTGGAGCGGCAGGCGATCGAGGCTATGAATGTGATCCACGAAGCCCTGTTGAGCAACGTCGGCAAGATTGCAGAATTGCAGGCGGACCTTTGAAAAAAAAAATACCCTAGTTTTGTCTTTAGGGCTCTCGTTCTCATACCACTCTTCCTTTTTTTTGCATCTTCGGTTCTGTATTTATTATTTCATTTTTTCTTCCAGCATCACCTCCTCCTCCTCCTCCTCCTCCTCCTCCTCCTCCTCCTCCTCCTCCTCCTCCTCCTCCTCCTCCTCCTCCTCCTCCTCCTCGTCCGCACTCATTTCATGCGATGGCTCTGTAGACCCCACTTTCTCCGATCAAATAAAAAAAAGGATCATGTTGTATATCAATCATCGGCACATCTCTTTCAGATAGAACGAAAAGGCTATGTCTTCCCCCCCTCTGGCGCGCTATATAACTACCCGGGTTTACAGCATGGAACAACTCAACCTGCCCTCAACTCACTTCCTCCTTATCTGAATCACAAAACGGGGAAAAAAAATGTCTCGCCTCACACCTCTGTACCCTCATCGACCCTTGATCGATTTCGACGTCCTCCGCGGCAGCCAGAAAAAGCGTCGTGGCGACGACCCTCGACATGACGACCTCGACGATGGAAGAAGCCATCGCGACCACGACCATGATCATGACCACGACCCATATGACTACGAGCATGACGGCAATAAGGCCAGTGCCAGCGGTCGTCGGATCACGTTGGTGGAGAACGCGTTGAAACGCCGAGCCGATGAGCTCAAGAATTTGCAACAGGCGTTCACGGAAGCCTTGGAGGGCAAGCGGCCGCTCGATCCGCCGTTACAGTTTGGTACTGCGGTTCAACGAGCTTGGCTGCATTCTGTGGACCCGCACGACTATAGAGACCAGTTGGAGAAGCAGATTGATCAAGTCGAGATGTCGCTCGCAACTCTGGAGGAGGCAGTGGGGTGGCACAAATCGTAAGGGTCCAGAAATAAAAAAACAAGGAATAGCGTGAGGCGAATGAATACAAAAACAACCAACCCATGAGTTGGCTTTTTTTTTTATTGTTGTCTTCTTGGCATGTTGAGCCAAGAGGAATAGTAAGGAAGGCTAAGAGGGAGAGGGATTAATGGAAGAAAAAAAAAAGTTGTGCCTCCTTGTTATCAAGAAGGTACTTGGGGGTGGGGCGGTTTTGATGTGGGTGTAAACTTTTTTTTGTAAAAGCACAAAAGGAGAGAGGGGAGACATAGAGAGACATAGATGGAAAACTGGCAAGACAATTAGGGTAAAAAAGTGCAAAGAATGCTGTTGTAACGTTGCATTTTGTCGAGTGAGGTCGCATGTTTTTTTTGCTCTTTCTTGGTTGCTGTTGTTGCTGTTGTTGCTGCTATTGCTGCTGTTGTATGTTTTACACCGCAACCATAGCCTCAGAGTTCACGCTGGTATCTGCAAGACTGTGGTTGTTGCTGTTGTTGTTGTTCTCCAACGGCATGATCCGGCCGTCATGGGTATGAAAGATCTTGTCAAAATCCGACATCAAAAGCGCGAATACACCTGCAGGAATGCCCAACGTTGGTGAAAACACAATGCCGACATTACGCGCCGTCATCTTGTTCACATCCGCGTTCTCCACAATGTCAATCAAATGTGCCGTCAGCGCACGCAGAAGCGTGTAGTTGGCCTCGGGCAGACAGGCGACCAAACGCGTCAGCTCGTTCACACGATCGCCTCGATTGGGCAGCTCTACAAATAGTGAGACCAACAAAAAAAATGAAGGTTAGCTTTTGTCGGATTCTGCAAATCGAACCTGAAGGATCTCAGGGTTAGCGCGCTTCCGAAAGATCAATATATATATACGGTACCAATGACCTGAAGAAAGTCGCGGTGAAGCTCCCGTGTCAACACTGAAGCGGGCAAATCGCGCAGGAACAACTTCAAGAGGCCAGCGACAGCATGGATGTCGTAATAGTCTTCGCTCGCGAGGAGAGCAACGTCTCCGTCATGATTGAAACGGTCCTTCAGGCTCTTGATCACAGCCGATGATCCATTCAGACGATAGATACCCTCTTCCAACTGGGCCTTGTGGGCATTGAGGTACTCAATACACCGATAGACCACGGCTGGCAGCTCATATCCTGGCTGAACACGCGCCTGGTCGATCGCCTGCTCAAGTGTGACGCCAAAGACCTGCCGGACGGGTGCAAGATTTCCGCCCTGTCCAGCTGAGCCCTGTGCAGGTGCATGCGTTGTTGAGCTGTTGCCGCTGTTGTTGCTGCCATTGTTATTATTGCTACCGCCCTTGCCCAAAAAGTTTCTCAGTCTCGATGAGTCCTGGCTGGCGGGGGGTGCTGCTGCTCCTGCGGCCTCTTTACTTCCAGGGGTTGGGTTGTTGGATGATGTCTGCTGTGGCGCATCTTCCTTGGATGCCTTCTTGGGCCAGTGGAACGTCATCCGCGATTTTTGCTTCTTTTCAGCAACTTCAGCAGGGGAAAGTTGTGGAGTCGGGGTCTGGTTCTCAGGAGGGGCCTTGAAGGTGCCCTAGTTAGTTGGTAGACAATTTTGCAGGGTTAGAGACAAACAAAGGAACACATTTTTGTGTCACTAGTCATTTGTCATGGGTTCAAGATGCTATTGCTTACATCGTCTTGGTTCTGATTCAAAGAGTGAGTTGAATGGTTTCGAGGCAACTGCATGGGAGGCTGCTGATGTTGAGGAGATTGCTGCTGCTGTTGCTGCTGTTGTTGCTGATGCTGCTGTTGCTGCTGCTGCTGCTGGTAGTATTGCTGCTGCTGACCCTGATATTGTTGCTGCTGTTGCTGCTGGCCGTGATGCTGTTGCTGCTGTTGGTGAGAGGGGTATGCCCGTGAGTTAGGCTGCCCCTCCTGGTCTCCATATTGATTGTAGTTGTTCCTGCTACCATGGTTACCATACTGACCCTCAGCAGATTGCCTCTCCGCAGAGAGGCGATCGTCAATACCCATGCCCATACCAGCCGTCGTTGGCGATTGAGGCATACCACCGCCATTTCTCATCGGATGTTGTTGAAAGTGCTGAGCAGAAGGAGATGGGGGGACGGATCGCTGCTGCCGCTCGTAGGCTTCCTGGTTCAGAAGCAATTTCTCGTTGCCTTTGACAGAGGCAAGATCCTTGATCGGGGTCGCGGCTACCTTCTGGATTTCAGGCATCCGTTTACCCGCCCTCTCTCTTTCACTGGGCTCTAGCGACTCGATAGGTTCCTTTCCAACGTGTAACAGCAATGCTTCGACCCATTCATCACGCTCCTGGTCAGTCTCTGCGCACAGGACGTGGCGAATAACACTATTAGGGTTCCGCTTGGCATCTGCAACGGTCTGACCCTTCTTGGGCTCAAGAATCAGGAAGGCATGGCGATATGAGTTTGGATCTGTCGAGTTTTCACCTCCTTCTTGAGGCCTGTCGTGCGACTGCTGACGTCCAATCTGAGCATAGCTCAAGGTTATTGAGCCAAGATGATGGCCGTCCTTCTGCTCACAATGATTTGAAAAAGGTCACCTATTAGTAATGTTTCTTCAGACCACACGATCATAGAGTGTAACAAGCAAGGTTTCTTACAGTATCAAAGTATTCCAGTACGGGGCCTCTCAGAAGGAAGAAGCGGGTTTTCCAGCCTCCAAAGTTCTTGCCACGCTTTGTAAGATACCCTTCCTTCCATCCCACTTGAAGTCCATCCTTGCGAGCGCCTCGCTCGACAACACTGGTGCTTAAGAACTCACAGAGGTCGCGAGTGTCTTTTATCCTGAGCGACGTTAACTGCTGCAGGTACTGCTCAAGTGCAACCTTACGAGCGTCCACCTTTGATGGCGCATGTGTGGTAAAAAGATTCTTGTCGGGCAATCTCGGCAGGTTGTTGATAACGTTCCTGGATTGAGTGACTCGTAACTAAAAAGGTGGTCGTCGGCGGATGCGATCGCAAAGGCGTTAACATCTGCCAAAAAGAAAATGTACATAGAGTATCCTACTCATCATGACTTGAGAAGTGTTACCTTGGAATCCAAGTTGACAAAGTCGTTGTACTGCTTCTCGACTCGCCACAGTTCGTCGTCTTCCTTATGCGCATACACTCCATCCTGCATTTGAAGCTCCTGGCCGATCGAGATCAAGAACAATAGGAGCTCTTTGCCTCTGTCGTTGGTCTTTATGGTACTGCCCACTACCAGAACCGAGACACACTCAAGGTGTTCGCCAAACATGTGGAAAGCCTGCTGATGCACCGTCGGTCCGGATTTGCCCTGCCCTGTCGACGACAGCGAGTTCGCCAGCGTGTTGGTGAGAGACGAGTTTCCTGAAGGTGTTGGAGAGGAAGACCGCATGGTTCCATTGGGTTGGTCAAGATTGGGCTGAGAATCATATCTCTTTGGGGGTTGAGGGACAGTGTACTCCCTTTGGGCGTCCTCTTCCTCGCGCTGGTGAGAGGTTGAGCGAGCTGCTATCTTGGGGTATCCCTCCATGACTGGGAGAGAGGACTGGCGCCTTCTCTCACGGCTCTCCATTGGGAGGGGCAGCTGGTGACCATTCAATCCCACGCGGCTATCATCTTGCGCGAATACTAAATCAGGATTCGTGGGGATGTTCGTGCCGGGATAGCCGCGCTGGTCTGGTGGGCCTTGAGGGGATCCATTGTAAGGCCTTCCATTCCGTTGCTCCTCGGGCTGGACGTGGCTCAATCCTCGCCCACCTTGTGCTACAGTCGTAGGATAATTATGGACGGGTGAGTAATGCACCAGTCGATTTCTGCATGCGGCCATGTTTCACAATAATAAACTTACTCTGAACCTGCCCCATCAACTGGCTCTTGAGTTCAATCTGCGCTTGGATGTTCTCCATGGCGACCGCTTGACCCAACGCTGCCGCATGGTCCTGGCCGTCTGGGATGATGGCGTTGATAGGTCCTGAAACCAGCTTGCGGCTGGGCGAATTCAGCTTATTCATGTACACTCGGAACTTTTCAGCGTCCTGATCAATGATGGCTGCAATAGGCGATCCTGGCAACGATCCCACATTCGCGCCATTCAAGGGCGAGGAGGGTCCCAGCTCCTGAGGCAGCGTAGCTAGATTGGCTGGAATGGTGGGTATCTGGCCAGAGACATTTCTGCGAGGACCAGGGGGTGGTCCTTGGAGGTTAGCCTTTGCACTAACCGACTGCTGAGAGGGATCGAATTCGGGCGTGGAAGCTTCATAGCCATTAGGTTGTCGAACGGGACCTCTGGAGCCGTTGGGGGGGTAGGCGCCCTGTACATCCTGCTCATTGAACTGGCCCAAGGGCGAAATGGGAGAAGGCTGGTCCAAGCCATTATCACCTCTTGCACGAGTTGGTGTTAGCAATTGACCAGTGGGTCCTTTACGCCTGGATCCCTGCTGAGAACGGCTAACCTCTTCCTCGTTATCGGAGGCATTAGGTGAAGCATTTTGATCGTCTTTGCGCTCTCGTCTTGGAGACCGGGGTGGCAAATGCGGCATGAGATGCGGTGCGATAGCAATATTGCCCGAGATGTTGCGGGCTAGTCCTGGACTAGCAATGGTACCTGAAAGTAAAAGAAACAACACAAATAAAAAAAAAGACGGTTGACTTGTCAACAAATCATGTTCACTCTATGCACCAATCAAAAAGAATGAGCGAAAGATGCCATAATACCATCAGAAGAGTGGTTCAAGTCGTAGCGTCCTGCCGCCATGCGAGGATCTTGCTCATGCTGACCAGCAAGATTGAGCATCTGCTGAGATCCGTTGTAGTTTTGGACTGGAGTGGCATTAGCGGTTGTTGCGGTTGCTACGTGCTGAAGATCAGGGTCGCTAGGCTCGTGTACGAGTCCATCGTCGGTCGGCAGTGTCGGCTGATGGTTCGCACCATTGTAGTCAAAGCCGTTAGTGCTGACGGAGGGTTCTTCCAAACCGAGTTCTGTCTTCCCTCCAGCATAGTCGCCGTCGTATGTTGAAGACGGAGTTAAGGGCAGAGGATTGGGTGGTGCCGCCCGATGTCCGTGCCCGTTTTTCCTGGAAGAGCTGTGTTCCTGATTCTGTTGGCGTGGCTGTGTCTGGTACTGCTGGCGATGTTCTGTCGAGGATGATGCTGTAGAGGAGAACGAAGAGTTGGGATTGAAGCCCGAGGCCAGCTCGGGATCCCGCTCGCCATTCGCCGCCAAGGACGAATCGAGATTGGTGTCGCTATCTTGAGCTCTTCGATCACCAGAACGCTTTGAGCTGAGGGGCTGCTGCTGGTGCTGAGGCTGGTAAGGCTGTGGCTGGTATGGCTGGGGCTGGTACTGTTGGTGGGGCGGCTGGTGCGGTTGAGGATAGCTGTATGGGCTCTGTCCGTTGGGTTGGGAGGGGGCGGACTCGAGGCTGGTCTGGCTCAGATGGTCTTGCTCACACGCTAAGGAGGATGAAGATGCCGACTTTGGAGCGGAGACGGGGGGGCTAACGCCCGCTGCGCTCTGGCGAAGCTGATCTCGTTCCGCAGTGACCTTGGCGACATCCTTCTGGAGGTTCTGGATGATGATCCGCTGCTTCTCGATGATCTTCCACAGCTGGTCGTTTTGGGACCGCAGGCCGTTGCGCTCAGAGACGACCTGCTGCACAGCGGGGTCCATGCTCAGCTCGGGCGCCTGGCCTTGGCCTTGGCCCTGGGGCGGGGGCGAGGACTGAAACTGGTCCGACCGCATACTTTGAGACATGTATTGCCTGCCTCTACAATGCAAGGCAACGCACAAGGGATGAGGAGGAACACGGGTCAGTGATCCGCGGTTGGAAAGGGTCAAGCAACGAAAGAACACATCCTCTAGCCTCTAGCCGAGCATGACGAGCAAGACCAGCAAGACGAACAAGCCGAACAAGGTCGTTTTGGCAACGCTCTTCTTTTTTCTTTTTTTTCCCTTTAACCCACTCCTGCTCAATCATATGTAACACCAAAAAAAAGAGAGAACAGAGTTGACCTCGAAGGTTCATCCACCCTGAGGTAAGCGGGCTGCCGAGTTGACACCGAGAGAGAGAGAGCAAGAGCCCCGTCCTCGGCTGCAACTGACACCAGGCCCCTCCCTGTCTGGGTCGACAGTTGTGGAGATAAGCACCCTGTCCAGGTTTCAGCAGGAGCGCCTAGCCTGGCAGCTGCATATACCGGGAATATAAAATGACTTACAGCAAGGTCCTGATGCGGCAGTGGGTGGATCTGTACGAGGAAACAGGGTCACGTAATCAGATGACAAGGACGGCTGGGAGGTGATTGTTTTTCGTTTCCGTTTGCAGACAAGAGGTGGAGCGATGAGAGGATGAGATGCTATCGACACCCCAGGGTATGTCTTGCGGATGAGCGTGAGTGGGGAATCCGTTTTGAGGACGAGGAAACACGCCGTAGTGAGAGTGTGAGAGAGAGAGAGAGAGAGAGAGATGCGAGAGAGCGAGAGGAAGCAAGAGAGTGAGACAGAGAGAGAAAAAGAGAGAGAGAGGGAGAAGGAGAGGCGGAGAAGAGACGGCGAGAGAGAGAGAGAGAAAGAGAGAGGAGAGGAGAGAGAGAGAAGGAGAAAGTGCGGATGAACACTGATGGACGAGTGGAGAGGGATGGGGGATGATGGAGAGGAGCAACAGAAGGAGAGGAAACAAAATAAAGGCGAATGGTTAAAAAAAAAGGAAAGACGGACGAGTGAGTGAGTGAGTGAGTGAGTGAGTGAGTGCGAGTGGAGTCGACTGACAGTAAGTCGCCGACAGTCAGACCCAAAGGAACACAGTGGCAGGCTCGCGCATAATTGTGCCTTTCTGTTCTTTAAATTGCTGCCCTGATTCTTGTAATAGTCGAGTGGACATTGGTGGTTATTGCATATTGCAAGAGCCATGTCCGAGCTATACATATACCGCTGGAATTGTATCCATGCAGCCTGCTGCTGGCGCTGGACGGCCGGTGCCGGTGCTGGTGCTGGTACTCTCATGCCAGCAGCCTCGCGTAGGTCTCGCTGCCCGCATGGCTACTCGCCGACCACAACAACCAGCTAGCTGATCACAGCTCTACACATCACAACCAGGTAGCCCAGCCCTTGAGGATCATCATCCTACTCTTCCTAAGTACAAGAATGCTCTTTCTTTCTTTTTCTTTTCCTTTTTTACTTCCTTTTTCTCGATTTTGTTGTGGTGGCAACGCTAGAAACGCCGCCGCGAATGTGATCACAAGAGTCCGTTATTGCATCTAAACTGAACGATGCACTGACAAAAAACAGTGATTCTTAAGCCTGTCCCTTGGAGGACAAGAACAAGTTGTTGGCATGAGAGTTATGAGTGGTTGCACAAATCAGGGCTCTTTTGGTAAACTGTTTATAATTGATATTAGAGTGTACATGGTGTCGGACTAGGCTGCCTGTTCCTCCTTCTGTAGTGGAGGGTAAGAATGGTACATGTATATTAAAGTTCCAGGGGAACGGCGAGGGGCCGAGAGAGGGGGACGAGAAGGGCGCAAGAGGCAGACATGGGTTATAACGACAGAGGGAGAGTGGGTGTGAAAAATGAGAGAGAAGAGAGAAGAGAGAGGTGGAAGGGGGTCTCCATGGAGCAAAAGAGAGCACGGGGTGAGCGATGGTAAAATCGGTGCGCAGATGCTGTTCTGCCATCCCGTATTAATGAACGAGCACCTGCATAGCTTGCAACGAGTGTCCTGTGTGTGTGTGTGTGTGTGTGTGTGTGTGAGTGAGTGTGCATGTGTGTGGGATGAGACGTGTTCAAGACAGCCTTGTGGAGACGCGCACTACGTTCTGTCAGCGATCATTCTTCCAACAGAGCGCACTGTAGAAGCTAGGCCACAGATGGACAAGAACGGATCTGCTGGGCAACAAGGGGCAACAGGTCACCTATTCGCCAGGGGTTTCTCCCAACCTCCATCGAACACCCCTGGAGAGTCAACGATGAGCTTGAGCAGCCTAAAGGTGGTATCATAAAAAAGAGCAATACCAAATGGCTAGCGCGAAATGTCTTCCTGTGAATGAAACAGCGTCAATGCTCTCAATACAAAATCCAGAGCAGGGCTGCTCTCTTTGTTTGGGAAGACTGGGAGACTGACGGGACGCTGCATGCACACTTCATTAAAAAAGAAATAGTTAACAGCTCGTCGAGTCGCTCTTAGAAACAGGACGATTCTGATGTATTTGTGACCACGCACAAGGACATATATGCTTGGCCATGGCGCCTGCAGCTGGAGCATACACTACGTCGTACACGACTCTGCCAAGCTGTGTCTAAAATAGGTTCTTTTATATTCAAGGTGTCACAATGCAATGCAAACGTTTTCCTGTCGCCAGTCCCCATCCACCGTTGACAAAACCACTCTGGCTGGTTCCATCGTCCTTATGAGCTTGCTGCAGGGGCAGTCTTGCCGAGAATCTTCCAGTTATCCTCAGGATCCGTGATGTACCTCTGGAAGACAATGTATTCCAGCACAGGAACGGGCTTTTTCAAGTCTCCTGCAATCAGCTTGTTCTTCTTGTCAAACACGCCCATACTCTAAAAATGCCATTGCGCAATAAAATGAACGGTCGCAGTAGGACGTCATATCAGTATCCAGCTCTTTCGTGTTCCTGTGTTCCTGACCAATTTTTTTTTCTTCTACGCCTATCCAAAAAAAGAAAAACCTCATCCGATGAGCTCTACCTGGTTGGAGTGCAGGCGCACAATGATTTGGATCAGCACGTGGCCTCCGATCTGGCCCTGGCGGATCGAAACAATCTGAGGCTTCTCCAAAAGGCCATGGTATTTCCACTCGTAGCGTCCCACACGATCCTTGAGCTGTCCCTTGAGCTTTCCGTACATGGATGGCGTGCACATCTCCTCGAGAAATTTGCGGTCGCCCTTTGCAAAAGCCTCGTTCATGGCAATGTATGCCTCCTCAGATTCTCCAATGAAGCGTCCCGTCAGTCCAAAGTCCTTCAGCTTCCAGCACATGCCCAGCGTGCTAAATATCCACGAACAAGGCATTTCGTTAACAAGCGACATTGAGACTATCTCTACTGTAGCTGGCAAAAACGTGGGTTTACCTGGCCGCTGTCATTCCTGTGTTGCGCATGCGGAGCTTTGCGTATTTGATCCACTTTTTGTAATCACTGAACAACGAGGGGCGGTTCTCCTTTTCTGGAATCACATAGGGATCTATTGTTCACGAGTGAATTTCGGATCAGTCTGATGAATGACAACTGGCACCACAAGAGGACCTCACATTTTCCATCACGAGCAAGCCATACCCATGATTCCAATCTCTTTCAAGGTCATTTGCTGTGTCATTTGACGCGGTACGCTAGAGTACGAGGCGGACTGAGCAAGAACTCCGGTGATGCCGCGCATGCGGGTCACTGTGGCGGATCCGAGGACGGCGTGCGCACCCCGGTGGCTGTCCATGGCCAGCGTGCGGACACACTGCACAGCGTGCGATGCTGTGTTGTTGGTGAGGCGTGAGCTGAGGCGGAACATGGCAATGCAGCTGTGATGAAGGCGTCCTTGATCAAGACTGTGAGGCGTGCGATCGAGTTGATGCGGACAATGCACCTTCGGAGGACCGTTTTGGTGGCTGATAGGTCTTCCCATAAGTCAGTCACAATGGGTCTGTTACGGAAACAAACATTTTTCTTTTTTTTTTATGGACACACCCTGAGAGCGTTTGTTTTCTCCTTTGCCCATCGCTGTTCTCCATCCCGTCCTCTACTTGTCGCATCACTCTCCCATCATGGCTGTAGCAAAGCGACCCCGCACCGAAAGCAAGGCCTCGCCATCGGTATGGAGACAAGACGGCCTAGTGTCTCTACCTACTTGTAGAGCAGGAAGCAAGCATAAAGCTTACGGTTACTCTCGTTCTTTTGTTTTTTTATAGGCCAAAGATATCAAGGACACTGTGGATCAGATTCGTCTGCTGGAGCGCCAGGTTGCCGAGAGCAAGACCCACCTCAACAACATTGTCACCCTCATCCAGTTCTGTGAGGTACAGGCCACGCCATTGATATACAACAGCGACTGAAGACAGTCATTTGTATGTGTCATCCATTGACTCTTAGGCTAACTAACTGTGCATATGTACCTGCTGCCTGTTTGTAGCATGATTCATCCAAAATCATCCATGCGGCCATGCATGCCCTCTTCCGTGTCTTTTCGCCAATGCTCTCCCGAGGAGAACTGCAGAAACCAAAGAAGGCTGCTGCCGAGGACAAGAAGGCAACAGTGACTTTATGGCTCCGTGACAACTATGTCCAGTACTTGAACAGGACTTGCGGGATTCTGAACCTCCCCGAAGCTGGACTTCAGATCCCAGCACTAAAGATCCTCTTGGATCTCGTCAAACTGGAGTCAACTTATCTCAGCAGCTTGTCGGGAGGACATCACTTTGCCAACGACCTTTACTACAGAATTGTCGACGCCCTCCTCAACTGCTCCAACATGAGTCAGCCGCTCCTGGAAGAGTTTTCGCAAAAGTACTTTGGATTCTACGACGATCTCCGATTCTACTTTTTGAAGAACGCGGCAGTCATTATCAACACAGCTTTGGGATCACAATTAACCAAGGATGGCAAAGCTCCCCGTGCCAAGGTAAAGCTTATCTTCTCGACCGCCCGTGAAGCATCTTCACCTTTTCTGTCCAGTGTGCGTGGATCTAACCCGAGCATGCCCACTCTCCATTATAGAAGCAGAAAACGACCACGCAAGCATCACCAGAAAAACTCTCCTTGCTCCTGGAGAACTCGTTTGCGATCATGGAGACCCTCAAGGCGATGCCCACAGAAGCCAAGGAATTGGATGAGTTCTGGACTGGCAACCCTGATCCCAGTAATGAGAGACCTCTTTCACAGATTATACACGACCTCTCTGCAGCCAAATTGACCCTGTACTAACATGGATCTTGTTTCCCGACTTTTAGATGGCAGCAAGAAGGAATACACAGGAGAAAGCTTCGGATTCTCGGACGACGAAGAGGACGAGAGCGTAGAGGACTTGACAAAGGATGCCTCTTCCTCGCCCGTTCGGAGACACCCCTTGCTGACTCTTTTCAACCACCGTCGCGTCTTTTCAGACTGCTGGATCGCCATCCTCAGACTGCCATTCACGCCTGTCATCTACAAAAAGACACTGCTTATTGTCCATAAGCGCATCATCCCACATTTGCCCCAGCCCACTGTTCTCATGGATTTCTTGACGGATTCCTACAACGCAGGAGGCGCTATCAGCTTGCTGGCCCTGAAGGGATTGTTCATCCTCATCACTGAACATAACCTGTACGTGCGCTATGTATCTATATTCAACCACAATTACGCTACTGGGAGAGACATGCACTAATCTGCTTACAATGTACTTTTATTCGATCGTTTGTAGTGATTACCCCGACTTTTTCAAGAAGCTGTACATGCTCTTTGACCGCAACCTGATGCATGTCAAGTACAGAGCCCGTTTCTTCAGTCAAGTCGACATTTTCTTGTCTTCGCCGTATGTGTCTTGCTTCCAATATATTACGGCGATATGCAGTAGCGATTGACGTACGCTAACGCTGCTGCTCTTGGCATGTACCTTTTGGACCTTAGACTTTTGCCCGCGCAACTGGTCGCAGCGTTTATCAAGCGCATGGCTCGTCTCGGCCTGTCGAGTCCTCCAGCATCGATTGTTATCATCATCCCCCTGATCTACAATCTCCTCAAGCGCCACCCAACATGCATGCAGTTGATCCACGGAAAGGCTGATGGCGAAAAGAACGACATGTACGATCATTCACAGGAAGATCCAATGACGAGCAACGCCCTTCAGAGCTCACTTTGGGAACTCGAGGTACTGACCGCTCCACTGCGATTTCTTCTTGACGCGCGCGCATCGGGACCGTTTTTGTTCTTTATGAGCTACCTGCTAACACGGTTGTCTATCCTGACTCTATTGTAGACTTTGCAAACACACTTTGCACCCAATGTGGCAACACTCGCCAAGATCTTTAACGAACAGTTCACCAAACCCTCGTACAACCTGGAGGACTTTTTGGATCACACTTATGCCACTATGTTCCAGAACGAGGTCTCCAAGAAGCGCAAGGGAGATGCGGCCATGGCTGTGGATGCACCCAAGGGTCTTTTCGTTGCTGCTACAGAGAGTGTTGCAGACGAGGAAGCGGATCAGGAAAGCGTCGTGCCTGGATGGGAGTCATGGGAGTTTTAGAGACCTCGAAAGTGCTTTTTCTTTTTCCGCCTCGGATTTGAAGTGAGCACCAGAATCGACATTAGCGAACAAGGCGTTTCTTTCAGCGCTCCATACTTTTTTTTCATCATATAAACCGGCATTCATTTTGTATTTTAACCATTGAAGAAGAATCTATGTAATAACTGTGTAAAATGGAAGGGCTGACCCAAAAATGTATCGCTCAGTGCTTCTCCTCAACAGTGTTCTCTTCCTGTTCCGTAGCATCCTCACCCGAGGCTTCATAGCCAAACGTTCGTCATACGTGCCAACGATATGTAACATAGTCCTTTCAGTTCTTGCTTCTCTGGAATGCGGGGATGCTAGCAATGGTCTCCTCGTGGTTGTGGCGAATTATCGTCTGGCAAAAGGGAGTCACTTTTTTCTTCTTTTACCCGTGGTGATCCCGTCCGCTCTCTGCTCTCCATCTCCACACTCTACGTCGACACGCCTCTCCACATTCACACCCTCATGGTAACCTACCACTGCACAGCATGCCACAGCCACTATGCCCTTGCGGCGCAGCACAGTTACTGACGTTCCCTTGGTTGTCGTTCGCTCATTCCCTCGCCCTTTTTTTTATTGGCCTTCCATCAATCTTGTGCTTCCACCCGTGGGACAAACTAGGCTACACGGACACTTGCGGGACGACTGTTGCGATCCAGCACTTCACCCTCTGCACCAAAGGCAGCGCCCCTTCTGGTAATCAGGCCCTATGCAGCCTCGCAGATCGCTTCCAGCTCGGCTATCAGAGCTACGACTTCGCTCCTCCAGCTGCAACGCCTCTCGTTCTCGTCAGCAACAGCGCCAGCGCAATCCAAAGCTGAATCCCAGTATGGACAGCCAACATGGATGACCCACCCTCACCTTATGAAGCAAGGAGAGAGTAAGTGCTTGCTCGAGAGAGAGCCTTTTGCCTTGGGAGATTCCGCAGAGTCTGATCCGGATTATTGACCGGTTGTGAATTATCGTTATGCCAACCGACTAGTTACCCCTGGATTGTCCTCGACCGAGTACGAACTGAGGAGGACGCTGCTGATGGAAAGCCTCCCCAAGGGCAGCATAGTCATCTCGACCAGTCATCGGACGCGGTTTATGACCAACAACATCTTGTATGGGCCGTGAACTGTCGTACCTGTCCTATGAGATCGGACCCAGTTTCATGCCATTTAGCTAAAGCTTGTAGAAGCCGCTGACATTCACTGTTCATTCGTTTCGATAGCTATCCTTTCCACCAGCACACCGATTTTTATTACCTATGTGGTACGCTGGACGCTAGCTTAATCGCAGTTTCGAGCTGGACCTGGCTATAAGGAAAAGATTGACCAGCACGACTCACACCCTGACCTTACTGGACACAAAAACGCATTTAGGATTCAACGAGCCGGATTCAGCGCTGGTCTTGGGTACGTTTCGTCTTGTGTCGATTTAATTTGGAGCAAGGGCACGCATCTTGGAGTGTGCGCTGATGAACAACACTTTACAAATACCTCTCAACTCACAGAAAAAGATGACTCGCCAAGAGGATACAAGATGACAATGTTTGTCGCGCCCAAGAACGCCAATGTCGAGATGTGGGAAGGAGCTAGGACTGGTTTGGATGCAGCAAAGGAGATCTTCGGCGCAGACGAGGTCAGATTCAATCCCACGGAGGCCATACTTTTTTCTTGATGCGCCTGTCAACCGCTGAGAGAATTACTGGCTAATTTACGACGTCCTTTCTTTCTTTGCAGGCGCTTGATGCAAATTTGTTCCGATACAGGATCGTGGACATGGCGAGTCGTTACGAAAATGTGTATTTTGACTACCCGACACCCTCCATCTTTATGCCAATGGATGTCGCCAAGAAGCTGCACAGTAAACCAGGTAAGGCAACCTCGCTTGTGAGAAAAAAAACGTACACGCGATCTACCTCTAGCCCTTTAGAAAACCCAAATACCAACCCATACCCCAACCCCATTCGCTGTCATTGGAATCATATTTTTCTCTCAGTGTCAAAGTCCCTGATGTCAACCTTGAGAGAATTGTTTAGTACAAACGCTAAACCGTCTGCTTCTGCTTTCGCATTCTCCTCCAACCGGTACTCCCAATCGACGAAACGTATATCAGATTCGGATGCGATGACGACGACCAAGGGGCTTTCACCATTGATTCAGGAGTTGCGGGTCGTCAAAAGTGAGGCCGAGATAAAGATCATGCGCCAAGCGGGCGAAATCAGCGGGAAGGCCTTCATCGAGGTAATATTTATTCCAAGAATGGATCGTGTCAGTTGGATCCCGAGAGCTGCTAGCAACATATTGCTGACACTAACAGAATTATGATTTGATTTTGTATTTCAGACGATGAAATTCACCGATCCTAGCAGACTGGAGCACCAGATTTACGCAAAATTCGATTATGAATGCAGGATGCGTGGATCTCAAATGATGGCATATGTACCAGTTGTTGCTGGAGGATCCAACGCATTGACGATGCACTATGTCAACAATGATCAGCCCTTGCACGACGGAGATTTGATCTTGATGGACGCTGGAGGTGAACTGAATGCGTACGCGAGCGACATTACAAGAACGTGGCCGGTGAATGGCAAGTTCACAGAGGCGCAAAAGGACCTTTATGAGGTCGTTCTCCATGCTAACAAGGAGTGCATCAAGGTAAAGAAACTAGAGGTCACATTGGCGATTTCCGCCTGGCTTTATCGAACAAAAACTTATATGAGCATTTTTCTTGGATTCATGGCATCGTAGCTTTGCACAGAGGAAAGTGGGCTGTCCTTGAATCAGATTCATGATGTCTCGATGCGATTGACAAAGGAGGGACTCTCACGACTGGGAATCAAACCCCTGCCTCATGTAAGCTCCTCGTCTCTTTTTTTTTAATGCGCCGGCTGAGGAAAAAGTTGTTGGGCAGTTGTTAAAAAAAAGAGCAATGACTAACATGAGGACGCTTCGATGCGTTTTATGGAACAGGATGTCGACAGAAGATTGTACCCTCATCACGTTGGACATTACTTGGGGATGGATGTTCACGACACGGGAGACATTTCACGATCTCGTGTCCTGAAGGAGGGCATGGTCATAACTATTGGTAAGAGATCTGATTTTGAAGCAGACCAGACATTCGGGCAGTCAGTTCGAGTAATTAATTGTTCTCGCCATTGATTATATCCTCCGTTGTCACTTTTGACATCCATACAGAGCCAGGATTGTATATTCCAAGAGATCCGGCCTATCCAGAGAAGTATCAAGGGATCGGCATCAGGATCGAGGACAACGTCGTGATTGGAAAGACGGCGCCTCATGTGCTCAGTGTCACGGCGCCCAAGGAGGTGGTTGACATCGAGTACTGTTGCGCTTCGAGCAAAGAGTAAGACGTTTGCTAGAACAGCAGCCCTCCCCAGTCCTTGGCCGTCAACAACCCCCACCCACCATAGATCGCTTTCCTGTGTCCTTTGTTAAAATGAAACGTAGCGCAGAATATGTTTTTTTTCCTTCATTCATTTCATTGCTGCAGATTGAAATTCGACGGTTGTTTTGTGCGACCAAGTGCCGACAAGGGTGGGAAGGGGTTATGTTTGTGAGTCCCTTATGTACGCGACACTACTTTCCGCACTACCTTCCCCACTCCTGTTCGGCGTACGACTCAGATACACTATTGTAAATATTACCAGACCCAAAACGTCGGCTCAGGGGGGGGGGGGTCAAAACAATCAAAACCAGAGATGCTCTCTACTGGACATCCACCAGGTGATCCTTGCCTAGTCCATTCAGGAGTCGTCCGTTGTTCAAATGGGAGTTGTAGCGGTAGGAGAGGGAGAAAGTGAGACTATAAAAGTGTGGTGAGCAATTTGGCTGTCGTTGTAAATATGTCAACGGCAGACGGGGAAACTACATTGGTTTACTATGCTCTTCATTTCTTTTATTCGTCTATGCTTCTAATTACTTTATCAAAGAGTCATGACGACGGCAGCGATAGCAGCGGCCACCGCGAACACGGGACCAGCGGACGTATAACTTGCGCTGCTGTGGACCCCCGTGGGTGTGTTGGTGGACATGGTTCCCGTGGCGGTTGCAGAGGAGTTGTTATTGCCTCCCGTGGCTGTGGGTGAGATCGAGCTACCGCCTGTAGGGGCAGGGCCTGTGGGGATGGGACCAGTTCCTTTGATAATGAAGGGATGAGAGTACGAGTCACCGATACGGACCGAGTACCAGTTGGACTCGAGCTTGGCAGGGATGGCGACCTTGAGCGATGTGGCCCCGGCCTTGCCAGTGCCCAGTTTCTGAACCAGGGTCTGGTGAGAGGGGTCACCTTTGAGGAGGTCTACGGCAAGCGCGGTGGTGGCAGGAGGGGTGCCAAGTTTCCACTGGACTGTGACATTACTTGGGGAGTTCCAGATGGTGTTGGCGACGGGGAGGGTGGGGTAGGCCTGTTGGGCCATGACGGCGCCGATGAAAGAGGCCACGACGATGGCAGCTGAAAAACGCATTCTTGCTCTTTGTTATCTTTGAGGTGAACTTTTTTTTTATGGAGAGGAGTAAGTGGGCAGGAGGGGAGAATCGGAGGGTAGGGCAGAATGGAGAGAGTGAGAAAGAAGGAAAGAAAGAAAGAAACAAAGAAGGAGTGGAAATGATAAACGGGTCCTTGTGAAAGGATGAAACGCTTATTCGAGAGGTACCAGGACCTATGCGACTCTCTCCTGCTAATTGTTCTGTTGCGCGCGTTGTGGGCACGATAGCAGCCATGGCTCAAAGAGAGAGACTACCGGAGTCTACTGTTGTACTTGTGCGTGTATACATGTTTGCAATCGTCTTATGAACGCGAGCTGTTCAGCATTGGGTGGCCTCAAGGCGCGAAATGAAATTCAGCCATGTGTATATTGCAATGAAAGGTGTGTATCACATCTTGGTGATCAGCATTCTGCTTCAATTTCCTGGGACAGACCTACCGCATTCTCGGCGGCGACGAGTGTTTCCACTGCCAGGAGGAGGATATTCTGCTGGGTCGGCGATGAATGCGGGCGTATCGCTAGCACATTCCTTGAAGATGAAGTTACGCTTGAAAGAGAGAGAGAGGGGGTGCTAAGTGCAGTGTAATTTACGGTCGCTTGGATCCAGCCCCAAAGAGGCTGGTTCCATAATTTAAACGAGAGCTCTCTTGCGCTCCTCTCGTCGCTTCGGCGGACACCCGGGCTGCCCTGAAGGGTGCTCTCAATTATTTTCTACGTTGGGATGACGCTCCTTGCACAGTCCAAAGGTTAGGCCTTCAGGTCATCCAGTGTCTTCGGTGACGTAATTTAAGCGAGATCTGAGCTGCTTTCATTTGTTATGAAAAGCAAGCCGAAAATTTTTTCTATTCTTTCCTCTTCTTCTTCACCTTCACCCGCTCCTCTCCAACCCTCCTCATGGTAAGTTCTTGTTCGCCTCTCCAATCCTCTTCCCTTTTACGCGATCGCCTGTCATTGTTGAATACCTAGCGAGTTGCCTGCCTCCGGCCTGCATTCGCTTCTGCGGATCGCGTCATCTTGGGCTTGCACCACGCGTGGATTCAGCAGGCAGAGCTTGAATCCGCCTTTTTTTTTCTCTCTTGCTTGTGTGAATGATGAAAACCATATCTTGTCTTCAATTTATCTTATCGACCATGGTGATACCCTTACACTCCTTCGCTGAGGAGTGTCATACTAGCCAGTATAATCCACTGACCCACAAAAGACCCAGAAAAAAAAGATTACATCTTTATACTCCCTCTTCATTGTTCATTTGGAAGAAGCAAACACTAATCATTTGTTTACATTTGTTTTGTTTGCAGGTTCTGTTTTTCTCATCTCAGTTGTACTGGATGAGGCACGGCATATCATGAGGCATGGACATGAGGATGTCGTTCGACGCGCTTTGCAGGATCGCTGATGGTGAGTCTCTTATCATCAACAACCGTCGAGGAAAGAGGGTCTGGGGGTTCATATGATGAAGATTTTTAATTCGCAGTTTCCACCGAAAGGACAATGTTTAAGACGTTCCATGGCCTCTTCCATCTCCCTTGGAGTGTCAGCGAAGCGATCAGAGAGCAGTATGCCATCGTCGTGTGCCATGGTTCTTGTCTTTCCTAATGATGGACTTAACTTCCTTGGATGTCTGATAAACCACCTATCCCCTCATTGCTCGATTCAATTCAACGACCAAAAGGAGATTCCTTAAAGCCCATTTGTTTGTTCTTTGTTTCTAACCGCTGCGTCCATCCTGATCATGCTAGATGTCTTGCATTGTCCATGGATCCTATATTCAACTGGCGTCTCCTGTCGATGTTCTCGCTTCAGGTAACCATCAATTCATTCTTTTTCTCTTGCCTTACACGGACATCGCACATCCACTGCCGGGAGAGGGAGGGAAAAAAAGGGGACTAGGACTGGATGAAAACGACAAAGAGAGAGTGGGGGTTACCGTGATGAAGTTACATTTATATATTCTTTGATAGGAAAAGCCGTCTTATAGCTTCCGAGATATGTGAAGCATGACGAGAAAATGTTATCTGAAAACCACTCTTTGTCCTCTTCGTGCATCCCCTCTTTTCCTATTTCTTTTCCTTTCTCTTGGGCTGGTATTGAGGCAGTTTGGGTGACTTGTCATAGATGACCACGATGACTGATCGACGTGTTCTCTTTGTATTTTGAACCATATCAGGTGTACCTCCAATCTGCAGGCAGCAAGGTTCTGTCCTCCTTGCCGAAGGTAAGAATGTGTTTCCGTAGAATGCGTTGAAATATAATAAAAAACAATACCTCAAATCGCTTCGTGCCTTGATTCGGCTATGCAAAAGCTGCTGCTTGACCCCATTTTGAAGGGAGCGCTTGAACTAGTCGCTTTTCGCCTCCTATTTTTCTGTGCAGTTGCTGTCTCCTTGAATCACTGCGGTCACATCGACAGCCGTCCTGTAGGCTACTTGTCTGTCGTTGCTGTATAAGAAGAGACTGGATCACAGCCCACAGTCCACACACAATCCCAGTTTGATCCAAGTTTTTAGCAACTCTCCTTGCACTCTCCACCAGACGAACCATCAGAACCAAGATCTCAACTCGACATGCTCTTTGGGTCTTTCACCAGCCTGATATCGTTGGCCTTGATGGTCATTGTCGAGGGACAAGAAGCACCCAACGCCACATTCGATCTCCAACCCTCCGGTGAAGCGCCCAGTGGAACGCCCAGGATAGTGCCCAATCTCCCGAAAATGATGAGCTGCTGGGACCAAGTCAAGACTGACTATACTTTCACTATCTCTTGCGACGAACCAACATGGTACGCATGGGCCGACTGCGGTAGGCGCCGTTACACGTCTCCTCAGATAAGCGGATCCTACCGCGTTCGGGTCACTTGCGTTTCCCCCATAGATGACTGTGGTGCTTATGTGCCCTGATCATGGAGAAGACTGACAAGGAACGCAGGTCGGCCACAGCGGCAATAGTAGCCATGTGCCGCGGCAACAAGCCGGTTAGAGTGCTGTAGATATACCCCTCAACAAAAACAAAACCTTGTCACAAGTGTTGTGTTGACAAAAAAAAAAAAAAAAAAAGGACTCTCTTTTACTTTGTGCGTTGTTGACTTTACAGTGCAGTCGCAATCCTCATCACACCTCCACCTCCTCCTTCTCGTCGCTCCCGTCTCCCCTCCTCTCCCTGTCGACACTGCCTTCCTGTCGTCAACCTCCGCGATGAGCAACCCCCACCTCGCGCTCTTCGGCATCCTGGCCTCGCTGGATGCCGCTGAACGAAACAGCGCTGCCTTGACCTTGATTAAATCCCTGGCGATCCTCCAGAATGCCCACACATGCGAGGCCGATCCCACACAGGACATCACAGAGGAGACCCTCGACACGCTGTGCCACCCAGAGGTCGTCTATGCCCTGAAGCGTCTCATCAGAGGTCTTCCCAGTGACCGAGAGGCTGCTCGCCAGGGTTTCTCGCTGGCCTTGACCGAGTTGTTGATTGGACTGGACTTCTTGACCGTCAAGATCGTGTTGGAACTGCTGTTCCGGTTCACAGAGATCAAGAACTTCATGAAGGGCAAGGAGGAGCGAAACCACATGTTTGGCCGCATCTTTGGCTACATGAGCATCATCCAGTCAGGCATGCTTGCTCGCCCCAAGACGACATTGGAGGATATTCAGCTTATTGTCGATGATCTGGTCGAGTACTCACAGGAAAAGTCCTATCTCTCCGAGTGCTGCCACCAGGTCCTCGTCACCATGCTCCCCCAGGTATGCGCCGGAATGGTCCATATTCGTCTCTTGCAACATGGCATTGTTACCGTCCTTGTTTGTATGGTCATTGATATGCTGACTGTCTACTTTTCCCGTTTGGCTCGCAGATCATCAAGCACCCCAAATCAATCAAATACATCGCCGACACACTGTTCGCTGAAGGCGTCAACACCCCAGATCAACTCAGCGTTGCTTTGGTACTAAAGGACAATCTGGAGGCCATCAACAAGAACTTGGCCAAGGACGAGCAGATCAACTGGACAAAGACTCTCGGAAAGTCCTGGAAGAGTCCTGTCATCCTTCATTCCTCCAACTTGAAGTTCTTGGGCCAGCTGCTCAAGGAGGCTTCGACTGAGGAGGGCACTCAGGTGTCTTCCAGCTGGAGACAGAACCTCCACCCTGTCTGGGACCGCGTCCTTGCTCACTACTTTGGTTCTTCGCCTGTCCCCCAGATTGCTCCTTTCAACGACTTTTGGAACGTCGTCATTGATTGTAAGTTCTGCCCTGTTTTCGCCAAACTACCTGCTTAACAGAGTTGAGAATTCTTGCCAAAGCTAACTCTACTCGGTCTCCGTTTGCCTTGCTTTGCCTTGCCTTGTAGCCTCGTTGTTTGACTCGGGCTCATCTCACGAGCGCAAGTTCTGGGGATTCCAAATCTTTGAGAAGGTCCTGCCTGTCCTTGGAGAGGATCAGATCCCTCTTGTGTTCACCACCAACTTTATGCGGTGCTTCGTCAACAACCTCTCCAGTGAGGACCGCTTCCTCAACAAGGCAGCCAAGCACACCATGGCAGCCATGCACGCCAAGGCAGACACCAATGAGGCTGTACGCTTGACGCTGATCACCCAGCTGTTGGACAAGAACCCCAACTTTGACAGAATGTCTCGATCCAAGACCATTGAGACGTTGCTGGGAGGATTGGATGTCTCCCATATTCAGCACTACCTTAAGTACCTTATCAAGGCCTTTTTGCAGCAGGACGGAGCCGATTCCAGTAACATGGAGCGCGGCAAGCGTATTGATGTCAGCAGACAGTGGTCGATCGATCAGATGTTCTCGCTCTTCCGCAACTCCAAAGTCCCCCGCGAGGAGAGTTGGATCAAGTCTATCCTCGGGTTTTTCCTTGTTCATGCCTTCTTTGATATCAAGAAGGTTGACGCCAAGGGCAAGTACGCCGAGGCGCACGTGTTGCCTGCCCCTGCTCTTTCCGACGCGACTCGCGAGCACTGCAGGACCCGCTTTTACGGCATGATGGCAGAATTGTCGACGATGGCACCTCTTGTCGCCAAGAAGGATGCCGAGGAGGCTGAGGCGATCAACTACAGCCGCAAGTTGAATGGCACCATGTTGGACGGTACCTTCTGGTGCTCATTCGCGCTCAACATGATGGTCGATCTTCAAAAGAACAAGAGCTTTGAAAGCTTGGTGACCTTGGAGGACGATGCTGCAGCAGCCCAGAAGACTGCCTTGGCTCTCGTTAGCAAGATCCAGGAAAAGTCCAAGAAGGCCTCCAAGGAGCTCAAGGCTCAATACAAGGCCTTTGAGTTGCTGTTTGTCCAGATGATCCTTCAGCTCTATGTCGAGCCCGAGGATTCCACCAACATTCTCGGAGAATTGCACGACTGTTACGACAAGGTATTCGCTTCGAGCTCCAAGAAGGCCAATGGCAAGAAAGCAGCAGCCAAGGAGGAGGATCAGGAGGAGGATGAGGAGATTCAGCCCGTTGAGGTCATTGTCGATATCTTGCTCAGTTTCTTGATCAAGCCCTCGGCTCTGCTTCGTCACGTCTCTGAGCAGGTGTTTGTCATCTTTTGCGACAAGATGACCAAGACTGGATTGGAGCTGATGCTTTCGACCCTCCAGACCAAGGACAACAAGGACGATATGTTTGGTGAGGAGCAGGACGGCGAGGAGGATGAAGACGATGAGGCCGATGCACACAACCAGTCGGATGATGAGGACTCTGAGGACGAGTCCGAGGATATGGATGTGGATGAGGAGGAAGACGACGATGAGGACGAGGACAACGAGCCCGTGGATGAGGAGTTCAGAAAGAAACTGGCTGCTGCCCTGAATGTCAAGGACAATGATGACGAGGAGGAATCCGAGGAGGAGCTCCTGGATGACGACCAGATGATGGCCTTTGACGACAAGCTGAACGAGATCTTTAAGCAAAAGAAGTTGGCCAAGGCACAGCAGAAGGACGCCAAGCAGACTCTGATCCACTTCAAGAACAAGGTCCTGGACCTGCTGGAGCTCTACGTCAAGAAGCAGTCGTCGAACGAGCTGGTGCTTGACTTGATCATCCCTCTGCTGTCTCTTGTCCTCATACCCTCGGCTAGCAACAAGCCCGTCCACGACAAGATTTCGGCTCTGCTCCGTAACAAGCTTGCCAAGATCAAGGACTACCCTCGCAATGTCGACGATGAGCACGTCTTTGAAATTCTTTCACAGGTGCACGAACTCGCCAAGAAGTCGCCCGACGCCAAGTTCTCGGGTCTGTGCGGTGATCTGTCTCTGCTTTTGGTCAAGGTTCTGATCAGTGGACAGGATGAGAAGACGGCCGTTGGCGATGTCAAGGTCGAGGCACCTACCAAGAAGTCGCGCTCTGCCAAGGGCAAGGCTGCTGCTGCCGTGGATCCCGAGGAGGCTGCTTTGAAGGCCAAGCAGGACAAGATTGTTGAGCTCTACAGCGCCAGTTTGAAGGAGTTTATGACGCGTAAGAACTCGAACTTGTCGGCCAAGATGTTCCTGGAGTTCATTGATCGGTTCCCCCACCTGGCATGGCACTTGTCGAGCACGCTGCTCGAGTACACGAGCCCCAAGGCGGCTGTCAAGTCGTTCCGTCAGGCGATGGCGTTCAACATGTTGTCGGCTTTGGTCAAGCGTCTCGCTAACAAGAACACGCCCGAGTTTGAGCAGCTCTTTTTGGACACGCTTCCCTTGATCCGCAACTCTTTGATCGAGACGTTTGAGAGTGCGTTTGTGGAGTCTGCAGCAGCAGACGCCGAGGCGGAGGAGGAGAAGACGACTAGCGGCTCTGCCAAGGGTTTGAATGTGGCACGCCTGAGAGAGATTCTCAAGTTTGCGATTTTGTCTGCAAGGATGGTGAAGCGTGCGGAGGACCGGAACGTGACGGAGATCTGGGAGACCGAGAAGCTGGGCCCGTTGATGCAGAGGATCAGCGAGGATGTGCGGTTCAACAGCGGCGCATTGCGTTCGTTGATCCAGCAGATGTTGGCGTTGATTGGCAGTGAGATCAAGTTGCCTACGGGCGCGAGCAAGAAGCAAGGAAAGCTTGAGAAGCGGAAGCGGGAGCTGGAGGCAGCAGCACAGGCGAACGGAGACTCAAAAAAGAAGACGCATCGGTCCAAGAAGCGCAAGGTGTCCAAGAAGGAAGAAGGAGCATCAGCATAAGTTCATCATCATCATCTCTTTGTTCTTCTTTCCCTTTCTCTTTTTCTTACTGTTTCTCGCTCACTTTTTTTTTTTGCATTTTGTCTCTCTCCCCTGTTTAATCATATACAAAAATACAATGGTTGTTTCCCCTGTGCGCATGCCTGTGAGTGAGTGAGGGGAGCGAGTGCGTGTGGGGTGAGGAAGGATGCGCAGATCGCGCGCTCAAGGTCCATCGCGCGTTCACAAAAAAAATCATGTTGGCCTGCAATGTTGCCTTTGATGTGCTCTGAGCGCAACACTGCAACTCTACAGTAGACAAGAAAAATCCCCTTCGCCAAAAAAAACCATAAGAGAAAATCACCGTGTTCCGCCGGTGAGCTGAGGGCCAACGTAAACAAAAAAAAAAAAAATACGGTTTCACTCCACACCAGCCAGTGCCCAGCCAGGTCAGGCCGCCGGGCATTAAATCGCTCTTTGATCAATCAAATCCCATTTCTTAATTCCATTCCTTCAACCGAACCCCGCAACATCATCACTCATTTATATTCCCATCAAGAAAAATACCAGTTACCTTTTTTTTATTTTCCATTTCTGTATTTCCTTCATTCAGCCATGTCCACCGCAGACGCGTCCATGTACCGTCTCCAAATCCGCATCGACACCCAGCGACCCCTCACCCTCGCTGAGGGCATGGTCAACAGCCTGACCGAGAGGCGGTTTCTTGTGCTCGCAGATGGATCGACCACAATCGGGGCGCTCAAGACCCAGATCAACAAAACCTTTGCTCAGCGCTACACCGACGAGGCGTAAGTCCCGCTGTGTTTGTTGTTTTGTTGTTTTTCATGCCGACAAGACACATTGATACACACTGCCTTTACGACTCTTTTTGGCTTGAAAGAAAAAAGAAAAAAAAGCCGCACTTTCAAGTCCATTGTATTACCTTACTACCTTGCGGGAAGAGGGTGATTGCCCAGTGGAACGACCGAACTGATCAAAACGGTATATATATATGTTTTACCTATTGACGGACTACTAGAAAATCGTACACGATCCAGTGCATCCAAAACAAAATGTTCTACGAACTGGACGACAAGTATCTGGTCAAGGACGTGTTCGATAACCCGGATACCGTGAACGTGGTCGGATCTCGTTCTGTTGAAAAGAAGACCAAGTCTGCACCTGCACAAGCACCAGTCAAAAAGGCTGCCACTCCCTTTACCACTACTACCACCACCACCACCACCAAGGCCATCAGCAGCAACAGCAACAGCGACAGCAACGCCAATAACAAGGCCGCCAAAAGGAAGCACGATGAAGAGTCAACCCCTGCTACCCCTGCCACCAATGCGGACGCTAACCCAGTATCCAAGTCGGCTCTCAAGAAGGCCAAGAAGGCAGCCAAGAATGCAACGGCAGCAGCAGGAGCAGCAGCAGGAGACGCGGGAACCAAGACTGATGTGGCGTCTACCACCCCCAAACCCGCAGCACAGCCCGTTCAGAAAAAGGCGGGAGAGACCACGAAGGAAGCAGCTACCGATGGAAAAGAAAAGAAGGCAGCCCCAGCTGAGAATGGCAAGAAGACTAAGCAGCCCAAGGAACCCAAGGAACCCAAGGAGCCAAAGGAGGCAAAGGAGCCCAAGGAACCCAAGGAACCTAAGGCTGCCAAGAAGATCGCCGAGACGACCGCCGCAGCCGGTTCCAACAAGGCCAACAAGTCTGATGAGCAACAGCAGCAACAACAAAGCAAGAAGCAGAAGAAGCAGAAGAAGGACCAGGAGCACGAGCCAGTAACAGCAACAGCAACAGCATCAGCAGGAGAAGCCAAGACCCCCTCGGAGCCAAAGAAGCAAATGTCTGACACTGAAAGACTGGAGAGTGAGATTCAAATCATGAACAAGATTTCTGAAGAGGCCAAGAAGCATCGTCAGCATCAGGAGGAGGTTTCCACCCCCGTTGCCAGTGACAAGCCTGAAAAGGCCGCGGAACCCGAGAAGCCCAAGAGCAAGAAGAGAAAGCCCGAGGTCAATGATGACGGCGACGACGACGATGCAGAGGCTTCGACAAAGGCCAAGAAGGTCAAGGAGACGACGACATCGACCCAGGCTGTTGCTGCTGCTGCTTCCAAGGAGAGCCCCAAGACCCCCAAGGCTTCTCAGAAGGCTGCCAAGGCTGCTGTTGGCGAGTCCGAGCCCAAGAAGACCAACAAGAACAAGAAGGCGGCGACTGAGGCGTCCAATGATGATGGTATGTTCGAGATCGAAATACCAACACAAAAAATGAAAGGGAGATGGATATATTCTCCAACCGCGAAATCTGGAAATTATATTTTTTTTGAAATCTGACATTTTCGTTACCCTTTTTTTTGATTCTCGATAGCTGCAAATGTCGCATCATCAAAGGCGAACAAGGTGTCCGAGAAGAAGCAGCATGATGCTGATGGTGATGATGATGAGGAGGAGGAGGATCACAAGTCCACCAAGACGACCAAGACTCGCACGACCAAGAACAACATCAAGGGAGAGCTTCTGCTTGCGTTGCGTCAGAAGGATCCTAAGGATTTGACCGAGGAGGAGAAGCGCGAGATCCACCTCGCGGATCGACGCGACCGGACCAAGAAGGATAAGGAGCGACACCAGTGGGCTCTGGAGAACAAGGACTCGGAGGATCCCAAGATCCGTGCCGAGGCCGAGGAGGTCTTGAAGCCAAGGAAGCGCGGCCGTCCTCCTGTCAAGAAGACAGACAATGCTACCACTGCTGACGATGAAGAGTGAGCATGTTTGGTTTGAGCATGGGGGCTGGCTCATAGGGAGACAGAGGAGTATAGAGTGAGATGGTCTCTTTTTTTTTTCAAGGAAATACACATTTGTTCTCGGTTCATGTGGGAAAAGGTTGAAAATGGGTTTATATATCTTTCACGAAAAATGCGCGTTACAAAAAAAACACAACAGCTATTTACACATCGATCGATCAGAACTCATCAGGCCCGTACATACTTCCACCCACATTCCTGTTCTGCGTCACAGGTGTGGCGACTATTGGCGTGGGCGCGATGGTATTGTGCTTCTTGGGCGTGGCCACAGGGTAGGCTCCAGGATTGTTGCTGTTGCTGTAGCTATGGTTGTGCCCGCTGTTGTTGCTGCTGCCATTGCTATTAAAACTGCTTCCGTTGTTGCTGTTATTGTTGTTGAACCCACTGCCATTGTGGCCATTGTTGTTGAAGTTGCCTCCATTGCTATTGTTGTTGAACCCACTGCCATTGTGGCCATTGTTGTTGAAGTTGCCTCCATTGCTATTGTTGTTGAAGTTACCTCCATTGTTGTTGAAGTTGCCGCCTCCGTTGTTGTTATTCTGGTTGAAACCACTGCCGCCACCGTTATTGAAGTTGTTTCCGCCGTTAAAGTTGTTGCCTCCGTTAAAGTTGTTATTGCCGTTATTATTGAAACCACCAGCATTGTTGTTGAATCCGCCACCACTGTTGTTGTTGTTGTTGAAGTTCTGGTTCATATTGTTCACGTTGCCATTGCTGTGGTTGTTGATGCCTCCGCCATTGTTGAAGGGGCCATTGTTGTTGCCAGGGAAACCTCCGTTAAAGTTGGTATTGTTGCCGTTGCCGCCGTTATTGACTGGTCCAGGGAATCCAGGTCCGCCCTGTGGAAACCCTTGAGGCTGCGTCTGTCCAGGAAAGCCAGGACCACTCGTGTTGATGCCGCCACTAGAGGTGTTGGGAGGATAAATGTTCGACGCTGCAAAGGGGTATCCTGCCGGAGGTCCATTGCCACCTTGAGAGTTGGGCAGAGGATGTGCTGCTGGGAAAGGCGTGTTGGGCACAGCTGTTGCGGGAGGATAACCTCCGCCTGGAGCAGGGAAGCCATTGTTGCCCTGTGGTGGGAATCCGCCCGTCTGTGGTGGGAAGCCGCCTTGCTGTCCTGGCACCTGAGGGGGGTACCCTTGGTTAGAGGGGTATCCAGCAGGAGGGAATCCGCCCGGTTGCACTGGAGGTTGTCCTGTGAATGACAGTCGCTTGCTTGGGTCAGCGGCGAGGTTGGGGTCTGGATAGACAGGTGCGGCGGCTGTGGGATATCCAGGATAGGCATTGTTGGCTGCATATGGATTGGCGGGTGCCGCTGGCTGTCCATAGGGGTTCACGGGTGGAACCACAGGGGTGTGGTGTCCTACATAATGGTTCTGGCCCGAGGGTGAAACTGGCCGGCCAGCACCGGCTGGCAACGTGCCATACGGATAGCCGGCTGCAGAGACCATGGGAACCTGAGCAGGGACGACTGGATCCTGGTACACGGGTGCCGCTGGTGCTTCCGGCACCACTGGAGGTTTGTAGACTGGTCCTTCATCCGTGTTTTCATCCGCAGCTTGGGTCTCCTCGGGCTTTTTGCTTTCTTTGGCTGGGTGAATTGGTCTACGAGCGGCTGCTCCGGCAACGGGTGTGCTCGAGGTCCTGTTCATCTTGTTGGTTGGGTGCTTGGGATCCTGTCATACGCGCAAAGCACATAGTCGATGTAGAGGGAGGGTAGGATCATCAATAAACTGTCCATAGACCTTCTCTCCATATAAACACACTGATGGAGCTGCCATGATCACTGTCACTTACATGAGAGTAGTATGTCAACTGAAGCATGAGCATTCCTGCTTCGCGTCCCTTGTATGAAAGCTCGAACCAATCTATATTTAACCGCGAGAAGAGAAACCGGTCAATCAAAGGCTCGACCAAAGAGTTTGCACATTTCAGGAACATCGAGTCATGTCGGGCGCAGTACCATCATGTTCTCCGTGCTCCAGGACCTTTGCCAGGTTGATAACACAGTCTCCGATCAAGTCATTCTTCTTGGGGTCCTCGTCCAGACAGGTGACATAGAGTGATTTGGCGTCCTTTGCGTCGCTCTCATACATGAAGATGTTGATCTACACAAGGCGATAGGAAAAGCAAGGTAGAGAAAGTGAGTGTTTGTACGTCCTGTGCTAGTGGTAGAAACTGTCTTGCAGTGTATCCCGAGGTCATGCTCCAAGTCCTCATATCCTCTGTTGGTGCATCCTGCGCGTGCACGAGACTCCTATGAAAGCACATATGGCTGACCTCGCAGGAACCATGTGGAAGGAAGTGGAAAAAAAGAGAGACCAAAAAAAACAAGAGCTGCAAACCCCAGCACCTGCTCAACACACCCATTCAGCACATATTTCCGTTTTTTTTCTTTCTTTGGGCGCGCCTAGACACTCAGACGACCGAGCGCATCCCTGTGCCTCGGTTGGTGCATCTGCCGAAGCAAGTGAGAATGGAGTGCAGCAAGCAAGTTGCATGGGGAAAAAAGCTGTCTGTCTCGCTGTCGTACCTGATCGTCCTTCCACAGGGGTCTCTGACCACCTCGGACGTCTGTCGAGCTCCTCTTGGAGACGTTTCCCAGCTTGAAGAGGATGAAGGGGTCCTGCTTGCCGAATCTCTCACGGTTGGGGAGATCCTTGCCCTGGATAGGGATAATCACGAGTTCACCTGTCAGGATACGCAAGAAGGCGCATGGCAAAGTGGCATGAAAATTGCGAGGAAAAGGGGGGTGTGAGCGCAGACACGAGCAGATGAGTTTTCCGAGGGAATGAGTGAATGGATAAGGAAAACGACCATGGCCACATACCGATGGGGGTCTTGCCCTCGTCGGGGTCGACCAGCGGCTCTGGCAGCGGCTTGTTCATGTTGGCGGCTGGCCGGCCTCCATTCAAAAGTCGATGCATTGTGGGCAGAGACGAGTAGCGGCGACCTGTTTACGATTCTTTGTAATCCGTTTGTGCGGGGTCCTGCGGGTTGTGTTCCTGCTATGCTGCTGCGCGGTACAGGGGATGCAATGCCAGATGGGGGGGATGCGATGGGGCGAGAGTGTGAGGGACCAAAGAGCGGAGGAAGAGCGATGAGCAGGAGGGGGAAAGAGAAGGAGTGCGAGAAAAAGAATTTTTCAACGAGATGATTTCCGCTCAGAGCCATCCGTCCTGTATGAACAGTAGCGCCAATACAAGCCCCGTTCTTAGCACGGTTGATCCTTTGTGCCTCCTTGTGCCCCCCCGCTGCACACTACCTCATCGACCTGAGCCAGGGCTGAAGCGAGGACACTGGGAGAAACTGGAACTTGGCTGCTGCTTGAACTCTATGGCGCCAGTGGACTGTGCCGTGCCTGTCCCGTTCGAGCCCATATGCTTGGCACATGCGCCTGGCCACGGCCACTGGCAGGGCAAGATAGAAGATCCTACTGTTCATGGTACTGTACCTGACGGAATACGGTTTCTGCGGTCTGGCATTGACACTGCCCCCCTTCGTCTCTCGTCCTCGGTGAGCAATTGTCAAAATGGAAGATGGGCTGTGCTTGTCCTCCAATGTCGCTTTTCTGAAAATAGAACAGACGATGTAACCAGGCTGGAATAAAAATAAAAAAAAAAGAAAAAGCCTTCTCTCAGGCAGTGTCTTGATCGCGTCCCATCCAGAGAAAACGTATGCGCGCTTGCCCGCATAGCTTCATCTTCCTTCCATAGCCCGCGCTTGCAACTCCCAGCCATCTCTTTTCGCCACCTCCGTAGTTATATAATTAGGTTATTTACTCTGGCTCAACACTAGTTTACAAGTACTTTATCTCTTCATCGTCATCGTCGTCGTCCTGGTCAAGCGCAGCAGTAGTCTTGGAGAGCGCTCTCGGAGAACTCGCCTCACTAGCACCACTTCTTAGCAAACCCTGCTGTTCATGTCCATGTTCTTTGCCGTCATACGCATCAGGTTGCTCCTCATTATGGCGATGGAGTGACCTCGGAGACCCGCCATCCCTCAACGACAATGGCAGTGGCAACGACGCGTGTGAGATCTGGGGTGTGTCTTCCACTGGAATCAAATCAATATACGTGTTTTCCAGGTGCTCAGAGTCGAGTTGAACTGGCTGAGCAGACGGCGTAGGCTGTTGGCCAGAGCGAGGTTCTTTCAATAATGACGGTGAAGAAACAACGTAGGTACTCTTGGGCGTGTATTCCACGGGTGACATAGCCACTGGGCCAGGCCCTGTCGGCGAAGTAGCACGCTGATGTTGCGCAGGTGGTAAAGGGGATTGCGGACGGACTTGATGCTGCTGTTGCTGTTGCTGTTGCTGTTGTTGTTGCTGGTAAGCAGGGTTGCCTCCCAGTTGCCCCTCCCGCCCATCCATCGCAGGCGCCATCGATCGTGCCACTGCAGTTGGAGGAGGAAGAGAGGATTTTGGCAAAGAGAGTGGACGGGGTAGGGATGAGGGCGAGGCGGAAGGCGATGGACCCTCCTGATATGGCTTCTCATCTTGTTCGTTAAAATCTGGCTCGCTCTTTAGTTGGACCACATACCGATCTCGGCCTCGGCCCCTTCTTGCTCTTGCCTTGCGCCGTCTCATACAGACAAAGAGCGCAACAAGGACCAGCAAGAGAACCACCCCGCCAACTGCGCCTCCTACCACGGCAGCCAAAGGTACTGATGATGATGCTCCGGCACGACCGCTGCCACCGTTGTCAGGCTGAGCGCCTTCGGTTGGTGTTCCTCCCGCGCTCGGCTGGGAGTCTCCAGCCTGCAGTCCGCCACCACCAGCATTGGGTTCGAGCGGCTTCGGTGTTTCTGCAGCGCCTAAAGGCGTCACGGTGCTAGCGGAGAGCCGGTTCGTGTCGGTTGATTCAGCACTAGCGGGCAGGATAATGATTTGTTTGCAAGGGATATACAGAGTCTGTTGACAAGGCGGATCTACTCGAGTGACGATGCATTGGTTCGGGTTGGAGCCGGGACTTGTGCGATATTGAGTATTGCTGTCGCTGGAGAGTGTCGTGGTGGGTTTGGAGGTGGGTATGTTGCAAGTGGCCATTGTTGTGGAGCGTGAGTTGTTGTGGAACAGCAGTGAAACGTGGAATAAAATACGAAGAGGGTAGTGCTCAGCGGGCTGGGAGATGGATCAGAGTCGTAGGAAAGGGTATAGACGACGCCTGCTGCAAGTGACGATCAGAAAGAGCGCGGTTGCAGGGTGAACAGAAAGGAGAAAGAGCTGGGCAAATGAGGAACAGGAAGGTGAAAAGGAGAGAAGCAAAAAAAATAATCGACGATGCCTGCTTGTTGGCTGGCTCGTCATAGTCTAGCCCGCTTTCTTGAGCCGTGGATCATTGCTTTTCTAGTTGCGTTTATCGACCGTCGCTTTTCCTCTGCTGGTCCCTTTTTTTTTATGCTTGTTGCGTTCACTCTTGACGGCTGTGCACTGTTGGTGCTCTGTGTGCCACCCGAAGGGGACTGAAACCGAAAATAGCGCCCGCGTCGTGTCTTCGCCCTCTCTCTCGCTCGCGCGCCTGCTGTGATTGAAAAATCTTGTCACCCCCTGTGTTCGTACAAGCACTCGTCTCTCATGCTACACCTTGTGTCCCGTCTTTCCTTTTGGGGGGTTTTTTTCGTCACTGTCGCGCCGCACGACCTTGGCTACATTCGACTCTGGGTCACTTCTACTCTAGCTTCTTTCGCTCTACCTCAGTTTAACAATGCACTGCCTAACGAGATGTGTGCAAAGAGTCACAGTCTTCACATCGTCGCGCCAGCGCTTGGAGGAATATTGCCGATGCAGACTTGGAACATTTTTGCACGAGCAGAACTGTGCGCCCTTCGCTTTGACCCTCGTTTAAAACATATCATGCGTTTCGTTTTTTTCCTCTCTACTGCTCAGCAAAAGGAGAAACCGCATACCCTGGGCGTGAGGCACTGACGCTGATGTTCGATCTTTGACTCTGTAAAACAAGCACTTGAAAACCGTCCGAGCCACATGTGTACGTCGGTGGAAGCAAGCCTTCATTATCATCACGAAATGCTTTCCTTTCTCCCTGGAGAGACAGCTAGAGTTCCTTCAATGCCAGACGTTTTTAGCACTTGCGTGTATTGACATTGCCAGTACTATGTGTGGTCAATGATTCGTCTGGTCCTGCCCACAGCTGCCCTCGTCTCATCCATCGGAGGATGCGTGGCCAGTTGAGAACCCATGTTCACTGGCCATTGATGTTGAGAACTCGAGATCGGATAAACTTCTTGTTGAGAAACGCCCAAAAATCCCCCTTCCCCTAAGGTCCTAACTCGACATTGCCTCACAACATCCAACAAGAAAGACAAATGCCGAACAGCACTATGGAACAATCACTTCACAATGAAGATATATATAATTTATATGGAGGCAAAAGTTTCTTCACGTCCATCTTCCTGTTCTTTTTGTAAGTTAGTGTGTGGGGTTCAAAATCCTGGAAAGTACGACCCCAACTCATCCAACTCCCCCACAGGATAGACGCCATACTGCTCCGCATCCTCTGGATAATCATCAAAATTACTAGCGTCGCCCTCGCCCGTGATCGTCGGTCGGTAAGGTGCCTCGATCTGTCTTGAATAGACCATATCCCAATTCACGCCCTCGAACCACGGATGGTTCTTGATATCTGTGGCGCCACCCCTCAAATTACCATATCGCTTCGTCAGATCCGATGTCAACAACCGCTTCAGCAGATCCTTGAGCGCCGGTTGGAAATGAGGTGGATAGCGTACTTTGCCTGCCATGATCTTGCCGTACAACTTGATGTGATCCTCGTCAAAGAACGGTGGGAATCCTGCACACATCTCAAACATCAACACGCCCATCGACCACCAATCGACCGCTTTCCCGTATCCTTTCGATTGAATGATCTCGGGTGCCAAGTAATCCGGTGTGCCGCATAAGGTCCATGTCATGTTCTGAGGCACATGCTTTGCAAATCCAAAGTCCGTGATCTTGATGTGACCCATGGAATCCAGCAATAAATTCTCGGGCTTGAGATCCCGATAAATGACGGCATGCGAGTGGAGGTATTCTAGAGCCAGCAACACCTCGCATGTGTAAAATCTTGCTACATGTTCAGGGAATCGCTATAATAATAGTCATCATAGAATAAGAGTGAGCATGGGCAAGAGGCATTTTTTTTCATGCATTTGATGCAATTGCAATTTTCGGGTGGTTGCGTTGGAAAATATCAATGTCGAAGTACACCGTCTCCCCAAAGACCCGCCTCTTGTTTTTCATTCGCGTTTGCCCCCACACTCATTTATAGCATCCGGCTGTTGCATGGTCTGCATCCATAAGTAATGTACGCTTGCTCGTTTCGCAGTGCCCTGCCCTCAGAATATAACCGACAGCTGGCAAAGACACTCTCCACTGGTGGACTGGTCCCGTCATAACACGATCATCTCGCATGCAAAGTTATTGATCAGATTTCGAAAATGACAATATCCTCACTATCATCACCCCTTTTTTGAAGAAAAATGTGCCCGTGCAACATGTCGACCATCACGTCCGAGGCATGTTGAGTATTCACAAATCATACAAAAAGAAACTAGCACAACAACTCGCCACCCGAGGAAAATATACCCATCGTGCACAAGCATCGAGACCTTTTGAATCAAAACCTTGTAGAGAGCGAGACCAGCTCTTTTTTTTTTTTTGGTACGTGAAATAAAATAGGATTGTGCTCCAGTGGTCACGATGGTCCCATACGAGAGCATTGCAATATACTACAGTACAATGATAGAGGGAGAGAGAGAGAGAGAGACGGACGGACACACGGCAGGTAGAGAGCTGGAAGAGATGGAACAGCATTGGAGAAAAAGAAAAAAATAGCATGGATATTGCAAATTGGTTCTCTCGGACCATGTCCAATCCACCCCTCCCTCTAGCACCCGTCGTCATCTTGTCCCGACCCATAGAGGTTATTGTGGTTTGTTTGTTGTTTGTCGGATATCGGCAATGGTGAATGATGATGCTGTTGTGTTTGTTTCTTGCCTTGTATTACTCTGCTGCTGTTGCAAGAGTCGATAGCATGCACGCCACCCTACAACATCCTCCACGCAAAACACAAACACACACACACATATATACATATATTTACACGAACGCGCGCGCGCTCCCACACATGAGCAGAAATGGATCCAAGCAAGACTGATCTCACATGTATCTCTCACCGCAACTCCTCTCTCTCCAGTATCCACCGGTCCGTCCACGCATAAGGTTGAGGAAAAGCAGTGCGTGCGCCAAAAAATAAAAAAAAAAAAGAAACACAAAAGTACAAGAAAAAGGGTGTAGGGGTTTGGTACACCTGTCTTTTTTTACCTGACTTTTCCTCAGCACCGTGAACAGTTCGCCTCCGACGACGTAGTCCATGACCATGTACAGGTTCCGGACGTCCTGAAAGGTGCCCCACATGTTGATCAGGAACGGATGCTCGACCCGTTCAAGGATCATCTTTTCGTTGTTGGTATGCTCGACCTGCTTGAGTCGGACAACCTCTGTCTTCTTGAGGACCTTCATCGCGTAGAACCGGGAGTTGAACCGGGACTGGACCAGGTGAACTCGACCAAAGGATCCTGTACCGAGTGTTCGGTGGATTCGGAAATCATCCAGGTTAAATTTACGCCGAGTTGCCTGTTGTTGCTGCTGCTGCTGTGGCTGTGGTTGCTGAGGGACCCGTTGTGCTTGCTGCTGTTGTTGCTGGGCAGCCAATTGGGCCAAGCGCTGAGCCTGCTGTGCTTGCAATGCTTGCTGTTGTGCCAGCGCTTGTGCTTGTGCCTGTGCCTGCGCCTGTGCATGTACTTGTGCCTGTGCCTGTGCCTGTGCCTGTGCCTGTACTAACTGAGGGTCCTGTGCCTGTACTTGCCGTGCCTGTTGTTGCTGAAGTAGTTGTTGCTGTTGCTGAAGTTGAAGTTGCTGTTGTTGTTGTAAGAGCAGTTGTTTGTGCTGCTCCAGTTGCTGGTGCTGTTCCAGTTGCTGCCGCTCCGACATTGAAGTTTCTGCAGAAACCATTTCAACCGATTGCATTCCACTCGTGTGTTGTTGTGGTGGTGGGTGCTCGAATAGCTGTGGTTGTTGTTGTTGTTGTACCTGTTGTTGTTGCTGCAATGATACCTGTGCTGGTCTATCCGAGGAGGTGACTTGCGCTCTGCTCTGCTGGCTATAATCGAGAGGAGGGAACTGGTTCGAGTGTCCTTGTGCTATGGAAGAAAGAGTGAAAAAGAGAGAGAAAGAGAGAGTGTGTGTGTGAGAGAGAGTGAGTGACAGGAGACGAGGAGAAGAGGAGAGTAAAAAAGGAGGAGGCAAGAGAGAAAGAACAGCCAAAGAAGACGAGTGGAGCAAGTGAACAAAACAGACGAGAAGGAGGAAAGGGAGTAGGGGTTGGAGTATGAACAGAAGCCAAAAGAAGAAACGAAGGGACACAGACGCAGAAGCGCACACATACGCACACACACACACACAGAAGCGGTGTAGAGATGATTACAACAGGGTTAGGATTTGTGATGTCTTGTGGCTATCTTTGACAAGGGGCTCAATACGTGTGAGAGGCGTATGGCGGCGCGATGAAGGATGTTCAGGATGAGGGGTGGGGCGAATGAATGTCGAGTGAGCGAGAGAAAGAAAGAGATGTGAATGCGGATCGAGGAACCCCAGCTGGAAATAGCCGCCAGGACGCACGCACGAATAGCAGCCGTTTGCGCGTGTGGTGGGTAGGCGACACTGCAGGACAAGGTTATCGCTGAGAACAAGAAGGTTTGCTGTGGGAAGCAAACAGCTCGCTCCGCTGTGCGCTTGGCACTTTCACACACGCTCTTTCCCAGCCAGCCCAATCCCTCACACCTGCGCCCTGCTATTCTGCACGGTAGCAACTGCCAAAGACAGACTAAGCAACGGTCAACTGAAAAAACAACACAACACATCCAGCCGCAAGTACATGTCCAAAACGGAACGGGCGGAATCAGTCCAAGGGTGAGCGGGACGCGGGAAAGTCATCAAAAGGAAAAAAGAATAACGAAGCTGGCACCCACTGAGAACGGATGTTTCGAAATTCATGCCAGAGGAAAACAAAGCAAGTGTTTCCCGCAGACTGATGGCCACTGACGACGCATAAAATAGGGGTAGTCCCACAGAGGCGGTGAAAGGCTCGGATGGAAGACTGGATCGCGCTTACCTTCATGCGAAACACCGTGGTCAAAGCCCGGGTCAGTGCTGCCGCTGTAGTTGACGTTTCTTTGAGGCATGGGCGTGTTGCTGTGCAGCCCAGACTCGTTCGACTCGTGTGTAGATGCTACTCCAACCATGGAGGAAAAAGACGAAGAAGTTGAGGAGGGTGACGAAAAGGTCGTGTCGAGTGTGGGGGAATAGGACACAGAGGAGACCGACGAAGATGATGTTCGAGGACCTGAGGCACACCTCTTTCTCGAGCTTTGCTTGATTAAAGTCAACATGATGTAAAGACAAATGAAAGTGTTGTGGTCGTTGATTGACAAATTGGCGGGAAACGAAAAAAAGAAAAAAAAGTGCGGCCGGTGTGCAAAAAGTGTGCAAAGTGACAAAGCGAGGTTGAAGAACAAAGTAACACGCACCCAGCAGTGAAGGTCTTTATACAAAATGTGGCCGCGTGCCGACACGAAGAGGCTGCGATGTAAAGCAATGCCACAACAATACGGATTTCTTTTCACCCCCGGGTAAAGTGCTCTGACAACATGCAGCATGGGTGGCACGACAAAATGCATTCACGGTATGAAAGTGAAGTAATAGCGCGCCTATCGGCACTTTTGGGTGCTTCGGTCTATTTTCATTTCTGGATAGATGATCATCAAAGGAAGAAGAAATGAGGAAATAAGGGGGGTTGTGTAGTAAGCCCAGTGGAAGGGAGAGCATGGGCAGGCAGAAAGCAGCAAGGTCCAGATCAAGAAAAACGCGAGGGACAGCAGCACCGCAGAATGCAAGTGGCGATATTCAATTCAATGGAATAAAAGCCCAATATCTCCTCCTTATTCCCCTATGATCCCCCGCAGCACAGTGCTGCACATGCACTCCCGTCATGCCTTGTTTTGCATTCCCACACGGACGAGGTATGCAGAAATGAACGCCTTCGAGCGCGAGATAAATGAGCTCCAGCTTGCCAAGCCCTGCAGAATGATTGGCCGAGAACAGGCAAATGAACGATGAGGGAATGCGATCGAGGCGAGCGACGCGTGATGGCCCAAGAAAAAAAAAGCGATTTATGCATCGAGTCCGCGCGCGCGTCATAAAACCTTGCACTGCCTTTCTCACGCTGCATTAGCCATGGCCGGCGTGCCCACTAACCCGCAAGCAAGCACCCTAAACACGCCTCATCTCTTTTGGAGTCCCACATTATGCAAAAGGGGATACTAAGAAGAGCGCCACTTTTATTCAGCCGTACACACATACCCTTGGGGTCGCGAAGCTCGCATCAACGGAGGGAGGCACGATGTGGTTTTAGATAAAGGAAGGGGTTGCAAGGAAGGGGGACAGGTGGATAATAAGAGCACGTCGATGATCATGAGAGGATGTCCCTTCCTTTTTCTTTGTTCATTTTGCTCTTTGACCAACACATGAGCATGCCATTAAGGAAACGCCTGGCCTTTTTTTTTCTCTTTTCCAAGAAAGCCGAGTGAAAGGAGAGCTAAAGAAAGATCGCGCATTTAGTCATGCGCAGACTCTCAGCGCAGTATTATGTCTCTACAAGAAGCCAATGCATGCATGAGACACTGACCTATTCCGCCCATCTCTCTCTCCCTCGCCACACGCCTGCACGCCTGCCATGGCTCGTTCTTTGTTGAGCTGTGGATTGACCCAATCGTTCTCCCTGTTTCCCGATTGCACTTGTTTTTTTTAGTCGCTACCCATCTCTTAATATGACAGAGCACGCTGCAATCAGCTGCGACAACAGCATGTCATCGATAGGGCACAGTGAGGCATGAGAGAATACGGAAGGGGGTGGGGTTCAACAGTGTCAGAATGAGACGGGGCAGACGCTGACAAGAGTTGCAGGAATTAAAAAAAATCTTGCCGAGCGCGCTGCACTTCCCCCCCTCCCTCCCTCCAAATTCGTTTCCCCGCCTTAATCAATTCACGCAGTTGCCCCGTGCGCTGTGCAGCCAACGCAACCACACCTTTGCGGATCAAAGAAGCAGTGATACAAAGGTTGCTCAAGGAAGAAAGGGCGAGGCGACACCACCGTGAGACGCAAGTTTTTTGGTGTGTTTCGTCCTGGTATGAGGTTTTGATCCTTACCATCGTTGTGTTCCATGTTCACGCTATGTTGAGCAGACTTTTTGCCAAGGGTTTTGTCCATGATTCTATTGAAGATTGACATGACTGATCGAGGAGGTTTTTTGACGATAGTAGGAGCAGTTTTTTTTAGGTGACTAGAGAGGAGTGGGGTGTGTTTGGGCTAATGGTCGGAAGGTGCGGTTATGCATGGGATGTTGAATGAGAGTTTGGGATGTCAAGAAAAAAAAAAGCCAGTTGGTTTTTTGGAGGTGCGAAACATGCAGTCACGTCAGCCGCTGTCAACTGCTGTCAGCCGCTGAGTCTCTTCTACGACTCTTTTCCACAGGGTGCAATGAAATAGTGTACAGTTTATTCGAAAGTGCATTAGATGTGGGCTAGGTGAGAGGGCCCAAGAGATGTAAAATAAAAGAGGTTTGCGCGCGTGTAGAGGTTTGCGCGCGTGTAAAAAGTTTCAGGACTTTGTAAATGAATATGCAAAACGGCCTTCCTCCCTCCTTTAGGCGGCCATGATGACCTCTGCAGGGTCCAGAACCCTGAGCTTGCGAATGAACAAGGACAGCAAGAAGGCGCAGCATGCAATGGGCGTGATGCACTTGAAGATGAACTGGAACGTGTTCACATAGGCTTCCACCACCAACACCTTCACAGGTGCGGGCAAGTCCTGAACAGCCGTAATCGACTCTGCAATGTTGAACTCTGCGATCACAGCCAAGGCATCCAAGGGCAGCTTGACAAAGTTGGCAGTCAAGTGGTTGTTGAAGAGCGCCGAGCACATGGCAATGCCAATGCCACCACCGATGGAGTTCATGAATCCGCACAAAGCCGTGACCACAGCCATGTCTTCCTTCTCGACCGCAGCTTGAGCGGCCAACATGCAGGTCTGAAGAATCAGACCGATGCCGAGACCGACAATAAGCAAGAAACCGATCTGCTGACCCATTCCTGACTCGGCATCCAAGAGAACGCAGAGACCCACGCCAACTGCGACCATCACGGTACCCACCCAGATAAAGATGCGGTAATCGCGGATCTTGGCCATGGCAGCACCAGAGGCGATCGAGGAGATGACCAGACCCAAGACCATAGGCATGAGATGCAAACCCGAAGCAGTGGCGCCGACACCCTGGACGACCTGGAAGTAGATGGGAGCGTAAAAGATGACGCCCAAGAAAGCCATGCCTGTCAAAAAATTGACACCAAAAAGGACCGACACCGTCTTGTTCAGGAACAGTCTTGGGGGGATGATGGCCTCAATGGCTCTGCTCTCGACCCACATCAAGAGGCCGATGAGGACAGCGGCGACACAGAACAAGGAAATGATCACGGGCGAGTTCCAGGCGTAGGTCGTGCCGCCCCAAGTGATGGGCAACAAGAGGCAGATGACGGCGATGATGATCAGGAAAGTTCCCAGGTAGTCGATACGCGCCAATTGCTTCTTGAGCTCTTGGCGTTCAAAGGGCAGGCGCAAGAACATGAGGACTGAGGCGATGGTGACGACACCGAGAGGCAAGTTGATCAAGAAGCACCAGCGCCAAGTGATTTGCTGCACAAAGACACCTCCAAGAAGGGGTCCTACGACAGAGGAGATACCAAAGACGCTCCAGATGATGGACTGGTATTTGGGACGCTGCTCCAATGGGAAGATGTCAGAGATGATGATGAGGACGATCGAGAGTAGTCCTGAGCCACCGAGGCCCTGGATGGCGCGGAAGGCGATCAACATGGTCATGGTGGTGGCGCCTCCAGCACCGGCGGATCCAGCCATGAAGGTAACACTGGCAAAGAGAATCATGATCTTGCGGCCAAAGATGTCACTGAATTTACCATACAGAGGCTGGAATGCATCTAGAGGAGGATGGGTAAAATAGTGAGGAGACTGGGGTAAGAAAGAGAGGACGACTCACGAACATCACTCTCCATGAAATATCCGGCCGTTGAGTGAATATACTTACTGTAGGTGAGCAAGTATGCGGTGGCCACCCAACTCATCTGAGACTGGGCTTTAAAGTCGGAGGCAATCTTGGGCAGGGCAGTGGCGATGATGGTGCCATCCAAACTGGCGAGGAACGTGGCCATAGCCAGACTACAAATTCAAAGTAGATGAAATATAGAGTTAGGATATACAGCCCTGGACGTTCACAGAGATACAGGCTGTGGGAATGGGCGTGGTAGTTGCTTGGTGCGACGTCGCACTAAGCGAGCCTCGAAACCAGGGGATGGCAGTAGGATGGACAATGGAAAGGATGGAGATTGATTATGGGGGCGCGGGTTTGACCCGAGGGAAGTGCGGTCGGGAAGCGTACCCGACAAAGAGAAGGATGGCAGCGCGTTGCCCAATGGCTGGAGTGTCAGGGGCAGCCTGACGTTCAACGTCAAGGCTATCGCTATCGACTTCTGCCTTGCCTGCAGACGTCGCCAACTCATTTTTTGCAGAGTGTTGGCTGTGGATCGAGGTGGCATTCTTCTCCTTCAAATTCTCCTGACGGGTTGACTGTGAGGAGACGGATGAAGCCATGGTGCATGTGCTTCAGAGATAAACTGCTGTTGTCTGATCCGCTGTTGTTGCTTTTGTGTAGTTGCTTCGCTCGAGAGGAAAGCCGACCCTATGGTATGGGATGGAGGCGCAATAGGACAGTTGTGAAGAGAGAGAGAGCGAGAGAGAGAGATAAAAGTATAGGAGTTGAGGATGGTAGTTTCAGTGGGGGGTGGTGCAAGAAAAAAGGGCCTTTCTTCCCAAAGTGCACAAGTCGCCTCTTTATATAAAGAGTGCGCCGGGTAGACGAGGCGGATGGCGTGAGCGACGAAGAAGAGTGATCGAAGGGACGTTTCTCCACGAGCACACTTTTTTAGAATAAGATTGCAGGGAACACATAAGCTTCATGTTCAGCTTGGTGTCAATCCTGTTTATTGTGAATTTTCGCGCCAAACTTGTTTGACAGCAGTGCGGCCAGGGAGATGTTTATGAGAACTGTCTGCGCACACGTTTTCGCATTTTGGCCACGCAAGCAGATACACTTGCCTCCATGAACATTCATGTCTTGACCTCTACTGTACCTTTTCTTCTCAGGTACACGTTCATCCGTCAAGTCGTTCATTAACGCAGCATCATATCGTTCGAGCACGGTAGTTCAAGCAAGGAGAGACCAAGACAGGCAATAAAATCTTAAAAATCCTTAAGCCATTCAACCTCATTTCCTAGCTGAAAATGGCTTCGCTCAAATAACCGGTTTACATTTTCGAAATGGCCGCAATCGCCCGGAGAGTAAGGGCGGAGCGCTAAACAGGTTTGCAATTCATCAGACCCCTGTAGACTCTGCTGCGGTTGAATACGGGGTCGCCTATTGAACTGCTTCGCGAGTACTGTATGGCGATGAATCGCAGACCTGCCGATGGACAATCGGAGGACAATGGACACGGATCGATTCTGCCCCTATTAGGAAAAGCGGAAGGAGATTGAATCATATTCTCGCGATGGGCACCATTCTATGTACAGAGGGTCAAGCGAAGGGCTTTACGGTAAGGCGATCTGCGTGCTATTTTTCTGGTTGCCACATGCCGCAACTCTAGAAGTATCTGCATGCAAGCATGTAGCACGAAGACAAAGTACGGTACAAACAAGTTTAGCCTGTACCTACACCTGATTTGCAAACCGATCTCTCTACTCTTGGCATTGCTGTTGGCACAGGGCTTAGACCTAATGCCTTTGGACTTGACGATCTATATGCAGTCTCTTTTTTTCTCAAGTGGTCAGTAGGACCGCAACCTTTGTTCTAAGAGTATCGTTCGTTGTTACCTCAGATAGGAGGCTGCCCAATGCATATATTACCGCCAGACTTGTCGGCATTCAAATGCGGCTGGTAGGTTTAATTTTGGTGGGGGGTGTCAGCAAGGAGGTTCGTAGTTGGCCCAAAAGACCCAACTCTGTGGTGTCCCTGGTTCCGATGGCCCGATGACAAGGGTTTCATTGTTTTGACCACTCGATCTGTATACTGCCGCTACTGTAGGTGCGTATGCCTCCACCGCGTTTCGACCCGCCTTTGTGCTATCTGTCGTCGTAAGATCTCTCAACGCCTAGTTTGCGCGACGCGATGGGTGAGGATCGACCCTCTCCTGTCTTGGCCCCACAGTCGCTCCACAAGACTGAGTTCACGGCTGAGTGAGACATGCAAGTATACTTGGAAGCTCACAGTGCAGGTGTTTTTTCATTACAGGTCAAGTGTGTCTTCTTTGAGAGCCGCAATGCTGAGACTTGGACTTGCCCTGTAATCAATGGGACCTGTGGCAAAGAATAAAAGGCGAGTGAAAAGATGAGAAGTGAGAAGAGCCGGTTGTTTCACACCTGTCACCGTTGCAGGTGGATACGGGAGTCAGCCATTATGGGGTCCATTGTACACGTAGGCGGATGGCGATGAGACGGGGGTGGCGGCGGTGGCGGCGGTGGGTCTACAAACAAGCCCTTGGCCCCAGCACCTGTCAGCACGTCGGTCTGCGTGACTGTGCTTCTCTGTTTACCTGAGCCCTGTGAAATTGTGTGCGTTCCCGCGCTTCACTGCGCTCTGCATATATGACCCTTCCTGGCCGTAGTGCGTCCCTGTGTCCCTTTGTCCCTTTTGCTTGCTCCGTCTGTCCCATGCACAATCGTCTTTGACCTGTAGGAGCAACAGTATCCACTCATCCGCCCTTGCTGTTCCCTTCAGGAGCTGCCTCTGTCTCGCAACGCGCCTGTCGCTCAAACACGCCGTCATCCGCTTCTCTGGCCTCACTCGCACGTCCGCATCATGACGCCTGAGGAGCTCGCTGCTCTCTTCAAGAGACGCGGAGACTTTGACAGCACGCGTAAAAACCTGCTGAGCGACTTTCAGAACAGCGTAAGTTCCGTCACGGGCCTCTCCATCGACAGCGTCATGCAAAGCAGGCTAGTCTACCACATGAGGTATGAAAAGAATACTCATCACCCGTCTTGCCAATTCATCTCTACCAGTCTGTAGGACAGCAGTTCACGACACAGCTAGGCGACATACTTCAGGGCTGCATTGATGAAGACCCAAGCCTGCTCCAACGCGAAAAGTCGGATTTCCATCAGGCGATGGTCGAGCGCATTACAAAGTAAGGCATCCTTGCGGGCACAGCGACCAGCGCATGAATAGCGCATGAATAGTACAGGGATCAACCAGGGACTAATCATAAAAACCCCTGTCGGACTTGCATCGCATAGGTCATCCGAGTACAAGAAGGTGCAGCAGTTTGTGGATTCGCTCCTTCAGCCGACACAGTATATGAGCAAGATTGAAAATACGCTCATGACCATCGTCAAGGAACACGCACCACCTCCCACAGGTATGTCCTCTTAAATCGCAGCAAAGGAAGCCAAAGCAGAACAAAACAAAAAGCAAGCAAACAAAGCAACAGAAGCAAAGGAAGCAAAAGGAACTGATGGAAAACTAACTCGATAGTTTTCCTGCGATTCTCTAGAAAAAGACACTGCGCAGGATGACGATAAAGCCAAGGGTCAAAGAAACGCAAAAGGTCACGCCTCAGCTTCGTCTAAGCAGAGCAAAGACTGCCAGCCGGAAGATGGCTCAAAGGAAAACAACTCTAGCACTGCTCTGGCGTCGTCGTCAGGATCGATCACCAAGTCGGCTAGTTCAGCAACAAAAGCACCATCAACAAAGAGGGAGGATGGTGGCGAGTCCCATAGACCCAACGGAGGATCCGATAGGCGCACCAAGGACAATTCATCCAGCACGGCAAAAGTCAAGAAAGAACTTAACTTGGGACTTCCTCCTCGACCTCAACTGAAGATCAAGGAGCGGCATCAGAGCCATACCACTAGCGTCGCACCTCTTGTTAAAAAAGAGTCCTCCTCCTCGGATCTGCACCCTTCGATAGAACCATCGACTGAGCGACCCAGGAAACACAGCAACCATCCGCGGAAGAGAAACAGGAGACAGCAAAGCGTTGACTCAAACTCCTCACTCTCGAGCCCACCTTCCAGCTCAGAGGCCGACTCGGACGGCGATGGTAAAGAAAAGGAAGGCAGTCGTGCCAGGAAGCAGGCTAAGAAGGCTGCGAGAGATGATAGAGCAGACAATACCTCGAAGGCAAGCACGCGACCCGAAACAGATTTCTCCAAAGCAAAAGGCCAACATACATCTGACACTGCTGAGCTGATGGAAGGTGTCGAAGCAGCTGCAAAAGTTATACCAGGAGGCGATGACCAGGATACAAAGATCTCGGACGAGCATCCCGTACAATTAGATGCAGCAAAGCCTGAAGATACAACCAGAGACGATGCTATGGACGTGGATCCTGTAGTGACAGAGGCGGGAGATAGCATGAAGGAGGTGTCTGTATGCACAGCAATAGAGATCGACCATGGCGACGTTGTTCAGGAGGAAAAGACCAGCATGCTAGGAAAGGATTCCAACAAGGACTTTGCGCCGGACGCTGCCTCGTCGGACAAGACTCCTGCCATGCCTACGGCGCCCGTTAGCACAACCACCCGTTCTGGCACATCACCGTCGTCATCGTCTTCACCTAATCCATCGCCAGTGAACAACTCCCCGGCTGTTATGGGTACAGGTGCTAATCGTCGACGTGAATCGGACGCTGTGGACCGTAGGGCATCGCCAGGCCACCATGGATCGTCTCATCCTAAACGAACAGGACACCTGCCGCTGCCATTACCACCCCGGCCCAGCCTGTCGTTACCTCCTAAACCTACCGCACCCTTATCTTCCACCCGCAAAGCCAGCCACGTACGCAACTCTTCCTCGACAACGTCAGGCACCGGACCTGCAACCATTAAAAGCATGGGCTCGGCCTCTTCGACGTCAGCATCAGTGCCACCCGTCTCCAGCTCGGGCTCTGGCTCCCGTCAGCCTAGTATCAGCGGAAGCAGTGGAGGTACTGGCGGCAGCGGCGGAAGCACTCGAGACAAGACACCGAGCGACCGCGCTGACATGCGCTCGTCGGGACAGGGCCATTTACATCACCCGCTTCCACCCCCACCTCATCTTCATCATCCTCTACCTCCGACACCAAGATCAGGCTACTCTGGCTCCCGATCTCAATCCTTTTCCGGGACCGCGAAATCCGCGACCTCCTCTACCTCTGTATCATCCTCCAAGCCTCCCGTCTCAACCTCGCAGACTCTCATTGAAACAGGCTCGTCGTCCGACAATAGTGCGCCAACGACTTCTACACCAAAATCAGCGACATCCTTGACATCCCCTGGCTCGGCGGACACCAGGAACTCACCGCGGACAGAGGATCGGGAGACAGGCGGTAGTGGTCGAGACAACAGTGACGTCCCTTCTACGGCTCCGGTATCCAAAGTAGACCACAGCCTCAAGTCACCAAAATCCAACTCCTCGTCGGGGTCGATCTCCTCGACAGGTTCGCTTTCTACTGTAGGGTCGACCACAAACCTCACCGCACTCTCTTCGCCTGACACTGGAACCAAGGAGGCAGCGCCCACCTCTGAGCCTTCAAAAGATCATGTTGCATCCGCGCCTGCTCAGTCTCCCAAGCCAGTCGAATTATCCGCAACGCCCAAGATGCACGAGTCAACCGCAAAGATGGAGGAGGCACTGCTGGGCAACGATTCAACATCGGCATCGCAGTCGGAAGCAGTTGAGTATCCGCCAACGGTGCCGCCCCCGCCCCCAACATCTTCACCACCGCCATCGGCGCCGTCTCCCCCTCCTCCATCTCCTCCTCCTCCATCTCCTCCTCCTCCACCTCCCCCGCCGCCTCCAGAGCCTCCCGTGGCTTCTCCGACTCCTCCGCCACCTCCTTCAACACCCACACCAACGCCAACACCTCCAGCAAGAGCTCCAGCATCAAAACAGGAAAAAGGTCTGCCAAGCGCCTCGCCCCCATCCTCCTCAGCTTCGAAACCGAAATCACATGGACGGACACCCATCCCACTTCCGAGCAAACCTCACAAACCGATACCGTTGCCGCAAAGACCGAGTGCACCAGCATCAGGAGGAGGTCTGGGATCTTTAAAGAAGAAGTACCGGGGCTAGTAATAAACAACAACTACAACAGCGTTGTTACTGGACTCCTTTCTTGTTTTACATGTCCGCATCAACGCATTTTGCTCCGATGGGCATCAAACATTGCGCCCTCGTCCTACCTTAATTTGCGTGCATGCATGCATGCATGATAGCATACTCCCCAACACAACCCAATGGGCAAAACCTTCAGGGTTGCAGAGGATGGACCATGACACATATAAGCATGCCTTCCTTACGTTCTTGAGCTCCTACAACATTTTTTTTTTCCCTTCCAAATTCGTTGGTATGCAAGTGGTTAATGCTTAATTTCTTTAAGAAAAATGGGCATCAAACCACTGACAGCTGCTTTTGTTCCTCCCGTGTCTCTTTCAGCCAAAGACTGCATTGATGGAGTTATTTCGAATTCAAATTGATGACGAGTCATCAAAGTCGACATTCACACGGGACGAGAAGTTGATGCTGAACGACAATGTCATTGACTCGATCGTCTCGGCGGTGGAGAAGGGCGATGCCGACGACGCTATGTTGGAAAAATTTATGATCCCCAAGTGGGACATTTATTGGGCCGATGCGACGCTCGAACCCATGTTCCTCGAGTCCCTCTCAACCTGTCTAGGACCGAGCTGTAAACGGACCAAGAGCATTATGGACTATCTGCTGTGTGAGATCCAATGCTACACCGACATCATACCGAGCTGTTCCGTGGTGGAGCAGATCCTCGACAATGTTTTGTATTCGGGGAAAAGGATTCGCAAGGATACCATGACCAATCGGATCTCGGATGACGATCTCCGGTTGATAGTTCACCATGTCATGACGGCGTGCGACCTCAGCAATCCTTCGTACAAGCTGTGGCATGCCAGTCTGCCCGTCACGGGTAACCATCGGCCGTTCAACCCGATCTCATACCCGGGTTATTTTGCGGCAACCAATTTGAAGGACATGTTGCTGGTGACGCTCAACATTTGTAGGGCCGTGGAGGAGACGCCCAAATCGATGGCGATCTTTGAGTTTGACGATCTGACGGGGAAGTACGACATTGATTTCATCTCGCTCTCAGAGTTGGTGGAGCACAACAAGTTTGTGGTGATGGTGTCCAGGAGGAACGACCGGTTCTTTAGGTACGAGAGTGGAGTGATCCATTTGAGACCCTTGACGCTTTACGATATTCAATTGCTCAAGTATCTATCCAAGTATTTTGAATGCGACCTGTCCAGGAGTGTGTACCAGGTTCTGTCGGCGATGGTGTTGTCGGACAAGGATGTGGATTTGGCTCGATGCATTGGATGGTTCTCGGACATTCCACTGGATGCGTTTGGAGATTCGTCCCAAAAGCCGTACCTGTTGGAGAAGAAGGTGTGTGAGATGGATACGTTTGTGATGGTCACGCAGGTGGTGAAGGACCGCAGGAGTTTTTTCAAGAATTTGGTAAGGGATTTCAGGTTCCAGTCGTCGACTGCGCCAGCACAGCTTTGGATCGCGCTGTTCTCGTTTGTCTTTGCGATGGTCAGCGTCGTGCAGTTCATTATGGAGCTCGCATAAAATAACAATAATAAATCTTTACTTCACCCAATTCTCAAATTTGGCGCGCAAAGATCCTGCAACACTTTTACATTCGAGTTGTTTGGTCTAACTTATGCATAAAAGTGACTGAGCTTCAAAGGCGGGGCTGATTATGACAGGAACAGGTTGTTAAACGCGCTATGATGGAACGCGAACGTTCACGCTCACAGCTTGTGCAGTAAAAAAAACAACACTCCATTGGCCGATGATTACAACGCGAAACATAGCCTGTTCGTCTCAGAGTGCGCGCCAGCCTCTGCGCTGTACCCATACACGTTGGTCATTGCCAACACCCATATCAACCTTGGGTTCCGCAACAGAGGTCGTAATCGCTGGCGCTGATGGTAGAAGTTAGCTTCTCGCAAGAAGCCGTACCGATTTCGTGTTTGATTTGAGTAATTACTATCTAAAAGTGCGATGCTTCCCTTCTTCTACTTTCCCGACCTCGCTCACCATTTGAGGTCCGCGTCGTTCGAAAAGTCCACCTCGTCCGCTTCGTCCAGCAAGTGTAACTTTGGCTCAAGCGGCCCTGCCGATGTGAGGTATCGATGAATGACGTTTTCTTCCGCAGCAACAACGCGCCCTGTTGCAATTTGGGGGATACTGGCCGTCTCTGCTGGAGGTAAACACAACGTTTACCTCCAGCTGTACCTATCAAGTGATAATGCTCAGAGACAAAGAAAGTATAGGACATTAAACACATATCCGCAACCACACTGAACAAAAGGAATGGACTCAGTAATCTATCTCTGGAATTCACCACATGAACCTAACAGCCTGGCTGCTCGAAAGCGGATTAGGGGCATAACGAGGCTCCAAGCTGAAAGATCCTGCTGCGGCCACCTCCCGGTCCGCATGGCACAGATTCATCTGTTAACCATGCTGAACCTGAGTAGGCTACGCCTAACAGACAGGACTTTCACGTAGCGTGTGACCTCGAGCGGGTGTCAGCCCTGCTAGACCGAGGTACTCACACCAATGTTGGAAAAGACCACTTCTGAATTCACCACATGGACCTAACAGCCTGGCTGCTCGAAAGCGGATTAGGGGCATAACGAGGCTCCAAGCTGAAAGACCCTGCTGCGGCCACCTCCCGGTCCGCATGGCACAGAGTCATCTGTTAACCATGCTGAACCTGAGTAGGCTACGCCTAACAGACAGGACTTCCATGGGCAAGCGGTATTGACGAGCAGCGTACCTTAGTAGAGCTTGGCAATAGTATATTACACGATAGCGAGAAAGAGAGCAAAAGAGAGCAGTGGTAATGGTCGACGAGCGGAGAAGAGAAAAAAGAAGGGAGGACAAACGTGTGTCGTGTTGCGCGGCATTTTAACCAAAGCCCATCCACACGTACATGCACATGTACATATTCATGAATCTGCATACGCATTTCTGCAAGGTTCCTTACCTTCCAGAGTCCATCCAGAGAAAAGAAGCCCTTCACGATTCGAGCGCTGCTATAGACTTCATACTCTATGACCAGTAGAGAGACCGGCGTTAGTGCTGGTGTCACGCCCTGAAGCTTCTCCACAGACTGGCACAGCTGAAGAACGGGTTCTCAGCGGGCCGCCTAGGACCAGGTCACTTTGCCATTGCTGCAAAGTTTCACTTGCTGGACGAAGTGGACGAGGTGGACTTCCTGGACGACGCGGACCTCCAAGGGTGAGCGAGGTCGGGAAGGTAGAAGAAAGGAAGCAGAAAGAAATGCTTGGCTGAACAGCTTCAGACGGCTCTTCAAGACCACGTCGCGGTAATCCGACCACCTGGACTAAAACGATGCGCGGGACGGATTCGTGCATAGTATTCATAGAGGAGACTGATGACGATGACGTGGAGAGAGGGAATGGAGAGCCGCCGTAGAACATGTAGAGGTGCTGCAACTGCTGCAGCGCGTTCGGGAATATCAACTTGATCAGTAAACCAGAGGCGAAGGAGCTGCAAGAGCAACGGCCAAACAACAGTGAAAACACCAGCCAGACCTTGGGCAGGAGGTGTGGGAGGGAACAGGAACATAACCAAGAAAATACCAAAGTCAGCAGCTGAAGCAGCCATATCAAGAGGAGGCAGAGTTATCACCATCCTAAAACAAAAGGGCGGAATGCTTCACGGATTGCTGATTTGATTTTTAGTGAAAAACGGTAAAGCCCGCAGATGAACTAATTCGAGGCACATTTGGCTCCCACGCGCGTACTACCGTAGCGTTTGTAGTTCAGCGGGGGAGTCGGCTGACTTCAATGTGGTCAGAGTCTAGAGAATAGATCCAAGAAAAAAATGAGACCTTCTGAAAAAAGTGGTAATTATAATACATGCAAGAACACTGAGTGTCAGCTATATTGCACCTTGTAATGTATCCAAGTCTCCCGTTGAGCAGCTTCAAATACTGATGTGATAAGTGTCGCCTTGTCCGCCTTCACAGGTTCTGTACGCACTAAACCTTGCTCTGTGTAATACTCAAGTCGGTTGTCTTGTACCTGTAGAGACATGACATGCCGGCAACTATAGTGAAAGAGATGGTTCTTGAAGGCAGATACCATTTCACTCTCAGAGAAGCCTGGAAGTGCCATGCATAGTGAATGGCCATGGTTATTAAAAATCCGTGCAACATATCTCCTGACATGTGCATTCTCATCCTCCCAGGCGTCAATGAGGGACTGGAAGGCCGCCTCTGATAACGTGGATTGGTTGCTTAATGCCGACGCTGCTAAGGACCCGACAACTGCATCAGCATCCTTCACTGCAGTAACCAGGGCCTGGATGGCCGCTTCTGACAACGTGGACCGGTGGCCTAATACCGATGCTGCTGAGGACCTGACACGTACATCGTCATCCTTGAGTGCGAGAATGAGGGACTGGATGATCGTTTCAAACAACGTGGACTGGTAACCCAATGATAATGTTGCTTGGGACCTGAAATCTGCATCCTCATCCTTGAATGCGCCAGTGAGGGACTGGATGGCTGCTTCTGACAACGTGGATAGCTTGCCTAATGGCGATACTGGTCTTCCTCTGACATCCTCATGTTCGTGGTTGAGTACGCCGATGAGAGAATGGATCGCCGTTTCTTGCAACGTGGACTGGCAACCCAATGCCGATGCTGCTGAGGACCTGACACCTGCATCGTCATCTTTGAGCGAGCCAATGAGGGCTTGGACTACCAATTCGGACAAGGTCGAATGGTCGCCTAATGCCGATGCTGCTGAGTGCCTGACATCTTCATCCCCGATAGCGCTAGCGAGGGACTGGATGATCGCTTCAACCAACGTGGACTGGTAACCCAATGATAATGTTGCTTGGGACCTGACATCTACATCTTCATCCTTGAGTGCGCCAATGAGAGACTGGACGGCCGCTTCTGGCAACATGGACTGGCAACCCAATGCCGATGCTGCTGAGGACCGGACACCTGCATCGTCATCTTTGAGCGACTCAATGAGGGCTTGGACGACCAATTCGGACAAGGTCGAATGGTCGCCTAATGCCGATGCTGCTGAAGACCTGACATCTCCATCTTCATCCCCGATAGCGCTAGTGAGGGACTGGATGATCGCTTCAAACAACGTGGACTGGTGACCCAATGCTAATGCTGCTGAAGACTTGGCATGTGCATCGTCATTTCCGAGTGTGCAAATGAGGTCTTGGATGGCCGCTGCTGACAACGTAGCCTGCCTGCCTAATGCTGAGGCCGCTGAGTGCCTGACAACTGCATCTGAATCCTTCACTGCAATAAGCAGGGTCTGGATGGCCGCTTCTGACAGCGTGGACTTGCGGACTAATACCGATGCTGCTGAGGACCTGACATGTACATCGTCGTCCTTGAGTGCGAGAATGAGGGACTGATTGGCCGCCTCGGACAAAGTGGACTGGTTGCCTAATGCCGACGCTGCTGAGGACCTGACATCTGCATCGCCATCCTTAAGAGCGCCAATGAGGGACTGGATGGCTGCCTCTGACAACGTGGACTGCTTGCCTAATACCAATGCTGCCGAAGGCCTGACGTCTGCATTTTCATCCTTGAGTGTGCCAATGAGGGACTGAATGGCCGCTTCTGACAACGTGGACTGGTGGCCTAATACCGATGCTGCTGAGGACCTGACATGTACATCGCCATCCTTGAGTGCGAGAATGAGGGACTGATTGGCCGCCTCAGACAACTTGGATTGCTTGACTAACACCGACGCTGCTCTTCTCCCGACATCGACATCTTCATCCTTGAGTGCGTCAATGAGGGACTGGATCGCTGCTTCCGATAACGTGGACTGGTTTCCTAATGCCGATTCTGCACTCCACCGAACATATGCATCTTCATCCTTGAGTGCACCAATGAGGGTCTGGATGGCCGGTTCTAATAGCGTGGACTCGTAAACCAATGCCAATGCTGCTGAGGTCCTGACATCTGCATCGTCATCCTTGAGTGCGCCAATGAGGGACTGCGTGGCCGCTTCTGACAAAATGGGCTGGTTTCCTAATGCCAATGCTGCTGAGGACCTCACATCTGCATTTTCATCATCGAGAGCGCCAATGAGGGACTGGATGGCTGCCTCTGACAACGTAGACTGGTTGCTCAATACCGATGCTGCTTTCCTCCTGACGTCTACATCTTCATCCTTGAGTGCGTCAATGAGGGACTGGATGACCGCTTCCGACAAGGTGTACTGGTCAACTAACGCCGCTGCTGCTCTTTTCCTGACATCTGCATCTTCATCATGGAGTACAACAATGAGAGACTGGATCGCCGTTTCTGGCAACTTGGACTGAGTGCCTAATACCGATGCTGCTCCTCTCCTGATATCTGCATTCTCGTCTGTGAGAGCACCAATGAGCGACTGGATGGCCGCCTCTGATAACGTGGGCTGGTAACCTAATGCCGATACTGCTCTTCCCCTGATATCTTCCTCTTCATTCTTGAGTGCGCAATTGAGGGACTGGATGGTCGCTTTTGAGAATGTGGACTGGTTGCCTAATGCCGATGCTACTGAGGACCTGACAGCTGCGTTGTCATCGTCAAGAGTTCCAATGAGGGACTGGATCGTCGTTTCTGACAGCGTGAGCTGGTTGCCTAATGCCGATGCTGCTGCCCACCTGGTATATGCACTTTCGTGGTTGAGTGCGCGAATGAGGGGCTGGATGGCTGCTTCTGACAACGTGGACTGGTCGCCTAATAACGATGCTGCTCTTCTCCTGACATCTGCATTTTCGTGGTTGAGTACGCCAGTGAGAGACTGAATGGCCGCCTTTGAAAATGTGGACTGGTTACCTAATGCCGATGCTGCTGAGGACCTGACCGCAATATTTCCATCCTTGAGTGTGCCAATGAGGGACTGGATGGCTGATTCTAACAATGTGAACTGCGCACCTAGTACCGATGCTGCTCTGCTCCTGACATATACATTTTCATCCTTGAGTGCACGAATGAGGGACTGATTGGCAGCCTCTGACAACATGGACTGCTTGACTAACACCGACGCTGCTCTTCTCCTGACATCGGCGTGTTCATCCTTGAGTGCGCCAATGAGGGACTGGATCGTTGCTTCTGATAACGTGGACTGGTTTCCTAATGCCGATTCTGCACTCCACCGAACATATGCATCTTCATCCTTGAGTGCACCAATGAGGGTCTGGATGGCCGGTTCTAATAGCGTGGATTCGTAACCCAATGCCAATGCTGCTGAGGTCCTGACATCTGCATCGTTGTCCTTTAGTGCGCTAGTGAGGGACTGGATTGCCGTTTCTGACAGCGTGGATTGCTTGCCTAATGCTGATGCTGTTGAGTACCTGACATCTGCGTCTTTATACTTGAGAACACCAATGAGGACCTGATTGGTCGCCTCTGATAATGGGGACTGATTTCCTAATGCCGATGCTGCTGAGGACTTGACATCTTCATTCCTGAGAGCGTCAGTGAGGGACTGGTTGGCTGTTTGCAACAACATGGTCTGGTTGCCTAAGGCCGATGCTGCCGAGGATCTGACAGCCGCATTTTCATCGTCGAGAATGCTAATTAGAGACTGGATGGTCGCCTCTAACAATGTGGACCGGTTGCAAAATGTCGATGCTGCTGCGAAACTAGCCTCTGCTGCTGAGGAACTGACACGCGTATTTTCATCCTTGAGTGCGTCAATGAGGGACTGGATCGCTGCTTCTGATAACGTGGACTGGTTGCCTAATGCCGACGCTGCTGAGGACCTGACATCTGCATCGTCATCCTTAAGAGCGCCAATGAGGGAATGGATGGCCGTTTCTGACAGTGCGGACTGGTGACCCAATGCCGATGCTGCTGAGGATCTGACAGCTGCACCTACATCTTCATCCCGGAGTGCATTAATAAGGGACTGGAAGGCCGCTTCTGACAATGCGGACTGATTGCCTAACGCCGCTGCCGCACTCTTACCGACCTCCGCATTATCATCTTTGAGTACGCTGATGAGAGAATGGATCGCCGTTTCTGACAATGTGGAATGGTTGCCTAATGCCGATGCTGCTGTGGACCTGACATTTGCATCGTCATCCTTAAGTGCACCAATGAGGGGTTGGATGGCCGCTTCTGATAGCGTGGACTGACTTTCTAGTATCGGTTTTGCTGAAAGCCTGGCATATGCATTCCTCTGGGTGAGTGCGCCGATGAGGGACTGGATGGCCGCTTCTGACAACGTGGACTGCTTGAATAATACTATTGCTGCGAGCCGCCTAACGAGTACGTCTTCATCGTCGAGAACGCCAACGAGGGATTGGAGGACCGCTTCTGAGGACGTGGGCAGGTCGCCTAATACCGATACTGCGCTCCTCCTGACATCAGCGTTTTCATCCTTGAGTGAGCCAAATATGAACTTGACGGCCGATTCTGATAATGAGGAACGAGCCTTGAAAGTGTTCACCAGAATTGCTTTGGATGAACTCTCTAGCCCCAAGTCCATGGCCTTGACAAGAAGAGCTTCTGGGAATGCGCTTTGACTACCAAGCATGCTTCGACCACCCAGAGTACCTATGTCGTCGTCGTCATGGCAGGCTTGGATCTCAAAGTACAGCCACGTCATCAGCTCCGTGTCTAATCTCGTCACCACCGTGGTATCCAATCGAGCTCGCGCTTCATTAAGACAGCAAGCCAGTATCTGTTGATGTCGACCCCCGATCAAATCGCGTGGTGGTCCTTGTAAAAGATCGAAAAAGTTTTTTAGCGCCTCACCTTCCAGCAGTCCTGCTACCATCCACCACATAATCTCGTATCGAGGGTTGTATTTGTGTTCCTGCACAAACGCTTTTGCTTGCTCCACGGTCATCATCCCGGCTGGAAGTGGTGGATGTGCATAGTGGACCGAGCTCGCTTTCGCAAAATACTCCTGCATCCCAGCTGGAATTGATTGTTGTAGATGTTGGGCCACCCACGTTGCCGCAAAATACTCCTGGAATGTCAGATGAAGAAAGTACCAGGCTTGCTGAGAATCATTCTTGCTAGAATCCAGATCCGCATCAGCTGTGTGCAGGAATGATGTCTGTTTCACAATTTCGACGAGCTGGGGCGGCAGAGAACCATCCTTGTCTGTTACATGGTAGTCGTAGAGATCATCAAACGCGCCGAGAAGCGCTTTTGCGTCGAATTCGATTTGATGGTTGTTCTTCATCCCTCTGAATGCAAGATATCCAAGATGTTGCAGCTCTGTAGCCATCAGCATATCAATTCGCGCATGGGCCAGTTGGTTGATTTGATCCTGTGTCAGTGCCTTTCCACCAGCAGTCTTCCCTAAAAGCATGGCATCTTTGCACCATAGTTTCCGCACCATGAGTTGATACAGTCCCGTCATGGTGATCGTAGGACCCTCCGTCGGTAGCGAATCCCAGCTGTAGCAGATCACGTCGAGTTGCACAGGAATATTGACAAGACCTCGAATCAATGGCGTCTGTCGAATAAAGTCCCGAACTGTCTCTGCAGCTTTGGGTTTCAGTACCTTGGACACAAAGTCGTTCACGTTCTGTTGACTGAATCCAATAGTCTCGAGTTCCAGATCGATCGATGGTGGCAAAAGTGATCTGTCCAAGCCGGAGGGTCTTGAAGTGATAACGACATGCTGCTGCAGGAGCAAGGTCTCTAGAAGCTGTCTCAAGGGAAGGTCTTCTTCACACCGTGTGTCTTTTGCAATCTCGTCCAGGCCGTCCAAGACGAAAAGTACTCTGCCTCGCTGTGCAGAAACCGCAAGTTCGTGGGCTAGCAAAACTCCTTCTTGGTCAAGGCCACGAATGAAGAACTTCTCTCGGAAAAGTCCTTCCACTGTGCGGGCTTTGAATGCTTTGATTTGACGCAGTGGAAGCCATAGTACGGTGTCGAAGCGATCCTTCCACAGCCCGGTCTGATGTGCATGGACAAGCTTTTTGCACAACGTTGTCTTGCCGACGCCTGCTCGTCCTTGTACCAAGATTGTTTTAGGTATGCCTTCATTTCCATCACGTAGCTTGCGCTTGTCGAAAAGGCACTCCAAGGGAATGGGCGCCTGCATATTGACGCCTTCTACCGCCTCGGAACTTGGGATTCGATGATAGACGGCAGCCTGCTCCTTGAGATCTTGCTTATCCTTCTCCCGTTGTGCTGGAGCTTCAACAATAGCAAGATTCACAAAGCATGCCTCCAAGTCCATTTTTTCTCCTGAAACTCTGAGGATGGCGAGGTCCCGTTCATAGTAGGTCTTGAGAGCGGAGTGAACGTCCTCGAGACTTGGCGGGGGAATCACTACAGCCTGCAGGATGGTGTCAATTGTAGCAGGTATATTTTCCATGGTCGCATCACGACGATCTCTCTCCTGAACGGCCCTGAACAAAATCCCTTTTGGAGAAGCAATCCAGGCTGGGTCCCATACCGGTCGCAAGCCACCCTCGTATGTCTTTGGAGCAGCGACATCGTCCTTCGTGCCGCCTGTAGAGCTTTTCAGTCTCTCTAGACGCCGAAGTGTGCTCTGCACCATATCAGGCACCAAGGGAATAGGGTTCTCTCCCAGGGCAGTGAGAAGTCTGATGGCACCTTCACTGATCGCGACATCCATCTGTACTACTGCAATCTGCTCGAGCCGCAGCACCACGCCAAGCTGAAAGCAGACATCACACTGGAACTTGCTGTGCAGCACAAAGTCCTCAAGCTGCCACCAGCTACATTGTCCTACAAGATAATCGACGTAGATCAACCCTTGGTACCAGCGATCCTGAATGGAGAAGTCGAATATTTCCTTGATGTTTTGGTATGCCGATTCCGCACTGGCCAGATCGAGTTTGGTTGCCAGATTTGATACATTCCCGGCTAGCGCGAATGCCAGTTTCCCACGGCGGAAAATACTCATCGGGAGTGACTCGTCGTTGCCAATGATGGTGAGAGCCTGTTTAGCATACAGTGCTTGGAAGCATACCCTCACGCTTGAATGTGATGTGAAACCAGTCAGGAGGGTTTGGAGGTCACTGTAAATGGCCTCGCGATCGAGCCCAATCACCTTTCTGCGAACCATAGAATCGAGGAGTGCGTTGAGAGCGGACAGCAAATGTATCACTTGAAGATCATTGTTGACACGACGGATTTTACGCAGACGATCTTGGAGCGATGCGAGGATCCCCACAAAGGCATCTTGCATTGAGCCCAAGTGAACATCATCAGGAAATGAGTCCAAGATAACTGCCAACCCCTGGAGGGCGATATCGGAGAGGAGAGGCGTATCTCTCAATACACAGAGGATCTTCGTGACGATATGGAGGAAGATATCTCGATCGTGGCAATCGGCCAGGACCACCAGCTCCTGCATAGTGTCAAAAGTCATTATTTGACACTGTCCGAATTCCTTGATGATGTCGTAAATCTTTTTTTCAAGGATCCCGCGCGCCACGTCGTCAGCGGTCTTGTAATAAGCCTTTAAAGCGCCAACATCCGATATTGTGCCAAAATCACTGAAAACAGGCTCGGACGTTATAGTCGAGGGACCACCTGTTGTAGGATGGCTGGTTGAGGCGGATGTAGTCGCACAACTTGATAACGACATGAAGGTGGGCTGGGAGTCCGATATGGCGAGAGAAGCAACACTGGACTGGGTGGACAGCGAGGGTCTTGGGAAGAAGGATTGCTTTAGAGTTGGGGCGGGAGATGGATGTCTCCACACTTGTTTGACCTTTTCCTTGGCGTGGTAGGCGCGTGCACGCCATCCAGCTGAAATGAATCGGTCAGGATCGCTGTTTTCCATTGATGACTTGCAAAGGGGTAGAATCACCAGCCGATCGCGAGCCTCGCTGGGACAGAACCTCTCAGCCTTCTCATACTTTGCTTTGGCTTTGTCGAAATCACCTCGGTCTCGGTATGCATCGCCTTTCTTGATCGCATCTAAACCTTTCTGCACTTTAACTTGGAGAGCCACGGCACATGTTAGCTGTGGATTCTGGGCAACCAGATGAATTTTGAACCTACAAAGCTACGTTGCTTACGCTGAAGGTCAGTGACATTGGAGACTCTCGCAGAGATAGGCGTGTTCGACTCTTTGCAAGTCGTACTCGATACTATTCAAGAGTAGATCGGGGAGATCTTGAATACATTATACCCTCATGAACAGGCATTCCTAGAATAGTGACTGTACGTTGCTTACAATCCATAGTGGACGAGGGACTCGTAAAATCTTCTCGGGTGGATTGATTCAATCGTTTGCGCGTTTGGGTGACAGGAGTTGCTGGATCGTTGAGATGACAATCTCATGTCAGTAGTCTTGTCCATCTTACAATATCTACTACATTGAACGACCAATATCAGGCTACCTACCAAGACAGCAAGGGCCGAGAAAATGAGAACAGGGTTGATAAAGTTATTGATGCGTTGGGAGTGAAGTTATTGTAGAAGGAAGGAGCAGAATGATACCTTTCCTCAATAGAAAGGCAAGCCTTGCCTCTGTAATGGTGGGCAAACGCATGCCCTCTGTTCTCACCAGGTTTGAGAAAAACCCCTGAATCGTCCCGCAGTGACCACAAGCACTGCGAGGCGGGTTTTAAGTCGGACATCAAGAACATTTTTTTGCATGTAGCAGTCGAACATGGACATGTTGGGAAGCATCAATCTTACAGCACAACACTTCGCCATTGGCCGCATGACTTTCCCGTGCATATCAATCTTTTGGTTTCTCCGCCCTATACTGGGCACGTTAACCCTCTGCGTGTGCTTTGAGCGCCATTGTAGACTTTCATATTCCACCGCCCAATCATTAATAGCCGTCAACTAAAAGTCAGGGCAAGCGTATTCCTTCTTATTCCTAGACCCGCTAACGGCTTTTCCACTTTCATAATGTCTGTGCTCAGGTACGATCAATGTCTGGAACAGCGATCACTTCTTTTTTTTATTGGGCGACACTGGACACCATACCCAATCTGCAATAACTTATGCCTTGACCGGCTCTGTCGTGCCCATGCTCACATCCATTTCCGTGCTAGCCCACGGTCGCCAACGACCCCATCTCCTCAACGTGCCCATTACACCGCTCTTTCTCCTCGCCTCCCTCTCCTCTTCCTCCTGCCTCTTCAAAATCTCGTCCATAGTCTCCATGACATCCTGGACGGTCCCCTCAGTGAGATCCCCATCTTCATCCGTCTGCGCCCGCAGTCTCATATCCAGCGACACATATCTCTTCATGGGCTCCTTCCGCCGTTGGAGCACCTTCTCCCACATTTCTCGCGCAGGCATCACGGCCTCTTTCAGGTAGCGAGCGCGTTCAGCCGAGGGTGGATGGTCGTACATCCAATCGGTCCACTTGTGCACCTCTGTAGAGTCCTCGGCATCCATCTCCTTTTGATCCTTGTCCGCCCACTGTTCCCAGAGCCGCACCGCGTGCATGGGGTCGTATCCTGCAAGAGCCATGAGTGTCAGTGATACTGTGTCGGCTTCAACCTCGATTGTTTGATGAAGAGGCCCTGAAGCTGTAAAGTGTAGGAGGTTGTTGGTTGTCTGGTCTACCCAAGAGTTGAACCATGGTCCCAAAGGAATCGAGACTGTCCACAATGCACTCCTGAAGAGATCTGTGCGTGTGTGCGTCCCAGTATGGAGACGAGGGGATAGGAAAGAGCCATAGAACAAATCACCATAGATGAAGGAATTGAGAAGAGGAGAGAAAGGTCGTTAATGTCGTGCAATTCAGCGTAACGATCGAGAGCACAGATCACGTTAGCCAGGGAGGACAGAGATTTTTACCAGCCAGGAACAGCATAACGGTCTCGCGACCGTGGGTCTCCATAGTATGTCGCTGGATCACATGAGCCAGCTCATGAGCTACCACTGCAGCAACCAGGTCCTCATCGTTGTCGAGCCAGTCCATGAGTCCAGAGTTGATGTAGATCAGTCGGGGTGGTCCAAGAGAGAAGGCATTAATAGAGTCGTCCTCGGCGACAAAGATCTGGAATGGCCGCTCCTCAAAGGTTATAGCCTTCAGGTCCGGATCTTCCTCGTCGTCTTCCTCGACAGTGGATGTGACAGGTGGTACAGGCTTCTGGGTCGAAACGATGGTCTTTGTCGCTGTAGGTATAGTAGCAGCGGTAGCAGTCAATGCGGGCGTATCCTGCGACGGCGGTTGTTGCTGCAGATGCTGCTGCTGCTTCTCTTTGAGTTTCAGCTGTGCTTCCTGGTGTCTCTTCTCCAGTCTTTCTACAATTCCTGTTCGAAGAGTGGATCCATCCTGTTCAATCGACGTACTCAGCAAGTTCTTCAAGATGTGTCTCACAAGGCGAACGCGAGGATCGTTCTCGTCCTCAATAACCTTGATTGACTCCATGAACATTGGAATCTCTTCCTCCAACATTTCCATCTCTTCCTCCTCGCTCGTGAACAGGAACCGCCATCGTCCCGTGTTGGGGGCAGCTTCGAGTCCTGCAAAGATAACGAGTCCGAAACAGACGGGTGGGATGGATACAAGAGTCAGGATGACCTTTGGCGATTGCTTAGCAGAGAGAGGGAGGAGTGTCAAGGAAACTCGCGAGATCATTCGGAGAACCAGGGCGGTGACAGGGGTCTTGAGTGTGAAGAGGGCCACAGGAAGGACTGGGAGAGGCACCTGGTTGGGTCGTGAGGTGTGAAAGTGTGCTGTGTGCCTTCCTTGCCAGCCTGAGACAGCTCTGTGCCGGGGAAGAGTCCGAGTCCGAGTCGCAGCTGGTGCTGCAAGCGGCTGGTTGGACGAGCAAAGCCAGTGCCGCGTAGTGGATAAAGAACGACTGAAGGACTCTGCAGACTTTCTCCTGGGTATAGACGATGGATGAATGTTGCATGCGGCGGATGGCAGACGACGCAGGGTGACATCAGGTCCCGAGTGGATCAGACATCTGGCAGGAGCTCTGGCCCGCTGCAGATGCCGGTGTCCTGCGGCGATCTCTCTCCTGAAGACAGCCGACAGCATATGGGGTGGTTGATACTACGGGTGGTGCCGTTGGGGGTTGTTCTGCTGGGTTGGATCGTGTGGATGGGAAGAACGAAAAGATTGATGCACGCTCTGCCCCTGCCTTGGGCCTACAGTCGTTTTTTCTGCTCGGCGTACAGCTGGCGGTGACTGCCCTCCTCAATGGCCTTGCTGGCTGGTCCGCAGGAGGATGCGCCAATCAGCAGCGTCTCCACGGGGATTCGGTTCTGCCGCTCAAAAGCATAGCACACGCGTAAAGCAACACTGCTCTGGATTCTAGGCGGATTCGACTCATCCTGGGTCACCATGCATGGCTACTGCGAAGAAGACGGGGGCGCAGGCATTATTGGCACAGCTCGCAGAGACTGTGGGAGGGCAGAGCGCAACATAAACCGAGACACGCGTTCAGCGAATCAATGGGCGTGCACGGCATTTGTACATGTACAGAACTTGTCAAAGTGTTGTGCCAGCACAACCTTGTGCTCTGCTCACGATCGGAATGGAAATCACAGAATGAGAACGACCACGGCTGCCTCATTTGACCGAGTCTAAACACCGGGCTCCCTGGGCTCCACGAGAGCACACCGCACCTTTAAATCTCTTTGCCACTACTACACCCTATAAGTACTCGCTGCTCGAATCCTTGGTTGTCGTCTCACTCTCCTTCACTTACACCTGCATCTTCGAAAAATACCCTCCTTTCCCTACTTTATTCATTACCATCAGTCATGGGAAACAGCTCCTCAAAGGAACGACTCGTGTCGCGAACCCGATCTCAGCAATCCGGCTATACTCAAGTCAACAAGGATCAAAATTCTCACTTTCATCCACCTTATGAGCGCCCCTCACGAATGAATAATAGCCAGCATCATCAGACCCCAGCGTACACCATGGCCCAAATTCGAGAGGACTCTGGTTGGAAACACGAGCAGGAGCAGAGGACCAGGTCGCTGATGGAGATGGAACGCATGCGGATTGAGGCATACGGAGCATCAGCTGTTGCCTCACCAAGACCAAGACCAAGACCACAATCACATAGCGCACCACTGTTGACATTCACTCAAGCAGAAACTCAAGCTGCCTACAGCCACCACCATGCTATGGCCATGATCCGAGAGGACTCCGGTGCGCGACCACACTTACAAAGTGCGCCATTACCGGTGTTCACCTATGGGGGCGGCCAAGCCTACAGTCATAACCCTGCGATGACCATGACCGGAGAGTCCCCTGGTGCAAGATCCCACTTATACAGTGCACCATTACCGGTGTATGCCTACGGAGGCAGCCAAGCCTATAATCATGCCAGAGAATCCCCTGGTGCAAGACCACACTCACACAGCGCACCATCACCGGTGTTCACTCATGGGGGCGGCCAAGCCTACAGCCACAACCATGCTATGGCTATGATCAGAGAGTCCTCTGGTGCACACCTGTAAATGTAAACCCCTAGCCTCTCTATACTCTATACCCGATGCATCATCCTAAAGCAATCAGACGCCTTGATAGCGCACTAATAAAAAACATGCGACTACACAGATTCTGATGCATGTCGCTAGATGCGTCCTTATGCATTACGCGAATAGACGCTTCGTCTCCTCCCAGGACTTGCTCAGCATCTCTCAGTAGCGAAAGTCGAATTGAGACCAAACTGGACCCAACAAAGATGACAGCTCTCTCAAAACGCTTCTGCGACTAGATCGTCGAGCTCGGCGCCTCCAGAAGTATACAACTTTAATATACGACAGATGACTAATCATTGAAGAGGAACTGGCCTGCAATGGCGGCACTGCGACCAGCAGGATGCTCAAGTAATTGTGTTTGACACTGTTAATGAGCGAGGAAGCGAGGATGAAGATCACCGCCGAGATGCTATTGCGAGCCGCCAAGGTGATCAAGCCCGCAGAATCCTAGACTTGACCAGGAAAGGATAGATGAATCACTAAAGCCTTGAGGACATCCATGGCGGTGATAGCAATGATGCCCACCACGGAACCCGTGATGCCGTCAAAGAACGTAGCCAGACTCTCGTTGTGGCAAATGCGTTCTACCATGGCGTGTTCCGCAATTGTGAACAGTAGCAACGAAAGATCATGCCCAGAGTCATGAACTTGATGCTCAAAAATCAAACATGACTGTGGCCACCCAAAAGCAACAAAATTGCTGCTGTAAACAACTGAGTGTGCTGCAATGATGCCGTGCTTCTGCTCACAAGCACACGCAGTGTCTGATCGACCTCCGGGTTCAGATCGCGCACAATTAGGCTATGACCTAGACCTGCTACTGGTTGATGGGCTTTGATCGGGCCACATGGAAGGAAAAAATAAAGCGGTTGACGCGACCTTGCCGCAGATCTTGTTCAAAGGTCCCAAACCTTAACCCACATGGGCTCAAGCCGTATACCCAAAATGTGGGATAGACAACGTTGATGGCATTGTGCTTTGCTTGTAGATGCACCTCTCCCTACTTACCAACGCCAACGCTCTATGCACGACCATCCTCTTAAACACGCAGCACCTATTGAAAGTCACTAGGCATATTGTGATACTGAGCTTTTGGATATATATTTACATGGTGGACAAGGTATGATGATTAGAAAGCGGCCACGAGTCCTCTCTCTCCTCCGAATCCCTGATCCAGTGCATACTGGACCTCCATCGAGAGCTGCACTTCCTCAATTTCATCCTGATCCTCATCGATCGTTGTTTCCTCCTCCACTGTTTCTTGCACGTTGACCGGGGCTCTCTCGTCCTCCTCAACCTCATCGCGAACCACCTTGATCTCTGCTACTGTGTCTGTCTTCTTTGGAGCATTCAACTTGTGTAGCAGCTCCTCCTTCTCGAGCAGCAACTCCTCCTTTTCGATCATCAGCTCCTCATTAGTCTCCTTCTCCATACGCAAGCTATTCGACAGGGATACAATTTCAGTCTGCGCCAACTCAAGCTCTGCGTGCAGGCCGGACACACGCTCTCTTACGTCGCTGATTTTGGACTCTTTAGCGGCCACCGTCGACTGGGCAATCTCGAGAAGGGCCTCCTTGGCCAACAGCTGCTTCTGGAGTTCATTCTCCCTTTGCTCCATCTCATCAAGCGCCGCCTCGATCTGGCGGGCCTCTGTGGCATGACCATCTTTGAGCCGATTCAACTCCTCCTGGAGCCGATTCACATCCTCCTCGAGCAGTCGTTTCTCGCTCTCAATGTTCAGTTTTCCTGTCTGGGCGACGGCCTCGACGTGCTCCAGAGCGTCCTTATAAGCCAAGATCTGTCCACTCAGATTCTCAATCTCGATCATGAGTTCCTTGATGTTGGTGTCTTTGTCCTGCAGGAGCTTGCTCATCTGGACCTGGAGGCCGTTCAGCTCTTGAATGGCAGCTTCAGCACGGAGCTGTTCGTCCTTGAGATCTCGAGCCGCCAAACTGCACTTTTCGCACGGCAATGCTGCAAGGTGCTCCTGGGCTAGAGAGTCCTGGCCCTGGTTTTGCGCGGCAGCAGCGGCCTTCCAGTTCTCACGCTCGAGGGTGAGCTGGTTGACAAGCAAGGTGTTGGTGTAGCTGAGTGACTCGAGTTTCTCTTCCCGCTTCTGGGACTTGGCTTCGGACTTCTTGGCGGCCTGGACAATGTTCTGGTCAGACTCGAGCTGTTGCTGGAGGTCTTGGATCTTGCGCTGGGCACTCTCGGTGCGGGCGTCTGCAGCCGTGAGCTCCAGCTCCTTGGCCTTAAGGATGGCCTGGAGCGCTTGGAACTCTTGGCTCAACATTAAATAATCGGGGGTGATGACCGGCTCGGAAGCCTCATTTTGAGGGGTCTGTGGGAACTGAATCTCGAGATCCTGGACTTGCTTGACCTTGTCGCCATCGAAGGTGGCTATCAACTGGGCGTTTCTGGCAACGTCTCTTAGGACCGTGAAGGAGGACGACGATGAGGACGACGATGATTCACTCGAGGCTGCAGATTGACCTTCCGCGTGAACTCGCTCGACACCGGACTTGGTAACGGATCGACGCTCCGAGGAGACCACGGTCTTGGATAATGTGGAGACAGAGACTGTTTTACTGCTGGAGGAGAGGAGAATCCGTTTCACTTCGCTTCGGGTTCTGGAATGGCTCGGGCTAGGGTCCGTGCCATTGCCCTCGAGAAGGTTAAAGGGGTTGGATGTGGGGATGTTCTCGCTGAGGTGCTCAGATGTGCTGTCGGCATTGTTTGGATTGTCCTGCTTGAGGTGCGTTGTCGAGACTGGTCTGGGAGGGGGAGGGGGAGTGGACGAGGACAGGGGATGGGGGAAGCAGCGGAATGGTGTTAAAGACAAAATACGCTGAGACCATGCATCCTGGGGTTTTATGCATGTACAACACCAGTTTTTTTTAAAAGCAAATCCGATATTCCCGCAGCACACTTACCTCTTCTTGGCCTGTCGATTGGGTCCGCGCTTCAACAGCCTCTCCTCCTCCAGCAGAAGGAGCTCCTGTCGGGCTCGCTCGGCTTCTGAGGCGCGTTTAGCTTGCTGGAACGGTTCAACGACTTTGGAAAGCATGAAGTAGACTCCAGCGCCTGCGCCTGCAGCAACAAACAGATAATCCATCGTAGAGGAAGCACGCACAGCCTAGAAAGTCAAAAAGAAGGACAGGAATGGTATTAGATGATTGCCTCACAGCATCGTAGCTTGAAGAGAACAAAGAAAGGATGTATCATTGAGGCAATTGAGACTTTGGCGTGTTGAGACGACGCCGTACCTTGGATCTTTTTAGAAAATACAAAACGGTTTCTTTTCCTGTTCTCGTTGAGAATGGTTGGGCAATGCAGCAGAAGTTGAAGCGTGAGGAGTGTGGAGATCGGGCGAGAGAGACGTGTGTAAACAAGAGAAAAGTGGGTGTAAGGATGGATCTGGTCGACCAGTTATATACTACTGGAGTGCCCTATCCGCGTTCCTGCCCTCGCCCATCCTTCCACGTCGCAACAGTGTTAAGACCCCATTCCTCCACTGTTTGTGCATTTTTTTTTGCTCTTGCATTCTCCTTGCTTCTGCCAAGGGGAGGGAGACGACGCGGGAGATAGAAAGGGGATGAAGCAACGGATGTGGTAAAATCTGCAATGCGTCCAATGACGAAAGAGAGGTAAAAGTTAGGGTCAAGCAAGTTTGGCGAAGCCGATTTCTGTATGTAGCATCGCTCCTATCCTTCGTATGCTATATGGACAGGCATGGTTGCTCCCCCTTCTTTTTCTGCGTGCCTCGAAGTTTTCTTTTTTTTTTTCTCACAGCTTGTTATCGAATCATCACCCATATCTCACATAGAGGAATAGTTTCCTCGGCGTTTCGCTGTGGGATGATTGGTGTTGGGTCAGTGAGTGCAAGAAAGCCTATTGAGCTGTAAGTCATTGTCGTTTTCCAGCGGGAAGAAACCACAGCGCTCACATAAAAAAGTGAGTATGTGGGTCTTACTCCAGACTGCAGCGCCTAGCCCTCGCCTGGTGCATAGAACCAGCTATCTCGCAAACATTACTTCAGGAAGTAACCCCCTGAGCTATACTCTTTTTAAAAGTGCACCTCCTTTGACATCATGAGGAAACATCTTCCACTTCGCATAACATAGCATTTTTTATTGTGGAGGACGACATAGGGTTAAGCAGCATGCACCAATGCGTCATTGAGGAGGTGGTGGTATTTGACGTACTGGAGGTAGACTACTGGACGATGCCGAGGAAAGTCGTTTATTTCTCGACGCAAAGGCCAGAAATAATGTCTAGATGCAAGTGCAAGCCAAGTCCCAGGGGGTTGGTCATGGTGAACTTTTTTGATCAACACCGTGAATAGAATTTTCTGAATGCAGCACGCGTTCCAAGTTACGCCATTGTACCCTATAAGATAGGGTGGATGCCGCGTAGATAGGCATAAACCAAGATATTTTTGCACCATTCGCGACAATAAGGCTAATAGATAAAAAGACAATAGAAAATCTAGCACTCTGTGGATCTGGGAGCACAGAGAATGGTATTCATTCTCATGTCATTCTGGTAAAGGGAGCCCGATCGTACCATGCATCTTAATCCAATCCCATGCACTCGCAGAATGTATGCAGCTGAGATTCAACACGGGATCTCACAACGGGAAACGAACAGGCACTCTGCGTAGTTGGAGTTGCTACAATATACAATAGCACTGAATTTTGCAGTCCAAGATGCACAACGCGGGGGATTTTGACGGTCAAGGTATCTGAGATCACACACACCCACTAGTCCATACCCGTCCAGGAGGCCCAACACCACGCCTGGAACTCGGTACGATGAAATCGTATATCACGTCGATCCAGATCTCTTATGCATATACGAATCGTGCCTTTATTTTTTGAAATGATTTCTCCTGACATTCCTCGGAGACGATGGTTTGGCCAAGGAGCATCCTGATCAATCCTTGGTCGTTCATGAACTGGGCTGAAGTGTGGGTGTTTTAGGGGCAGCAGCAGTTGGGATCGATATACCAGTAGCCGCGTTTACCACAGTATTCCCAGCATTTCATGTAACCGATGGGTCTTGTGGTGCAGAACTTGTAGCCATCGGGGACAGGGAAGCTATCGGCCAGGGCCTGGACGGGTTCGGCAGCAGGGGCAGCACTGACGGTGGCGACGACAGCGATGAAGGCCATGGCGGCCATAGCACGGATGCTCAACATTGTGTATGTTTTGAGGTGGAGGAGAGGGTAGGGGGATGAGAGGTTGTGGAGGAGTAAACAGGTGAGGTGAGTAGGATGAGGACAAGGTAGCGATAGAGGAGGTATTTATACGCGAACTCAGACGAGAATATTCCTGGCACCTTACGCATATGTTACAGCATTATTGTGAGCATGGTATGATTGGTCTCTACGCTTCCTGAGTGGACTATCAGTATTCTCACGGAGTTACGATCGGGAAGCAACACTTTGTAACGCAGAGGTTCGCCTAAAATATCGTTCCGTTCTTTTTTCGTATATACACCAAAGGACAATATGCACTCTTGAAGCTTGAAGCGCGCAGAAAGTGAAAGTGTACCACGGCGATCTGACTGTATGCTTTCGCACACACGCGTGGGTTGATAGAGGTCGCGCGGTTCTGTTCTGTAAAAATCTGGTTCATTGTTTATTGGAAACGTAAGACATGTGCTGGCTTTGTACGACAATACTGCTGAGGAGAGTGCCTCGAATGATCGAGAGAACATGGGTCTGGCCTCGCTCTTCTATCCGTCTTCGTCCAATTTATCGGCGGCAGCAGCAATCGGGGCTATCAAACCAATATTTGGCGTAGTTACCGCCGTTATCGCCGCCACAGAGGTTGTAGCAAGCCTTGTAGTTACTAGCGGTCGTGCAGTGATAATAGTCATTGACATTGGGAGGGAGGGCAGCCATGGCTTCGAGAGGGCTGGCAGCAGGGGCGGCGCTGACGGTGGCTACCAAGGCAACGAGAGCCATGACGGCAATGGCACGGATGCTCAACATGATTGTGGTGTATAAAGTGATGGGGTGAGGTGGAGTGAGGTGCCATAATAGAGAGCATGAGGTGTTATTTATGCCACAAAGCACATCCCAACTCGGTAGGATACAAAGCAATATAGTACCGATGTGCAAACCCTTCTTCCAAACCGGCATTGTGTGCAGGATCGGACATCCATTCGTTCTAAGAGTCTCGTTCAGAGGTCGTTAATCAGCAAGAGACTGCATATCTTTGCACTCTTGTTCCGGGCGATCCATGCCGGGCATGGCGGACTGAGTTCAAAAGCGGACCAAAGCAATGCTTTTCACACACGCGAAATGGCAATCCGACTGCGCACAGAACCGTTGACCCAGCACTCACCACCTGGTCTATAGCCTGTGCAAGCAACTCCATCCACCGAACCTTCAACATTTGTCGCCTGCGATCGGTTCGAGTTGCTTAACACCCTGCTTATTATTCTCCTAGGGTCTTACCGGCTGGACTCGCAAAAGAAGTTGAGCGGATTGGCGCATGGGAGGAGTTTGTAAACAGAGAACAGTTGTTGCTGCATTGGGCGCAAAGCACCAGGCCATACACGCGAGTCTTGCATTGTGGCAACGAGGAACGCGATTCTACTCAAACGGTTCCTTTCTTGGGATACACGCAATTGGTTCGATTGTCTTCCAACGGTCTTTTATGTATCACCGTTTGGATGCGTGTCGTAAACGTGCATGCAATGGATCTCCGTTCGAGACGATAGACAGGTTGCATGCATTAGATCCTTATACCTCAGGGTAAGCTTGGATGCGAGCGTTTTGGGTCCCCGCTCTCATTGGTGCTGGCTGAATGCGCGACTGTTCTCCAGCAGGCTGGGTCCAGAGCAACGGTGTCAACCATGCATGGTGGCACAATCGGGTGGATGCTGATCGGGAATACCAATCTTGCTTCGATGCCCTAGGCGCTACAGTACAGGGTTAGGCAATGGCGAAAGATGACGGGAAGTCCTTTTTGTTTCTGCGCCCACATTCTCTTGTCGTATCCGAGGATTGGACCCGTTGCGGGTGCGCTGTTCCGGAGTCAGCTTCGATGCTGAGGTAACCCATATTTTCGACATCTAGTCGTGTTGTCAGAGGGCGTGGGAGGTTTGCTCAGGACAAACTCTGGCGCGACACTCTCTTCTTTCTACTTTTGCTCGCCCCTGTATTCACAGCGCTGCAAGTTCTTTAGCTCTCAGTTCCGTCATCTGTCTCTTCATTCTCTTCCATCCTTCAATAAGACTGGATTGTGCCATTCCCAATCTCTACTCCCCCCTCCCCCCAGAAATGAGATTTCCTTCATCGGTGACATTGCAACAGTGAGCGCGGTGATCCGTTAGTGTAACAGAGTTTTTTTAAGAGGAGCCTGACAACCATGTGCTGTCACTGACCCGAAAATCTGACACATCCACGCGCACACTTCGACACGCACATTCATCGACACACATACTCATGCACACACACACGCTTGCACAGTATGCAGCGCCCTCTGGCCCATCTACTGTAGCTTTCTCGGCCTAACCACAGTCTTCTAATTGCCGCTCTCGGCCACTGCACCGCCGTAGGACGTTGCCGTCCCTAGTAGATCAAACCCTCCAAAGTACGGCGGAAAGGACGACGTACTTTGATAAGTCATTGTCACTGGCTTGAACGCGGATGCCAGAGAACTCGACTTCATTCCTTAAGGTAGGCAATACCATTGACACTGTACGTGATAGAAGGCGTCAATAAACAAACACTGTTTCATTACGAGCGACCCCAACCCACAATGAGAGACGTGTTGATGAGCATTCGGATTGATGACAGCTGCAGTCGCCTGTTGCGAGGAGAGGTTCAGACTGCTGATCCCTCATATCACACCGGTAAGAGTCGATGGTGCGATTCTCAAGCGTTGATCCAAAATTCATTCTTAATAACAGGGAGCACACATTCGGCTACCTCAATACGCGTGCCACCCTGGAGCGGGAGCAAGTGAAAGGCATCCAGATCAATGTGGACGCGTTAAGAGCTCTTGCCACGGGAACCGCACATTTGGAAGGCAAAAGTTTCAGTGTATCTTCAGTCTTTCTTGGTGAACTCGTCACTACCACTGCCAAGCAGAACCGCACATGCTCGGGTGGAAGAGGTTTAGATCAACCACTAAAAACGATAAGGCAAATGCCAACTGACCATTCGAATCTGCAGAAGCAGGATGCCAGATGACTCCATGGCAGCACTCTGAATACACAGATCACATATGGGCTTTCGCCGTGTTTGCAAGAAGCGGGCAAATGTCTGTATGCTCGAGAGGGGTCACAGTTTTGGCAAAGGAAGAAGCGGAGGAGTCGGAGCGTGTATCTGCGGTGATTCATTCCACCTCACCGCTCTCTCACCTTTCTTTCTCTGTTGATTTCCCTGGACGACGGGCAGGCGAGGTGCGATAAGGGCAACTTCTCCGCAAATTATCGATTGCCTTTTATATTTTTAAGGTGTGCCAGAGCAAGGCTCGGGTCTGCTTGGGTGGTCCGTCTGGGCTTGTCGGTCCCTCAATTGGGCCTGATTATGGTTGGAAGGGCGGGGGACGAGGCCGGCAACAGGCCAGCAGTATCTGGGGTAATGCGAGAGACGAAGCATGGCTCCTTGGCGAGGATGGTCGCCACTGACGGCAGGTGTGCAGTGTGAAGCGAGTAGCATGTTGGGAATAGGTGTGGATGAGACTACATGGCGCGTTGCGAGAGGCAGGCGACCCCTTCGACGCACTCTGGTGTACGGAAAGATTTTTTTTTGTTTGGTCTGTTGTGATTTCTTGCTGGTGAGAAAAAAAAATAAAGGGTTTCCCCCGTTCTGTTTTCTTTTTCTCTCTTCTCATTACCCCATTCCTCGTCTCCCTTGTCCTCAGTCGCTCATTCTCGTTCTCACTCCACCTCCCGCCCCCTCTCTCCTCAGTCCTTGCTGCACGCGGTCTTTGCTGTCGCCTCCCAAACCCCAACACCTCGCTTGCACATACACTTTCTTACACACAAGACCACAAGAACATAGCCATGTTGGTGCTTCCCGGAACACAGGCCTTGTCGCCCTTCAAGGCAAACGCACTGCTGCAGCAGGTCCAGGCAGCCGTGCCTGCCATCCAGGCTGTCTTCACACGCGCGGTCCACTTTGTACAGCCCAAGGCGGATCTCGATCAGGCCACCCTCGCCGAGTTCTTGACCAGCGATGTCACGCCCGAGCGACGAATCCTCAAAGCCATGTTCGCGTCTCCTTCCTCTGCCAACAACGAGGTACCTATGAGTCTGACTTCTTCTCCTACGTTTTACTGCTGGATGGGTAGGGCAATGTGCACAGGCAGCAGTTGGCTAACTTTTTGAGGTGCGGGTTTTATTTTACCTTGTTCACCATTTGATTACCTGCAGGACGACCAAGAGCTGATCCAGCTGCTCTCTCAACACGCTACAGCCTCTTCCAATAAGACAGAGGAGGGCTTCAACTTCTTTATTGTCCTGCCTCGTGTCGGCACCATCTCCCCATGGTCCTCCAAGGCCACAAATATTGCACAGATGTGCAATTTGGATCGTCATGTAGCAAGAGTTGAACGTGGCCAGGCTTATCTGATCAGAACCAAGGACGGAAAGCAGCTGAGCGAGCAAGAGTTCAGAGCTGTGGCTGCCCTGGTCCACGATCGCATGACTCAGGATGTGCTGAATGTTATTCCAGATGAGAAGGTTATCTTCAAGGTAATGAAAGGACACAATTATGCGAGTTTGCGCTAGTGTGGAGTTGATCGCGATCAGTCTGGAGCAACTATGGAGACGGTCGATTCCTTCAGGCACTCCGGAGAAAGAAGGATGGCTTCAACTAGACCTTGGATCGCTGACAGGATGGACAGGGCTATGCAGAGGCGACAGGACTGACAGGACTGACAGGAAGCGACTCGATACTCTGCTCAGAGTCAGCGGCAAGAGAAAAAAAAGGATCAAGAAAAAAAATTGTTTACCGTTGGATGCAGTCACACGGACACCGGATCTCACATCCATCTTCTTTGTGAATAACAGCAAGGCACCCCCGCACCGTTGACCACAGTCCAGCTGATGGGCACTGCAGAGGAGCGCAACCCGCGCGAGGCCCGCGAGAGGCTCGTGGTCGCCAACAAGGAGCTTGGTCTGGCTCTGGCAGAGGATGAGATCGACTACCTTGTCGCCGCCTTCATCGGCAGCAGCAAGTTGAGCTCCGACAGCTGTCTGGCAAGGAACCCTACCGACGTAGAGCTTTTTATGTTTGCCCAAGTCAACTCGGAGCACTGTCGCCACAAGATCTTTGGAGCAGACTGGACCATTGATGGAGAGAAGAAGCCCAACTCGCTGTTTGGCATGATCAAGAACACTCATCAGCTCCACCCCCAGTACACCCTCTCGGCCTACTCTGACAATGCTGCTGTCTTGCAGGGTCCCAAGGGAACTCGCTTCGCGCCCCTGGCCGAGGACAAGAATGCATACAACCTGTTTGAGGAGGAGGTCCACACTGTCGTCAAGGTCGAGACCCACAACCACCCCACCGCAGTCTCGCCCTTCCCAGGTGCTGCCACAGGATCAGGAGGAGAGATCCGTGACGAAGGTGCTACCGGTATCGGTTCCAAGCCCAAGGCTGGATTGACCGGATTCACCGTCTCCAACTTGCTGATCCCTGGACATGTTCAGCCCTGGGAGACTGACTATGGAAAGCCCTCGCATGTGGCCTCTGCCCTGGATATCATGATCCAGGGACCCCTTGGAGGAGCTGCATTCAACAACGAGTTTGGTCGCCCCGCCATTACTGGTTACTTCCGTACCTTCCTCGAGTCTGTCCCCAGCGCAAGCGGCAAGGACGAGATCCGAGGATTCCACAAGCCCATCATGCTGGCAGGAGGTTTGGGAACCATCAGACCCCAGCACGTCCACAAGAACAAGATCCAGCCTGGTGCTCACCTCGTGGTTCTTGGTGGTCCCTGCATGTTGATCGGTCTTGGAGGTGGAGCAGCCAGTTCCATGACCTCTGGAGAGTCGTCAGCCGCATTGGATTTCGCGTCTGTGCAGCGCGAGAACCCCGAGATGCAGCGTCGTTGCCAACAAGTTATCGACAGCTGCACAGCTCTCGGTGGCAAGAACCCTATTCAGTCGATTCACGATGTTGGAGCTGGAGGACTGTGCAACGCATTGCCCGAGATTGTGCACGACTGCAACCTGGGAGCCAAGATTGAGCTCCGCAACATCAACAACGACGACCCTAGCATGTCGCCCATGGAGATTTGGTGCAATGAGTCCCAGGAGCGTTATGTTCTCGCTATCGGACCTGAGAACATTGAGGCGTTCAAGGCCATCTGCGAGCGCGAGCGTTGTCCCTATGCCCTGGCCGGTCTTGCCACTGCCGAGGAGAAGCTGGTGTTGACTGACTCACTTTTGGGCACCACCCCTATCGACTTGCCCATGTCCACACTCTTTGGCAAGCCCCCCAAGATGTCTCGCACCACCACCACCATCCACCCTACGCGTCATGCTTTTGACAGCAGCTTGAAGTCTTACCTTCCCTCGTTGACCCAAGCCTCGGAGCTGGTCACTGATGCTGCGCACCGTGTGCTTCGCCTTCCTGCTGTTGCCTCCAAGTCGTTCCTGATCACCATTGGTGACCGTACTGTTACAGGCCTGGTCGCCCGTGACCAGTTTGTTGGACCTTGGCAGGTGCCCGTGGCCGATGTTGCGGTCACTGCCACCTCCCTTGGCGTGTCGGTTGGAGAGGCCATGGCGATGGGAGAGCGTCCCCCAATTGCCCTTATCTCTGCTGCAGCTTCTGCCCGTATGGCTGTTGGAGAGTGCATTACCAACATGGCGGCTGCCAACATTCCTTCATTGGATCAGATCCGCATGTCTGCCAACTGGATGGCAGCTCCTGACCACGAGGGCGAGGGTGCTCGTCTTTACGAGGCCGTGCAGGCGATCGGTTTGGATCTCTGCCCTGCCCTGGGCATCAGCATCCCTGTCGGCAAGGATTCGATGTCGATGAAGATGAAGTGGAAGCAGGAGGGCGAGCAAATCGAGGTCACGGCCCCATTGGCGCTCAACATTACTGGATTCGGACCCGTTGCTGATATCCACAAGACCTTTACACCTGAGCTGATCACAGAGCTGAAGGAGAAGACAGTCTTGGTGCTGATCGACCTTGCTGCTGGAAAGGAGCGTCTTGGAGGTTCAGCCTTGGCACAGGTGTACAAGCAGGTGGGTAGCGAGGCCCCCGATGTCGAGAGCGCCGAGATTGTGAAGGCGTTCTTCCAGGCCATGCAGGCGGTTCGTGAGCATGGAGATCTTGTGCTGGCGTACCACGACCGTTCCGATGGTGGTCTCTTTGCCACTGTCGCGGAGATGTGCTTTGCGGGTCATGTTGGAGCCGCGGTGGATCTGTCTGGTCTTAGTCAGGATGTCGTTGCTGGCCTTTTCAACGAGGAGCTGGGAGCCGTTGTCCAGGTTCGCGAGGGAGATGTCGAGAAGCTGAAGGCAGTCTTTGCTGAGAATGGCTTCCCTGTCGAGTCCCTCAAGACGGTTGGTACTGTCAACAGCAAGGGAGATGAGTCTATTGTGATCTCGCACCAGGGCATGATTGTGTTGGAGTCGAGCCGTGTCGAGCTGCAGCGCATCTGGACCGAGACCTCGTACCACATGCAGACGATCCGCGACAACTCTGAGTGTGCACAGCAAGAGTTTGATGGACTGTTGGATAGCCAAGACCCCGGACTCTCGTACCAGTTGACGTTCAACCCTGCGGAGAAAATCCTGTCCGCTGTTGGAGAAGACCAGGAGCGACCCAAGGTGGCGATTCTGCGTGAGCAGGGAGTGAACGGCCAGATCGAGATGGCGTATGCATTCCATGCCGCAGGATTCACTGCCGTGGATGTGCACATGTCGGATATCATCTCGGGCAAGGTGACGCTCAAGGACTTCAAGGGTATTGCCGCCTGCGGTGGATTCTCTTATGGAGATGTCCTTGGAGCAGGATCTGGATGGGCAAAGTCGATTTTGCTGCATGAGCATGCCCGCAACGAGTTTTACGACTTTTTGACGGTGCGCAAGGATACGTTTGCACTGGGAGTATGCAATGGATGCCAGTTCCTGTCGCAGATGCGTGAGCTGATTCCAGGAGCCGAGCACTGGCCTTACTTTAAGCGCAACCAGAGCGAGCAGTTTGAGGCGCGCTTCAGCATGATTGAGCTCGAGGACAATGGCCCCTCAGGATCCGGATTGGGATCAGCTTCAGCGACTGTGCCCTCCATCTTTTTCGAGGGCATGCGCGGGTCCAAGTTCCCGATTGCAGTGGCTCACGGCGAGGGCCGTGCCGAGTTTGTGCAGGCGTCGGATGTTGAGCAGCTGCAGGCCTTGGGGTTGATCGCAGCATCGTTTGTGGACAACTACGGCAACAAGACGGAGCAATACCCGTTGAACCCCAACGGATCACCCCTTGGCATTACTGCGGTGCAGACGCCCAATGGACGCGTGCTGGCGATGATGCCCCATCCCGAGCGCGTGACGAGTCGCGAGGCCAACTCGTGGTACCCGCGCGAGGCGGGTGCCCAGTGGGGCGAGGATGGCCCCTGGATGAGGATGTTCCAAAATGCGCGCAAGTGGGTCAGCCAGCAATAGGCGCCCTGCGGTGCTCTCTCTTGTCTCTTTTGTTCCCACTTCTCTTGTAAAAAATATATACATCTTTTCAGCACATGGTTATGCACGCATTCATGTAGGGGTGTCCCTTTAGAGTTTGGCAACACGATCCCCTCGACCTGTTCTGACCTGTTCGACCTGTTCGTGACCGCGCGGGACAGAATTCGCGGCCTGCGATTTGTTCCCCCTCCAGACGAGTGTGCAGCGATATTGAGTGTGGAGGTGTGTGCAGTTGTTCGTCATTCATCTCTCTCGTATTCCCCATTTCCGTCATCGTGCATCCGTCGCTGTCGTCGGTCTCTGTTTCTTTCCCTTCTTGCCGTTCTCCATCCCACCTGTGTGCTTCCTCCTGTCCTTCCTCCCGTCCTTCCTCCCTCTCTCTGTTCGTCCTTCGTCTTTATCGGTCGGCTGTCAGTTGCCAGGGTCAAGTGTAGCTGCCCTTTCAACCTCACACCCCACACCTCACACCTCACACTCCACACTCGCACACTCGCACGCCTCCACCCGCGCCCTTCCTGTCTTTGTCTTTGCAGGTGTGCACAAGGCCTTGCCCACCCCGCTTGTAGCCACCCATGAGTCGCCACTCGAGCGGCTCGTCCTACTACCAGCCAAGCTCACGGCCAGAGTCGCCTGCCCAGCTGTCCACCTCGTCCTCATCCGCACAGCACAGGCAGCACTCGCCCACGCCGCCGCAGCAGCCCCCACCTCCTCCACGGAACCAGAAAGCCGACCAGATTCTCCAGGTAGAACAAGAGTTCTTCTTCGTGGCCATCACATTGTCGCCTTTTCTGTCCATGGCACCTGCAATGAAGAACTCTAATACAGGTTGTGTGCATTAGAACTTTTATGTCAAGGTCATTCAAATCGTTGTCCTCGCTCGCGTCACCCATACAGACCCTCATGCAGGACTCGCGCCCAAGAAAGGCTCCCTGCGTGGTGCTCCGCTGCTGAAGAAAACAAGCAAATGGGTATGTTCCTTCAAGTCGTTGCATCGCGCACTTCGCGCGTGGTTGGGCCTTACTTTTGTTCATATTTTCCACAGATTTTTTTTTTTTTTTTTACAAAACTGACCTATCCTCTCTCTGTCGCCTTGAACACTAGTTCAATCTCGAGCTGGAGGATCTGGACATATACAAGGAGGACGCAAAGTTCTGGAGGGCGATCGCCATCACGGACTCGCCACCGACCATGCTGGTCGAGCTCTTGTTGGACACGTCGGAACTATCGCCGAGCCAGATGCTGGTCCTGATGGACGAAAACAACCGCAAGAACAGGGTCGATATCAGCTCCCATTCGTCCTCGAGCAGCACGCCACTGGGGCAGGCAAAGACGAGGCGAAGCATCATTCTCGAGTCATGGTCCTTGACCCTCAGGTAAAACACGCCAACAACCCTGAACCTCTCACTGGATTATGCATGCAGAACAAAAATAGTAGAGACAATCTGTCCAAAGGAACGGAATATGGACTGCGCCTGCACACGCAACTCGCATGAATCTCCTTTTTAGCCCAAGAGGACTGATCGACTTGTTGTTTGTTGTTGTTGTCTCGTTTATCGCCCCCATCAGCAATACCCCGCCAGACCGCGTACCTGAGCCGCCTGTGGTGTACAAAAAGTCCATCATTTTTTTCCGCTCCCTCTTTGCGTACATGCGTCTCTTGCCCGCGTATCAGCTCTACAGACGGCTTCGGAAACAGAATCACCCTCTCAAGATTGGATTCAGGGTCAATCGTGGACAGTCTCCTGAAGAGAGCATGTTCCGAGATTCCGAGATTGGCATTGGTAAGGGACTGGTGCGACATGGCTTTTTCGTTGTGCTGTTGCTGTTGCTGTTGCTTTGCGAGAGCTCGTTGGAAAAAAAACCACACTGTGAGCCTGATTGATCCGCATCGTTTTTCTTTATTGTGCTCCAAAACTGCAGTGAACAATTGCGTTTTGGAAGAACAAAAAAAAAAGGAGCGTCAGTGCAAATCGAAGAAGCTTCCATGTGTCCTTGTGCTCTCTGACTCGTCATACAACCGATGGCGCATTGTCCTACCTGCAGCTTATGGCTTGATAACTGATATTGTTGAAAACTGTGATAATTAGAGGTGCCTTTGATCGAGGGCGAGACAAGAGCTATGCTGTCAGAGTACCGTTTCGGACAAGTGGAGACACCACTAGGGTAAGGGCTACCAAGCATTGAAAAGAACCGCAAAAATCAACCGCACACCCAAGTCAGCTCAATTCTTGACACTTTGAGAAAATCTACTTCAATGGCGCTGTTATAGTGCCTTTTCGTTAAAAGTGACCTACCGGAGTAACTGCGAGTTCCACGTTGACGAGTCCGAGACGGTCCTGAGCTCGAGATTCATTGACGTTTACGAGAATTACTTTACGCCTACCATCGTCACGCACTCTCAGGAATCGGCCAGATCGTCGAGGCGGCCAAGCATTGATGTAACTATCTGCGTATATGCCACGGGTCTCAGAACAATTATCAAGCCTTGTATCCGACTTATTCTAATTGATAATTTATCTCGTTGTTCGTTGTTTCTACAGGGAAATACGGCCCGTCGACCGCCATCAGGCGCCGCTATGGCCAGGAGACCAAGCAACGCAAGCAATGACATGTCCAACTCTGGGAACTACCCGGAACACTTTAGCGCAGTGCCCACATTACGGCCCCGACGCAACAGCGCCCAGTCTTTGCAGCAGCGATCCGGCGACTATTCGTCCTCACAGTCTTCAGTTTCATCTCTGGGAACACGGATGTCGAGGAGAGGGTCTAGCGGTGCTCCTGGAGGGCAGTTCACGCCGCTGGATCAGCAAAATCATGCAGGGACACCGCCTTTTTCTGTGACACATGGCGGCCATGCCGCAGTAGCCAAGCACTATGTGGACCCCATCATGGAAAGCCCGCCATTCAAACTCGGAGTAATTGATTTAACTGACTTTCTTTGCTTCTTTGTCCAGCGGCTTGAGAGACATGTTGCTTTTGAAAAGACTTGCTTGACTAACAGTGATAATTCCTGTTATTTACGTACTTTGCATGGATAGACCAGCCAATCTGACAAAGACAACCGCCGGCCACTGTCCTCCAATTTTTCGCCATTCAAGTCACCCTCTCTCTCATCCTCACCATCGCCCTCGTTCTTGGAAGCCCTTCCCCCGTCATTGTCCTCACGGCCCTCGTCTGTTCATCTGAATCGCTCTCCATCCTCGTCGTCCATGAGTCGGGTTCAATCGTCGCAGCTCGGATCAGGATTGCTGGGATCCGTCCCTAAAACCGGAGGTTCGTTAGCTACCAACATCGCAGGGGCCGCATCATCATCGGGCCCTCAGTCGACTGGGGCCAATCTACTTTCCACATCTGTCAAAAGCAATGCCTCTTCCACCTCAGCACCGCGGGTGACCTCGAGTTTTGGTCATCGGCAGGATTCTTCGGGACGGAGGGCTTCGAGCGAGAGCCTGCCCCCAGGACGAGGCAGTCGCAATTCGATCGTGGGGGCATCGTCGCTCTTTCAGCTGACGCCGGACGAAGACGATGTTAATGCGTTTGTACGGATGCTGGACACGCCTGAACCTTTGAAAATGTTTAACAAGGTCAGTGGGTCAGGCATCGGATCGGCGTCGTTTGGAACAGGAGACCATAACGGTCATCTTTCAGCCTCAGCGATCAAGACCAAAGCGACGCTGGACAGGTTCCAGCAGTTGAAGCAAGTCAATGCGGATCTGTCGGACTCCATGTCTGCCAGCCAGATCTTATCTCGTGAACAACAGCAACAGCAGCAGCAACAGCGTCAGGTAGGCAATCTGCCCTTGACTGTTACCACCACCAACACCACCACAGCATATTCATCATCCTCATCCTCATCATCGGGCAACGCTCAGCGACGGTCGAATCTCAGTGACCTGGAACCAAGCAGTCCGACGGGGCTTCCGTTCGCGACATCCCTCAACCGACATTCTCAATCGCTCTCACATCAGCCAGGGACTCCTTCTCCGCTACACTCCGAGATCCCAGTCTACCCACCGACATCTTCTGGTCGATCTGGAAGACAGGTGGGTGGCCACTTTGCGACAGGAAGCATGTCGAACAGGAGACAGTCTTGGTTGATTGGAGCGGAGGGTGCTGGCCATCACTTGAGCAGTGGCAGTGGCAGCGGTAGCATTGGCAGAGCTGGTGGTAGTTCCAACATGGGCAATATTGCGTTTCGTCATGGAAGTCTTGACCAAGGCAAGGATATTCTGGGCATGGAAGAGGCCTTGGGACGACTGAGGGTCAGCGGTCCGCATGATGAGATGGCCTATGGTTCCTTCCCCGAGGATGTTCATCACCAACATTCGTTGTATTCTGCACCATTGGACACTGGGAAGAGTGGATTGGCCACTGGAGGAGGAGGAAGAGGAGGAATGTTGACAACCCCATCGTTTGTGTCCTCCTCGTCGAACGCGACGACGACGTATGGACCTGACCCACGACCGATTCCATCGCTCACCAGTGGAGACGCTTCCAGTAGCCGACCAGGACGACTTTTGCGACTGGGAAGTGGATCGAGCGGAGCGAGCTTCACGCTGCCGAGATTGCGTCCTCGAGCTGCTGAGGATAACGAGTCGCTGAACGAGATGAATTCGGCCGAAGACAACGCCACAGGGCATCTCCGGACCAGCAGGAGAGGCCATCGTGATCATCATCATCGGGACGAGGAAGAGGAGGAGGATGAGGAAGAAGACGACGATTCAAGTGATATGCGCCGAGGTGGTGGTGATGGTGGTGGTGAACAACGCGACAAGGACGGACACAACACGAGTCTCAATGACGACGACGACATGTTGTTTATCATGAGTGAACTGAGCCTTGCATCCAACTCTGGCGAGGACTCGATCGACCGAGGTGTCGCAGCAGCAGCAGCAACATCCGCCGCAGCCTCCGCTCTGGGTGGCATGGGTGGTGAGCTGTCGGATAGGGTCATGTTGTCGCTCACAGGAGCCATGCTGCATCCACGATCGCAATCTCAGTCACCAGCGCTGGGTCCTTTGGGCAACGGCAGCAGTGCTGGAGCCTCGTCGTCCGCATCCTCCTCGCCTCATCTGCGACTCTTTGGAAGAAACGCTGGGATCGGCGCCGCTCATTCGGGGATGAACTTGCCTTTGAGCGGTGGTGTCGGCGGGGGCGGCCCCACGCACAGTCGCGGCAGCAGTAGTAGCCACGGCAACAACAGCCATAGCAACAGTATCAGCCACAGCCGCGGCGGATCGAATGGCGAGAACAGCAGCAGCAGCCCAAGTGTCGAGATGCTGCCGGGAATGATGTTGCGTCGGTCCATGTCGGCTTCTGGATCGGCAGCGTCGGGATCCGGGTTCGTGGACGACTTTCACCTGCCCTCAGCCACGTCCACACCCCCTCTGTCGTTGTTGTCGTCAGGCGCAGCAGCAACATCAGCAGCAGCAGCAGCAGGCATGACGGGTGGTAGTGGCAGTGGAAGTGGAGTCGCCGGATCCTCAGGCGCGTTTGAGGCCATGCTGGAGGGACGACGGATGAGCCGCGGAGGAAGCGATCGAGGGGGTCTTGGGAGTGGGGCCAACAGTGGTGGCCATAACAGTTTCCACTCGGAAGCGCGTGGAGGCGCGCGCATTGAGGGTTGGTAAGAAAAAAAAAATTAAGAAACAAGGCAAAGAAGCAAAAAGAGATAGCGAGAAAATGTGCGTGTGAAAGACGAGTGCACAGGGGACGACCTTCTTCTCTCTTTCCACACTTTCTCTTTCGTCTCTTCCTTTCTTTACTTTCTCTCCCCCCAGTCTCTTTGGCGAAACACTGATCTGTAAATATCACATACCATAAAGCAAACGAAATACCGACTCTTTTCAACAACTGCGAAATGTGCACAACGCCTTTTTCTTGTAGATCGGGTATGAATGTGTTGTGTGTGGAAAAAAAAGAAACTGTATTACGATTGTCAACTACCTATTCAACTCCATTTAGAACTCCCTCGTTCGGATGAGAAGGAGGGTGGTGAAAAGACTTGGTAGAGTTGCTGTTGTGAGCGGTGTGGGTACTGCTGCCGTTCTGGAACTTCTGCCGCTTGGCAGCCTTCGCGGCCAGGTACTCGACCGAGTGATGGGGTTTAGGCACCGGAACCACATCCAACGGTGGGGTCGCGAACCAGAGCACATGGCCCTTATCGTTATGAGCAAACAAGTCCACAATCCTGGGCGACAGCATGGTGCCTGGCCCACCGTCCGTCTTGAGTAGAGCGGGCGACATCCTGCCGTGGTCTGCACTGCTGGGGTGGCTGTTCATGGGCATGGCCATGGTCATCGTGCCAGCGAGACCGAGACCTGGAGCGGTGGTGGTGGATCCTACTGCTCCTGCTGAGGCTGTGGTGGATGAAGCTGCCGATCCAGATGTTGCTGCTGCTGCCAAAGAAGGGTCGCTCGCTGGCGTGCTCATAGACATGGTCGGTGTCATTGGTGCGGCGACGCCAGAGACTGCTGCAGATACTGCAGCTGCTTGTGGGGATCCAATAGAATTGGAGCGGACATGATTATTAAAGAGGACTGGAGAGGTCATCTGTTGTGGTTGTTGCTGTTGTTGTTGCTGAGGCTGTGGTGGTTGGTGCTGCTGTGAAGGTAAAGGCTTCTGGAACTGCAGTGGTGATGATGCAGCAGGCGTTGAGGCAGTGGAAAGTTGCGCTTGCTGGAAGGGTGGCGAATGCATCATTGCTTGCTGCTGTGGTTGCTGCTGTTGCAAGTGCTGCTGCTGCTGCTGCTGTTGTTGCTGCTGCTGTTGCTGCTGTTGTTGGGCAAGCTGCTGCTGTTGTTGCTGCAATTGCATCTGGGCCATATTCTTTTGCTGCTGTTGCTGTTGCTGCTGTTGCTGCAAGACCTGTTGCTGTAATACCTGCTGCTGTTGCTGTTGCTGTTGCTGTTGCAGAGCGGCTTGTTTCGCAAGTGCAGCCTGCTGCTGCTGCTGTTGCTGTTGTTGTTGCTGTTGCTGTTGCTGTTGCAACGCTGCCTGTTGCTGAGCCAAATGCTGCTGCTGAGCCAACTGTTGTTGTTGAGCAAGCTGCTGCTGCTGCTGCTGAAGCAACTGCTGTTGCGCATACTGCTGCTGCTGCTGTAGCAGTTGTCGCTGTACGAGATGAGGCTGCTGCAAGTGTGCAGGCTGACCAGGGAAGGGTACCCCGTATTGCATCTGCATGGCATACTGCTGCTGTGGGGACGAAAACGCCTCAGAATACTGAGCAGCCTGCTGCTGCTGCTGCGCTTGCTGCTGAGGGTAGCCTTCAGCTGAAAATCCTTGTTGAGGAAACTGAGGCTGGCCAAACTGCTGTGCCTGCTGTTGCGGGTATTGCGAGTGTGGAGGGAGCGCCTGCTGCTGCTGTTGCGGCTGTTGCTGCTGCTGCTGCTGCGGATACTGCGGCTGGCCAAATTGTTGGCCATGGGGAGGTACACCTTGCTGTGGGAAACTTTGGGATGTCGGCGGCCGTGGCTGACCAGGTTGCTGTGGAAAGGGCATTCCTCTTTGCTGTTGTTGCATTTGATGCATGGGGGATTGCATCGGCTGCTGCGTAAAAGGCATGTTCGGCCTAGGAGGTACTGCGCCGTACGGTCCTGCGGGACTGTAGGCGTTGTATGGTTGTTGCGGGTATGTCCCTGCTTGACCCATCATCATTCCTGGCTGTTGTTGTTGCAGGACTGCACTATTTTGAGATGCCATACTTTGCGCTGGGGCCGTCGTAGAGGCAGCAGTTGGAAGAGGGTTCTTCCTGGGACGTCCACGCTTCATGGCTGGGGGGGCTGCGACTTGTTGCGTGATAGCATGCTCTGTCGCAACATGTCGCTGGAGATCTCCTTGGGTGGGGAATACGGCAGGACATTGGAGGCCCGTACTAAGGCTCGAATAATTGCATCGGACCCAGTGCGAAGGTATTTGCTGGGGCGTGTGCTGATTCGGGATCTTGGACATTGGCGGGGAACCCGGGTGAGAGTGAATCGAGTTGCGTTGATGACCTGCTCCTGCCATCGCGCCCCCAGCGCCTCTCATGTCCTGTGGAGTGCTGGATCGCGATGCACCCTCGCCATAGTCGTGCTTCCCAGCCTTTTCTACCATCGAGGCGCTGGGCAATTTCTTCAGGACAAGAGGTTCTGGGAACAGATTAAACTTGATGTCGCTGGGCTTACGTCCCGGGGGTAGGATGCTTGCCCAGTTCTTGATCTTAGTGACGGTCTTGGAGGACTCGCTGTAACGCTGTTCACACACATAAATACTCTGACCCTGCCTCCAGTCCACAGGACGGCCACGCACAAAATCCCGCGTGTAGAGCACAAAGCAGCGCTCCTGGATCTCGTCCACCAGATGCTCGTGGGGTCCTGACGCCTTGACAACTTCGGAAGGATAGAAACGACTGGTGTATGAATGGACAATTTGCTCCGGCCGCAAGAACCAAGTAGCATCCAGTCCTGTCTGTCCATTCTCATCCTCCCAGAGGCCATAAATAAGAGCGATGAGGGGCTTGGAGGGATCCCGCTCGTTCCGGAGATGTACAAAGTCGCCTGCACTGTAGGTGATTCCGTGCAGAACAATCTGGGTCAACTCCTTTGCATGTGTCCGCGCATTTTTGCTCTTGACATTTCGCCCATCCTTGCCAATTTCTTTCCAGAACACTTGCTGGTAGTTGTTTCGTATGAGCAAAGCAAAGTAAAACCATGTTAGCTCAAGTGGATCCGGTTTTCAAAGTCAAACAGTGCATTTGATGCCGTCATGGAACCAGACGTAAGCTGTTTTGCTCTATGTACCTGAAGTTCTTCTGCATCCAGATAGACATCCGAGCCTTCGGCATTGTACTGTCTTGCGTTATCAAACATCAGGTCAAAATCTTCCTCAAAGCTTTCCAGGTTCTTGTACGCGCCGTTGTTGATCTTTTTCTTGATGCCATCGAGGGCAATAGGTCGTGCAATCTGTGCGGGAAAAAAAAGATAAAAATAAACGCGTTGGTTATGCTTGCCTTGCAAACGGTACTCCTTGATGTCTGCAAGCAAGGTGAGCAGGATAACGCGGACGAGACCAATGTATTACCTCCTCGTAGTAATCCGGATACTCTTCATGACTAGGAAGTTCCAGAAAGAGCTCGGCCATGAGGCGACCACTGAGACCAGAAAACAGTGAGCAATTGACAGGAAGGAAAAATATGTCAGCAAGAGTTGACACTGTCTCGCATCCAGTGTCCTCATGATGTCGGATGGTAGCCCCCCTCGATTATCCCTGCAGAACCTCCCCCCTCACCTTTCGTCCCGATGACCCTTGATGGTCTTTAGTACGCGGTTGCAGAGTTCTGCCGAGAACTACAAATAGAGGAATGTACCAAAAGTCGCGTATCATTAGGTCCTGAAAAGCAGCACCGAATAAACAAAAACAATTGAAAAAAAAAAAGATGACCGTGTGATACCCCCAAAGGGGTGCATGCCGATAACATGCAGATATGTAGTACTTGCCTGTTCCTGTTCCTCCTGCAGGCTGTTGTCATCGAGCAGCACTTGCATTGCCGCCTCAATTTGATTCTACACGAGATGGAGATAAAGGGGACAAATTTTTGAGGAGCGAGAGAACGCGTCCCAGAGAGATGGAGTTAGCGGTAAGCAAGCAAATCTTGATCAGTATTTTTTTTCATGCGCATGAACTCGGGAGGCCACCCCTATTGAGCGATGGTAACTCTGGGGATGTTACATGGCAACAGGAGGTGAGGGAGGGGAGTGATATAGCAGAAAGCAGTAAAGACCATCAGCCTAGATGCCACTGGATAGTAGTCAAGTAGGAGTCGTTATTCACCTCCAAGGTTGTTGCGTCTCTGTGTATGGGGGATCCCTTTCGATTGTACTCCTTTGCATTTGCTGTCAGTGTCCTAAGATCATTGGCAAAGTTGCTGATGTTGTCGTTGTTGTAGGCACCAGATTGAAGTCGATCCTAATTGAGAATGGATGCGACAAAACTGCTTTAGTATTCGTCTTTCCATTTAATAACGCAAACACTCATACAGCCGGTTTCATCGATCGTTTTCCCGCTGTAGAATTGACACTCACTCTGATGATATCAAATGCGATCGGATTCGTTATTGTCACGTAGTAGTCTGGGTATTCCTCTCGGTCTGGAAGCTCCATGAATAACTCTGATATTGAGCGACCGCTACGTGGCGTAAAGAATGCATGATATGTTAGCATGAAAGGTGGCCGATTGCGAGTGGGTTGTCCATGAGTCCTTTGACCACAGGAAGAACGACTAGATTGACATACCTCTTATCGGTAAGATTCTCTAGTCGATCAAGAATCTGTGACATGGCTTCTGTCTTGTTTGCGAGCGAGAGTCCATCTGTGATGGAGCTGTTGCTCTCACCGTGCTTTCTGGGAGGCATCTCGCTTGGTTGTGCTGTATTCGATGCCTCTATGGATGGGCGTTGTTCAGCGAGCAATGTCTACTTCTATAGGATGAAGAAAACCGCTGAATCGAGTGGTTAGACGGTGCCGCGTCAACTAGAAGCAAGCGGGTGTGAGCGTTCGCAGGATGAACAGTGCGATGGTCCGCGAGATGCGTGTGCGTGAGAAGATCGCGGAGCAGCGTGATTACTGCACCTCTCCTTAAGCAACGATCTGATCTGATCCGAAGCGTTGCAATGGAAGCTTGTTGCACAGGATTATGAGCAGCGCGCGTCCAAAGTTGCGCGTGGATACTGTGTGGGTCGGGTAGATGCTGTAGGGCCACCCAACTCCCCGCTGGTCGCGAGGATAGGAGGGGTAACAAGGGAGGAAGGGAGATCTTTCTGTCCGTGTGTTTTTTTTTCTTTTCTTCTTCTTTGCTTAGAGACGACAGGTGTAGCTGGAGGAACAGAAATAGTGCACTGGCGCACACAAGCACACACAAGGTTGGGCGCGATGTGTCCCTGCTTGGCGTACAAAAGGGGTGCGGTATGGTGTGCAGGATGCTGCTGGACTGGCGCGTGCCGGAGTGTCCTGTTAGGAAGTGCGGAGCGATGACTTACAGATGGGGCTGTGCAGTGGAGAGTGCTGGAGATGTCAATCTCCGAGGCAGGAGGCGATAGAAAGGTGGTATGGGTGCAAACAAGAGTGGAGAAGAGCAATGGAGCAAGCGCCGACTGGAGGCATCGAAGCGCGAGTGGATAAGAAGAAAAGCAGCGAAGTGGAATTTTCTTCGTCGTGGTTACTAAATAAACGTGATTTATGACTGCCTGCCACTCACTCGCTCCCCTCATGACGAACGGAGTGCGTCGTGAAGGCGCGTTCAGTGATGGTTTATAACGACCATCGACTCCAAAGGAGGCGGCGTAGGCTGTAGTCTGGATTCTTTTCCGTAAAATGGTCCCAATCCATGCAACAACGCGCAGCAGAAAAATTCAAACGCACAGCAAAAAAAGTAATATTGTGTTTTCTCTCTCGGCCTGCATGCACTTTCTATTGATGATCCTTGCCTAATCCTCTATCAAAAACAAAAAAACTCATCACAGATCAAATGACATCAAATCGTTTCCTGCACCCTTGTTCGCAGACGTCGCGGCCGTAGTATCAGTGCGGTACGGATTCTCAGCATTGATCTTTTGCTCATAGTACTCTTGGTTCCCGATCGACGCCTCTGCGACCTGTTCAAACGATTGCTCGTGGTACGACAGCCGCTGGTGATGCGGTTGCTTGGGCGATGTTGCAAATTCATCGAGTCCGCTATGATCATCCTGGCTGTTGACGTTACTGTCCTGATTGAACTGGTATGAGTTGTTCAAAGAGGAATATGAGTCCTGCTGCATCAGTCTTCCAGGTCCATAGTTCTGCCGCCGTAATGCGGGCGAGGGGATCAGGAACCGGGGTTTGCAGTGGGGGATGAATGTCGTGGGCGCCTTATGGTAGATGGCCGAGAGCGATGCAATGTGAAGCAAGAGTTCCTCCAGCAGCACTGGGTCCATGTTGTCGGTCTCGGTCGAAATGTGAGGTTTCTCAGACAGTACCACAGCCTTGAAAAAGCGAAAAACAGGGTTAGGAAGTAGCCTCGTTCACTGGACTATCTAGACAGAATGTGGATCATATCCAGCGTAGTTTACCTTGGCGGCCGCTACATCTGTCGAAAGCAAACGCCAGTAGATATATCCACGATCCCTCAAGTCTGGATTATCCACCTCCTCGGTCGCCCACTTGAGAACTTTGGGAACCAAGTCCTGTCCTGCAGTTGGTCTTTTGATAAACAGCTTCACGGTCGCGGTTAACAGCGCCAGCTGCACCTCGACCGTTTCCTCCAAGAATGTGTATAAAAAGTCGTCCAGCAGCTCGTCCGAGTTTTCAATTCTGTCCGCGTACTGTCCAATGATCCAGATCATGGCTGCTTTGGCCTCTGGCTCATCTAGATTGTCAAGGTTCTCGCACAAGACTCCAATGATGCTCTCGTACTGGTTAGGATACTTTCTGAAAATATCCTTGATGACCACGATCGACTCCTGCACCACATAGTTGACCTTGGTTTGAATCAACTCCAGTAGAGCCTCGACACACCGCTGAGCGGTCGATTCAATCTTGACAGCCAACCGTCCAATAGACCGAACAGCCTTGCGCACAAAGTCAACATCGACCTCGGTCGCATATTCCTTGAGTTCCGAGAGGACCTGCTCCACGTTCTGCTCGCCGGCGAGTCGGAACATGATCTCCAGCTTTGCCATCTTGACATAGATGGGGTCGTTGTATTTGCAGAAAAAGATTTTGATGTCGTTCTTGAGAATCTCGGGGTGCTTCTGAATCACAAGCAAAATGTTGCGCAAGCCAACGTACTGGACCTCAGGACCACTTGAAAGCAGTGTGACTAAGCGAAGCGTGCATAAGAAATAAAGTGCGATTCCAAGTAAGTTTCTACCGTGGCTGCAACCAAGAATCGACTCCTCAAGTACTCTTGAGACTTTACCTAGAGGGGGCGATAATTTCTTGCACATATTCACGATATCCTCATCCTTGGCCATGTAGTTCATAAGATACACTATAACCTTGACAGCAGTCAAGACCACAGCCGAGTTGGCATGCTGCAGTCGAGGAGCGATTCTCTCGGCCAGCATCTCCGCATCTCCCGGTTCCTGAGGAACAACGAACATGAGCGACTCGAGGATGTATGTCTGTCCCCATCTATAAGGATTGAAGCAGTTCGGGTTAGACGAACGACAACTTGCTTGTAGCTTTCCTGCTGGATATAAATAAACACACATTCCAGGCTCTCATGCAGAGCGACGATAATTTGATATTCATTCAAATCTGCCATGACATTTTGAGCGTGGCTCCCGCGTTCCTTTTTCTTCCACTTACTCTGAGCACTCGTTCAGCGCTGTTACCAACTTGCTGGCAATTGACATGTTCAGCTTCAGTTGAATATGGTCTGATCGTTCAGAAATCTCTGTTAGTGCCGCCACGGCGTTCGCAACGACCTATCCGTCATATCACAATGTATGCAGCGGAAATTGATCAGTGGGGATGCAGTTATGAAGTAGAAAACAATTACTCCTCTGACACGAACAATGGCTGTTATGGGCCGAGTCTCCTGTGCGACTTACCGATGGGTTCGAGTCCACAAGCATATCCCGCAACAGGTCAATAAATCCAGCATTCTCTACCAAATGGCGGTCCTGCATAAACAGTTTTGCCACACAGACGGCAGCTGTCTTGCGGACGTAAGGATCCTGGTCCCGCATGCAGTGTCGCAGAGGTTGGATCAGACACGATGTGACCTTGTCCACATGAATATAGCCCATGGTGCGGATCGCTAGCGCGCGGATCAATGGGTTGGGGTCTTCCACGTCCTGGATAGGGAAAAGCGAGGTGGAAAGATAGCTTTGTGAGTCGTCTGACCTCTATATTAGCGCCGCACCGCATGAAATATCCATTGTATCGCAGGATATTTTACCCTTCGGAAGGTGTTGATGGCCTCGAGAGCCATCTCCGGCTTGCCTTTCGCATAGTTGATCAGAAAGAGGTAGACCATCTTTTTGACCTCGAGGACGGGGATTGACATGCAGGCAACAACGTCGGGATGAAGCGAGGACATGTCGTTGCCCATGGTCATGTTGGCGACAATCTTTTTCAGAGTTGCCTTTTTGCGAGTATAGTTCCTGTCCTTCTTGTCCGAGTTGAGCTCCAAGCGCAGCTCCTGAATCTTGCCTGTCAGTGTAAAGAAAGGATGACCATGTGTGAGTGAGAGCTGCCGAGAAGGACAAATGCGTCCAGAGTGCTTCCTGATGTGAAAGTTTGAAGGATGCTCCAAAGCAAAGCCGGTGCTTCTGTACCTCGCTGGAAGAATTTAGCATCGGACATGGTGGTAACACTCTGTTCGTTCTAAGAAAGGATGAAGTTGAGATGCAGTTGAAGGTGTGGTCGCGGAGGGGCAGTAATGCGACTGAGGACAGGGGCAGGCTGTAAATGTTGTTGGAGGTGAGAGATGACAATGACGCGGGAGATGGAGGAAAAGTGGCGAGGATGGGTATGAGTATGAGGATAAGGATGAAGATGAGGACGAGGACGAGGACGAGGGCGAGGATGATGAAGACGAGAGCAGAGAACAGAGGACGAGAAACGACTGGAGGAGAGTTCAACAAAAAAGTGATGGGCTTGCCCATGCGAACGACAGCCATTATCGTGACTTCAAAAAGCCACTACTGCTTCCATGACTTGCGCCAGACACGTTGACACCCATCCCCCATCACCCATGCATCTGTTTCCTCCACATCCCCACCCCACACACACATCCATGGACACGCCAGAGCCGCCTGCAGCGTCTGCAGAGGCACCACTGGGGACAGCATCAGCCATGTCTCCCGAAAGCGAACCAATTACCCCTGTCCAAGCTGGCGCAACCATAGCTCGACGCACCTCCCAGAAGCGTCAGCCGCTCACAGGACTGATGTTCCTCAACGAGCTGCTCGATGACCATGAGCACGACCACACCAGCGTAAGGACATGCATGGCTGCCTACTTCACGAATGGCTCGTGCTGATGCAAAGAGATCGCATCTGTCACCTCGCATGTGTCTTTACTCCAACTAGGCGCGTGATGACCTCAACACTAACTGGACACTGACCTTTCTCCCCGCCCGCGGTGATCTAGTATGCAGAACACGAAATCTCGCCAAAACAGGAGCAAGAAGCCTCAGTGTCACTCTTTTTGCAGGACGACCTGGCGTTTGAGCAAGTTGGAGGTATTCAACCCTTACGTTCGACACGTCCTTACTCTCGATGTCATGATCTTAGAATGCCACCTTTTGACTCCTCTGCTATACCCGCCCTAGACAGGATCTCGGAGTTCCAAGAAGACGAGTTTGTTAAAGAAGCACTGGCAAAGGTAAGAGCGCGAGCTAGCAAGATTCTTTATGAAATAGCCCCTCAAATATCAGCCCTCACTCACCTGGATGTTCCCATCTTCGACTAGGGCATGGACTTGCGCGAGTATGCACATCACATTGAGAGCGAGCTAGATATCGTTGGACAGGATCATGAAGACGACTGTAAGTATGACAATACGGGCTGATATTTCATCTCATGTATTCGCGTCACCTCGACGTCGATCAAGGAGCCTTTGACCAACTGAGTTTTCATTTTTTTTAGATGTCCATCAAAGTCAGGCATTCGTAGACTTGCACGGTCAGATCAAGTCATGCGACGAAATTCTCGAGACCATGGAAAACTTACTCAGCATCTTCCAAACGGACCTGGGCAACATCTCCACCGAGATTCAAACTTTGCAGACAAAATCAGTCTCGATGAGTATCCAGCTCAAGAACAGGATGGCAGTTGAGAACCACTTGAATGAGCTGCTGGAGGGTATTTTGGTCACTCCACAATTGATCCGAAAGATTTACGATGGTGAAGTCGACGACACCTGGCTAGCAGCACTCGCAGATCTGAATAGCAAGATGTACCAAGCAAAAGCACGACAGGGCAGACACATCCGCGCACTGAAGGAGGTTGGGCCAGAATTGGAGCGCCTACGTATCAAGGTAATAGTTCGCCTACTAACGAGAAAAGCCTTGAGGCGAGGGGAAACTAGGAATTTGTTTTTTTTTCGCGTATGTACTGATTACTTCGTTGTAACAGACTGTAGAGAAGATTCGAGAGTTCTTGCTGGCCAAGATCAAATCTTTCAGGATACCCAACACGAATGTTCAGATCATGCAGCACTCGGTTCTGCTAAAGTACAAGGAGTTGAACCAGTTTGTGATGGAGAGGCACGGTGAAGTGGCCGCAGAGATCCGTCAGACCTACGCAAATACGCTACGATGGTACTTTTCCAACCAGTTCGAAAACTACGCTACAGGTCTCGAGAAACTGCAAGTAAGCGCACAACGTTTAGCTTGTGGTGGAAAAGACAGTATACCTGGCTGAATAGACCCTTTCAACAATACTAAAAACTTTTATAGAGCGTTATAGGTGACAAGTACGAAATGCTTTGTGCGGACGAAAGTGCACGGAAAGGTATTTGCCATGGCCCCCGGTTTGAATCCAGAGATGGACAGTCGCCAACGTTATATACGCATGAAAACGTACTTATCAATTCTACATCATACGCATAGGACTATTTGGAACAACCAAGACTTTGCAGCAAAAGACAAACGTATTCGCTGCGGGATCTAGGCTGGAGACTCTCAAGAACCACGATGCTGGTCTGATCTTGATCCACGTTGCTAACGAAAAGAACTTGGTAATATTCAAAGCGGATTCCAAGAGATGCACTGATAGGGAACCACAGAGCAAGTTTAACTTATTACAAGATCGTTACTGCTGTCATTAGAAATACCCGTATGAAGCCCTGTTCCGCAGCTTCAATCTAGCCCTTATCGACAACGCAAGCTCCGAGTACCTCTTTCTCGTCGAGTACTTCTCCAAACGTTCCAAGCCAGATATCGAAGGCATCAAGCAGGTCTTTACGCAGATTTTTGAACCGACACTCAAATTGGGTTTAGCCAATGTCAAGGACTATGCCGACTCGAGTTTTGATGCGATCGGAATCCTGCTGTGTCTGAGGATTAATCAGCAGCTGGCCAAGGAGCTGGAGCGGAGAAAGATCCCGATGCTGGACAAGTATAGAGATGCGATTCAAATGACACTGTGGCCTCGGTTCCAGATCGTAGTCGACATGCACATTGAAAGTGTGCGGAAAGCAAAGACAAAGATCAAGCCAAAGAACGTCCATCCTCACTGGGTAAGTTTTGACGATACTGGCCGCCTGTGTTCTTGTCAACATGCCAAGCTGCTCCTTCCTTGTTTTTGCACAAAGAATTGCAAACCGAGCACTCAAATGTCTTTTTCGATCCCTTTAGATTGCGCGGAGATATGGAGAATTTGCTGGGTCCCTTTTGCTACTCAACGATGAACAGGCAGATGTCATGCCAAGGTACGGAAAATTTCCTCGCTTTTCACATGTAGGGATCGAGGTAGAGACCACAGATAGTACAAGGACTTTAACGTACCATCCATTCTGCTGGTTTGTTATGTGGATAGATTGGCGCTACTGAGGCTGGAGACGAGTTCATTGTTCGATATCATGTCCAAGACGTTCCCGGACACCAAGAGCCGGCTCATCTTTCTTATCAACACCTTTGACCTGGTTCTGACCCTCCTTATGGTAAGACACAATCATGCACCTTCTCCCATGGATCCGCCTCCCTCTATCTTCATCGCACACCCATCCTGAACTTTTTTTTTTTTTTTGCGTAGGATGTTCGCACGAGTGGCGTCGAAGTCGAGAGCGAGCATTGGAAGCAGGCCCTCCATCAAACCATCGCACTCTTTGTCGAGGAAGAGCTAAAGCCCTACTTTGGGGACCTGATCTCGTTCATCCGCATGGTCGATATTGCTGGCGGCGTGTCGAAGGTGCAACTGGATCATTTTGAAAGAGCCTCCTTTGCGTTCAGCAATTCGTGGCGGCAGGCGTTGTTGGCGATCAATACCTCGGTCATCCAGCATTTCTCGAGTTTCAAGAACGGAACGCAGGTCTTGCATCAGGTCCTTGGCCAGCTCATTGTGTATTATACCCGGTTCCACAGTCTTTTGGACGAAAAGTTACGTGAGCTGAACAGCAGCAACAACGGCATGCATGCTGGAGCGGGTGGTTCTTTGTCAGCAGCAGCAGCAGCAGGTACGGGAGGATCGTCGGTGGCGGTGGCGACGAGCACGAGAGGGTGGTCGCATCAGCCCGTGGGGGTCCAGACGGTCATGGTCGAGGTGAAGAAGTTTAGATCCAATTTTTTGCCCTGAAGAAAATTAGAAATATCGAACCCATTTGAAGAATGCGTGGAAAAAAAAAATACTCCCCGTCGTTCGTATATCTCATTTCGTTATTTAATGGTACACTCTAGCTTACGACTAGATCAGCGAGTACTTGCATTTTGCTTTCATCTCACGTAAAACTTGACTAGCTTTCATCTCACAAGTAAAACTTGACTAGCACTGCCACCCAGAGGATGTTGAGGACAGAGGCCATAACAGCCTTGGAGAAAAACTTTGGATCCTGTGACCGATAACCGAAATCTGGACGAGAAATATAAAGGGATCAATAGGATCGAGGAAGGGTTAGAGCATTGCCGTTGTTGGAAATAACCAACGATTTGCTTAGTGAAAACGAGCGACAGAGAGAGTGTGTGTGTGAGAGAGAGAGGGTCACTTACAAAAGATCGCAGCCCAGGCGCCAAAGAGCCCCGAGATCCACATGAATCTGATAACATCCTCGTCCGCGATCTTGACGATTCCAATGTCTCCACGACGCCTGACGCAGATCAGGACAAGGAAGTAGGTCCAGACATTGATGACAGCAATGGTTCCAAAGACGAAAAAGCTCCAGATACTAATTCCGGCTATTGAGGAGGAGGAAAAGGAAGCCATATATTGATTAGATTTCACATTTCCACGGGCGATGTCGAGCACAAGACTAGTTGAAGAAAACCATTTACTAGAATGTTGGCTCTGGACAGCAGCAAAGAGTCTCCAGATAAAGAAGACGAGGGTGACGAAGACGACGTATCCAAAGTCCCGGAATGGCTTTGCGTCGTGCTCCTTGACGAACTGCTGGGAGCGAGCAAAGAGCGAGCCCTCGGGGAAGTTGGTCATGAGCGGGTTGGGAGCGGCGTTTCTGTTGGCGCGCTTGTTGACCTTGGGGGCCTTGGCGGGTTTGGGAGCCTTGTTGACCATGTCTGTCTACTTGTTGGGGCCGTGGGAGGAATGAGATGGTGAGAGTGTGGGGAGTCCTGTTCTGTCGAGATGAGGCGCGCCACGAGTGGAGCGCACTATAATTTACGATCGAGGGCGAATGATCCAAAGCCACACACGACAAAATCTGCACCTGTGGGACAGACTTTTTTTTTTTTTTTTCTGCAACGGCTCATTGTTGAATCTCTCGCTTCTCGCCTTCATTCCGGACCAGCACCACACAGCTAAACAGCCATGGCAACACCCCATCCAAACCAGATTGCGTTCAAGGAGGGTGTGCAATACCTCTTCCACTCCTGGACTGCTCTCAAGCTCGCGGTGGATGGCGAATGGGGCGGACACAACTCGGTGGACAAGCGAGACTGGTTCGTCGAGACGATTGTCGACTACTTTAGTGAACGTAAGGAAGTCCACACCAACGACAACAGCCTCCATGACATATATACCATGCCGTCTAGCTGAGCGCGCTGACAAATGCAAGAACAAACAAATAACCCTTTTTATTCGTTTTTGTCCGTTTTTCTTAGACGGCAAGGATGTCGACTCGTTCGATCTCGAGGATATCTTGATCCAGATCATGAAGGACGAGTTCTCGATCATGCTGGAGGACAATTCAGAGCAGCATATTGCCAAGATCCTGGAACAGCTGTTTTTGGAGTGCACACATGGCAGATACGAGCTCGTCCAGACATTGAAGCAGGACTCGCAAAAGATCAGTGGAGCTGTCAAAGGGAGCAAGAGTCAGAAGAACGGCGACGACGACGACGATGACAGCAGCGATGAGGATGGTGAGCAGGAGGATGGAGAGACTGAGGATATGGACGTTGAGATGGGAGAGTCCTCGTCTGCGGGCACACGACGAGAGAAACCCGAGCCCATCATTGACGAGGATGGCTTTGAGACGGTTGTGAAGAAGGGCAAAAGGAGGTAAACGAAGACGTCGTTGACACCATCCGTGAGCATAATACATCTGCATTTTATATACTTTACCTCTAGAACGAAGGCGATATGGTGCCATTGAGTCGGCTGAGGTCTTAATGTGCGCCTCGCTGTTGGGGCTTGTGATGTTCTTGTGGAAGGATGAGGGCAGCAGGGGTGTGGGCGCGATACTGCAATTTGTCATCAAGGCGGCCCGTTACTCAACAAGACCGCAAGTGCTTGATAGATCAAAGTCCACTTGCTGTGGACCTTCGCTCTCCTTGTCCCCTCCGAGTCCTCCTCCTCCTCTGTCTCCTCTCACGTTCTCGCTCTCGCGTTCTGTCCCATCGTCGGAGAGTTGCAACCTCGCACCGCGACTCTTCCTACGTGCGCTTCGCCTTCCTGCTCAGAGTCGCATCCTCCACTTGCTTGACCTCTTCCCTCGCTGCATCTGCAGAGCTCACTTGTCTGTCGCTTTGTTGACACATATACACGAGATAGCCCGCCAGAGATAGCCCGCCAGGCTGTAGAGCAGAAGCGGCAGAGTGTAACCCCCCCACCCCCGGTGGAGCGTCTCTGTTCGCGGCTGTTGTGTTTAATTGACGTATGTATAATACGATGACTTGAATGATAGTTTGCGAGAAGTGAGCGCGCGCGCATAAATGTGGCCGAGGTTCTTCCTTTGCTTCCTCCGTTTTCGACTCTTGTCTCGCCCGCCCCTCTTTCCACGCACACACACACACACACACACACACGCCGCACCCTTTTGCTCGCTCGGCTCAGTCCTCGTCAACGCAGTCGGCATTTGCTCGACTCTTGCTTGCCTACTCCTCTTCCCTGAGCCCTGCTTGACTCCTGGCCGGATAGGATCGACCTCGACACGTTCTTTTCATCCTTCTTTTACTTCTCTGGACGTCGACTCTTCCTGCTCCACCCCACTCACGCCGTCAACTCTCTCTCACACAAAACACACACACACGCACACAGACTATAGACCCCTTCCTCCTCTTCCTCCTCCTCCTCCTCGCTCCGTAGAAACGGACATTACAGACTCGCCATGGCTTCGACCACGCAGTAAGCACCCCAAGCCCTGCTGTTCCTTCTTTTTCATTCGGCGCAAACGGCCCATTGTGCGCTTCGCTGCATGGGAATTTAACAGCTGTCGACTTTTTACTTTTTTTCTATCATTTTCAACTGTAGAAGAACCATTCGCCTGACAGGTAACAATGCCCAGCCTTCAATCCAAATCTCGCTTTTTATTCCTCCCACAGCGACCCTTGGGACTTTTGAAAACAAAAGTCGGTTGACATACATGACCGGCGCAGCGGGGGCACTGTCTTCTCGCATAGTGGCGCTGATATGGGCGCTGGTTGTTTGCTTGTGGGTGTGGTCACGGGGTGACCACAATGCCGCTATCGGTGCATCCGCCTTTTCTTCCGAGACACGGACACGGCGACCTCCAGCCCCTTCCATGTTTTTGCGGTTCTTGGGTTCTCTTTGCTGGACCCGCTCTGGTTTGACGCAGAGTTGACTCATGGATGGCACGCTGGCCGCTAGACGTGTCGCGCAATGCGTTTTTTCTTTCCTTTTCTGCACAACTGCGCTTCGTGCACTATCATCGCATCGTGCAGCCTCTACAGCACAATGCCTTGAGCAAAATATGTCGCTGCGAGTACAACTCACACTCAATTAACTCTTGACCGTAATAGTTATTGCCGCCGATGGTCTTTACAAACGGGATGTGTTCCGTAAGTTCAATTGCTAGGTACAGCTCTGAGGTCTGCACAGTTGCATATCGCCTCCTCGTCCTTGAAACTGACCATCGGCTCTCTGTCTGGCTCGCTATATCTAGGTCTTCCCGATCCTTTTGCCGTCGTAACAGTGGACGGTGATCAGACACATACGACTACAGTCATGAAGAAGACCCTGAACCCCTATTGGAACGAGAGTTTTGAAGTGTGAGTAGCAGAGTCATTGCTCGTACCTGTGGAACAACGGGATCGATTGTAACTGACAATTCTTATCGCCGTTTGCTGTTCATAGCAACGTCACCAACAAGAGCATCATGGCGGTTCAAATCTTTGACCAGAAAAAGTTCAAGAAAAAGGACCAAGGATTCCTCGGGACAATCAACATTCAGATGGGCGACGTGTTCGATGTGAACGTTGGCGGTGACGGTAAGATAGCTGTCTGTGGTTATCGTGTTTGTTTGTGCTGCATATTTCACGACCTCGGCGATTGAACTCACTTTACCTTTTGTTGCATTAGAAATGCTCACTACGGAACTGAAAAAGTCTGGGTCAAATGACGTTGTCGTCCAGGGAAAACTTATCATCAACATCTCGTCCAATACCGGCAACCAGGCCCTCAATGGCCGATCACTCCAGGCACCTGCGGGTTCTCATCGACGAACACCTTCGACTGCTTCAGCTGTATCTTCTAATGCCGGATCCTCGTCAACGAATCGAAACAGCATGCAGCCGAATGCCTTGGCGTCAAGTCCTTCACAGACAACCAGCACCCTTGCTCCAGCACCTGTTGCATCGCCTGCCATCTCCACTGCCAACGGTGGACGTCAGTTATCTGCGTATGAGGATCAGCATGGACCCCTTCCACCAAACTGGGAGCGCCGGGTCGATCAATTGGGCCGAACATACTACGTTGACCACAACAACCGTCAAACAACATGGACAAGACCAAGGTAGGCCAAACTATTACAGTTCAATGGGAAACAGCGTTGCTTTTTTACTAGGTGACAAATGGTACTGACAATGGATCCTCTTATCTTCTAACTCTGTAAATCAGCATGACCGCTTCAGTACCTGATCGATCTCAGGAGCTTTCGCACCAGACCGATCTTGAGAGACAGCGCCACAACAACCGCGCCTTACCCGAAGAACGGTCTGGAGGCAACTCACCTTTGCCTGTCAACTCTAACATTTCGCTGCCCGATGCAAATTCAGCCTCACCAACGACCGCGGCTGCCAACTCAGGTTCAGGGGTTGTATCGGGTGCACCGGGAGTTGCGCCCATCAGTCTCAATTCGACTACAGCTGGCTCAGGAGCACTACCAGCGGGATGGGAGCAGAGATTGACGCCCGAAGGTCGACCCTATTATGTCGACCACAATACTCGATCAACCACATGGGTCGACCCACGTCGTCAGCAGTATGTTCGTGTGAGTGATCCTCGAAGCTCAACCAGCCAAGTTGCAGTTCAACAGCAGCCTGTCTCACAACTGGGCGCTTTACCTTCAGGTTGGGAGATGCGGCTGACCAGTACAGCACGGGTATACTTTGTGGATCACAACACTAAAACGACAACATGGGACGACCCTCGACTCCCCAGCAGTCTCGACCAGAGCGTACCTCAGTACAAGCGAGATTTCAGGCGAAAGCTGATTTATTTCCGGTCACAGCCCGCGTTGCGACCCGTACCGGGTCAGTGCCACCTTAAGGTCCGCCGATCACACATCTTTGAGGATGCGTACCATGAGATCATGCGGCAGTCGCCTACAGATCTCAAGAAGAGATTGATGATCAAGTTTGAGGGCGAGGACGGTCTAGATTACGGCGGTTTATCAAGGTACGACGACACTTTCATGACATCTCAAAACTGCAGTCAAGCCTATGTGCTAACATTCATTATGACGATTCTAGAGAATTCTTCTTCCTGCTATCCCATGAGATGTTCAACCCGTTTTACTGCCTCTTTGAGTATTCGGCGCACGACAACTATACCCTACAGATTAACCCCCATTCGAGTATCAACTCCGAACATCTCAATTACTTCAAGTTTATTGGTCGCGTCGTTGGACTTGCCATTTTCCACCGACGCCTCTTGGATGCATTCTTTATCGTCTCTTTCTACAAGATGATACTGAAGAAAAAGGTCACGTTGGCGGATCTGGAGTCGGTCGATGCGGATGTTTACCGAAACCTCAATTGGTTGCTGGACGACGACACGGCGGCTGAAACACTGGACACGACCTTCTCCACTAACGACGAACGCTTTGGAGAGATTGTGACGATAGATCTGAAGGAGGGCGGCCGGGATATTGAGGTCACAGAGGAGAGCAAGAAGGAATATGTTGAGCTCATGACTGAATGGAGAATCACACGTCGTGTTGAGGAGCAGTTCAAGGCCTTTGCTGAGGGGTTCCATCAATTGATTCCACAGGAACTGGTCACTGTCTTTGATGAGCGCGAGCTCGAGTTGTTGATGGGTGGTATCTCGGAGATTGATTGCGATGACTGGAAGAAGCATACAGACTATAGGGGTTACACGGAGCAGGACGAAGTTGTCCAATGGTTCTGGAAGTGTATTCGATCTTGGGATTCGGAGAAGAAGGCGCGTCTGTTGCAGTTCACGACAGGGACGTCGAGAATCCCGGTGAATGGATTCAAAGATCTTCAGGGCTCGGATGGTCCCAGACGGTTCACCATTGAGAAGGCGGGAGAGATAGGACAATTGCCAAAGTCGCATACGTGGTAAGAGGAAAAATACTCTTTCTTGCTTTCTTTCTTGATATAGCTTTGGGCATTACCTGCTGCGGACACTAACATCGCTCGACTTTTTCTGTCGGCCATTACAGCTTCAATCGCATTGATCTACCACCTTACAAGTCGTACGATGTCTTGGTGAACAAGCTGACCTTGGCTGTGGAGGAAACCGTAGGTTTCGGACAAGAGTAAGGCATAGCTAGCACTCTTGCCAATTGAAAAAATCGATAGGCAGTGGGTATGAAATTTTGTAACAGTAAAGAATTGTCTTTGAAATGATTTTAATTCACCTCGAGACCCACTGCCCCTCTGTGACAGGATTACTTGGTTGTGATCATTTTGACAGTAGAAGGGGAACAAACTGCAGGAAGCGCCGACAGTTGGAGTTGTTTTGCTGGGTATCTTTGATTTTACTCCGCTTTGAGTTGTTGTTTTATCTTCAGGAGAGGGAGAAAGTCGATGTGAATGATGTCTTTCGCCTAGGGCTAGGCATGGGATTACTACGAGGTCGGTGTATACTTGTAGAATGTGTGGCACGAGGGAAACACGGCAAGCACAAGCTGTAGCGCACATCATAACTGCTCTTCATACCCTCGCCGCTTGGGTGAATTGCAGCTCCGTAGACTGAAAAATCGCGTTATTTTTTTCGCGATTTGGACCAAGCTTGCCTTTTTCGTCACAAATTCTTTTTTGATTTCTCGAGCCATCTCGAGGGTAGTCTTCAGTTTTATTGACTATTGACAAACTGCTAATATTAAAAAAAAAACCTTCGATTTTTGAAGACTACGCTACTCTTTAACCGATCCACTGGTGAGCATAACTTGAACGGCGCAAGTTACGTGCGTTGGTATGGACAACCGCCGCCGACTGTTGCTGTAGGCTTACTGGTGGTCTTCACTGTAGTAGGCTTCTGAGTGGTCATCGCTGGCTTCGTGGTCGTCACTGCAGGCTTAGTGGTGGTCTTTACAACCTTTGTGGTCGTCACGGCAAGCTTTGTGGTGGTCTTTACAGCCATAGTGGTTGTCACGGCAGGCTTTGTGGTGGTCTTTACAGCCACAGTGGTCGTCACGGCAGGTTTTGTGGTGGTCTTTACAACCTTCGTGGTCGTCACGGCAGGCTTTGTGGTGGTCTTTACAGCCATAGTGGTCGTCACGGCAGGTTTTGTGGTGGTCTTTACAGGCCTACTAGTGGTCGTGACGCCAGGCTTAGTGGTGGTCTTTACAACGGTATTGCTCGTCACCGCAGGCTTAGTGGTGGTCTTTACCGTAGTGGTCGTCACCGCAGGCTTCGTGGTGGTCTTGACAGGCTTACTAGTGGTCGTCACGCCAACCTTAGTGGTTGTCACAGCAGGCTTAGTGGTTGTCTTTACAACCATGGTGGTCGTCACCGCAGGCTTTGTGGTGGTCTTTACAACCTTTGTAGTCGTCACTGCAGGATTAGTGGTTGTCTTTACAACCATGGTGGTCGTCACCGCAGGCTTGGTGGTGGTCTTTACCGTAGTGGTCGTCACCGCAGGCTTCGTGGTGGTTTTGACAGGCTTACTAGTGGTCGTCACGCCAGGCTTAGTGGTTGTCTTTACAACCATGGTGGTCGTCACCGCAGGCTTGGTGGTGGTCTTTACCGTAGTGGTCGTCACCGCAGGTTTCGTGGTGGTCTTGACAGGCTTACTAGTGGTCGTCACGCCAGGCTTAGTGGTTGTCTTTACAACCATGGTGGTCGTCACCGCAGGCTTGGTGGTGGTCTTTACCGTAGTGGTCGTCACCGCAGGTTTCGTGGTGGTCTTGACAGGCTTACTAGTGGTCGTCACGCCAAACTTAGTGGTTGTCACGCCAACCTTAGTGGTTGTCACAGCAGGCTTAGTGGTTGTCTTTACAACCATGGTGGTCGTCACCGCAGGCTTTGTGGTGGTCTTTACAACCTTTGTAGTCGTCACTGCAGGATTAGTGGTTGTCTTTACAACCATGGTGGTCGTCACCGCAGGCTTCGTGGTGGTCCTGACAGGCTTACTAGTGGTCGTCACGCCAGGCTTAGTGGTTGTCTTAACAGCCACGGTGGTCGTCACCGCAGGCCTAGTGGTGGTCTTTGTAGGTTTGATGGTAGTGACAAGCGTAGTGGGATTGTGGGTTGTGGTATGCTTGATGGTAGTGACAAGCGTAGTGGGGTTATGGGTCGTGGTGTGCTTGATGGTAGTGACAAGCGTAGAGGGGTTGTGGGTAGTGGTGTGCTTGCCGGTAGTGACAGGCTGAGTGGGATTGGGGGTAGTGGTGTGCTTGTTGGTAGTGACAAGCGTAGTGGGATTGTGGGTTGTGCTGTGCTTGCTGGTAGTGACAGGCTGAGTGGGATTGGGGGTAGTGGTGTGCTTGTTGGTAGTGACAAGCGTAGTGGGATTGTGGGTTGTGGTGTGCTTGCTGGTAGTGACAAGCGTAGTGGGGTTATGGGTTGTGGTGTGCTTGATGGTAGTGACAGGCTGAGTAGGATTCGGGGTAGTGGTGTGCTTGTTGGTAGTGACAAGCGTAGTGGGGTTATGGGTTGTGGTATGCTTGCCAGTAGTGACAAGCGTAGTGGGGTTATGGGTTGTGGTGTGCTTGATGGTAGTGACAGGCTGATTAGGATTGGGGGTAGTGGTGTGCTTGTTGGTAGTGACAAGCGTAGTGGGATTGTGGGTTGTGCTGTGCTTGCTGGTAGTGACAGGCTGAGTGGGATTGGGGGTAGTGGTGTGCTTGTTGGTAGTGACAAGCGTAGTGGGATTGTGGGTTGTGGTGTGCTTGCTGGTAGTGACAAGCGTAGTGGGGTTATGGGTTGTGGTGTGCTTGATGGTAGTGACAGGCTGAGTAGGATTCGGGGTAGTGGTGTGCTTGTTGGTAGTGACAAGCGTAGTGGGGTTATGGGTTGTGGTATGCTTGCCAGTAGTGACAAGCGTAGTGGGGTTATGGGTTGTGGTGTGCTTGATGGTAGTGACAGGCTGAGTAGGATTGGGGGTAGTGGTGTGCTTGTTGGTAGTGACAAGCGTAGTGGGATTGTGGGTTGTGCTGTGCTTGCCGGTAGTGACAGGCTGAGTGGGATTGGGGGTAGTGCTGTGCTTGTTGGTAGTGACAAGCGTAGTGGGATTGTGGGTTGTGGTGTGCTTGCCGGTAGTGACAGGCTGAGTGGGATTGGGGGTAGTGGTGTGCTTGTTGGTAGTGACAGGCTGAGTAGGATTGTGGGTTGTGGTGTGCTTGCCGGTAGTGACAGGCGTAGTGGGATTGTGGGTTGTGGTGTGCTTGCCGGTAGTGACAGGCTGAGTGGGATTGGGGGTAGTGGTGTGCTTGTTGGTAGTGACAAGCGTAGTGGGATTGTGGGTTGTGGTATGCTTGCCGGTAGTGACAAGCGTAGTGGGGTTATGGGTTGTGGTGTGCTTGATGGTAGTGACAGGCTGATTAGGATTGGGGGTAGTGGTGTGCTTGTTGGTAGTGACAAGCGTAGTGGGATTGTGGGTTGTGCTGTGCTTGCTGGTAGTGACAGGCTGAGTGGGATTGGGGGTAGTGGTGTGCTTGTTGGTAGTGACAAGCGTAGTGGGATTGTGGGTTGTGGTGTGCTTGCTGGTAGTGACAAGCGTAGTGGGGTTATGGGTTGTGGTGTGCTTGATGGTAGTGACAGGCTGAGTAGGATTCGGGGTAGTGGTGTGCTTGTTGGTAGTGACAAGCGTAGTGGGGTTATGGGTTGTGGTATGCTTGCCAGTAGTGACAAGCGTAGTGGGGTTATGGGTTGTGGTGTGCTTGATGGTAGTGACAGGCTGAGTAGGATTGGGGGTAGTGGTGTGCTTGTTGGTAGTGACAAGCGTAGTGGGATTGTGGGTTGTGCTGTGCTTGCCGGTAGTGACAGGCTGAGTGGGATTGGGGGTTGTGGTATGCTTGATGGTAGTGACAAGCGTAGTGGGGTTATGGGTTGTGGTATGCTTGCCAGTAGTGACAAGCGTAGTGGGGTTATGGGTTGTGGTGTGCTTGATGGTAGTGACAGGCTGAGTAGGATTGGGGGTAGTGGTGTGCTTGTTGGTAGTGACAAGCGTAGTGGGATTGTGGGTTGTGGTGTGCTTGCCGGTAGTGACAGGCTGAGTGGGATTGGGGGTTGTGGTATGCTTGATGGTAGTGACAAGCGTAGTGGGGTTATGGGTTGTGGTATGCTTGCCAGTAGTGACAAGCGTAGTGGGGTTATGGGTTGTGGTGTGCTTGATGGTAGTGACAGGCTGAGTAGGATTGGGGGTAGTGGTGTGCTTGTTGGTAGTGACAAGCGTAGTGGGATTGTGGGTTGTGCTGTGCTTGCTGGTAGTGACAGGCTGAGTGGGATTGGGGGTAGTGCTGTGCTTGTTGGTAGTGACAAGCGTAGTGGGATTGTGGGTTGTGGTGTGCTTGCCGGTAGTGACAGGCTGAGTGGGATTGGGGGTAGTGGTGTGCTTGCCAGTAGTGACAAGCGTAGTGGGATTGTGGGTTGTGGTGTGCTTGCCGGTAGTGACAGGCTGAGTGGGATTGGGGGTAGTGGTGTGCTTGTTGGTAGTGACAAGCGTAGTGGGATTGTGGGTTGTGGTATGCTTGCCGGTAGTGACAGGCTGAGTGGGATTGGGGGTAGTGGTGTGCTTGTTGGTAGTGACAAGCGTAGTGGGATTATGGGTTGTGGTATGCTTGATGGTAGTGACAAGCGTAGAGGGGTTGTGGGTAGTGGTGTGCTTGCCGGTAGTGACAGGCTGAGTGGGATTGGGGGTAGTGGTGTGCTTGTTAGTAGTGACAAGCGTAGTGGGATTGTGGGTTGTGCTGTGCTTGATGGTAGTGACAAGCGTAGAGGGGTTGTGGGTAGTGGTGTGCTTGTTGGTAGTGACAAGCGTAGTGGGATTGTGGGTTGTGGTGTGCTTGCCGGTAGTGACAGGCTGAGTGGGATTGGGGGTTGTGGTATGCTTGATGGTAGTGACAAGCGTAGTGGGGTTATGGGTTGTGCTGTGCTTGTTGGTAGTGACAAGCGTAGTGGGATTGTGGGTTGTGGTGTGCTTGATGGTAGTGACAGGCTGAGTAGGATTGGGGGTAGTGGTGTGCTTGTTGGTAGTGGCAAGCGTAGTGGGATTGTGGGTTGTGCTGTGCTTGCTGGTAGTGACAGGCTGAGTGGGATTGGGGGTAGTGGTGTGCTTGTTGGTAGTGACAAGCGTAGTGGGATTGTGGGTTGTGGTGTGCTTGCCGGTAGTGACAGGCTGAGTGGGATTGGGGGTTGTGGTATGCTTGATGGTAGTGACAAGCGTAGTGGGGTTATGGGTTGTGCTGTGCTTGTTGGTAGTGACAAGCGTAGTGGGGTTATGGGTTGTGGTGTGCTTGATGGTAGTGACAGGCTGAGTAGGATTGGGGGTAGTGGTGTGCTTGTTGGTAGTGACAAGCGTAGTGGGATTGTGGGTTGTGCTGTGCTTGCTGGTAGTGACAGGCTGAGTGGGATTGGGGGTAGTGGTGTGCTTGTTGGTAGTGACAAGCGTAGTGGGATTGTGGGTTGTGGTGTGCTTGCCGGTAGTGACAGGCTGAGTGGGATTGGGGGTAGTGGTGTGCTTGTTGGTAGTGACAGGCTGAGTAGGATTGGGGGTAGTGGTGTGCTTGTTGGTAGTGACAAGCGTAGTGGGATTGTGGGTTGTGCTGAGCTTGCTGGTAGTGACAGGCTGAGTGGGATTGGGGGTAGTGGTGTGCTTGTTGGTAGTGACAAGCGTAGTGGGGTTATGGGTTGTGGTATGCTTGCCAGTAGTGACAAGCGTAGTGGGGTTATGGGTTGTGGTGTGCTTGATGGTAGTGACAGGCTGAGTAGGATTGGGGGTAGTGGTGTGCTTGTTGGTAGTGACAAGCGTAGTGGGATTGTGGGTTGTGCTGTGCTTGCTGGTAGTGACAGGCTGAGTGGGATTGGGGGTAGTGCTGTGCTTGTTGGTAGTGACAAGCGTAGTGGGATTGTGGGTTGTGGTGTGCTTGCCGGTAGTGACAGGCTGAGTGGGATTGGGGGTAGTGGTGTGCTTGCCAGTAGTGACAAGCGTAGTGGGATTGTGGGTTGTGGTGTGCTTGCCGGTAGTGACAGGCTGAGTGGGATTGGGGGTAGTGGTGTGCTTGTTGGTAGTGACAAGCGTAGTGGGATTGTGGGTTGTGGTATGCTTGCCGGTAGTGACAGGCTGAGTGGGATTGGGGGTAGTGGTGTGCTTGTTGGTAGTGACAAGCGTAGTGGGATTATGGGTTGTGGTATGCTTGATGGTAGTGACAAGCGTAGAGGGGTTGTGGGTAGTGGTGTGCTTGCCGGTAGTGACAGGCTGAGTGGGATTGGGGGTAGTGGTGTGCTTGTTAGTAGTGACAAGCGTAGTGGGATTGTGGGTTGTGCTGTGCTTGATGGTAGTGACAAGCGTAGAGGGGTTGTGGGTAGTGGTGTGCTTGCCGGTAGTGACAGGCTGAGTGGGATTGGGGGTTGTGGTATGCTTGATGGTAGTGACAAGCGTAGTGGGGTTATGGGTTGTGCTGTGCTTGTTGGTAGTGACAAGCGTAGTGGGATTGTGGGTTGTGGTGTGCTTGCCGGTAGTGACAGGCTGAGTGGGATTGGGGGTAGTGGTGTGCTTGTTGGTAGTGACAGGCTGAGTAGGATTGTGGGTTGTGGTGTGCTTGCCGGTAGTGACAGGCTGAGTGGGATTGGGGGTAGTGGTGTGCTTGTTGGTAGTGACAAGCGTAGTGGGATTGTGGGTTGTGATGTGCTTACCGGTAGTGACAGGCTGAGTGGGATTGGGGGTAGTGGTGTGCTTGTTGGTAGTGACAAGCGTAGTGGGATTGTGGGTTGTGGTATGCTTGATGGTAGTGACAAGCGTAGTGGGGTTATGGGTTGTGGTGTGCTTGATGGTAGTGACAGGCTGAGTAGGATTGTGGGTTGTGGTGTGCTTGCCGGTAGTGACAGGCTGAGTGGGATTGGGGGTAGTGGTGTGCTTGTTAGTAGTGACAAGCGTAGTGGGATTGTGGGTTGTGCTGTGCTTGCTGGTAGTGACAGGCTGAGTGGGATTGGGGGTAGTGCTGTGCTTGTTGGTAGTGACAAGCGTAGTGGGATTGTGGGTTGTGGTGTGCTTGCCGGTAGTGACAGGCTGAGTGGGATTGGGGGTAGTGGTGTGCTTGCCAGTAGTGACAAGCGTAGTGGGATTGTGGGTTGTGGTGTGCTTGCCGGTAGTGACAGGCTGAGTGGGATTGGGGGTTGTGGTATGCTTGCCAGTAGTGACAAGCGTAGTGGGGTTATGGGTTGTGGTGTGCTTGATGGTAGTGACAGGCTGAGTAGGATTGGGGGTAGTGGTGTGCTTGTTGGTAGTGACAAGCGTAGTGGGATTGTGGGTTGTGCTGTGCTTGCTGGTAGTGACAGGCTGAGTGGGATTGGGGGTAGTGCTGTGCTTGTTGGTAGTGACAAGCGTAGTGGGATTGTGGGTTGTGGTGTGCTTGCCGGTAGTGACAGGCTGAGTGGGATTGGGGGTAGTGGTGTGCTTGCCAGTAGTGACAAGCGTAGTGGGATTGTGGGTTGTGGTGTGCTTGCCGGTAGTGACAGGCTGAGTGGGATTGGGGGTAGTGGTGTGCTTGTTGGTAGTGACAGGCTGAGTAGGATTGTGGGTTGTGGTGTGCTTGCCGGTAGTGACAGGCGTAGTGGGATTGTGGGTTGTGGTGTGCTTGCCGGTAGTGACAGGCTGAGTGGGATTGGGGGTAGTGGTGTGCTTGTTGGTAGTGACAAGCGTAGTGGGATTGTGGGTTGTGGTATGCTTGCCGGTAGTGACAGGCTGAGTGGGATTGGGGGTAGTGGTGTGCTTGTTGGTAGTGACAAGCGTAGTGGGGTTATGGGTTGTGGTGTGCTTGATGGTAGTGACAGGCTGAGTAGGATTGGGGGTAGTGGTGTGCTTGTTGGTAGTGACAAGCGTAGTGGGATTGTGGGTTGTGCTGTGCTTGCTGGTAGTGACAGGCTGAGTGGGATTGGGGGTAGTGCTGTGCTTGTTGGTAGTGACAAGCGTAGTGGGATTGTGGGTTGTGGTGTGCTTGCCGGTAGTGACAGGCTGAGTGGGATTGGGGGTAGTGGTGTGCTTGCCAGTAGTGACAAGCGTAGTGGGATTGTGGGTTGTGGTGTGCTTGCCGGTAGTGACAGGCTGAGTGGGATTGGGGGTTGTGGTATGCTTGATGGTAGTGACAAGCGTAGTGGGGTTATGGGTTGTGCTGTGCTTGTTGGTAGTGACAAGCGTAGTGGGATTGTGGGTTGTGGTGTGCTTGCCGGTAGTGACAGGCTGAGTGGGATTGGGGGTAGTGGTGTGCTTGTTGGTAGTGACAGGCTGAGTAGGATTGTGGGTTGTGGTGTGCTTGCCGGTAGTGACAGGCTGAGTGGGATTGGGGGTAGTGGTGTGCTTGTTGGTAGTGACAAGCGTAGTGGGATTGTGGGTTGTGGTGTGCTTACCGGTAGTGACAGGCTGAGTGGGATTGGGGGTAGTGGTGTGCTTGTTGGTAGTGACAAGCGTAGTGGGATTGTGGGTTGTGGTATGCTTGATGGTAGTGACAAGCGTAGTGGGGTTATGGGTTGTGGTGTGCTTGATGGTAGTGACAGGCTGAGTAGGATTGTGGGTTGTGGTGTGCTTGCCGGTAGTGACAGGCTGAGTGGGATTGGGGGTAGTGGTGTGCTTGTTAGTAGTGACAAGCGTAGTGGGATTGTGGGTTGTGCTGTGCTTGATGGTAGTGACAAGCGTAGAGGGGTTGTGGGTAGTGGTGTGCTTGCCGGTAGTGACAGGCTGAGTGGGATTGGGGGTTGTGGTATGCTTGATGGTAGTGACAAGCGTAGTGGGGTTATGGGTTGTGCTGTGCTTGTTGGTAGTGACAAGCGTAGTGGGATTGTGGGTTGTGGTGTGCTTGCCGGTAGTGACAGGCTGAGTGGGATTGGGGGTAGTGGTGTGCTTGCCAGTAGTGACAAGCGTAGTGGGGTTGTGGGTTGTGGTGTGCTTGCCGGTAGTGACAGGCTGAGTGGGATTGTGGGTAGTGGTGTGCTTGCTGGTAGTGACAGGCTTAGTAGGAGTGGTGTGCTTGTTGGTAGTGACAGGCTTAGTAGGAGTGGTGTGCTTGCTGGTAGTGACAAGCGTAGTGGGTTTGTGGGTAGTGGTGTGCCTGTTGGTGGTAACAGGCTTAGTAGGGTTGTTGGTAGGAGATACGGTGCCACTAGGAGATGCGGTGCCACTAAGAGACGCGGTACCGCTAGGAGAGACACTGAGCGTTCCGCTAGGAGAGACGGTGCCACTAGGAGAGACGCTGAGCGTGCCGCTAGGAGAGACGGTGCCACTAGGAGACGCGGTGCCACTAGGAGACGCGGTGCCACTAGGAGACGCGGTGCCACTAGGAGACGCGGTGCCACTAGGAGACGCGGTGCCACTAGGAGACGCGGTGCCACTAGTAGAGACGGTGCCACTTGGAGAGACGGTGCCACTTGGAGAGACGACGCCACTTGGAGAGACGGTGCCACTTGGAGAGACGGTGCCACTTGGAGAGACGGTGCCACTTGGAGAGACGGTCCCACTTGGAGAGACGGTCCCACTTGGAGATGTGGTGCCTCTTGGAGAGACGGTGCCACTTCGAGAGTTGGTGCCACTTGGAGAGACGGTGCCACTTGGAGACACGGTGCCACTTGGAGAGACGGTGCCACTTGGAGACACGGTGCCACTTGGAGACACGGTGCCACTTGGAGAGACGGTGCCACTAGGAGAGACACTGAGTGTTCCGCTAGGAGAGACGGTGCCGCTAGCAGATGCGGAGCCACTAGGGGAGACGCTGAGTGTGCCGCTGGGAGAGACGCTGAGCGTGCCGCTAGGAGAGACGGTGCCACTAGGAGATGCGGTGCCGCTACGAGAGATACTGACTGTTCCACTAGCAGATGCGGTGCCACTAGGAGACGCGGTGCCACTAGGAGAGATACTAAGCGTTTCGCTAGGAGAGACTGTACCGCTAGGAGGGACTGTACCGCTAGGAGAGACGGTGCCACTTGGAGAGACGGTGCCACTTGGAGAGACGGTACCGCTAGGAGAGACGGTGCCACTTGGAGAGACGGTACCGCTAGGAGGGGCGGTGCCGCTAGGAGACGCTGTGCCACTAGTGGTATGCTTGTGGGTGGTAACAGGCTTGGTAGGATTGGGTGTAGTGGTGTGCTTGTTGGTGGTAACAGGCGTAGTGTGATTGTGGGTAGTGGTGTGCTTGCTGGTAGTGACAAGCGTAGTGGGATTGTGGGTTGTGGTGTGCTTGCTGGTGGTAACAGGCTTAGTAGGGTTGTTGGTGGGGGAGATGGTGCCACTAGGAGACGCGGTGCAGCTAGCAGAGACACTAAGCGTTCCGCTAGGAGAGACACTGAGCGTTTCACTAGGAGTGACACTGAGTGTTCCGCTATGAGAGACGGTACCGCTAGGAGGGGCGGTGCCGCTAGGAGACGCTGTGCCACTAGTGGTATGCCTGTGGGTGGTAACAGGCTTAGTAGGATTGGGGGTAGTGGTGTGCTTGTTGGTGGTAAAAGGCGTAGTGGGATTGTGGGTAGTGGTGTGCTTGCTGGTAGTGCCAAGCGTAGTGGGATTGTGGGTTGTGGTGTGCTTGCTGGTGGTAACAGGCTTAGTAGGGTTGTTGGTAGGAGAGATGGTGCCACTAGGAGAGACGCTGAGCGTGCCGCTAGGAGAGACTGTGCCACTAACAGACGCGGTGCCACTAGGGGAGACGGTGCCACTTGCAGACGCGGTGCCACTGCGGGAGACGGTGCCACTTGCAGACGCGGAGCCACTAGGGGATATGCTGAGCGTGCCGCTGGGAGAGACGCTGAGCGTGCCGCTAGGAGAGACTGTGCCACTAGCAGACGCGGTGCCACTACGAGAGACACTGAGTGTTCCGCTTGCAGATGCGGTGCCACTAGCGGATGCGGTGCCACTAGGAGACGCGGTGCCACTAGGGGAGACACTGAGCGTTCCGCTAGGAGAGATGGTGCCACCAGGGGAGACGGTACCGCTAGGAGGGGCGGTTCCGCTAGGAGACGCTGTGCCACTAGTGGTATGCTTGTTGGTGGTGACAGGCTTAGTAGGATTGGGGGTAGTGGTGTGCTTGTTGGTAGTGACAAGCGTAGTGTGATTGTGGGTAGTGGTGTGCTTGCTGGTAGTGACAAGCGTAGTGGGATTGTGGGTTGTGGTGTGCTTGCCGGTAGTGACAGGCTGAGTGGGATTGGGAGTAGTGGTGTGCTTGTTGGTAGTGACAAGCGTAGTGGGATTATGGGTTGTGGTATGCTTGCCAGTAGTGACAAGCGTAGTGGGGTTATGGGTTGTGGTGTGCTTGCTGGTAGTGACAGGCTGAGTAGGATTGTGGGTAGTGGTGTGCTTGTTGGTAGTGACAAGCGTAGTGGGATTGTGGGTTGTGGTGTGCTTGCTGGTGGTAACAGGCTTAGTAGGGTTGTTGGTGGGGGAGATGGTGCCACTAGGAGACGCGGTGCCGCTAGCAGAGACACTAAGCGTTCCGCTAGGAGAGACACTGAGCGTTTCACTAGGAGAGACACTGAGTGTTCCGCTATGAGAGACGGTACCGCTAGGAGGGGCGGTGCCGCTAGGAGACGCTGTGCCACTAGTGGTATGCCTGTGGGTGGTAACAGGCTTAGTAGGATTGGGGGTAGTGGTGTGCTTGTTGGTGGTAAAAGGCGTAGTGGGATTGTGGGTTGTGGTGTGCTTGCTGGTAGTGACAAGCGTAGTGGGATTGTGGGTTGTGGTGTGCTTGCTGGTGGTAACAGGCTTAGTAGGGTTGTTGGTAGGAGAGATGGTGCCACTAGGAGAGACGCTGAGCGTGCCGCTAGGAGGGACGGTGCCACTAGGAGACGCGGTGCCGCTACGAGAGGCACTGAGTGTTCCGCTTGCAGATGCGGTGCCACTAGCGGATGCGGTGCCACTAGGAGACGCGGTGCCACTAGGGGAGACACTGATCGTTCCGCTAGGAGAGACGGTGCCACTAGCAGACGTGGTGCCACTAGGAGACACGCTGAGCGTGCCGCTAGGAGAGACTGTGCCACTAACAGACGCGGTGCCACTAGGGGAGACGGTGCCACTTGCAGACGCGGTGCCACTATGGGAGACGGTGCCACTTGCAGACGCGGAGCCACTAGGGGATATGCTGAGCGTGCCGCTGGGAGAGACGCTGAGCGTGCCGCTAGGAGAGACTGTGCCACTAGCAGACGCGGTGCCACTAGGGGAGACGGTGCCACTTGCAGACGGGGAGCCACTAGGGGATATGCTGAGCGTGCCGCTGGGAGAGACGCTGAGCGTGCCGCTAGGAGAGACTGTGCCACTAGTAGACGCGGTGCCACTAGTGGTATGCTTGTTGGTGGTAACAGGCTTAGTAGGATTGGGGGTAGTGGTGTGCTTGTTGGTAGTGATAGGCGTGGTGGGCTTTGTGGTAGTGGCAGGCTCAGTAGGGTTGATGGTGGTGGTGGTATGTTTCACGCAATGTCCTCCTGTGGTGATGGTATGCCTCACGCAATGTCCTCCTGTGGTGGAATGTCCACTAGGAGTGGCGCTGGTAGTAATTCTGGTAGTGGCGCTAGGAGAGACACTGAGCGTTTCGCTAGGAGAGACATTGCCACTGGGAGACGCGGTGCCGCTACGAGAGACACTGAGCGTTCTGCTAGGAGAGATGGTGCCTCTAGGAGATGCGGTGCCACTAGGGGAGACACTGAGCGTTCCGCTAGGAGAGATGGTGCCACTAGCAGACGCGATGCCACTAGGGGAGACGGTGCCACTTGCAGACGCGGAGCCACTAGGGGATATGCTGAGCGTGCCGCTGGGAGAGACGCTGAGCGTTCTGCTAGGAGAGACTGTGCCACTAGTAGACGCGGTGCCACTAGTGGTATGCTTGTTGGTGGTAACAGGCTTAGTAGGATTGGGGGTAGTGGTGTGCTTGTTGGTAGTGATAGGCGTGGTGGGCTTTGTGGTAGTGGCAGGCTCAGTAGGGTTGATGGTGGTGGTGGTATGTTTCACGCAATGTCCTCCTGTGGTGGTGGTATGCCTCACGCAATGTCCTCCTGTGGTGGAATGTCCACTTGGAGTGGCGCTGGTAGTAATGCTGGAAGTGGCGCTAGGAGAGACACTGAGCGTTCCGCTAGGAGAGACGGTGCCACTAGGAGAGGTGGTGCCGCTAGGAGATGTGGAACCGCTAGGAGAGACGCTGAGAGATCCACTAGGAAAACCGCTAGGGGTGGCGCTATGAGATACACTAGGAGTGCCGCTAGGAGTGCTGCTGTGACTATGGGTGCCACTGAGTGTTCCGCTAGGAGTGGTGGTTGTTGTGCCATGAGTTGCACTGAGCGTTTCAGTAGGGGTGGCACTCAAAGTCCCGCTATGAGTGGCGCTGAGGGTTCCGCTATGAGTGGCGCTGAGGGTTCCGGTAGGAGTGGTGTTATGACAGTCAGGGTAGCTGCAAGGTATTGTTGTGGTAGGAGTAGCTCTAGTGGTCGAACTTAGTTCCGAGCTGGGGCAACCGCATACGGGAGGCTTATCTCTATGAATGATAGGATAGAATTCGCCAACAGCTGCTCCAGCGATTTGGTCAGCGTCCCCGTTCAGCTGCTGCTCAGGCTGAGCTGATGCAACTGCAAGAAGCAAGGCGACTGCGGCGCAGGGCAACAATAGCTTCATTCTATTCGAGAGTGTCCGAGATACGTTCAAGTGGGGGAGGGGGGAGGGGGGAGGGCGAGTTAGTTCGACCTGGTCTGCATATCGACCAATTCGATAGGAAACAGACCCACGGTTCGCTGTTACCTTTTGAATATCAGCGCAGACTTTTTGATTTGAGGATTAGTGGTATATGTAAAATCTGTCCTCTTAAAGAGTTGGCTGACGATGGTGAAGCTAAGAGATTGTTGATGGTTTAAAGCCGGCTCCCTTTTTATAGCGCTGCAAGAGGACCTGCTTGAGAGCACCTTCCATCTCTGATTCCGCTCGAACGATTACGCGAAGCACAACAAGCGGCATTCTACGATATGGACGAAGCGTATCTGGGATATTATCGCTAGTTTTCTGCGAGAAGCAAGATGCACGAGGAGGAAGTTATAATTCGAGCGCTCATAGGGTGCTTACTAGATCTGTAGATCCTGTGCATGGAATGCTTGCCTGCTATGATATTTTCTCGTTGGAATGTTGCCTGCTATAGACTTTACGATAATTGTGCCCCCCTCCCCCCTCCCCGGTATTATGGTTGGACGGTTCGCGTAATATATTTTTTTTTGTGAGCTCTGAAAGCATTCCTACGCTAGGGCGATTTTTTGCGTAAAGTACATTCTGAAGTGGAATTGCTTTCCCCTTACGCACATGCAAGGCAATACCTAGCATTATAGCCAAGTTCTCTTTTATATCTTCTGGCCAGTCCTGATCTCGTGCCTCACCGCATGAGTACCAGGCCTTTCTTGGTTTACGCAAGACCCAGTCGTCTTGTTTACCAGGTTCATCCTACCAAGTGGGGGTGTAATGCTCGTTGCAGAGAGTAGACGATACCAGATTAAGTGCTACTATGTAGAACGATGGACCGAGTTTCTTCACCTCTATGTGAATGATTTGTACCTGTGTCCATTGTTGTTGAGTGTGCCTGGCACATGTTTTTTGCCTATTCTCTCCATGAAAAAAGAAAATGTCGGATTGTTTTTTTTTTGAGCGACCTTTGGCTGAACATTTATTTTCTGCTTCAGTGATTATGGGGGATATAACTGAAGAGAAGACCCCTTTTTCTATAAATCCTAAGGGATACGAGTTTGGCAGTAGCCAGTAAGCAGATTCGTCAATTCAGAGCGGGCGCATGCCAGAACCTTCACTCCATCACGCTGGGCTGCGCAGACGCATTGAGTATACGCCACCGTTTCCTCGCAACCGTCGTAGTTGGCGAGCGCGCAGAGACCGGTCAAGATAGTGGTCACGATCTTGCAGGCCAAGGGCGTGGCAGGCCCAAGGATGGGGAGCACACCGTCATCCTTCTCGAACGCGGGCTGGGTCTGGGCCGTCTCATCATTGTTTTTAAACTCCTGCTGTTGAACTTGCGCTGCAGCAACTGCGAATAGCAGAGCAACTGAGGTGAGGAGTGAAAGCTTCATACTACCAGAAAATGACAGAGAGAGAGAATCGTTAAGGGCTTAGTGTGTGCTGCTCATCTTGTTGTTTTCTCGCGGAAAAAAATGCCCCTCGCAGAAAATGAAACCCGCGGCAAGGTCGTACCTGGTAGGATTGAGTGAGAGTTCAGAGAAGATTAAGGCGCCTGAAGGACTTATTGGAGGTAGAGGAGTGGTGAATTGATGTGATCATCGTTGTGAGAAAATGCAGGTCCTTTTATACATCCGACGACTGTCGCAGATCCAGATATTATCCTGAAATTCCATCCATGTCACTCCTTCTGGAGGGCATTCCAGTGTCTAGCGGTAGATCGCCTCGTAGGTCAACGAGAGGAGAGGAGCCCCATGTACTTTCACAGAAAGAAGGGGAGATTGTCGTAGCAGAGAGGATCAGTTGATCGTAGTCGCCACATTCCATTCTCTGCGCGATATTTGACACTTTAACGGGTGTTAGGATCTAGGGAACAAAACGCGAGTGATAGATGGAATCAGAAGGAATGAAAACACCCGATCGATAGAAAGTATGACGTCACCTGTTCCCGCATCGGCGGGATATTTTTTTTTGCTGCATCCTTGGAACGGCTTTGACATCCACATCTCACTCTCAATCTCATTAAAATGAACGCTGCCATCTTTGCCCGCACCGGTATCCGTGCCCGCGCCACCATCGGCGCCACCCCCATGCGCAGCGGCGCCTACCACTGGACTAACGAGAACGGCAAGGTACAGAGAGGATCGGAGGATCGGATCATCCGAAGGCTTCGCTTTCAGCATACATGGATTCACGCGATTCTTGTCCACTTCATGATCAGACTCGGATGTGGAGCATCGGGAACAGGAAGTTATGCTGTGGGATTACCGCAAAATTACGGGGAAACAGGACAGGGCTCATAGAGCAGGAACGGCCATCACTACCCCACCTTGTCAGAAGGAAACAAAAACGAACCAAGGAAGAATTTATGATTCATAGGATCAGAACTGGAACCAGTAGCGTTCTGCTATACAGGTGCACCGGAAGAAACGACTCCACTACTTGTTGTATTCTCAAGAAGCACAATGGCCAAGAGATCACCCCTCCCCCACCCCCCCAGTCATCAATTGAAGGATCGACGTTTTTTGCACTTGCACGATGCGGGATGATAACGTACCTGCAGCCTGCACCCCCAACCACTACCTCCTTTTCAAATGATCTCACACCGCTTTTAATATTTGTATATGGCATATCCTGGACACTTTGTTTGCAAATTAGAACATCCCCTTCTCGACCAAGAACAAGCCCGCCCTCGCCCTTGGCGTCGCCTCCTACCTCGGTCTTGGCTTCTCCCTCCCCTTCATCGCCTCCTACTGGCAGGCATTCAAGGCTGGTCGTGTTTAAAAAACGAAATAGTCATATAGATTTGATAGAAAAACCAAGGATCAGCACCAGCCTCATTTTAAAGACCCTCTCACCACTCCCCTCCCTTTGCAGCTTGTTGTCTCTCGGTATTTCACCCGCATCTGCTCAACAATGTAGAAAAAAAATAGAAGGATTTAGCATCATTGCTACGTTTATTGTAGTAAGCGCTCTTATGACTAAAAGGAACAATGTCGGGTGTGCGAACGTGTATGCAGGACGTGGAGGGGTGTCATAACAAAAATGAAGAGGTCATTACTGGTGTGCTTTGCGTGTTGGGAGGTATACTAATCGTCATGGAGAATGCAAAGGTGCGTGTGTTGGTTGTGCGAGTCTAGGGTGCAGTGACGAGAGGAGGGACCGAGCATGGAGAGGACATGTATGTACAGCGTGGGAGGGGTGAAACCAGGATTACGGGAGCTGGCGAGAGGTGAGAGACGAAATAGTCAAGAGGCAGTGTGAAGGCGAGGAGTAGGGGAACTGATAGAAAAGTCGGGCAGAAATATCGTGTCAACGCTGGGAGTGTGTCGTCGAGAATGAAAAGTGTTGCTATATACAAGTGGTGTGGACGGCTCAATGCACAATCGGTTAAAAAAAGTTGAACTTGCTCATGCTTCGCGAGTGCTGTAGCTTGCCAGGCTCGGTTCCGATAGATTTGGTGTACATCTCCTCGTCGTCCAGAACATGGGTCTCGGTGATGACACGCGAAATATATGGGTCTGGCTGGATCATATAAGGCTCGGATTGGAAGTGCATGACCTTGGAGATCACTTCGGCGAGGAGACAAAACTTTTGCCAGTGGATGGTTCCATCCTGACGAAAGTCGCGGTTACCCTCACTGATCGAGAGAAGATCACCCAGATGAACGCCACTAAGTCAAAGAGCGTATGCTTAGTGTTAGCAGGATGACAATGACATATTGGCAAAGGAAGATATAATATTTGCAAGCAAGTCCTTACAGGTATGGAATGCATGGCAATTTCTGGACTTTAAGAGCAGAGCGGTACTCAAAAAAGCTTCGCTCAGAACTCATAAGGTGCTCTAGTCCCTTGAACGTGTTCCAGATTTCCTTGCCCTGCAGCAGCTCGCGTGTTTGAACCAAGCGATGTATGGACGACGTGTTTAGGGCGCCAATGATGGCCATTGTCGTGTTAAAGTTCCCCATATCGCGTAATATCTGGAGTGAATGTACAGAAATTCGTTCAAGACGCGTTAAATCAATTGCTCTGATCAACGTTACGGCGAATAGCCGCTACGTATGGATGGGGAAAATAACTCACCTTGGCGATCGTGATGAACTTCTCCATCATCTTGGCTCTGTTCTTTGCTTTTGATGGGGACAAGATCATTGTGCCAACCCACGACGATATAAAGTTGAAATGCGCGATGCAGGCCTGGAATGCAGCTGAGCCTTTGCTTGACTTCCAGACTTGACGCAGCATGTCTCTGGGCTGATAGATCGCGACCAAGAATAAAGAAATCTGTAGTGAGCGAGGCGTCTCTTCACGCGGTGTTGTCTTTGACGCAGAACAGTCGATCACTCACTCTCATACCTTGAGTTTTTTGAACAGCCCAAACTCGACGCAGGTCAACTGTGCCGCAATTGCAGAATCCTTGATGTCGATAAATGGGATACTCATTGATGAGAAATCGAGCGTCGGTGGAGGCGGTAGAGGACTCGCCTTGCCTTGCAGAGGATGAGACGATGTGTCCTCCATAATCTCCTTTGAGGTGAAAGTCCCGTGAACTATTGAGCTAGGACCAGAAAACACAATGCCCTGCTGAGGCTGCAATCGCTGAGGCTGGTGTTGAGGCTGGTGCTGTCTGTACGCTTGGCTACTACCTCGTTTGCTAATGAACGGAATGGGTGTCATGGGCTGAAGGAGCTGGAGCGGGGTCGGATCACTTTCTGGGAAGCATCCAGCTGATCCCAGAGTCGAATTAGCGGTAGAAATCGTAGAGGGTTGTTGTTGAGGTAGCCCCTGACCAGAGCTGATTGATGAAGCTGAGCCCCGTCGACTGGCAACGAATGCTCCCATCTCGCAAGGAGAACTTTGCTGATTAACCGATCCGGTGCTGGAACGGCGGTCCCGAGGAGGTGCCAAGTTAGTGTACGATCGCGACGGAGACTGATGGCGATAACTGTTTCCTGACATTCCATATCCACGGCCCATGCTGTGATACGAGAATGGCGCAAGACTGTCCATGCTTAGCGTCTTCACTTTTGCCTCGGGCAATGCCTCATCCTCGTCAAATAGACCCCACTCCTTGTCCTCATCCATGTCGTGCTCGCACGTAGTACTAGGTGCAGCTGCTGAAGCGCCAGTATCGTAAAATCCAGAATCCGAGTCCTCATCAGAAAACGAGCCCATCGTGACCGCCGGTCCAGAGATAGATGAACTCCTGGAACCACGGCTCTCCATTCCCAATCTGGACTGGCACTGTGATAAAGGTTGAGAAGGCTGGCTCTGAGGCCAACGCCAGCTGTTGAAATAGTGGATTGATGACAACGGTAGTAACTTGACATAGATCTCGTGGAGAAATGGGAAGAGACCAACACGCTCTCTCAAGAACAGGGACACGCGCTGTCTAGTTTGTCGATGAATCAAGTCATTAGGATGGTTTTTGAGCCAGTAATAGAGACAGGCACAAATCCTATCATCAGCAAGTGACAGCGGTGAGTAAGTGTTGTCAACAACAGCCGTTGTCAATCAAAGGGAGAAGCGGTGATGTAGCTACCTGAGGCGGGTATTTTTGGCCTCCTCATCATCCTCGTCGACAAATTCGCCCAGTTCCTCGAAGCGTTCGATAAACATCTCCAAGAGTTCACGGGGTCGCAGGAACTTGCGGTATATCATCAGAAAGATCTTGGTTCTGGCGATTTGCTCTAAAAATAAACCATAGGACCACAGGACGAAGGAGCCAGATGTTAACAACATCGTCGAGATGCTGATGTCAGGATACCGGAAATGAAAAGGAATAGGAGAGAAGTTGAGGAAGGAGGAGAGGACCCCACAGGCAGGAGCCAGATGCACGCGTGCAGGAAATGAAAAACGAGGGATACCATCGCAAAAAAAGAGAGAGAAATGAAGGGGTGATGTGTAAGACTGGCGAAATCAGGAGACGGTAAGTATAAGGCGGGGACGCATTTTTCTCCTTCATACAACAGTCTTTCTTTTCTCTGGCGTAACTGTGTGGTTTTTTAGTGCACGGAATGGTTGGTGTATGGTATGCGAGCAAGGCAGGAGCTGTGGTAATTCATACCACGCCGTGCTTGACTGTCAGCGAACTTAATCCCATGCGATGAAAAGTAAGGGATGCAGCAAGGGCGGTTATGGACACCCCAGATAGAGAGCCGCTGGCCTCCATGACAGGGTAGATGCAGCAAGCATCTTGTTTTGGTGACTTACCAATAGTGTTAACGTAGTCTGGGATTGTAAGCTGGTCAACAAGATAATCTAAAGTTACCCCAGGGGCTGAATCACTGCATTGATAGCAAGTCGATTGGACAAAGATGAAATGCACAACAAAGTAAGTACAAAGCGGACAAAGAGATGGGACTTCTGCACTCGGACGGTGGTAATCAGATAGGGTCAATGTGGCCATTGACGTTCTCATCTACATCGGAAATGGGTGACCTACACCGAATCCTTGGAGCTGCGCCGAGATCCCCCCAAAAAGCCAGATTCAGAGTTGAACGATGAACCCATGGGCGATACTGGGGGCATAACCAATGAAGACAGATGATAATTGCTCCGGTTGCTGCTGCAGCTTTTCAAAACAATGGGGACGGGACAGTTGGTTCTTGCCGGTGGCAAACTCATCTCTAGCCGACATGAGCCTTCCTCGAAAGTGTGGGGGTAATGATGGGCTTCATAGCTTTGGCTGTGAGCGAGGGTGTGGGTGAAGGAGTGAGATGCACTCGATTGAGTGTGTGGATGGAAGGCTGTCACCAAACCGCCAGCTTCGACTCTTTGGGTCGGCATCGATATTAGCGATGATACACTGCTGGTCGTACTTGAGCGTTGAATGTCGGTTCGATTATGCTGTTGGGATACAGAGCTTTGTTCTTGAAGGTAAGGAAAGAATGGGCTGGTGTTGGAGGAAGCTGTGGCTACAGTAAAGGGTTCAGAGAAGAAAGGGCGTGGGGGTAGAGTGGTGGAAGGGGTGGTTGGTGAGAATGGCGAATGCGATGGAGCTGAGGTTGAGTGGCACGTCGTGAGCGTTGCGATGGAGAGCGAGCGCTGACTGCTCCGAGGCAACTTGCGCGACGTGGATCGGTGGTTGGGGCGTTCCGGGATACGGTCGAGTGAACAGGTCTCAGAGGCAGCTCTGTGGGAGCTTCTGACTGGCCACAAGAACCCTATTGGTCCCGCGCTGGCCGACATCGGTGCAGCCCCACTTAATTTAGGCAAGTCCTTCGGGATCGACAAGGCCGACAGTGGGAATGCGGGGGTGCAAGAGGCGGATCGCGTTTGTCGGGTCGCCCTCATGCTGGTGGACGATGCTGCTGATGGTGGAATGTCTCTGGATGGTGTGATGGGTGGGAGAGGACAGGTGCCGTCACTGGCCGAGGAGAGCGCTTTGGAAAGATATGGATAAACGTGATTGCCGCTGCTATTTGTGAAGTGATGACCAAAGAGAGAGTCGCGAGGAGTGGAAGGAGAGGAGAAAAAAGCCGACGAGGGCGGGGATGAGAAAGAATTACAGGAGGATGAAGTGGATGACGCAGAGCAGGACGAGACACAAGGCGACCGGTTGCTTCTGGGTTCGATGAGCGGAACTCCCGAAACGGTGTGGTGGCGCGCGTGGTCTTTAAAGGAGTAACTTGAGGAGCAGCCAGATAACGGCTTTGACGGTGCAAGCGAAGACCTTGAGCACGAGCGAGAGCGAGAGCCTTCGACGCCAGAGCCTAGCACTGGAGAAGCGCCTTGGTTTAGGCGAACGCCAGTAACAGAGCCTGGGCCAGAGCCCTCACACAAGGGCGATGCAAATAATATAGCCTCAGGCACAGAGCCAGAGCCAGGAGCAACGCTGACAGTCGAGGGTGCTGTTTCGGATGGGGACAATGGTGAGGCAGGAGCCGGCAGACGAAGCGGTGGCGAGGTTAGGTTTGAGGATGAGGTGGACGCAGCCTTCGAGCTGCAGTCGCTGCGTGATTGTTCCTTGATCCGACTCCTCGCGCCATTGTTGCGGCGATTGTAAGCGTGGCCGCCTGTGCAACTGAAGGGTAACTGCTGGCACTCGCCTAGGGTAGTACTGCGCTCCATGGTTGCGCTGAATACTACGTTGAATACTACGCGAGTGCGGGTGTTTTGCTAAGTAGTACAAGGAATGGAGCTTAATTTGCAGTAGGTTGGTCGGTGCGTTTGTGTGAGAGCGAGAGCGAGAACAGTTCGAGCAGAGCCAAGCTGGTCTGGCCGTAGGAAGGGAGATTAAGAATAAAGAAAGAGAAGACGGATGGACAGATGGACGGATGGACGGATGGCGTGCTGCAACAAGGCTGAATGGAAGCTAATGAAGCGGCTGAATGCGCATGGGGTGGAGATGCAAGATGCAGGGCTGGGAGCGCGAGGCGACTCCTGGGGCTGTGGGCTATTTATACTGTGCCCCCTTGGGAATGAGGAAATGAGATGAGGGATCAGTCAGCATGAAGACGGGATCCAATCACACGGGCTGAATGAGACGCCGAATGAGATGCTGGATGAGACGCTGGATGAGTCCCTGACTGAGACGCCGGCTGGACACAGGACGGGATCCTCGCGGGTCACCAAGTGGGAGTGTTCACTGTTCAGGAGAGACAACGGCGAGGGTGCTGTGTGTGGGCTGCTGTACGAGGAAGTGTGGTATTCTGGCTGGTGCGCGCCGCAGATGTCTGTCGGAGAAAAAAAGAAGGGGGATCTCTGTCCTTTTATGTACACAGTAACGTCCGTAACGAGTACATGTACAGTGCCCAACAGAAAGTATTTCTCAAAAAAATAATTGAACCCCTTTCAACATAGGAAATTACTATGTTTTTTTTTTTTTGGGAGCTTGCACCAGTACTTTACATTATGAAAGGTCGGCCATGAACTTAGAGAAGGTGCCCGCAACCTTAAGAGAAAAAGACAGGGCGGTCAGCATTGCGTATAGAGAAATTGTTTACTTGCATCTCGCCATGCCAATCTGATCAACTTCAATTAGGAAGCTGAATCTCAACCACATTCCAGGGGGAGGGTAGGTGAGAGGAACTTCACCAGCAGATTCACTGCTTCATCTCGCACTCATCTTCACGATTCTCATACCAACACTCACTATGAAGACAAGAGAGCTCACTATCGAGGAACGCGCTGAAATCGTAACGCTACGTGCTTGTGGAGTGAAGGTGAAAGAAATCGCGGCGACCTACAACATACACCACACCACGGTTTCAGCCATTATGAAAAAGAAGGTGACAACAGGCACCGTTGCAAATCAGCCCCGATCAGGACGCCCAACAGTGTTCAAAGAACGGGACCAAAGGGCCCTGAAGCGAACGCTGCTCAGCAATAGACGCATCCCACTGGCTGAGATAAAATCCAACATGGCCACACAAGTCAGCATCGCCACTCTCCGGAAAGAAATTCACGAACTGGACTTCTGGAGCCGCATTGCGCCCAAAAAGCCGTTCCTCAGCAAGGCTCATAGGGAGGCACGTCTAGCCTTCGCCATTGCTCATCAACACTGGACCGTCGATGATTGGAGCCGCGTTATATGGACAGACGAGTCCTCATTCGAGATCGGCAAGAACTCCCGGCAAGTTCGTGTTTGGCGCCGGTGGTATGAGAAATATGACCAGGATTGTCTGGCCTCTACCTTCAAGTCTGGAAGGACGTCTGTGATGGTCTGGGGAGCCTTCACAGCAACTACCAAGAGTAATCTTATTCTGATGCCACCTGGTAAACGATCGGCGGCCGACTTCGTCGACATTGTATACGAAAAGGAGCTAGAGAGTTACTATTTTTCGCATCGAGATAAGGTCCCTCCGATTCTTATGGAAGACGGCGCCCCCATTCACAGGGCCACCATCTCGAAGCTGTGGAGAGAGCTGCGAGGTATGACCAAGCTTCAGTGGCCAGCACAATCGCCGGACCTCAACCCGATCGAGAATCTGTGGAAACATGGCAAAGATGAAGTTCAAAACAAAATACGGCCGAATAACAAGGACGAGATGTGGCAAGCGGTGAAGGAAGTCTGGGATGCGGTACCCCAGGATAGAATAGCTACATTAGTGCAGTCGATGCCAGATAGGATTAAGGCTGTTATCAAGGCGGGAGGAGGCAGCACCCGCTGGTGAAGTTCCTCTCACCTACCCTCCCCCTGGAATGTGGTTGAGATTCAGCTTCCTAATTGAAGTTGATCAGATTGGCATGGCGAGATGCAAGTAAACAATTTCTCTATACGCAATGCTGACCGCCCTGTCTTTTTCTCTTAAGGTTGCGGGCACCTTCTCTAAGTTCATGGCCGACCTTTCATAATGTAAAGTACTGGTGCAAGCTCCCAAAAAAAAAAACATAGTAATTTCCTATGTTGAAAGGGGTTCAATTATTTTTTTGAGAAATACTTTCTGTTGGGCACTGTACATGTCCTCAAACATGCCTGTGGTGCGCACGGAAGGGGCGATCGATGGCCGATGGCACGCTGGCTGTGTTGAGGATGAGACGCGACAGACGCCCACTCGGGTAGGGGCGGCGAGACAGAGTCGGGCGTCATGGCCGGGAGATGTCGCGGGCCGGGAGCAAGTGAACATGGCAGTTGAAACAGTCAGGCTTGCGTGGGGTGCGTGCGAAGGGGGCTCCAGAGAACCGAACGCCGAAGGGAGCGAGGACGGTATCAGAAACGGATTCATCAAGGATGATCTCTCGGGCACCCCCGTTTTCGCCTTCTACTCCTTCACTCGTTTCCTCCCGCCGTCCTCTACTTGTTTTCAAGAGTCCCGATCGAAGCTGGCCGCGTCCAACTACTACGCTGATCGGACACGAGTAAGGGCCAACTGTCATCGGACTATACCTTGCCTCTGCTTTGCTACTTGAACTTACTTCGCTGGGACGAACCATAATAACGAATGCCTCCTGTTGGCATTGCTTGTGCTCCCAAGCGTTTGATTCCAACGGTACCGTACCACAGCGAATTACCTACCTTCAATCAGCTCACCAAGACAATGCATCGATCTCAACATAGTGGTACGAGTGCAGCATGAAAGAAGGGGTAATGGGCAAAGGAGGTCGGGTCTGTACCAATGCGCTTTGATATTCACATAATCAGAACTGCCGTATCACAGTACCTATCGATTGAGACGACAAGAGCACCTCAGGCGCCCAGCGAAACACGTTGTGTTTTGTTTCTTCTGCGGGACACGCCACGGCGCCCACTGAAGATGCGCCAATATAATCGGCCCAGGCCTGTGCCTTCGCGTAGGGTTTCTTCCGATACGCTAACCATGGTAGGTGATCTTAGATATTCAGGAGGTTGCAGACTTGTGTATGCTTTCATCGATGCATGCAAGGGATCGCTTTGAAACGATATGACAAAGTAGTCTAATAAGGCGACAAGGAACGAAAACATATGTTCAGTGCTTCCTCCAATAACTCTACTCATCAGCAGCCATGGCAGGCCTAGCGTTTTTCGCAAGCTGCAGGCAGAGGTACGTAACGTGCTGGCTGAGGGGGACGCGAAGCGCCCTGCACGCGCTGCAAGTCAAAACCAGTAGTACGTAAAAAAATCACGCATTCTTATCGTCAGGGTGCAGGCAGGATGGCCTTCTCCTTCTTCCTCCTCTTCTTCCTAAGGCGTCAAGCGACCGAGCCAATGCGATTTCGCCTCTTTCATCAACCTTCTACCCAATGCCGTCAGAACACAATGCCTCTGCGATGAACAAGCAGGATGGCATCCCAAGGCGCCACTTGAATTTGCTTCTGAGTGGATTGGGCTTGATGATCTCATATGCAGGCATGTCTGTCGGCAATGAACCAGCGCACTCGAATGATGAACGACAAGCGGCGAGCTAACAGAACATAGGTTGCAAACACTAGACCGCTCTAATATGGCCGTGGTCATTGTGGCCATCGCTAGCGAACTTCACTACTCCAAATCGCAGCAAGGGATTATCTTGGCTTCCTTCTTCATCGGGTACATCCTGACGCCAATCGTAGGAGGCACTCTTGCGGACCGATACGGCGGCAAGGCTGTGCTTGCGTTTGGTATGATTTCCACTGCGCTAGGATGCCATCGTTTGTGAAGCAGAGACCGGTGACAGATGTCATGAGCTCAAAAAACACGAACTCAACAGCCGGCATGGCAAATCGTTCTGCTAATCTGTAGGTGCTGCAACGTGGACAATCTTTACGCTCTTGACGCCCTTTGCGTCTGAGATGGGCCTTGCCTGGGTGGTTGCCGTGCGTATAGCTCTGGGTCTAGGCGAAGGTAACGCTAATGCTACGCTTCACTATACTTCAGTTTGTGCTGGTGTGCTCCTGATATGCTCCACTAGTCAAAAATGGCTCGTCGGGAAGTGGCGCTTGCTCTAATCAAGAACCACATTCATGTTCTACCACAATAGGTGTAGCATACCCCTCTGTTCATGCCATGATTGGAACATGGATCCCGCCGTGTGAGCGTTCCAAGGCAGTGGCGACGGTGACAGCGTTCGCGTATTTGGGAGCTGTCATTGCTCTACCAACGTCGTCTGCTCTCGTGGTCTCACCTTGGGGGTGGCGGAGCGTATTCTGGCTATTTGGCGCCCTTGGCCTGCTGTGGAGTATTGCGTGGCAGGTATGTGTATGCCAAATGTGAATTTTGACTCTCTGCGTCTTGGCCAAAAAGCCGGACTGACCTGTTACTGCATCATGTTGCGTAATTAGATTTGGGGCGCAAGCGACCCTTTGTCTTGTCATGGGATTTCAGAGCACGAGCTACACTGGATACTAGAGCAGCAAAAGTTAGATCGGCACACGAATAACACCCAAAGCCGCCCACAACAGGACGCTGAGGAATGTTTGAACGAGCAGGAGCCATCACGGATATTCAGCACCAACGGGGCACACATAATATACCGGCCGCTCTCATCGTCAACAGTGCAATTGACTGAGTCTCGCTCTTCAGAAGACAGCACGGACGGTGTTGCAACAAGTCATTTCGGAGTATCAGCTGATGAGATGCATCACCCATCTACCTTACCTTCAGCGATGGCACTGAGGTGGCAAAAGTTTCGCAGCCACGTCCGATCAAGGGTACCCGCTACGTGGGGCATGGATGAGGCCACAACGACAGTCCCCTGGAAAGAGCTCCTGGCAAGGAGAGAGGTGTGGGCCATTATCATCTCACAGGTGCGTGAACTCGAGCGTACTCACAACACTGCGTGGGAGATTGTCTGGTCTACTAATCTGTTCATTGTGGCATGCTGTAGTTTTGTAACTCGATCGGCTTCTTTGTGATGCAGTCATGGATCCCGACTTTTTACCTCGATTTTTATGGAGTCGATGTAGGCATGATCGGCTACTATGCAGGTATAGTACCAGTGATAAACAGGTTCTACCAACGTTGCCTTGGCATCGCTATTGATAACAAACCAATGTCCGTTGAAACGTGTGCGCACAATAGTTTTGCCATCCGCTGTTCAAGGGTTCATGGGCTTTATAGCAGGATATCTAGGAGACTTGGCCATTCAGGACTGGAATTGGACACCACTGACAGTTAGGCGGGTGAGCCAAACCATTGGAGGTGTCGGGCTAGGAGTGTTTTTATTTCTGGCAGTCAGCTTTGCCCATACAGCAGCTCTGGCTATGACATTGATCACTATAGGCATGGCACTCAATGGCTTTACTATGATCGGTGCGTCTGCATATCAGGTACCGTTCAATTGATCACACAATGCGTGTTGTCCGCATCGTCCGCCTCATTTTTCCTCAAGTCGCTGTTCTCAACGTATGATTTGACGTTCATGGTTAGCACGACTTTTGTCCTCAGCATGCAGGGTTCATCTTCTCCCTTGGCAATACCGCAGGCTCTCTCCCTGCTCTAATCGGCATATTCGTAGTGGGATTGCTGCTGGACAAGGACTCGGTCGGTCGCTGGGGCCTCATTTGGACCACAGTGTGCGTCCTTTACTTTCTAGGATCGGCGGCGTTTGTATTTTTGGCCACGAACAGGAGGTACCCGCAGTAAACATGTCACAAATTTTACCAAACAACATCTGCAGTCAGCTCTGAGGTCCCACGGCACTACTTTCCAATTGAGGTCCGAATACACCAGTCCCAGCGGCTTTGGAAGTATAAAAGACTCTGAGCACTGTGCACCAAATGGTTTCTTTATCGACTGTACTTACAGGATTTCTGTCTAGTACATTTCTAGTCTTTGTTTTCCAACTTAGACACACAGTTTACTCTCGACGATGAGTTGCAGTGCGTTGCCCGTAAAGGGAAGCGAGGCACGGGCTTTTCCTTCTTTTGAAGGGATTCCCGTTTGCCTATTGATGATCTTGTCTAGTCTCTTCAGAGGCTATGATGAGGGCGATCGCACATTCTGAGAGTTACTCTGCCTTTACTCCATAACAAATATAAATCTCCAGCACTTGCAAGTATTTGTACCGTCTTTCTATGGATGGGGAAATGAGAGTGTGTTGGTGCTGCCTATGAACGAGGGGTCGTTGCAGTAATGTAATGGTCTGCGTATGCCCGATCCAACATTTCTTCAGTTACCCGCATCACACGCACACCGAAGTTCATTTGACGGAGACTTTGCACAAAGGTCTGCATGCAACCCAATGAACCGAGGACTATTTGTTTATGTTTTCTTGGTGTCGTTTGGTTGTTATCCTGGCCTAAGGCATTGCATTTGCGTCGTAATATGGCAATGACCAGTCCTACGGTGTAACTCAGATCGTCGCTCTGATATTTGTTAAAAAGGCGGCTCTCCTTCAACGACCTTGCATGACGACCCCCGATCTCGATCCCCGCGCACCTGAATGTCAAAGCACTGTACCACCTAAGCGGTGAATGCAAAATAGCCTGCAATCCTTCTCGCCTGTTCCGTTGATGTACCTTCGATTGATATTACATTTACGCTTAGGCAAGAAGAAAAAAAGATAGCGGAACGGGAACGCCATTCTTTCCATTTTTTAGCGAGTCCTGTCAACGAATGATCGAAGGATGCGAGCCGACATGAAGCAAGGGGATTGACTGGGGCACGACGGTATCTTGCAAAAGGGGTCATTAGAGCTGCAGCATAATTGAATCGGCCGAGAGTAGCTGCAGCTCATTTGCAGGTCGTTGAAGAATTGCAACAGAGCCATGCATAAGAGACCGGACAAAGAACTGGAGGAACAGCTGGGAGTTTTGTTGAAAAAGGAGTGCAGACGAACGAGTGGATACCGTTCTCATTACCCTTCACATATCGGACTCAAGGTCGATCGGAGTAGTGCCCTCGATTGATGTGAGCGCTTGTCTATTGCTTTTTTGTTTTCTTTTTTTTCCCTCCTAGCGTCTGCATGCTTCAGATGCTGGGCTACTTTCATTTTGTCATTTGCATCCTCCGGGTCCTCTCAAGTTGTGGTTTTTCTTGTGTTCATTTCTTTTGTACGCTCGCTTTGGCTCGCTAAAAGGGGTTGCTGTTTGTAAGGTACTCATGCTGCTTACTTACGACCACACGTTCGAGTAACATCGACCTGTGCTCACAAGGGCACAAGGGTAATCCATCCTCCTCCCTTTGTCTGTCGAGGATCAGGCACGCCCATCTCTTTTTTTTTCCTTGGTTTCATGGGCCTGAGCAGGGCATGCTGCAGAATGTTAAGATAAAAAGTCCGCTTTCAATCGTATAAAAAGGGTGCCGCCTCGTCCAGACCCTTCTCTTTTCCCTCATTGCCAACCCATCGCTCACTCCTCCTCGACTATCAGCCTTTTCCTCCTTCCTTGCTGTACACCTGGCCTCAAAAGCCCAGCCCCTATCCATCTCTCCTTCGCAGCCTCAATTAAAGTTCCTATCAAAGCGTCCATCGAGAACTACAGACACGTATATCCACATTCCCCAAGATGTTCTACAACCATCCGAGCGCCTATATCTACTCAAACACCAGTCGTCCATCGTCTTCCACACGCTCACACAGTCCACAATGGACACCACTGCCTCATGTTGGTGCATCTGAGGGCGCCGCTTGGTCGCCTTACCTCAAGGCGCCACTACATATCAAGTCGCGGTCAAGGCACGATTCTGCATATTCAAGTCTCTCAGAGTATGACTGGGACCAAACCTTGACAGATTCAGAACTAGGAAGAAGTCAATCCTGCAAGTCAAAAAACACGGCCGTTCATGTTCCCCGGGTACGAGAGCGGGCGTTGTCGCTTGTCAGCTCTGAGCAAGGATCTTTGCCATCACTGTCCTACTCTTCCTGCGCTGCCTCCACAATCTCGTCAATAAGCGACGAGAGCGATGAAAAAGATGAGATGGAGCAAGGCATGGAGGAGGATCATTGGGAGGAACTGTCAATGACGATCGACGCAAGAGACTGCCTATCGTACGAAGAAGAACCCGCCAGCCCTGTACCTTCCTTTGCGACAGTGTTCGTCTCTCCAAGGAGGGAAGAATAGAAAAACAGGAGATAGACCAGCCAGCGTAGATGAAAGATAACAATAGACCAGATGTGCATTGTGCATACTGCTGAGCCAAGAGAATGATGGCGAAGGAACACGTCCAGGTGCATCCAAGCGCGAAGAGTGCATAATCACAAAAAACCTTCAAAGGGAAAACCATCTCACACTGTCATGCTGCATGGGCGGTATGCAGATGATGTGCAACTCTCAAAAGGGCCAGGAGGTCAGCGAAGCATCGACGGAGTGTACTGCACGTCCGTCGTCAATGCGGTATATGTAGCAGCATGCACAAGGCATAGCGAAGGGACATCTGGTGCTGTGGCTGTTTGTACGTGACACAACGGATCACCCCACGCCTAACGCGATTCGACCACGGAGCCATCACTCGTCACTTTCTTCCGCCTCACCATCCACATCCGTCCTGGCCCCTATTCGCGGCATCCCCTGGCTACATCCCGTCGCTGCACCGCACCCCTCTGTCCTTTGGGTGGTTATACGTTTGAACGGACCAAAAGCTCCAACAGCCGGGAGACACCTCCCCTGACGTCTCGACGCACCTGCATACTATATTCCATTCCCCCTAGCAAAGAATGCGAATCAAACACTCCATCGCATCAGGAGCGCTTTTGCGTCGTCCTTGGTCTCTGTCATGTCCACCTCGGCGTCCTCTGCATCTCTTGGCCACGTCTCAGTCTGCCAATCTCAAACGCACCACAGCACCAGCTATATACGATGCCGATTCCGCGTTCAGGGGCCAAAAAACGAATCTGTCTTCTACGCGGTCCATCGCTTCTTTGCACCGTCCAGTTGTTGAACGACCTGTAGCATCTGGTCGAAGGGCGCTTTCGCCCCCTCGGAGACTGCACAGCCCGCCTATGAGCCACAGCAAGGACTTCGCCACACCCAAAGCTGCAGAGGGCGAGGGCGCGCGTTCGCTGGGCACACCTGCAGTGGCAGGTCAGTCTTGGGATACAAGTCGATTCGCCAATCTACGTGGGTCAAACGCCCGCTTTTCGAGAACCTCGACAATTTCGGCCGCTACCCCAGCTTTGACGTTGCCAGAGGATCTACCTTTTCTGGACTACCGGACGAACGCCTCGCGAGAGGTGCTCTACACTAAATGCGACGAAGAGGCAGATCGGTGGTTAAACTCTAGCAGGTACAACCCGCTTTGAGATGATGTGTAAGGACGCTTTCGTTTGTGGCAATCTCGTGAAGCCGTTTTGCAAATCCCTTATCGTCTTTGTTACCTCTCGTCTCTGTTTTTGACACTTTAGTACGACGATGTGGGCGCTGGACGCGGAATGGAGGCCTTATGTCTACCCTGGGAAGCAAGGACGGATGGCGCTCATCCAGCTCGGGGATGACAAGACAGTCTACCTGTTCCATGTTTTCCATATGAAAAGGTTTCCTGAGGCCCTGGCTCGCATTTTGCGGGACAAACGTATTCTGAAGGTCGGGATCAACATCCGGTAATCGAGAAAGCAACTTAAAAGTCTTTTTAAGAAAGTGCGTGTATCAATAAGATTCTAACACTGTTCCTTTTCTTCTATGCAGGAATGATGGAACAAAGATGCTGAAGGACTGGGGAGTGGGATGCGCAAGTCTGGTTGAGCTAGGCGCTCTCTATGTACAGGTTGCTGATGATCTATCTAGCCAGAGAAGGATTCGCAGCATGTCTTCCTTGACCAATCAACTCGTAAGTCAACCTCAATGGAAAAATACTAGATGCTTGGCTTTTGGGCTTTGCCTTATTGACCTTTATATAATCGAATACTGATGCGGCAGCTAGGACATTCAGTGGAGAAAATTACACTAACAAGGATGGGAAACTGGGAGAACAAAAACCTGTCGGGGCATCAGCTGGCATACGCCGCGAACGATGCGTTTGCCACGTACGAGGTGGCGGAGAAAATCAAGAAATTACAGCAAAGTCGACCTCCAAAAGATTATGAAATCGAACTTGCCACCATTCACTATGAGGGAACAAATGTTGTGAAAGTGCGGGGAACACTCCAGGAACGGCAGGATCATCCTGCAACACCAAGTGATATAATACCACCAAGGCCGTCTAGATCCACGATAACACGGAGTGCGAATGCAGCGACCACAGCGGGGATCCGGGAGCCATCAACCGACGTAACAATGGCTAGTACGAAAACAACAAGGAAATGGGCACCATCAACAAGCACAATTGGTTCCAGCCAGACAAGTACAACCCCGTACTCGCGATTAACAGCGAGGCCGTCGCCATCGCCGTCGCTTACAATTGCACCAAAAAATCCTCCAGCCAAGGAAACTGGGGGTTTCTTTTATAAGAGCAGGCCTAATATGATCCAGACTATTCATCGAGGGCGTCAAAGTGTTGTAACAATTATTCCGCCAAAATTCCAGAAGCGATTCTTTTCTCGCTCGCGGTCATCTTTCAAGCAATCAGATCCTCATCATGGCCACGAGAGCAGGACTCAGCACAAGAAACGAACAGGAGATGTTTTAATTCCCAGTCAGCTTTTACCTGAATCATTGGAGAACAAGGACATCTTAGAGCGAAACCACGCTGTTTGGTTAGAGGCTGGTGGAAGGGATTTCGCGGATGAAATAACAGAAGAGAATTCAGGTGGAAGCGACTGGTATCTCCAACAGAACCAAGCGCTCTTCGAATCCCTAGGGCACAACCCCCTCCATGTAGAGCGAGAACGGCTCGAGAAAACAGACAGTCGAAATAAAGACACTTGAGGACGTTTGACATCTGTGCGCGCGGACATCCTTCACATCGGTGTTTCTTTAAAACCTCATCCGCCTCTATACTACAAAAGCACCGTGAGAACAAGGTCTGACCAACACTGCTTAAACTATGATTCAACAAAAATGTGCCTGTTGTCCACAGTTGATACATGAAGACGCGCATATGATCCAATGATGTCTGCTGACATGCACACTCCTGGCGCAAACGCGGCGATTTACGGTGCTGATCATAGTTGCCATGATTGTGCTCACATGCGTAAGAATGCGCGCTTGATACCGGGGACAAGAAAAAAAACAAAAGAAATAAAACATCCGCGGGCGCGCGAGCGTTTCGCGTGCATAGCATGGAGGAAAATCTCAAATGGGCTCTATCTCTCGGGAAGGACTGAATGAGCAACTTTAAAAAAAAACATGTGGTCGCTTTCGGTGCATGCAGTACTGTAGTCTAGACCATCCGATCGCAGATCCCGGGCATGCGGCCACTTGTGGTGCATGCACTCAAAGACCATCGACTATATGCCCAGGCATGCGCCGGCTCACGGTGGATGCAGATAGGACTTTGAATAAATGGCAAAGCAACATCCTCCACTTTACTTATCAATGCCTTGTTTCCCCATACAGCCTCCATCCTCCATCCTCCATCCTTCATCACCAGCCTGACTTCGTCCCACAAAATATATCTAACAACATGCGTTTCCACAACATCGCCATAGCATTGCTCGTAGCTGCAGTCACAGCTGCCCAGAAAGAAGGCTTCCCCTCCCAGGAGTGCGACGACTGTATTAGAGGCATCGAGAGGCCTGTTCAACTCTGTGCTAAAAACAGATTCTCAATCGGATTCGACTTCGCCAAAGAGGTCGCCACGTTGCCCGCCGAGGAGAGGAAGTGCGTTTGCGCCGAGGTCGCGTCCAACAAGTGGGTGAACGCCTGCAAGGCCATTTGCCCAACCAAGACACCTGACCTGATGTACCAGCACTTCGAGATAGCCAAGACTCAGTGCGCAGGGGTTTCTGAACAGCCTGGAAGTACCAGCTCCGTGGCGGGTCCCTTGGCACCCAGCGCTGCCGCAGCACTTGCCATTGCCGCTGCAGTGTCCCAAGCATTTTTCTGAGTGATATTTGCTGGATTCTAGAAGAAGGAATATATCCGCTTAATTGCTACTTTGCTGCATAGTAAGGCTATGGCCCTACCATACACTGTTGCATAAAGTTTCACTTCTTTGGTTTTTATTTATTGGCCATTGTCAGTGGGCGACTTCTCCTGACGTCCCTTCTCAAGGTCATGAACTTCCTCGATCTCAGAGATCCTTTCCTCAATAACTACAACTCTTGCCTCCAACTCCTTGATCGGCCCGTACTTGTAGAACAGGACTGCAAACAGCCAGGTCAGCACAAAGACTCCAACAATCACATAACCGATCAAGCCAAAGTTGTCACTGAGCGTGATGAAAAACTCCCAAAATGACCCTTTCAACTCTAGTCGATTGGCCAACAATCCTAGCAACTCAGCGATTCCGACCACAAATGCAACAATGACTCCCATGAATGTCACGACAAAGTTGTACCACAGCTTCTTGACCGGATTCACAAACGCCCAACCGTAGGCATTGGCCATGAACACGCCGTCCAGTGTGTCGATCAAACTCATGCCGGCCGTGAACAGAGCAGGAAAGATCATAATGACAGCGGTGGGGAATCCTGCATGAGCGCTCGTCGCTGCAATCCCGAGCATGCCCACCTCTGTTGCAGTATCAAACCCCAATCCAAACAGAACTCCTAATGGATACATCTTCCAGCTGCGATCGATGAGATTGAATAACGGCCGAAATAGACGAATGAACAGCCCTCCGGTTGAATGCCGGGAGGGATTGTGCTTGGCTCCCCCTCCACCACTGTCATGCTCTTGATCAGGAGCGTCAGTGCTTGTTGTTTCCTCGGTGGATGCTGCAATGGCCTCCTTGATAGGATCACGGTACCGATACTCGCCAGTTTTGTGAATCTCACGTAGCTCCCTCCCTACCGTGTACAGCACGTAAGCGTTCAAGAGTCCGATCAGGAGCAAGAACGCTACTGAAACGGATGTCCCGATGATCCCGCCCGTCTCTCCGAACGCCTCCAGCTTGTTCTCGATGGAAGTGGCTGCCGCCGCTACTGCGACCGAGGCCACGATCACGATGGTTGAATGGCCAAGAGAGAAAAATAGGCCCACACAGACTGGTGGTGTCAGATCGTCCCGTCCAGCGCTTGCTTGAGACTTGACTGAATCTTGGTATATGAGCTTGCGAGTAACGTTATCAATGGCGGCCAAGTGATCTGCATCGACGGCATGCCGGAGTCCAAGAGTATAGGCAATCACCATAGAGCCCAAAAGAGACGGATAGTTTTTTGCCGCAATTGCCGCCAAGATCCACACGGCGATGTTGACGAAGACCAGGCCGCCAATGGTGATGAGGCACTTCCGGCGAAATCTTCGCGTTGAGAATATGGTGTCGTTCATGGTCGGATTCTTGGTCTGAGAGGGATGGGATGAGTCGAAGATGTCAAGCGGGGCAAGGCCTCCTATTTAAACAGGGGATCGATGAAACATGTGATTATTGAACCTTCATCTCCCTGGCGCGTTATCTCGGACGTCCTTTGCATCTCTAATCTCACTCCAGGAAAAAAAAGCGCATCGTCTGTCTTGCTTAAGATGTATGCAACGATGCAAAGATGCCCGCATTTTGAACTTGCGGACTGTCGGGAAAACATGCTACGGCATCTCGTGTTGTACAAAGTACGTTTATTGATATACGTCCCCCACTACTCAGACCCTATTCCCTCCTCTGGCAGCTTTTTCTGAATACGCCCACAGCTCTTCTTGCGCATCGACACTCTCAGAGATTGGATGGGGTCGTAGCTCATTTGCAATTGGTATAAAGTATCGTCCCCGGATGTCTTTCTGCTCAACCTCGGGAGAGACAGCAAGGTACAATTGTGTGAGTGCTGCGTCTCTTACTGGATACGCCGCCATCATGAGCCAGGTGCGACTAAAGTTTTTGAAGTGCCTATCGTCCGATTCAAGAATCCCTCGCTTGACCTGCGAGTCCACGATGCCTGGATGAACTACATTCACCCAGACCCGCTCATTCCGAAGACGCCGAGCCAACGCCTTTGTGAACAGGACATTTGCAAGCCTAGACTGGCCATATCGACTATAATTATTCGACTGAGGAGTCGTTGCGCGCAAGGTCTTGTAATCAATCGGCATATTGGAGGGTGGCGTCTCATGCGCCATTGAGGATAGCACAACGATCCTGGCTGGGGCTGACTCACGGATCCGCTCCAGGAGCGCAGTCGTGAACACAAAGTGGCCAAGATGGTTGATCGCAAAATGATGCTCGTATCCATCCTCGCTCAACTCGAAATCTCGATGCAGGACCCCGCCATTGTTGACAAGGATATGAAGAGGCAAGCCACGCTCCAGAAACTCGGTCGCTGCGGATCGACACTTGCGCATCTCACCCAGGTCCAGTTCCAAAAACTCTAGTCGGGGTCGGTTCTTTTCGCCGTCAAAGCTGCACTCATGAATCGCGTCCGGGAAATCGAACTGGAGCTTGAGGATGTCTGCTTGTGCTCGCTCGATGGCCTCCTCGGCTTTGACACGATTCCGACAGGCAAGAAAGACATGGGCTCCATGTGCAGCAAGGGCCACAACGGTTGCATAGCCAAGGCCACCAGTGGCTCCTGTTACGATGGCGACTTTGCCATGTAAGTTGGGTATGTTGTCATATGAATACTTATTCCCGCTGAAAAAGGTCTTCCAGAAGAAAGGGTTTTGGAATACGTTGGAGAAGGGCATAGTCGTTGTTGACGTGGTATTAAACTGTTCCTCTGTGTTGGGCGGAGGCATCGATTATATAGTTTTTGTAGCAGCAATATCTGACCAAATGAAAAGCCCTCTGCACCACGTTCAAGGAGATGCATTTAAGTTTTCGACTTTGCTTGTTTGCTGTTGTTTGCTGGCCTTGCTCCATTGCTGAAAACTACCATATCTGGACGTCCGTGCTGAGTGTGCTCTCTTGGCAAAAGCTATGCCAGTGCGCCTGGGTTTTTGCAACAGAGCCTTGCGGACAGGACAGGCCAGGCCCTGTTTGTGACTGTGTGATGAATCTCCGCAGCTGGCTGTTTTTTTTTCTCATGTGGATGCATCTTCACGTCCTCTTTGCATCTTTCACACTCCTTCGCTTCCTCCAGGGTGACATGTTCGGATCCGCAATCAGGCGTCTGTCACTCCAACGAAGCGCACTCTCGCTACGGATGGCAACCTCGGAATCTTCTCGCACCACAACCTCAACATCGCTCTCCAACGCAAGAGCCATTTCATCCCAAACTCCGGAGCTATCCATCCCAGTCATGTCTCCATCCATCATACCCTCAGGACAACTCTCCACAGCATCAGGGCGTCCTGTCGAGCCAAGGAGGATCAACATGCCTGTCGCTGTGGCCCCCATGGTAGACGTTACAACATCGGTAAGGCAATACCGACCTTATACCGAGCAATAGCGCTTGCCATGAATCAACTCAACTCCTAACGGTTTGAAACTTTTTTTTTTTTGTCTGCCAGCATTTTCTTCACCTTTGCAGGATCATCTCACCAAACTTCACCCTCTACACGGAAATGATTCATTGCAATGCACTCGTCTACAACCCCAAGGATCTGTACAACTTTTTTGGTGAACCATGGGAGGGCAAAGTCGTTCAGCTCGGAGGATCAGATGTGGAGGCTATGGCCCAAGCAGCAAAGCTGGTACAGGACAATGGATACAGAGAAATCAACCTTAACGGTAATTCAAGATATGCGTCTATACGAAGTTAATCTATTCTTTGGAATGCACTTGCGTGGATGTGCGGTATTGTATACTAATCAGTATACTATGGAACTTTATAGTGGGATGTCCTAGTCCCAGAGTACAGAAGGGAGCATTTGGAGCAGTATTGATGAAGACACCTTCAACAGTTGTGGACATTATCCAAGGAATGGTCAAGATTGGAGTAACGATCCCCATCACAGTCAAGTGCAGGATCGGGGTCGACAATCTGGACTCTTACGAATACCTCCATGACTTTGTAAGAATTTTGAAAAGAGACTGAATTTGATGCTCAGTAGGATATTCAGGATAGCTAATATTAACCTCCTCCTCCTCCTCCCGATATTACTTATCTGTTAGATTCAATTGATTTCGACCACAACCCCAGTCAACCACTTTATTGTACATGCACGGAAATGTTGGCTCAAGGGCCTGTCACCTAAACAGAATCGAAGCGTCCCTCCGTTGAAACACGAGGTTGTCTACCAGGTAAATCTCGCTGATAACTGCTCCGCCTCCCAGGACAATTCCTCATTTGGTGTGCGCAAATCGGACCTAACTCCCTCTCCCCTTTCATATTCAATCCACCCAGCTTGCAAAGGACTTCCCGCACCTGACGATCACCATCAACGGAGGATTTAACACTACCCAGCAAATTAAGGAACAGCTCGATTTGGTCGACGGCGTCATGATTGGCCGCGAAGTCATGGATAGACCGTTATTCTTGGCCAAGGTGGATGCAGCCTATCACAATATCCCTGCAAATCAAATCAAATCAACCGAGGAGGTCGTAGAAGAGTTTCTGGAATACGTCCTTACGGAACATGTGCGCGGAACTCCACATTCAAACTCGGTCGTTATGGCGCCTCTGAAAATGCTCTATGGAGGCCGGAGAGGTCGCGAATATAGACGACGACTTGCAGCATTGATCTTACCCCGGACGAAACCATTGCCGGACATTGTGAGGGACATGAAGCAGATGATGCAAGAGATGAACTTTGCGAGCTCCGGTTCTGACAGGGATTCTGGAGATGAGGCCGAGGCAGAGGCAGAAGATGGAGAGGTCCCCGCAGCAGCAAGAGGTTGCGCATAGATTTTAGCATATATAAGCAATCAGTAATATGTACTTGTACGCTCGCATTGGCATTGAAAAAAAAAAAAAAAGACTTTGTCTCTGAACTTTTTATGTATAATGAAACTTGTTCAGCAGCCTTGTGGACAATAGCAAACTGGCCGCGTATCATAGGCCCATGCATGTGAAGAGGATAAACGCCTCATTGCCTGTTCTTCTCTTGCTCCAGACGCTGGTACAACATGTAAATTGCCATCTGGTTCGCTTCCGGGGTTCCGGTAATAGTCACCAGACGCTCGTTGCCTCCACTGCTCGAAGGTTCAGCAATCTTGATGTGCGATCCAGACAATTGGCGAATTTCGTTGATCTTTGAACCGCCCTTTCCGATCACACTGCCCACCATGTCGTTGGGAATGTAGATCTGCTGAGCAACCGACCCACCAGGGCCAGCCATCGAGGCAGCGCCAGCACCGCCGCCCGAGGAACCGCCGCCATATCCGCCGCTGCCACGGGACGAAGGACCCATGTAGTCCTGGCCGTAGCCCATGCCACCGTGCGAAGGGTAGCCTCCATAGTATGGCTGCTGGTGGTGGTGAGAGGATCCTGGGTGCGAGGGGTAGCCGCCCATGCCTCCTGCGGGGGGCATACCCTGGAAGCTACCGCTGCTGTGGCGTCCCATAGGCCTATAGGGGATCACGCTGACATTGCGGTCGCGCTCGTTGTGCTCCTGCAAGACCACACCGACGTGGTAAACAGCAATGTGGATGGCATCGGGCACACCCGTGATCGTGATTGTGCGTTCAGTCGAAGAGGGCAAGATCTCCTCCGAAGCCACCAAGCGAGCGCCAGAAGCATCCTGGATTTCCTTGATCTTGGATCCGCCCTTGCCAATGACAGAGCCCATGCGGTGGTGTGCGACCAAAAGACGGATCGCAGTCGATTCTGTCTCAGGTGCTGCGTCGGGCTCAATGTGCTCCGCGATCACCTTCTGCGCCACCAAAGAGTATGCCTGTAGATCAATGCAGAGACGAACGAGACCAATAGCGATCAGTGACGGGTACCAGAGCTATTCCTCAACCCGACTGAAGGCGTCGATAACAATCAACATTCAACAATCAACCATCGCTTACCTTGGCGACGGTGTCCAAGGGACCCGATACAGTCAAAATACGCTCATACGCACCAGGGATCATCTCGGAGATGGTAACCTTGGCTCCAGACTGCTCACGGATCTCGCTGACGTTCTTGCCAGACTTGCCAATGATCACTCCTGCATCCTTGGTCGACACAATGGATCGCAAAGCAGTCGTAGGAGGAACATCTCCCTCAGCTGCGTCGGTCTTAACCCTCGCTAAATTGAAAGAAAAAGAAACATCAGTCAAAACGAAACTTCAACCACATTCATATTCACAAACAGGTTCGAGTTTCCACAGCAGAACAACAACAAAACCACATACAGGCATCATCCGAGTTTCGGCGGCGGTGCTGAGGACGCTGAGGCGAAGACGAGTTCGAGTCATTGACAGCAGCACGCTTGTGGCGATGGTCTTCCGAATCCGAGTCGTGCTCGTCAGAGTCTTCAGTGGGCAGGGATCTCTTCTTCTCCTCTCGCGCCTCAACGCTAGTCTTTTCGGTATCAGACATGGTTATTTTCGAGTTTCAAGGTGTGAGGAGTAGACGGTATCAGACGGATTGGGCTCTGGAGAGTTGATTGATTGGGTTGGGCTGGGGCTGCTCTGGAGGTTAGAGAAGGGGTAGGTTCTGCTCTTGAGAGGACTGGATGGTTCGGAAGGACGTGAGGTATGTTGAAGTGCTAGATGGATCGATTTTTTTTTTGCGTGCCATGATCAGAGGACAGGCATGACAAAAAGAGAGGAACAGGTGAAGCAGAAGGGTTTGTGTGTGAGCAGTTGGGGGTCAGCACGATGTGAATATAGTGAGCGATGAATGAAAAGAGATAGAAGAGCGAGAGAGTAGCAGCCCAGAAGTAAGAGGAGACGCGACGCGCAGCGAGAGTACAGTGTGGGGAGGGGACCCTTGACCGTTGACCGCAAACAGGAACTGCGGGATCCGACCCGCTACGCCCCAGAGCTCGGGGTGTCTACGAGAAGATCCCAAGTCCGTCCGTCGAGTCTGCTTTGCGCTTTCGTCATGGTGCTTGTGGAACGCGCGTTGCACACTGCAAATTTGCTTTCGATAGGCCGAGCATGATACCGCCCATTGCTAGTGCGAAGGTCATCTCAGGGCGCAAGCGCCAGCGCCACGAAAGTGTATTCCAGGTGTGTGTATCCAGAAATGGGTGCGTCCCGAAGAGCATCCAAACAAAACTCGTGCTGATCCGAACGGCACTTGTTCCTTCTGGTCACCAAGGATCCACTCTGCATTGTACTCTCGTCTGCGGATCTAGCTTCTGGAGGCGAAGACGATGGGGGGGCGATGGATCAAGGATGCACACGAGTGTCTTACCGATTAGCCTTGTCCAGAGATGGGTGCGGTTAGATCGTGCTGGATGATTGTTGATGGGGTTTGTGTTGCCACACCAGCCTTGAGCCAGCCACTTACGGGGCTTTTGGCGAATGTTGCTTTCTCACTGAAAAAAAAGCGCCACCGCAAATGCTGCTGCAGTGTTTTGCAGTCGGCCGTGGTGAGCGAGCGAGACAGGGCAAGTGTATCCAGTGCAGTGGATCATGCAGCGTTCAGTCCCATGTCTCATACTTATAAACGTATTCTCTCTCAAGCCCATTTTCGATGTCAGGTCGTGCAAGGCCGTTGCTGTGTTATATACAATGGACGGTACAGTGTTGGCCAAGCGAACGTCAAACGATTTTGCAACTGGGTACACTCTCAAAAGTGCACGCGTTGCCAAAACACAGTGTAATGAAATCATACTTCAGACAGGAAGCGGTGGGAGCCGATTCGTCAATTGAGCCACGCGAAGATCTTCAGTACCCGTTCGCAGATGGGAGCGTGGAGTAAACGATTTGAGGAGCATCCAGGCTGTACTGGTGGATGGTCGAGTAAAAACCTCAATTGCATGTGGCTGTCATCAAGTTCTGCCGGTAGTCTATAGTTACCTCGCACCCGGATTTTAATTCATTGCTTGTCTCGCAGTAAGAGTCCTTCAATCTCTCCCAAGACTATTACATTACTACCACGGTTCACTCTGTACCTGCAAAGAACGTGGCTCCGACGGTGCCCAGATACCTTCGACAATTCTAAGTATGTTCTTTCCGATCTATACTTGACGCATCGTGGGTGCTTCTTGAGACCTGGTTTGCTTGTATTTGCGGAGACTTGGGAGCCAAGGTCGAGTACGAGGGAAATGTATTTTTGACGGGCAGTGTAGACTAGATACAAGGCCGCTAAAAAGGAGAATAGATACCTGCCGATGTGTCTTACTTCCTCCAGACAGACACCACGCGTTCAGTGTGAATACAGGTTTGAAATTAAAAGCCCCTCGGCTCATGTCCTCCGAATGGCTCGTCATAACCCAACCCGCCTGTGTAATATGCAAGGCTCTAACCCCAAGCGAATAGACCACACTGGAAGTGACCACAAGATAGTGTGGAGGAACCAAAATAGCTGAGAGAAGAGTCTGTCGGGGACGAGGGAGCGTTGGATGTGAGGCAGGCGTGCGCAGTCATCGTGGTTTGAGAAGTGGCATGAAGTCCCATGTACATCTGCAGAAGTATCTGAAGAGACACTGGCCAAAAATAAGAGTTTTTGTTTGTTTAAGTTGAGGACTCTAAAGCTCAGAGAAAAGATATCAGGCAGAGCAGTGGGATGATGATCAACATGACTCCCTCGCAACTCTATTCCGGGCCATGATGCACATATTGTATGAGAATCTAATTGAATAGCGTACCGAGATATCGGAATCACCACTAGAATCGATGGGCTGCAGCCATCGATACCATATACGATCACGGTAGCAAACGGCAAAATGATAACAAATCCGAAAACTTAGTTACTCTTCGTCGACTCTATATACGTGAGGGAGCGCAATGCGGACGGATACTTGGCAGAAAGAGCATAGCATGCATGCCTGCAGCGTGCACCGTCAGAGCAACATTTTACTTATGTAGGTGCGTGGATGTGTGTTGCCCTTTTTGCGTTGTAGACTAACTGCTGTTGACGTGTATCATCCTTTCATGGACTGGACCCACGCCCCGTCTTTGTTTTTGTGCTCCCGTAATACAATCAACTCGACCAGCGACAAAGGATATGGTTCAAACAAGATTGTTTATTGGTTTCGCCTGAAATTCCTTTGGCACTGCTGATTCATCATCATCATCCACTGTGGACTCACTGTGGACTCAATGTGGTCGTCCTTGGCGAATATAATTCAAGACCACTGTTCGGCTTCTGAGCCCTTGATGGTAGGTCACCGCAGTCTACTCTACTTTGGAGAGTGTTTGTCTAACGCATAAGACAGCGCCAGGGATCTGAAAGCACCGCAAACCAAGAACAATGTTTCATGCAACGGTCTCTACAAAATTCCAGTCAGGGGCATTGCTTGCCTCTTCACCCCCCCCCCCCCTGGCATGCAATTCATACGTAGGCAATATGCAACCGATCGTCATCTAGACTAATATGTTTAGGGAACTCGGAGTATGCATGCTGGAGCTCGGAGCTGAGTCTAGCATGCAGCACCAAAGCCTTCAGTCAATGCTTTTGTTTTCGGTGTATACAAAAGGAGAAAGGTTTTTGCCATGTTAAATCTCTGGGCTTGGCTGAAGCCATAACATCTGGGTCTACCGCTGTTCATTCTATATACACATCAAACTATGTGTACAAGACTGTGCGCACTTGGTATTTTTTAAGCCCACAAAGTTCATGTCCGAGAGATATTCCTTTGATGCCTTTCACTTGAACATTTTCATACATGTATATACTCCTCGCGCGTGCCTCCTCCTGCGTGTGAACTGTCTGCCCAACGAAATCTGCGTGCTTGAGGATGATTGAGGTATAGAGCACTTTTATCAATCATCTACGCTATAGATTATCGGACTCTCTGCCGCCTCCTGAAAGCTGTTTATGACGGTTCTGGATGTAAGGTTGGCCTCACGATAGACGGGAGTCTCATCTCTAATTGCAGCCGCACCAACCATATAGGAAACCAAGAGATAAGGGGGAAACATAACCAACATCCGTCTCGCAAGATTCATTAGTGATTCCCCAGGTTCCTGTTGCAGTAGGACCAGAGCAAAAGCTTTTTTCACAGCCGCCCTGAACATTACCGGCCGAATAGTTTGAGGACTACGTATAGTGCGACTGTATGCGGAGAGGCATACCACCCTTGAACGTTCTAATTCTGAGTTTCTGTATTGAACTCTTCAAATACCCTCGGAGAACATTGCATATTCGCCATGGACGTGACCCAATGGTCCAATTACCAAGAACTAGCAAAGGAAATGCTCAACGGCGCTGTCTATTTTCTGTCTTTGACGGGATAGATTATAGATAGGCCATTATTTTTAGACAAGAAAAAATAAGTACTGTGAAGTGTAGAGGCTGTCCGTGGACTACTGGCTGCAAGTGGGGCTACAGGGTCTTAGCCATGAGACCAACTGTCGTGACCAATACTTTAGATCGTATGCATCGTAATCCCAAAGCTGTGTTGATAGTGTTGCAAGGCAAAACACGGCGAAAAGGCATTCAGGGTACAGTCGTACCTAACGTTTGATCTAGAACTCCAAAAAAAAAAATGTGAACGCGTATACGAATCGCCGGCGCTCGGTTCATTACCACGGGTTGTGGCGTTACCAGTCGTTTTCTTTGGTAAATTACGATACGGTGCAGATGCGGCTCACCCAAATTGCAATCGGCAGCCATGGGCTTTATTGCTGCAAGGGCCTGCCCACGGCAGGCGCAGTTTTGTGAGGACCTTGCTGCTGTACTGTAATTTGTAGAGAGACGCCACAGCCCGACCTTAAAAAAACGTCGCACAAAGCAGATCTGAGCTCTTTGGCTGCTGCCTGTTCATGAATGCTCTGTGCAACTGCAGGTGCTTAATGTGAGTTCAAAGAAATCACTTTCTGCTCAGCGACCGCGAGGCTTCCTGGTTAGGCATCTTCCACTGAAATTGTATAGTATAATACGTACCTTTGGATATCTTTCTTATCATCAGTATCGTTAGTATCATTCTATATCCAACTTCCAGCAAACATTCACACCAAGCCAGTAGAGTTAGAGTGGAAGGGTACACACTACAAAAACGCGGGCTTTTGCGTCTGGACCATGGGGATCTGATCGAAGATTATGTCTTTGAACTTTGTTGGTAGCCCAAAGAGAAACATAGTTCCAGTAGGCCTTGATCGTCTCGTCATTCATTCCACCTAATGACTGGACGCGGCTGTCTTATTGTCACAGCTCCAGACCTCACCAATGGACCCAGGATGGAAAAAAAGGGCTGCTGGATCGCTCAAGTTTTACCCTCGGTCCACATTTTGAAGTGCAGCGCCAGTGGGTAAGAGTGAGCGATAGCGGGCACAAAAAAATGGAGGCAAAAATCAGGAATCGAGTCCGAATGGACAGCGCGCCCGAAAAAAGTGCTCTCGTAACTGGTGTTTGTGGCGTTCAGCAACCTTTTCTGTCTATTTTCAGCGATGGTGATCCTCTGCTCAAATTTCTGTGTCCCATTTCATTTAGGTCAGGCACATTTGAATTATTGTGGGCGTTCAGCAGCCAAGTGTGCTTGAGAGGCAACAGCATTCCTTACTGCTGGTCTTTCGGAAATTGGGTACATTGTGCTCGTAGGGATGGATGATGATCGATCGATTGGAATGCTTGAGCATTGGGTTTCCATCATTCCATGCCTTCTTATAATAAACTTTAGTGCAACAGACGAGCAGGGACAACGGCGGAGGTCCACACATGTAGTCCAAGACATATAGCAGTTCTATTTATTTTTTTACACTCATTCACCTCAGGCACACATATCATCTTGTACGGAGCGTAGCTCCCAGAGAGGTCAAAAGGCTATTTCGATCCATTCGTCGGCATATTATCGTTACACATCGTTTCTGGTTGGACACTATTGCGAAGCACTAGTGTAAACCCCTGTCGCTTTTCCCCAGATCCGATTTGTAAGTTCAAAGACCATCATGCCTGTCACAAGTATCTGAGTGCCTAGCGTGCACTGAGGACAGGTCGTGTTTGCTTGCTCAAGTTGAGTTCATAGTTCAAGACAATGCAAGAGGTGCTAAGAAAAGAACCCGTTCTCTTTTGAATGAAGAACTACTAGTTTGGGTACCGAGGAACAAAATTCTCGTTCTGGATCGGCAGGGTTATGGTACAGTACAGTACTGTACAAGCACCATAAACCCGATGAAGGATATTCGCCTGTATTAGCACTCATATTTATCGTGCCGGCAGCGCCCCTCCTTGGCAAAGGCATTTTTCCGCTCTGTTCATATCGCTGTTGGCATGTGGTCCGGCAAATAAACGTGGTCAGAGTACTACCCGTTAACTCCATAGTCGCCGTGGAGGGCCTTAGCCTAAAATCCTCTCCGACTATTGTCGCGTGAGTTTTCAGCATTTAAAGCTCTTGAGGCACGTCAAAACACGCTGAGCGAAGCGAAGTCTATGCTTCGCTCAAAAGGCTGGCAGGATGCCAGGCGCCAGGGGCGGGAGGCTAACTGGCAATAATTGCTTTTGCATGCTTGTTTTGAGGTAGTTGAGTGTTGAATTGAATAACGAGGCTGTTGAATATGTTAGAACGGTATGATAGCTATAGATGGACAGGGTCCAATCTTTGTATACGTGCACACGAGGAGCAACAAGGCATTTTCATTTCTAATATTACTAATTCATCAAGTGTATGGGCTGTTGCGTGAAGAGGCTCCCTCTTCGAGTTTATTGCCTCTGGGGACATAGTACACGATATACTTTTCAACACCATTCTACATTTTGTCAAAGGGCCACGGCACTTGTCACCGCGAGTGCTATTCTCAGCGTGCTATTAATCTGGGGGCACTATATTCCGGGGTGGAACACCTGTTTTGCTCCATTCCTAAGCGCGTAAGGATGTGGTGGTAGTCAGTTTACCGGAGCTAACATCTTACTCGCCTTATTGGCTACAGGGAGCAGCTCCCCGTGCAACATCTATGTAGTTTCTCTGTGTAAGAAATCTCGGTGGCAAAAGTTGAACGCATATTCGTGACATTCATGTGCATGTGCTCGAGCATGTGTACGATCTTGTATCGGCTTGGGTTCACCGTGTGAAGAGTGAAACGAGAGCGCGTTCAAGGATGGGCTTGTCAGCTAACCATGCTCAAATATCGAAGCTACACCGGTTGTATCTCTTGAACACAATAATACGAATCACTCATGGCCTCATCCTCTTCGGATTACCTCCTCCTTTTCCTCGGTTGTCTCTCATCGTTCTGTTCGCTTGACAATATTGCTGCAAATCAGATTCATAGGTAGTACAAGAGTCAACAGTTGACAAAAATAACACGAAAAAGAGAGAGCAGTTGTGTTGACAAGCGATCACGTCCCCTCTCACCTCAAGGTCTAAGTCGCTTGTCGTACCACGTTCGGGGTTATTTATATCTTCCGGTATATTGAGCAGTAGTGACAAAAAGAATCAAACCTGTCTTCGAACCAAAAGCTGGTTGTTGCAATACCACAATGATACCAGCTGGTGTGGGGGCATCACGAAGAGCTGCATGAATGCGAAAGGATGTGAAAATGGCTGTGCGGAACTTTGGGTTATGGCGCTCAACTTGGGATCATCCAAGAACATGGCAAGGTTAATGCGGCTCTGCTTCCGCCCACAATGAATGAGCAATGCTTCTCAAATATGATACCGCCGCAAACAAGATGAAAAAAAGGAGCGACAGGCTGCTGAAAGGGAACAGCATGCCATGCAATAGTAGCCAAATGCGTCCAAAGCTTGCTTGTTACACACGTCCCCCCCCCTCTGACTTTCTGTCTCTCTCTCCCTCTCTCTCTCTCTTCAGTCCATGGACATCAGGTCATTCGCTGCATTACGATCGAGGAGAGATTGTTGCATAAACAAGTTCGATCAAGCAAGGCGGTCTTAAGTTCTGTGAGATCCACGGACGCAAGCAAGGTACAGTGGTACGATTTTTGAAGGGTGAGTTGAAATGGACTATGCGCTTCGCATCAACAACGAGAATGCTCTGGTCTATCATGAACATGAAGCGAGGCGAATGATCAGCTCAGATGCCGAGTAGCTTTCCCAGGAGCTTTAAGCTGGTTTTCATGCACTCCCAATACACTGATGAGATTTGAAATGAGCTGAATGAATCCAGTCATCGCATGTATCTCTGTCGATATGCCGAGGAGACTGGGGAGAAACGTAAAATACAATAGGGACAAATGACGATGATCGTGTAGTTTATTTAGAACACGATACACCTCGCTTGTACTCTGTACTCGTCTGAACCGCAGGGCTTGGTAGACTAGTCCCCTGTTAGAAAACATGCGGCCGAGGAGAAGGGCTACTTTGAAGTTTTTGCTGTGTTTACTGGGAGGTGAGGAGTGATGAGTAATGAGACTTTAATTGTGGCCTATGAATAACACAATTAGAAATCGAGGGGAAGGGCATGGGTGGAAAAGTGGTAGTATCCCTCCTCTTCCTCCTTTTGTCAGTCTGCTAAGTTCTAAATCAGAATAACCAGAAAACAAATACATGATTGTGAGAATGCCAACCCGGCAGCCTTCCGGTATTAAAATCTCAAGAGGTGCCAGCGATTGAACTCTTTCAGGATTGAACAGCCAAGGTCAATTTCGGTTCTATCCCCTCCGCAATCGCACACGCATGCGTGCTCTCGTCCGCCGAATCTCCCAAGTATGCTTCCCAACCTCCGTCTTCTCTTTCTACCTTGGCTCCTTGAATTCAGGCCGCAGCGTGCGTGGGGTGGACCAACCCTAAAAACATACAGTAATTACTGAACCCCTCACTGTCTCCTCTGACTCTCGTGTTTGTCAAGAGTACACTATCAGATTTATATCGAGAAATGCTCTCAAGTCCAGTCAATAGTATTCATTCGCAACGAGAGGTTTGAATACCCAAATGCAGTAAGACGATATTGAATAGAAATGAGAGCAAGAGTATTGAGTCCTGACGACGAAGACTGTGAGACTGTGTACGGTACTTGTACCCTCCACTCTGTTCTCAGCAAGACTGGAGGGCAGGGGAAAGCGAAGTCGAGAAGTAATAAATATTTAAATGGCAGCAAGTTTCCTTCTTTCTGGCCTCTTTTGCCACTCTCTTTCCTTTTTCTCGTCGTTCTTTGCTCCTTTCGCATCTCGTTAACCGAACTCTTTGGCTCCTGCTCTGCATCCACCATCCACCCTTCTCCCAGCACACACACTCTGCCTCAGCCAGCCTCTTGCTACTTGCTTCAATTGCTAGCAACACCGCGTTCTCTTTATACCTTTCACACCTCGCACCATCCATTTTGCTTTCCAGTTTCATTTGTCCTGTGCTTGTCCCTGTGCGCTTTCGCTTCTGTCCTCGTTGCCCTTTCACTCCCTTGTAAACTTTGCATTTCCTCTTCCCTTGCCGCATATTTCATTTCTGCAAACGCTCTTGCTTGCCGATCATCCTTCACTCTGCAGCCTCTACACTGTGTTTCCAACCCACAGCACACTACCCTCAACTCGATAAACCCCTATTCTCACCCCTGCGCACTCATCCTTCTCTACCGGGCACCCTCTCCTAATCCATCGAGACCATCGTCAACCCCTTCGTTACTCTCCTTGTTCTCACACAGTAACAGCGGTACAGAGATCGCCATCAACCGCCCTTCTCCATCTGTTACGTGTCTTCACACCACAAAGTAAGTTGTCGTAAGCAACCACGCCTCCTTCACGGTGTCTTACAGATGTGGAAAGGTGCTACCAGACTCTATGTTCGCTTTTGTCAGCAAGGGGTGCAGTTTGGTATCAACCGTCGAGTCATCCTTTGCTGCATACTGACGGGAAAAAAATGTTTCCGGGGACGATCTGTTGTGATCATGGCCAAACCCAAAATCACCTATGAGAAAACGTGGAAGAGCGGGCGGATGTCTGCCATGAACTGCCATGAACTGCCTCATCACCATGACAAGAGGGTTTTGGCTCACGGTCTTTCCACTGCTGTGATTTGTGTGTCCAGCTCGCCTCGGACTTTTTTTTGCGCTGTTTCCACCCCCTGTGTTCTTGCTTCTTGCCTTGAATTTCTTGATACATCTTGGCATGTACTTACCACCGTCACCCTACTTCTCTTGTGCTTTCATCTTTTTACCTTTTCTTCTTTGTCTTCTAGTGATCACGACTCAAAGTTGATAAATCGTCGACTTGTAAAACTCTATTCCTTCCAGCGGCTGTTCCTGCAGCACACCTCCGCCTTTCTAACCATCGTAGCCATCTCAGCGGTCTATACGCGTCTAACGCCCTTGACTGCACGAGTGTAAAGGAGAACGGAGAACGAGAAGTATATAACAAAGGTACAGTCCAAAGCAAACACAACATCACATCCTTCGTCAACCGCAGTTTTGTTATGTGTGGTTGTGGTTGTATTATTTTTTTGGTATCGTCTTACCCCCGCGCACCAATTATCTGTACTCCTGTATGTGGGAGAGGAGTCAGCCTCTGCAAAGGTGACATGAGGATGATTGGATGAGGAGGCATTATCGCTGTGTGATTCTTTGCGGGATGGTCGATCTTGGCATTGCAAGCCCAGGATAAGATATTTTATTGGGAGGGAAACGGCTAAGCGTTGTTGATCTGTCCTCATGCCATCTGCGTGCTCTTTCTCTTTCTTTCTCATTCTTTCTTTATTTTTTAAACGTCATGCGGGAATCGGGTTTCGAATGCCACGCAAGTGTGCGTGGTCGCCCGAACGTACCCTTTTCATTTCTATTTGTGCGTGCGGTAGCACTCTCCCAATTTTTTAAATTTCCATTTCCTTCGTTTCATGTCCATCTGGCACCAGAGACATTTCATTATCTCGAAGACCTGGTCCTTCGCTACAGCCCATTCTTTCTCTTCTTGTGCGCGCTCGACTTGATGTAGCTTCCTCCTGGTAATCGTGCTGGAGAGCAAAGCAAAATAGAGCGGAGCCTTGTTTGTCCAATGATTGCTCGAGTCGCGATGTGGATATCTCTGCTCATTTGCCAGATCCTCGGGCTCCTTTTCTGATGACATCGGTAGTTGTCGAGTCACAGGGCGCTGTGGGCAGAACAGGTGCGGCTCATTGGCTACTGTCTTTTTGTCTTCTTCCGCTCTTTCTGGCTCCTAATCTTGTCAGGGGAGTGTTGTGGGAGTGCGCACAGTTGCAAGCGCGATCGTCTTTGAGTTTGACCACTGTGCGTTTTGCATTATTCCTCATCCACCTCTCACTTCGCTCCCTTTGGACTGGGTTGACTGTGAGTGCACAGTTTTTTTCTTTGCATGCACACACATTTTTTTTAAATCTCCTATTCTTTGTTCACACAGCCCATACGTGCAATTGCTGCTTCTATTCTTGTTGCTCCCACATCTCCAGTCGATACACACGCGTTAGAGTACAGCAAAAAAGCAACAAAAAAAACACAGTCTGAATGCTTAATCCTGGTCTTTGTCTCACTCTTGCTGGGTTTAACCCGTGGGTGAATTCAGGACAAGTATCCTTACTGTGTTAGGAAACGTTCCTCCTCCACCCCATTTTCTCTATTCAATTGCCTTTCATTATTGTCCAAGCCATGTGCGCTGCACACTTATACTTGAAGGCTGGTATGCACAGTTTGCTGCGTGAGGTGTTCTCTCCCTCTCCCCCTCTCCCCCTCTCCCCCTCCTTCCCCATCTGGTATCCCAGTTTTTTTATTCTATAAAACTGCGCTACTGTGGTCCCTGTGCTTGTTAAAACAAGTATGCATGCAATTATGCTTGGCTTGGCTGAGGAGCGATTGATTGCATCGCATATTACCTCCGATGTATCCATCCGGTCGCACCTTTCACATCTTCGTGCACATTTCTCCGTTGCTGCTCTTGCTCTTAGCATACTGTCATTATTCTCACCTCTCTACTTTCCAGCAGCAAGAGTGACAGACGCGATAGACAGAGGATTGAGTGCTTGATAGACACTACTGGTCATTGATAATAGTGCATGGTGCATTTGTTTGTATACTATTTTTTTTTGGTTTCTTTTTTTTTTTTTCTTCATCGTGCGGTTTTGATCCGTTTGGCTTAATGGAAAGTCAGCTCGGTTCGTTGACAATTGAAAATTGGTTCTTTGTTTATAAGGCTGCCTTCCCTCCCTTCCTTCCTCGCTTTGTCTCCCCTCTCCTCGTTCATTGTTGACGATATGGGAGCCACGACCTGTTTGTTCGCTGCATCTTTCGCCTCTGGCGGGATGACCAATAGTAGCCTGCATCTGAGATCGCTCATAATACTAATATTGTTTCCCTCCGACCATTCTTCCTTTTCGTCTCTCTCCTTTGCGCTACTTATTTTTCGCTTTCCGAAACGTGCTTCCCGCTGTCCATGATGCACCTCATGTCGTCTTCCCAGGTCTGCGGAGAAAACTAACCGCCCGAGCGACTGTCCTGTACCCCGCAAAGCTGCCTGTACATTTTCGAGATCACGAACCCCCTTGCCAGGAACGATGCAATCTTCCCCTATGGTCGTACCTTCGCAGAACCAGCAACAACCCCAACCACAACTGTATCATAGCCCGCAGCAACAGCAACAGCAACAGCAACATAGCCACTCTTACAAGAGTTCACCCATGGGACAACAGCAGAACCTGGAGCAGATTCAGGAAGAGACCACGATGGATAGTGTCATGGCAGGGATGGAGTCAGGCGAGTATTTCTCACAGATGCAGCTTCAGTCTCCACAGCTCCCGCAGGCCTCTTTCTCGATCCAGCAATCGCAGCCGCAGATGACGACACCCATGATGACCCCGTCACTGGCCCCACAGTACGACTTCTCGACTCCCGAAAACTCCATGTCTGTCTCAACGCCGCTCTTGCCCTCGCAGTCGCAGACCGTGTTTGATATGTCTGTCAGCGCAGGACCAGCAACTATGGTGGCGACTCCAACCATCCCTTCGTCGGCGCTGCTGCCATCGGCCATGGATGGATCCACAAACTACATATATCCACAGTTCACATCCTCGGCCAATCCTCTCTTCTCTTCACCACCTACGATTTCATCATCTGGCACTTTCTCGCCACCCATGGCCAACACCATGCCTAGCTACTTCACGCATCCGCCACAGCATCAGCACCATCACCAGTACTTTTCCAACAATGTCATTATCCCACCAGGAGGGACGCTCCAGACGTCTACGCCTCCTTTGTCAACACCTACATCGAGCGGGGGCATGGTCATGACAGAGGCCGGTATGAACGAGCAGGGTAACAACAAAGCATGGCTGTGGGATTCGTATCCAACCACGAACCCGACGCCGTCTATGGAGGCACTAATGCAGCAGCAGCAACGTGAGCAGCAGGAACTGCAGGAGCAATTCCAAATGAGCAGCGATATCGCACAGCACGCGCCTATGCAGGACCAGCAGCAGCTGTATCAGCAACAGCAACAGCAGCAGCAGCAGCAAGGCCAAATGCACTCGCCTCCTCAGAATGCTATGCAGGCAGGATATGCCATTACCACCCCCCCGCTCACGCCACAGCGTCACCCCCGCCTTTTCCACTCACAGTCGCAGCCGGGACTGAGGAACCTGCAACAGAAGCAACAACTTCAGCACCAGCACCAGCAGAACCTGCGTCGGCGCCAACACTCTGTGCACTTTCCCAGCGAGTTCCTGTCGGGCGATCTCAGCAGCATGAAGACGACCCGCCACGTCAGTTTACCTGTCAACTCATACAGTGCACCCATCCCTTCGCTTGCCAGCCTTTCAGAGATGATGCGTGAATCTCCTTCTGGAGAGATGATGGCTGGCACACCCGGTATGGACGGATCCATGACAATGGCTGAGACTGCGACGCTCCTGTCCATGTCGTTGCCTGCATCCAACCACGGATTCTCGTTCCTTGATACACCACCACCAATGCACCATCAGTACCATGGATACCACAGCTTTTTGCCAACAAGCCCACCGTTGTCCTCCACTGATGCCTCGGCGCCGTCAACACCCAAGGCTCGGTCAAGGGCCGGATCCAAGTCGAGATCGCGCCCCACATCCACATCATCGATAGTTTCGGTCAGGAACGTAGGTGCCCCGTACTCGCCCTCCATGCCTAACTCTGTGTCTGCAGCTGCAGCTGCAGCGGCGGCATCCGCCGCGAACAGCTCAAGGTCTCCATCGCTGGTTCCCATGTCACCTCCTCTGTCCTTCCACAACGGATCTTCAAATGATCCCGACGGCCCCTCTACACCTGCATACGAGACAGGACTGATCATCGTCCCAGGAACGCAAGCAGCAGCAGTAGCAGCAGCTGCAGCAGCTGCTGCTAGTACTGGCGGGAAGGCCAAGCGCATTTCCAGAACCAAGGTCCCCACCAAGGCACGCTCTCGCTCGAGTACTATCACGTCGACGACGGGCTCAGCCGTTATGAACTCGCCCTACTCTCTCGTCCTATCGGAGCAAGATGAACAAACCCTCCAAGGTCTCGCAGAACAAACCAATGCCGAGAATGGTGGTACGGCGTCCGACGATATTGACCCATTCCAGCTCGATGCAACAGCTCAATTGCATCATCAACAGGGCCAGTATCAGAATCTGAACGCCGGCATGTTTGATCTTTCGATGATGGATGGCGCCAGTTCTCTGGAGGACGGCCTGGATGCGGATGGTTTCGAGGATGGCGTAGAGATGGACAATGAATCCCTCACGGCCACTGGAACCGATGGCAAGTCGAGTTCGTCTTCCAGCGCCTCACCAGCACCGACAGCGACATCAGGCAAGCCCATTCCTTGTCCTATCCCTTCTTGCTCAAAGTCGTTTGCGCGCCCTTTCAACTTGAACTTGCACGTCAAGTCGCACGACACCCTCAAGCCTTACGGATGCCACTTGTGCTCCCGCGTCTTTTCTCGCAAGCACGATCTGCAGCGGCATATCCGCGTTCACACGGGCTCAAAGCCGTACGTCTGTGTCAACTGTCAGAAGGCCTTTGCCAGAACCGACGCCCTGTGTCGGCACTACAAGGTGGAGGAGCCCTGCCGTCTCTTTATGACTCAGGATGAGGTCCGGAAGCAAGCACAGCAACAGGTTCAACAGCAGTTGCATCAGGAGCAGGTTGAGCTCCAGCAGGCCCAGCAAGCTCATGCGGAAGCCCAAGCACAGGCACAGCAGGTGCAATTGATGATGCAGCCAGGCGACCTAAGTGGTATGACGGATACATCTTCGAATGCGGGCTCCAGCACGAATGGTGGTATGATGCCACAGCCGGTCTTGCAGGGCGACACCGAAAACTGCAACAACACTGGCATGCAGGGCATGGACAAGTTGTCGTCGGTCTTGGACCATCAGCAGCAACATCAATTGCATCAGCAGCAGCAGCATCAACAACAACAATACATGGGATCCTCAGATGTGGACCTAGCCTCGGCCATGACACCTTCAGCAGCGGGTAACAACCAAGAGCAGGATCAGGCGCAGCCATGACTCGCTCGCTGACCGTCAACTGCGGTCGCACACATTGCCGAGAACAGAAGCTACGAGGCAGAGACGAGCTCGCCCGTCTTCTTGCACAGCTTTCTTTTATATATAACCTTGTACCATAATCTCGCATTTCAAGAGCGCAGGACTTTATTAAATACATCTTTTGTTCATGAGAACTTTGCGTCGAAGGGGTTGTGTGGTCATTCAGAAAATTGGGCGCAGGCAGAGCTCGCCCGCGCAGCGATCGTATCACGTGTTGAAAAGTTTTTTTTTTCCTCTCTTGGTTCAAAAAGGCACACTTCAGCGGACGACCATGGCATCGGTCTTTTGCACTCACCGAACACACACTCCACACCAATTCCCCACCAGGATGCTGAACTACAACAATGCCGCCATTCTAGCACCCATGGTATGCATATTACAGTGCACAGTGTCTACTAGGTCCGGCAGCATTGGCGCTTTTAGTGCCTCACCCTGCAGAACTGACATGCAGCTCTTGTCTTTTGTTGTCAAATTTAGGTCAGAGTTGGCACTCTGCCCATTCGACTCTTGGCTCTGGAGCATGGAGCAGATCTGGTCTACACCCCAGAGGTTGTTGATAAGGGCATTGTGGGGGCTGAGCGAGTTGTGAATGGTAACTTTTTTGAAGCAAGAAAACCGGACCTGACTTGACACCCTCAAAAAAGAATGAACACTTCTCAGTACACCTCCCTTGCAACACTTTTGCAGCCGATTGCATGAACATTCATTCAATATTATACCCATGTCTGACCTCCCTCTCCTCCAACAATCGACTTGCTTGACCACTTTTTCACTAGAGGACAACGGAACGATCGATTATGTCGTCAAGGGAGTGTCAGTCTTCAAGACTCACCCTATCGAAAAGTCAAGACTGGTCTTCCAGATTGGATCCGCCAATGCAGACCTCGCCCTCGAGGCTGCCTTGACAGTGTAAGGCTCCCACTCCTCCTATCGGAGATCACGAATGCATGCTCAGGGCAGTGGATCTGACATTCGTTTTTATTTCTTGTGTAACTAGTGCACAGGATGTCTCCACAATCGATCTGAACTGTGGATGTCCCAAGCGGTTCTCGATCCACGGAGGAATGGGCGCCGCGCTGATGGAAGAACCCGAGAAGCTGTGTGGCGTAAGTATAAGGCGATGAGAATGACGACGACGCCGAGGAGGAGAAGATGGGACAGACATTGATGAATCCAATACTCACCAGTTGCATCTTTTCTCCTCGGGAAACCCATGATCAAACCACCACCGACAACGACGACAACAACATCAATAGATCCTTCGAAAACTGGTACAGCACTCTGGATTACCAGTGACCTGCAAGATCAGGATTTTCCCTGATCGCGAGAAGACTCTGAAGCTGGTCAAGATGATTGCAGCCACAGGAATCGTGGCCCTCGCAGTCCATTGCCGTTACAGAGACGAGCGGCCTCGGGAGCCGGGTCATTGGGATCGGTTCAAGGAGATTGTTGACGCCGTTTCCATTCCAGTGATTGCGAATGGCGACGTGATGAAGTACAGCGATATGGCCAGGGTTCGGGAACTCTCTGGTGCCACGGGTGTTATGATCGCTCGAGGCGCTCAGGCCAATGTCTCGGTCTTTAGGAAGGAGGGTCGTTTGCCCACACTAGACATGGTTCGACAGTACATCCGGAAGGTAAAAGGCAAAACCATAGCATTGCCAATTATTGTTGATATTGCATGCATAACGTACATAACGACTCACATTATTCTGCGCGTTTTCCCAACTGTAGTGCATGGCAACACGGAACTTGCACTCCAACACCAAATACGTACTCATGCAGATGATGGTCGAGGAAACCAAGTCGCCCTATTACCGCCCACTCTGCGACGCCAAGAGCTTCAGGGCCGTCTGCAAAGTCTTTGAGATTGAGCAGGAACTCGATGATTGGATCGAAAAGCAGAAGGCTGGCGGCTACCCGACAGATTTGGACACTGTGCCCAGAAAGACCCAGGACGTCGTTCCCGCTACCGCCACCACCAACACTACCATCACAGCCATCGCCCCAGCAACTGGAAAGCGGAAGCTTGAACCTGTGAATGATAGCACAGAGTCCAACGAGACTCCTATGGATGGACCAGCGACAAAGAAGCACGCCACGGACGGATCCTCTTCTCAGCCAACACCTGCGGATACTCCCAAGGCTGCCGATCTCGAGGCTGAGTCTGAGGTTGCAGCTCCAGTAACAGCAGAGAGGGATACGTTGTTTAGCGCAGGCGCAGAGCACACCGTAGTCTCCACGTCTTCGTCATGATTGTTCTTTTTTGATGTTGTTTTTGCAGCTGTAACTCCCTTTCATTCAAAGTCGAGCCCTTGACAGGTCCTTTGCAGATTCTTTTGAGAAGCGTGAATGTTTTGCGGTGTATATTCGATCTCCCAATGCTCAGAATTGTACTTCGTGCGGCTGTACTATAAAGGTCTCGCCATTCTCGCGCACACTTTTCCTGTCCACGTCCCTCTTCAGCGGTTTCCGCATGTCTAAATGAAAAAAGTGCGTTAGAAGAATCGTTCCAGAAAATCGCTATCGAACTGTCAATTGCCCAAAGTTGACTAAACGAAAAAAAAAAACAAAAAACGAAACAGAAAGCATAGCTCACCAAACGCATCCTCGGACGGATCGCCATTATAATACCCTTCGACGGCCCGATAGATCGAGTACCCTAGTTGGGTGTACATCTCAATAGCGACCTTATTCGACCGACGGACAAACAGATCCACAAAGTAGCCGTCGTAAGGGTACTCGGATACTGTCTCCAACAGCGCCATCATGCCCTGTGCCAGTCCCAGGCGTCGATACTCGGGCGCGACCGTGATCGCCGTAACGTGTCCATGCCAATCCGTGCCTGTACCCTCAGCCTTGCCCATGACATACGCCATCAGATTCGAGGAAGGAGTGCATTGTACTGAGAAGAGGTCGGGCCAGCGGGCGAGGTACGAAAGGTAGAAGGAGATGTTGTACTAGAAAAGTGAAAGTTGGGTGGTTAGAGATCTTTCAACACCACAAAAGCACTCCGCGTCAATGGGATGTGAAAAAAGCTTGCTGTGATGCCCTTACAGTCTCCGTCAGAGAATCTAAGTTGCTGAAAGGAGCGGCAAGTCGAAGTTGATTAGGTTCCACGAGAACAGAAAGCGAGAGAAAAGGAGGGAGGCGCGTTAGTGGCTCTGCTCTGCTTTGCGTGTCCGTTGCCAACAGCGAATTTGCAACAGGAAGGCTGATGGATGTCGCCACACGGGTAATCGGCAGTTGCAGACGTACATGGCATTAAAGTTGAAGAGGTCGGTCGCCTTGAACTGTCGAAGGCTGCTCATGGTGCTTTTTTGGGTGCGATGGAATCAGGCAAAAGGTGGGCAAAGAGACAGATTGCAAGGTTGCCGCATCAACAACTTTGAAGGTGGTGCAGTTGCGACTTTGCGGGACGAGATATGCAAGCCACTCATACGGCACAGCCAAAAAAAACGCGTGCCAAACGCAAACGTTCTCTCCCTTTTTCTCGTTGGAAGTGCAGAGCCTACCTTCACGCTGTTCGTTTTTATTCAACGACGCCTCAGCTTCAGTCATAGTGGGAAACATCGTGCAATCGCATAACCTCGTTCCAATCCTTTCTTCTTCTCCTCTTGATCGAAAAATAGCTGCCCGACAGCTTGCCCATCCAGCCACTGTCGACCTTCTTGGTCTTGTTCTCCTTGACCAGATCCTCAGGGTCCTCAGGTAACTTCAGATGGTCCACCGCAAATTCGTGCACACGATGCGCCAACTCCCGACGGTAGTCTCTCAACGAGTACATGGTGTCCTCAGTCATGAACAACAATCGCAGAAGGGACAGCATAGATTTCGCGTTGTGGATCATGTCCTCCAGCCAGCGGATCGTTCTATTCCAAGCACAATTGAATGGCAAAGTTAGCATCGTCGAAGCAGTGATAATGTCTTGACGACCTCAAAGGTCTTGATATGCATCTCTCTCCCCGTCTCTCTGTCTCTCTCTCTTGACTTACAGCCACATAAGAACAACTATACCCGGCGCGCTAAAGAGCGCGATAGGCAGTGTCATCAAGATCCAGAACCCCCAGATGAGCGGCAAGAAGAACGTCGAGATCATCAACTTGTACTGGGCAATCTCATCCAAGTTGTCCTCCAATGGTCCCTTGCGCCTAATCTGCTTCTCTTTGTACCTAGGAAAGTATGACAACAACAACAGCAGCAGCAACAACAAATGTTAAAAAATGCTAGTATCGAGATGACGAGTGAGTGATTAACTGGCAATAGGCTTTAGCGTCAACAACAAGCCTAGCGTACTTCACGGCGATAAACACTGGTGCCCAAAGGAACAAGCCAGGAATGCAAATGGTCGACAAAAGACAAGCCAACAAGAATCTTTGGAACAGACGTCCCACAAGAATCTTCACACTTGGCTTGCCTTGCTTGATGCGGTAATCCTTGAGGTGATAGAAATCCAGCTGGTCTTGGTATTCCTGGTTATGACCGCCGTCCAAGAAAACAAAAAACGTATATCCGTCAGAGGGCATGTGCAGGAACCACTTGAGCATAGTTCAATTGAATGAAAATGATGCTTACAGCCAAATCCTTAGCGAGCTCGTCAATTTTCTTCAAAGTCGCCTTGTCCATTCGCTCAGGGTGCCTCATCTCCAAAGAATCTACGTTCCTCTGAGCGCCGCCTCCATGCTTGTCCCGACCATAACGCTCACCATCAATCGACTCCTCCTGTTTGTGCTGACTGAACGCGGTGACAAACCTCCTGGTCAAACGCACGTACTGACCCAACGAGATCCGAGTTCCGAGATCACCAGCATAGAGCTTCCTAGCAACATGACCTAACCGGACCGTTTGCCAATCCTGCGCATCCAGCAGAGTGGATCGGACCGTGCCCTCGAGCAACTCTGTCAGTTTACGGATCGCCTCCTTCTTTACTTCCGGATCCGTCGAAAACAGTTTCGAATCCTGCTGCGGTGTCAGCACAATGGGCGCATGGAACGTGACGAGAACGTCGGATCGGAACTTTTCACGGTGAAGATAGTTGATCGACGCTGTCATGAGCGTGAGAGAAAAATCGGGCGTGTCTTGATACCGGAATAGCGTCTAATTGAGACAAACGCATCGATTGCAAGGGAGGAATCGCCGTCGTGTACCATCGGTTGCGTAAAAAAAAAGATATTAAGGCAGGCATGAGAGACAGAGAGCGTGAAAGAGAGCGTGACAATTCAAGTCAGTGAGAGCGCTGTGGTATTTGCAATGACAAATCACAGTTGCAGTCTCGAGGAGCCGGCAAGGTCGGAACATCAAAAATGATAAAGCTTCATTAAGTGGACACTTACATCGCTGGCAATCATGGCGACACCGGCCTTGAAGGGCGCAAGCTGTGGATGGTAACGCGATATGCCCTCCGGGAACATGCTATGATTTTTTGATTTTGGTTTTTGGTTTTTTTGGTTAGAAAGGTAGATGCAGGGGTGAGTCGAGGCGAGGAGCTGCATCCATGCGATACAACACAGCATCGCAGCCTGTGTTTTCTGAATGGTCTCTGGTATTTGTGTTGACTTGATGCAGTTATTCCCCCCTCCCTCTTCTTCTCTTTGTGTCCCGCATTTCAGCCGAGCATGAAGTACAGCTTTCCCTGCCATTGAAAGCTTCACATGCAGTGCGGTATGCAGACCTGGACCCTTCACTTACCACACACAGCTTCCTGCTCCCAGGGTATCGATCAAAGCGCCCATCGCGTCAGTGTTATCGACCTTTTGGTTGTCGTAGTCCTTGCGTCTCTTGATCGGGACAGTGCCAGCGTTTTTGATGACATAACTATGAAGTAGACGAAGAGCGCAAGAGGAAGGCACGACATACAAAAAGTCCGGTCAATGAAAGGAGGTATCGGACGACATGAAAAAGAGTATTCGGGCAACGTAAGAGTGCCTACTTGAAGACGCCTGGCTTGTGCCAGAACGTGTCCTTTGCGGTCATCCTGATCATGCTCCTGCTCTTTGGAGGCACAGTCGACAGAATGGCAATCGCATCCGTCAAGCTGTTGCTATGGTTCGCAACTATCGATACAGGGTGTGCATCCATGGTTAGGTTAGACTTGGATACAAGACTATGACATAATGTGCGATCATGCTGTGAAAGAAAAATTGCCCCGAACACAGACATGATGTCCAACAGTAGCATTACCGAGGATGGCAGGGTAGTTGTTTGGTGCAATATTCTCGGTGCCCTCGACTTCCACATGGCCATAGAAGGAGTGGAGGCACATCTTGAAGAAGAACCGGATCGCCCTGTACATCTTTGGTGGATCGTTGGAGAGTGCACTTGGATCGTAGCTGGCAACTCTGTTGGAGTCATCAACGCTACCACGCCTCTTGCCGTTGGTGTCAGCGGCACCCTCCTTTGACTGCGAGGTCCGCTGCCGAAGTTTGGCCATGACGATATGTGTAGAGAGAGAGAGAGCGAGAGAGATAGAGAGAGGTAGGGAGAGAGTGAGAGTGTGTGTGAGAGAGAGAGAGAGAGAGGGAGAGAGAGAGAGAGGGAGAGAAGAAAGAAAAAGAGTGAGAGTTCAAATAGGGTTCGGTGTTGAAGGGGACAGAAGTGTGGAGGGAAGAAAGACGAGCGGAAAGAAAAAGAATAAATTTTTTTTTTATAAAGAGCTACAAAAATCGTAGCTGCGTTGCCGTAAAGTGGATCGGCTTCCAGTTCAGCGCCTTGGGTTCAACCTCTCGTCGCTTCTTCTTCAAGGCTCGCTCTGCGTTCTTGATGACAGTGTCGCTCAACACAATCACATACTGTCCATGGTAGTACTTGAGCGCGTTCAGATTCTGTAGCGTATGGAGCACATCCGTAGGCTGGAACGCCGTCCTGCTGGCAATGTCATCAATCGACAACTCGATCCCCGTCTTTTGCTGCTCAATCAGCAACCCAACAATAGTCTCGGACCAGAAAGCTCGATAGGACAGCAAACCCAGATCTGAAAGCGGCTTCTCAGGCGATCCCAATCTCTTTTCGACCTTGGACAGCTCGTATGAAAACGCAATCAGCAACCGACCAAATCCCATGCGCTGGTATTGAGGCATCGTCAAGATACAGGCGACATTGTACTGCTCCGATGACTCCTTCTCCTTGGAAAAATACCCGATGAAATGTGCCCCGTCCTCGTCCCGCATCGTCATGACATAAAACAGGAAAGGGTCCACGTCGTAGTAGAGCGTCTTGTGGTCCAGAAACAGCTTCGACAGCAAGCAAAGGTTCCGGCAGTAGACCTTTTGTTTCCGTCCATCAATCTCAAAGAACGAAATATCGTCCTTGCGGTAAATCTCGTTTCCTGGTGGGTGCTGAAGAGTGCATTTGGTTCGATGGCGCGACAACTGCTTCACAGCGGGGAAATATGAAAGACAAAATTCGCAAATGTACATGATCGGCAGATGGGCGTATTCGACTGGATAGGGCGAGAAGTACCAGGTCTCGACTTCATGCTTGCCAATCTGGATCAGGTTGAGGTTCTTGACGCGAGCGACCTCATGTGGGTTCTGGGTCATCGATCCAGATGTCCGCAGCTTCTCGATCTCCTGTTCTTTTGAGAAGAATCCACCATTTTCGTCCATGTTTGCCTCACTCGGCGTGCCGTCTCCATTCACGATGCTGGATTCGTCGTCGTCGTCGTCGTCCCCTTGAACGTGAATACTGGGTGTCTGGGTTCCATCCGGTCCTTTTTCCTGACTGCTGGCTCCACCGCTCTCCTCCATGGCCGACGCCTTGCGCTTGTTTGCTCCCGGGGTTCCAGGTGTCGCAGGCGTAGAGGTCTCTCCTCCTTTTCCTGTCGTTGCTGCCTTGCTCAGGTTGCTCTTACGGTTGTTCTTTGAGACTCTTGCGCTGGGCGTTCCTGGTTCTGATCCTTTGCCAGTCTCCTTGCCTACTCCTGCAAGCAGTGTCTTGGGCTTCTTGGACTTTGGATACTCAATCTCGCCCAGCAGGTTCAGTCGTTCGGGTACTACCCATTCGTCTAGTCGCTTGTTGTAGTCCGAGTAATGGACATAGTATTCGCAACGGGTGGCATCCTCTGGCGTTGGGGTGGGTCGGATGGAGAGGATCTCGGCTTTGCGGTATTCCGCGGGAGTGCCGTGGAGGACATGCAGCTTACATCCGATGATTATTGAGCCAATGGTGCCTCCTGTGACGACTGCGTTGGGGAACGGACTCGACGCAGCAGACATGCTGGATATAGGTATATGTTAATCAATCAAAGGCGGATTGCTTCTTTTTGGTGGCGTCGGTCGATAGGCGAATGCGATCCTGACTGGGCTCACTGATGGATGGTGAAGGGTCGGCAGCAGAGATGGGCCAGCTGTGTCGTGGACGGTGTGATGAGATGGGTCGGGGAGAGTGGGTCCGGGGGTCCGTGGGACAGAGGTGTGTGTGGTGAGCGTGGTGTGTGGACGGGCCAGGCAGAGAGAGCGGCAATGGGCAAAGAGCGGTGGAAGGGGTGCAGCGAGGCAGGGCGGATGGATGGAATGAACAATTCAAAAGACGCAGCAAGACGCTGAGCCAAAAAGAAGGGTGGCTTGGCAGCTTTGATGGCGCACTTCACTACTGCTCACATTCACAATCACCTACCTTACCACACACACAACCATTGTCCTCATCCAAGACTCCACCATGTCGGGCATCATTCCTACAGACAAGAAGCAGCTCAGGGCCTGCCTGCTCTGCTCGCTCATCAAGGCAAGATCTCAAGGAAGAGTGTTCATCTAATCGCAGTTCCACAACTGTGCAAAGTGTTTGCTAATCTATCCCTTGTCAAACAACTGTCAAACAACAGAAGCAGGACCAGTTCTTCAAGAGTGGCTGCGATAACTGTGAATCGCTCTTGGAGATGAAAGGCCACATGGACAGAGTCATGGACTGCACCAGCCAGCACTACGACGGGTAAAACAACTCAAAAAAGCGAACTCTGGACCTTTCAATGACGAGACTTGTCGCTATCATCCTGGATCAGAGCCTTCAATCGCAGCTCCCCAGTCACGAAAAAGGCTGTCTAACCTCGAGCTCCGTCTTTCTTTTCTCAACCAACTCGTTCACACCTCCCAGCGCGATCGCAGTAATGCAGCCTTCAGAGAGCTGGGTTGCTAAATGGCAACGTATCGGTAGGGTGGGGCGATTCGTGGATCGATGATCGAGACATGGCTGAACGACAGCTGACATTGTTCCTTCTGGTTCCTTTTGGCAATAGATAAATTCGAAAAGGGAATCTATGCCGTGCAGGTGCAAGGCCGTCTTCCCGAGGATATCGAGGATGATTTGGAGTCAAAAGGAATCAAGTACAGGGCAAGGTATGCTTCTGTGTGCGATTGTTCAGTCATGTATCTGCTTAAAGCATCCTCACTTTTGAAAATCAGCTACTGTCCCCTCTAACTTGTATTTTGTCAAATACGTGCATTAGGGATGGATCTGCCAGAGATTAAGCTACTGTTTGGATCGCAAGCCTATTGTTGCTGCTCTGAAGGGTTTAGAGAAGACGAATATCTTCATCACATATGTACATTAATAAGAACGGGAGTTGTGAAAAAAAATGTCATGTCCTTGTTACTGCTACTGCTACTGATACATATCCTGGTGGTACGTGTTCCCGTAAAGCGAGTCCCAGCTCTTGGGGAACTTCCAGTCTCCCTCCCCCTGGGCAAGCTGCTCCTGGGTTGGAATGTGGACTTTGAGGATGGCATTTGTCACATTAGCCAAAAACACAGCATCCGGTGCGTTATCACCCTCCATCGCAAACAACACCACCGTCAGAATCGCGATCCCTTGCTCCTGGCACAGTGAGTGCAGTCTGCGCGCAATGCCTCCATTGGGTATCCTGGGAATCTTTTCCAAGACCGCCTGCTGCTCCTCCTGCTTTGCGTCGAGCGTGATATCCTCAACACGCTCCACCAACGCTGCCGCACTTGCTCCTGATGATACTCTCGTGGCTTGATCTTGAGTAATGTGGTGTTCTTGCCTACGAATCATGGCCTCCTTTCTCTCGTCCTCTGTCGTCGCCACTCGTTCCAGTGGATCCAATCCAAGCCCCGTCAGGGTGTCGATGAGAGTCTTTGAAAGCAGCGGCGAAGAAATGTATCTGATAGGTGTGCTTGAGCGAAGCTGGGCATCAATCTTTCGAGCACCATCTGCTGAGGCCAACAGGACCACTTGATCGAATTCAGACTCTCGAATAAACTGAACGAGGTTGTCGGCATAAAAATGCGACCGATGTGGAACCGTGGGAGACCGTTGCTGGACAAGAGTCCACTTTCCATCCTTGGTTTGAAAAACCTCCACCGCAAGCGAGAGTCCATCAGCTGCGCTTTCCACCGGTGTTGCCGTCACAGCCCTGGACGGTGATGGTGCCTGGTGGGGACGATCTGCAGGTCCAACGACTGCAATGACGTTCTCGTCCTCGATGCAGCCAACGCGGTCGAGCTTGAGCGTTGAGAGAAACAGATCAGTGGTGAGCTGGGGTACATTCCCGATCGAGACTGCAGGCAGGATGAGGGTCGTTCCTTTGAACCGGCTGGCATCGAAGCCAGGTGCTGCTATAAACGAGTTCATGTGTGTGTAGCGTTTGTTGTTTGTGTGGGCTGTCGACTGTCGTGAGGATGAACGAGGATTGTCAAAAGACGGTGCTTTATGCTGACTTTCATGGACACGCGTCGTGTGTCTTGCGTGGCAGGAACTGGAAAAAGAGTCACGAGATTCGCAGAGTGCTGAGATTCGCACTGTGTCCGTGCCTGACTCGAAGCGTGCACGTCCACTGGGATCCCCTACGCCTACCATATAACCACCCTCGTCCGCGCCTCTCATTGACCGATCAGTGCCGGTTGTTGCAGATGATCGTCGACTTGTGCCGAAATGGTCCTGGCGCGGTGCGACCTGTACAGTGGCCTGCAAAAAGTATTTCGACCGTGAAATTATTTAACCCTTTCAAGCAAGACTGTATGCCAACTATGAACTTTGAGAAGGTGCCCGCCACCTTAGGTGGGGCGGTCGATATTGCATGTAAGGAACTTGTTTACTTGTGTTGCACCATGCCATCATGATCTACTTCATTTAGGAGATGAATCTCGACCTCATTCAGGGGTGAATGAGGTGAGAGGATCATTCACCAGCGGGTGCTGCCACCTCTCGCCTCAATAACAGCACGGATCCTATCTGGCATCGGCCGCACCAGTCTAGCTATTCACCCCTGGGGTACCGCATCCCAGACCTACTTCACCGCCTGCCACAATCCCCCCTCGCCATTGGGCCGTGTTTCCTCTAGTACCTCTTCTTTGCCATGCTCCCAGAGATTCTCGATCGGATTGAGATCTGGCGATAGCACTGGCCATTAGAGCTTCTCCCAGAAGGAGTTGTCTATTTGGCGACCGATTAAAAATACGTCACTTGGCGACCGAAATCCCATATGAGCTTTAACATTTAAGCAATTTGGCGACCGGTGAGCCAGGGCTTTGGGTTGTTGAAGTTGGGAGAGCAACCGGCGGACTGCGAAGGATGAAGGACTGTAAAAACGAACGACCCTTGATATCAATGCCGGAGACGAGGCCGCCATTTGATGATAAAGGGCTTACAGCTCTATCAATTATACCGGAGGTCGCGATCGTCTGGCGCACTGAACAACGAATGGGTTGACCGCAAGGATATCCTTGTTGAGTCAGACACTTGCGTCACCGTGGTCCTTCTGTGGTGGTGGCAAGGTTCGGTCGCCAGATTGACTAAAGCTCATATGGGATTTAATACGGTCGCCAAGTAACATAGTGTATTTTAATCGGTCGCCAGATAGATTTTTCGTTTTAATAGGGTAGGCCAAGCCTGATCTTACTGCAGAGGAAGGTAGCGTCTATCTATTTATCTACCTCTGTGTGAGCCTGAGCAAGGTCGCGTCCAGTCTCTTACAGCTTGGCGTTATCCTTGTTCTGGTCTCTAATGACGCGCCTTCGACTCCTGTTACACTTTTGGGGGCATAGTCCTCGGTGTACCGGATCTGTACTATTGCAGCACGCAAGGGCGAAGGTTAGACGAGCGGCCTTATGAGTCTCGCTGAGGAACGGCCTCTTGCGCGCCACGGTTCCAGAAGTCCAACTCATGGATCTCCTTCCTGAATGTTTTGTCACTGACTTGGGTGGCCATGAGGATTTTGATCTCGGTCAGCGTGGAGCTTCTGTTACTCAGCAGTGTTCGCTTTAACGCCCGTCGATCCCGTTCCTGAAAGATCTTTGGTCGGCCTGATCGGGCTTGGTAGGCGACTGAACCGGTGGTCTGTTTCTTTTTGATAATGGCTGACACCGTCGAGTGGTGGATATTGAATTGTTGTGCGATGGCTCTGAGACTTTGGCCACCGTTGCTCAATTCAACGATCTCTGCCCTCTGTTCCAGGGTAAGCTCCTTGGTTTTCATATGTCCAAGCTGTGGGTGTTGAGAGTATGGAGATGCGGAGAAGCTCGAGATGTTGCCGAGGGTGAATGATCCCGTCACCTCATTCACCCCTGAATGAGGTCGAGATGAATCTCCTAAATGAAGTAGATCATGATGGCATGGTGTAACACAAGTAAACAAGTTCCCTATATGCAGCGTCGACCGCCCCATTGTTTTCTCCTAAGGTGGCGGGCACTTTCTCCAAGTTCATGGCTGACATATCATGTTGCAAAATGCACTTGCGAGCTCACTGTCGAAATACATTTTGCCGGCCACTCTACAGAGCGAGCTCGGACGTCTAACCGCTTGAATTGCAATTCAGGAATCTGCAAGATTCACGCTGATCAAGGGCCATCAATGCTAAGTCGATTGGGTCGATTCCGCAGTTCATAAAGCAAAAAGATGAAGAAGCCAAGAAACGAGTGCCTGGCGCGATGCAGCACAATCCTAGGGCTCTAGAAACGTGCGGGGAAAGACAAGGTACCAACACCTTGATTAGCAAAGTCGCCTTCCAAAGTTGAGGTCAACTGATCCACGAGATCGCTATCAAAGAGAACCCTGGGGCGCTCGATGGCTCTCCATGGTTACTTGGTGGTCTGGGTGGCAGTGCTAGGCACTCAATGCGATCCGCGAGAACTCTTTAGCGCGTTGCACGGTGTTTCTGCAGCAATTTAATTCATTGGCACAGCACTCCACAAACTTAAAAGCACTGGCCCAGTACAGGAAATTCCGTACCTGACTCTGAGTGTGCATTTCCACTGAGATCCCTTGCACCTGCTCAGGCCATGGGCAACGCACTACAGGTGAACATCAAAGCACTGCAATTACAGCGCGGGCGTGAGCACCCACGCAAGGTTTCGCTCACAAGTGTGCAGTTGTCACGGTTTCTTGACCAACTAGCCCAGATCTGACGCCAAACTTCGAATGATTCATTGCTTCTCTACAAGCAGAAGAAGAAAGAGTCCATCCATCCTATCGTTATGGAGGCCAGAGATGGATCAATGGAGGCCTGGCTTGCTCATTGAAAAGGGCAGGAGACATCGGCGAGATGACCAGACAGTGATCGCATTGTAGGGGTGAAGAACCCACAGTTCTTAAAGTTCAAATGGATTCCAGCATCATATCCATGCCTCGTACATTCTTTCACGATCTGCGCGTTTTGGAATCTCGTTATGCCATGCAGTTGTACATCTTTTACTCTCGTTTGTCTTTTGTTCTCCTTCACGATCTCTGATCCTCTCTCACTCACTCACTCACTCTCTTTCTCTCTCTCTCTCTCTCTCGCCCACTCACTCACTTTATACCTCATTTCCTGACACGCCGTCATGCTTCTCAAGACACTACTTCTCCTCGCAGCAGTCGCTGTTCCAGCACTAGCCTACGAGCCCGTTGACTGCAAACGAAACGATACCCAGAACCTGAAAAAGGCCAAACATATCACGGTCGCCATCACGGATGAAGACAACTTTTGTACCATGTTGACCGGTTACGGTATCAAGGACGTTGCCTCTCATGAAGGGTGCGCCGAAGTCTACTGTCAAGGTGAACTCGTCGAGGACGGCCATGCCATGCCCGAGGGCTACATTCTTTCGTCTCATTTCGAAAAGACGGATTCCTATGTTCAGATCACGGGCTGTATTAACTCTGAGGTCTGGCAACACGACCCGAATGACGATGGTGGACAGATGGACTCACACGGATGGCCCTTCCACTGCAAGGGCTATAAGAAGTTTGTGTCCTTGCTCGAGCCTTCTACCAACACGTACTGTCTCCGATGCTGTGATAAGGACAGTAATGAAGATTGTGACACGAGTAAGAACATAACTACTCTTGCTGATGGTTTGATTGATTGACGTGGAATATCTCTTGGAGAAAAAACAGTTCACTCACACCTTTTTTTTTTTTTTTTTTTTTTTTGGTTCAAAAAAAAAAAAACTACAGGTCATTCCACGGCGGGCTGCTCAGCTGTCGTCCCTGGCAAGTATGAAATGAAGGATGGCTCTCCTTGTATGACGCCCCACGAGATCACAGCTCAAAGAATGGGAGAAAATAAGCATATGCACAAAAAGTCCAAGAAGCACCAAAGAATGCCCAGGGACTAGAAAATTGTCCTCCTTCCACTGCTATCCGTGGCTGCTCAAATGGATAGATGCTCTTGGTTCCACAGCATAGACCAGGATATACGGATCGAGTACCTGTAGACACACCGCTACGAAAGCACACATTAAACAAGATCTCCGATCTCAACATCCTCTAGACCCCCGGCTCCTTGATTTTCTCTTTGAAAAAGATGAGAGCTTTCTGTCCTGGCATTGCGCATTAGGCACTGCGATGAGAGACAGTGAGATGATGGTTGTTGGGTGCACACTCCTTGAAGAGGTAGTTCTTTTTGAGGGGTGTATATTTAGAAGTGGAAGAAAAGAAAAAAGAAAATGCAAGTGTAATGAGGTCCGAGGGTGATATCTAAGGGTTTACAGGTCTTCGTCCTCGTCAGGAACTAATATCATTGAGAGAGAAAAAGACAGCATTGTGTTAGCGATACCCTCTCATCATTATTTGCTCTCATTCCTTGAAATCATGCAAACACCGCGATAGCAAAGGACACGACTTACGTTCATTGGAACCACCAAAGCCGCCGCCATAGTTTCCAAAGTCGAACGCGGAAGCCTGTCCAAATCTATTGCTCTGGCCGCCCATTTGATCATCGTCATCATCCATCATATCCAGATCCTCGCCCGCTTCGACAGCTGCAGCAGCCTTACGGGCCTTCTTTTGCTGCTGCTTGAGCATCTTCTTTCTATCCTGGTTCAGCCGTGGGTTCAGCTCCGCCTCCTCGGCTGTAAACGCCATCTGGGGCTTGACCCTGGGCTCGATCTTCTTTCCCTTGGGCTTAAAGTTGATGATGGGCTTGGATGAGTGGATGTCCACTGGTGCCTCTTGGTCACCGCCATCCACACTCATGTCTTCGTCCATCGACATGTCGTCGCCAAAGGTATCCTCGTCGCCATAGTCCTCGTCATCCATATCATCGCCATTCATCATGTTGATTTCGCCATCTGTGCGCTCCTGTGCTGCCATAGCCACAGCATGCTTCATGTCGATCGTCGAGCGCATGTTAGCCAGGACCTGAACATCCTCCTGTGTGTCGATATCAAACTCTTTGCTCCAACCCTCAACCATGGAAGCCGCTGCTGCGGGAGTATGTTGAGTCGCAGGTGGGATGGTGTAGAAAGGGATCTTGCCCGAGTTCCAGTCGTTCAGAATAGATCGAGCCGCTGAAAAGATGTCGGGAATACCACCACGCTTCAGCTTGCCCCGGATCCGGGCCAGGTGAACCAAAAAGTCGTTGACATCCTCAAACATTGGCACGCCGTACATCTCCATCAGTTGTTCCTTTTGGCACCTTCCGACGATCAGTTCCACAGGTGAAATGGGATCCTCCAGCAACTCAACTTTAACACAGTTTCGAAGCAACAACTCTGCGGGGGTTTCGCCGTTGTCTCCTTTGCTGAACACGATTCCAGGGCAATCCAGCAGCTTGATGTTCTTGTCCAAGTTAATCTCCTGGGCAACCTTGGTGAATCCAGGGGTTGAGCCGACACCACAGACCTTGGATCGCTTCAACGAGTTGATGACTGAGGACTTTCCGACATTAGGGTAACCAATGACACCGACGGTGATGGCGGTCTTGATGTTGGCATTGCGACAGTAGTTCTTGAGGAGCTTCACGAGCTGATCCGCTCCCAAACACTCACTGCTTGTCAGCATATCCTCAGTCGCCTGATCCGTTCCAACGTTACTCTGTCCAAGATGTGTACGTTGAGATTGAGTCGAGGCCTTGAAGGCGATTGTGGGATATTCATGGCGAAGGTATTTGAGCCAACTCTCGACGTTCTCTCTAGGTGCCAAATCTAGTCATGAAGGGGTAAAGGGAGAAAACAGGTATACGCCATTAGTCGGATTGCCACACATCCGCAGCTCTGCAGCCCCGCAAGCAATCGAGGCACCATCGAGAAAGTTTGAAGTGTTGGACATACCAATCTTGTTGAGAACGAGAATGATACGCTTGTCCGTTCCTGCGTCCATAATCAGTCTCTCAATCTGCTTTGTTCTGCATCCCAAAGGATCTCTGGCATCCAGGACCTCCAGAATGACATCGGCGTTCTCAAGCACCTTCCTGAACTCTTTGTAGTAGGCCTTCCTGGAGTTGTCCTTGCCTCCGACGGCTGCAGAGTCGACCACGTTGCGGACACCATCGTCCGCCTTGGCTTCGACTGCGGTTGCATCATACTCCAGACCACGGTCCATAGCTTGTCTGGCCATGTCCTGGATGGAGTGCGAGGAAGAGTGGGTGATCACCCTGCGGTTTTTGTTCATGGCGTTCTCACGAGCTTCACGCTGGAGCTCTTTGGCTTCTGCAGCACGCTTCTTTTTCAAGACCAGCTGCTCCCGCAGGGGGTTGAGGTTGGGCACGCCGGGATCCTTCCTGAGCTCTAGGTGTCAGGTTTAAGCGGTGTAGAGAAGTGATTAGTCAAGCGTCTCTGCAAGAGTATGCATTGGACTGCTGCGGGCATTGCACGGAGTTAAAAGTAAGGGTGGGTGGGTTTCTGAAAGAGGACGTACTGTTGTTGGAATTGGCAGCGGCGGCCGCCCTGGCCTGCCTGTGGCCTTTCACGGGCCTTTGGTTCTTGTTTGCTCGACCCATTGGAGTAGAGCGCAGTGTGGAGAAGAGGTGGAGTGGAATGGACCGAGAGACGGGTGCTTGGTCATGAGGTCAAAGCAAAAAAAAAAAAAAAAAAATAGTAACGGCGCGGCAAATCAAATCAAAACAACATACGCAGTCACCCCCTTTTTTTTTCTCAGTTCAGGGCTGGCATGGACAAACGTCTGTGGATAAGACCTTGTCATTGTGCCTTTGTCGTTACCTCAAATAGCCCACTGCACAGGACTCTCAGTCATTCCCTCGTCTGGGCTGGTCTGCCATATGCTCAGCTTGCTCACCCCCGTCTGTAGCAAGATGCACTGTGGTGGCAAGAGCACTCTGGATGTTTGATCGATCAGAGGACATACGGAAACAGCACACATGGACTACACCCCACCCCTAGGAGGCATGCAGATCAAATCCAGACTACTGCTGCAGCTGAGGAGAGAGAGAAAGAGAGAGAAAACGCCAGTCCTTGCGAAGCGCCGATTCCTTTCAAACTAAACCGAACGGCTTTTTGCCTGTCTTAGGATCCCACAGATCTCCGCTGTCGCCTCAAGGTCCATCTCCGACCTGCTTTTCCAGTCCCTACCAGTCACCAACCTCCGCACTCGACTATAAAAGAACCGCTGCCCTGTGGACCAAAAGTTTTTCTTTATCGACTGTACTTACAGGATTTCTGTCTAGTACATTTCTAGTCTTTGTTTTCCAACTTAGACACACAGTTTACTCTCGACGATGAGTTGCAGTGCGCTGCCCGTAAAGGGAAGCGAGGCACGGGTTTCTCCTTCTTTTGAAGGGATCCTCGTTTGCCTATTGATGATCTTGTCTAGTCTCTTTAGAGGCTATGATGAGGGCGGTCGCACATTCTGAGAGTTACTCTGCCTCTTCTTACCTCTATCAACCAAAAAAAAAAAAAAAGTATCAACTTGAATGCTCAAAGTCCCTTTTTGCTGTAATAGCTCATATCACTGCGACCTTCCTGTTATGACATTCCATGGCAACCAAATTCAACGTGTGATTGCGCTTTAAGGACCGCACTGACTTTGCAACAGAACAAACATCACGATATCAAGTATATATGTATGTATTCTACCAATTCCTGTCCTCCTGTCCAGGACGTCTATTCGTTCAAGGCGATCACGGTCATCATGCCCACACCAATCAACATGGCCACAACCTCGGATCCAAACTGGCGTGCATCCTTTGCAAACTTGCCCGAGACCGTCAACAGCTCTGGGATGACGCCGACAGTTGCAATGTACAAAAATCCTCCAGCCGTGAATGGGATCACCAAGTCTCCTGCACGCATAGGAATACTCGCGAATCCAAACAGTGCCAATGGCTTTGCCTCAGCAGTTCCAGCCACGGTCTCGTCCACCTTGCTCATCTCCTCAATGGCAATACCTGCCAGTGTTCCCAAGAAGGCACCGATCGCCGTAATGAACTGGGACAGCATTGCCTTGCTACGAGGGAACCCTGACTGGATCAAAATCGCATAGTCGCCCACCTCGTGGGGAATCTCGTGGAAAAACACTGCAACTGTCGTCGTGGCTCCGATAGCGGGTGAGGTATAGAACGATGCTGCCATGGCCAATCCATCCGTGAAGTTGTGGGTTGCGTCCGCAATCAGATTCAGGTATGCAGAGAGTTTGATGCTGTTCGAGATCTCCTTCTTGGGTGCCTCTTCCTTCTTCAACACCTCCTGTTGCTGATCTTTGCCGCCCTTGCGCTGGCGAAGAGCTGAATCCTTGTCCTTGTGCTTATGGTCGTGCTCGTGCTCGTGCTCGCTTTCGCCGTCTACCTTCTTGTCGTGCTGATGATCGTGTCCATGGCTGTGGCTGTGTCCACCCTCTCCACCACTCAGCACACGCATGAGCTTGTCAATGCAGAAAAAGACGAAAAATCCAACAAAGATCCCCAAACCCACGACCACGTTCTTGGTCTCGTTGGCTTGGACGTATTCACCCGTGTGGACCTCGCCCAAGAACGAATGCGGCAACAGATGCAAGAACACATCTCCCAGCAGACCACCGACAGCGAAAGCGACCAAGGTGTTCAGGGATTCGGGCTTGATATCTGGGGGCACAAAGTACAACAGCAGGTTGGGGATCAAGGAAATGTACGTGGTGCCGAGGAGGGAGTTGACCATGGGTGATCCAGGGAAGAGGAACGCAAAGACAGCCTTCATGCGGCTGCTGGATCCTGCGTACGTGTCGTCGTCGCCGTGCTCGACCTTGGATCCAGCCAGGTTTCCGTGCTCGTCATAGATGGGCAAGGCATGGAAGAGCTGCTCCTTCTCCTGCGAGGCCTGGGCGCCGTGGAAGGGACAGTCCTCGGCTTTGCTGGGATCGACATTGGCATGGACACGGTCCTTGGGAACATGGCTGTGGCCCTTGTGCGCCGAGACCAGAGTGACGATGGTCAAGGCGAGGACGACGAGCGTCAAGAGCCACATGGCTCTTGATCGGTTGATTGTCGCCATCTTGAAGGAATGGAAGAACGAAAGAACGAAAAGAGAGAAAGGGAGTGCTTGTCCTGGGCGGTGCTGGATGGACGCGTCTTTGTTCTTAATCCGTGTCGACGCTACTTGGGGCCGGAGTGAATTGGATTAGGAACGGGTGCGAGCGAGGATGGATGCAGGTGCGATCAAGCGCGCACTTACCTAAAACGTGTCGAGGGGTGATGGAGAGACAGAGAGATGGGAGTCGACGAGGGGCGGAAAGGAGCAAAAGGAGCAGTGTGGTTTTGTGCCTACAGGCCACAGTAGGATGTCAGGATTTTTACTTTGTGTGAGCTCTGAGCGTGAAACGGACGGCGTTCGAGTGACGTGTCGGATGAGCACAGGAACCTTGGACATGGAGTAAGCGCGTCCACTTCCACGGCGCGTGCAGTATATTGTCAAAAAAACACCCTCGCTTAGGCTCGCTATCAAACCGACGCGGACACAAACAACCTCTCCTCTTGTGGCTGCGCCTTGGGCGTGCCGCGATCAGGCACCTGCGGCAAAAAGTGCAACTGCGGGCGATATTGCAAGCGCTGGCTGTTTGACCATCGAGTCATCCAGTCCGGGATGTAGTTCAAAAAGATCTTGCGGACAACCTCTGACAACCATCCCTGCGAGGCCGGACATAGAAAAGGGAAGAAAGAGTTTTTGCAGTGAGCAGTGAGCAGTGGTACCCCATGGAGCAATCGAAGAAGACTCCAGCTGATAGCACTTACGCGCTCAGACATGACCTTGCCAAACTGGCGGGCGTTGCTGAGGGCATCCTGGGCAATCTTGGACCGCTTCACAAAGTAGTCCTCAAAAATGATGGCAATGTTTTCCTTGCTTGGCGAGGGCAGATCAACGAGCAAATTGCAAAGATGGACGCCGTCCAGGATGGCCAGGTTGGCACCCAGTCCAGCACTCGGAACGACCTACATGCGAGCCATGGATGACAAATAAGCAAATATCAAGAGGCAAACTACACAATACCACGGAATGCAACGCAATTGGTACCCAAAACCTGCTTCATCACACTGAAACAATACGCACCTTGTGGCATGCTATTGTGGTGGATTCATTAAAGTTGTAGCAAACGTTAGAAGGCGATATTCATACTTCATGATGCACTTTAGGATGTTTTAACGACAAGACTGATTTACCATCTCCAAGCAGGACAACACGACCATCGTACCAGGACTCAAAATACTTTTCCTCGAGCATGATCTTGGAAATGAGTTCCTTTGGTGTCTTGTCGATAATGTCTCCTAACGTTCCTTTGAACGGGCTGGGCTGGTGTCGGACAAAATTCGCCATCTCTGCGGATGCCTCTGGGCCCCACTCTGATAGTTTACCCTCTCCTGATTTCGCCTCCGCTCTGGGAACGTTGTGAATGACTGCCCAGGAGACGCGATCACCGGGCAGTGGCATGTAGATAGCCTATAGGACGAAGTGAATACGAGGTGTTAGTCTCACTTCTAGCTTTGGAGTTGAAGATGGGTGGGCTTGCAGCTGCTAACCTACATAGAATGGATCGCTCTTTGGAATAACTATCTCAAAGTCGCTGGTCTCTCTGCGAAGCATCTCGTGGTCCTTGGGATCCAATGGCTCACTGACACCGACTTGAAAAGGAGCCATTATTTAGTGCACATGTCTCTGCGCTGGTGTCGCATTTTTCTTCACACTCTTACCTAGACAGTGCTGATCGTAGCTCATTGGCATGGCATCGTTCGCAGACAGCTTGTCTTTGGCTGCCAAGCCTTTGTACATGTGCTCACGGACGGCGCTGTAGGCACCGTCGGCGCCGACAACAATATCGCTCTTATAAAAACTACATAAAAAGCAACGTGTCAGACAAGGCATACAAGGATCTTTTCATTTTGACAGAGCATCTAGAACAGACATGGGTCCATGAAAGCAGGCAACCGAAGCGAAAACGCACCTGCCATCGGCACATCGCACAGTGGCGCTGTTGTCATTTTGCTCTATTGTAATGACGCGCTTCCCGTAGATGATCTTGCTCGCAATGTTCTTCAGCAAGACGGCATAGAATGCAGGACGGTCGAGTATAATCGCAGGATAGCCGCCACTGACGAAGGAGGATTAAGGTCTTGTTTAGTCCTTCCTGCACGCAACCTCGGTGTGTACTCGATTCTAGGCCTACCACGGCCCAGTACTTACATCTCTGTCATGCAAGCAAAGTCAACCAGGCCAATGGGTTCGATCGCCTCGTTGTAAAAGTTAAACTGCCTCACAGGCTTTGATACCCGCAGAAAGTCCTCCAGCAAGCCGAGCTGTTCCATCACGGGCAGCGAGCTGGCGTCGAGCCCGAGAGACGAACCGAGGGCTTTCACACTTGATGTCTTTTCCAGAACCACGTACTCAATGCCTGCCTTCTCAAACATATTCGCCAGGGCAAGGCCTCCGATCCCTCCACCGACAATGGTGACAGTTATTTTGCGGGCCATGACTGACGTGTGAAGTGGTGAATGGAAGAGTGCGAGAGAGCGAGGGTGCGAGAGATGACAGGTTGGATGGCGGCCTGATGGAGAGGATGAGAAGGGGAATTGCAGAGCAGATGAAGGCGTGATCGAGCGGTGGCAGAGAGGACGGGGCACGCCAAAGGCGAATGCGATTATCTGCGAGGCCCATGTCGCACAAACCTGCGCCACTGGTTGCGCCTGTGCATCGATCGATCGTCCGCTGCATGCCGCTCCTGCCAACGGTAGGGCATCGCACGGCCATTTGAACAGGGGCGATGCCGCACTAGCAGCGCGCTGTGAAACGGACATGGAGAGAGCGGATGTGGCTGCTTTCCCTATGGCACTCCTGCAGGCGGGTGTTCGTTTCGATGCGGTCTTCCGCCGCTGGTTGCAAAGGCATGCGGTTGTCTCCACAGGCTGCTCGGCTGGGGGCAGGGGGGCCGCGCCTTGACGGCCGTGAAGGTCGTGAAGGTGGAATGAGCACATGAGCACAGGCCCGGGTGGCTGTAAACGTGGCCGAACTTCCTCCCTCTCCCTCGCACCCTTCCATTTCTCTTCCCTTCTTGCGTCACTGCCCTCTGCTCCACTCTCAGCTTACTCTCCATCCAAGCCGACCAACCATGCTGCTCAAAGCCCTCTGCCTGTCCGCCGCCTGCGCTTCGTGTGTCGTCGTCTGGCTGCCTCCGGCCTCCTCCAAAACAATATCGCCCAAGAAGGACAAGATCAAAGATGAGGGCTTCCTCATCTGCGCTGGCCAACTACACCTTTTCAGTTTCCTCCTCTCCGCAGCCAACATCCTCCAAACAGCCATATACATCCTGCTTATGATCTTTGCCAAGAGCTTCGACCTGTCTGCCGTGTACCAGTTGCAAGAGTTTAAGGCCTGGCATGGCCTAGCCACCCTCGCCGCTCTAGCCGGCTGTGCCCTCCGCAAGTGGTCCTTTGTCACACTGGATAGATTCTTCACGGTAAGGCATTTTTGAAGGATATGCATAACCTTCCTGACTTTGACCCTGCATGAAGACTAACAAGGAACCAACACATCCGTGCACTTTAGTATCAATTGACCATTCGATCGGGACACAAACTCGTCCAAACTGGACCTTACAAGTACCTCCGCCACCCATCCTACACCGGTGCCATCCTCAACTCAACATCGACTTTCATACTGCTCTGGCATCAAGGACTTTGGGATGTTGCCTCAATTTGCATCCCTCGCATCGCCTCGCTTGCAGCGTTCTACCTCCGTCTGGCCGATATACCGCTGGTCAACACTGCTGTAGAGGTGTTGTTGGATCCATTTATAGCCACAGGGTCACCCCTGGGAGTCGTCTCTCGCATCGTGATGACCACGCAATTTGCGCTGTTCATAGGTGTGATGGTGCGCAGGATCAACAACGAGGAGGCCATGCTGAAAGAGCATTTTGGAGCCGAGTGGGATGCGTATGCTCGCAAGCGATGGAGACTCTTCCCTTTTGTGTATTGAAGTAAATTAAAAACGACAGCGAACTGCCATGATGATGCGACTGCATGAATGTTCGTTCCTGTAGTCTAATATGTACTCTGACGACGGATTCACTGAGCTAACGTTTGGCTCTGGGGAATGGGGACAAGTGCGGCTCACTCGCTTGTACACTATGGGCAGCTCTGAACGGCCTTGGCCGCTGTTCTCGTCTGACTATGCTGGAGGATCGCGCTCTCCATGTGACACTCAACTCAGCCGGCTGCACCGAAATCTCCTTCCATCATCACCTCGTATATATTCTTCGCCTCGGTGTTTCCTCCCCACCCCGCTCATTCTCTCTCTCTCTTTCGTTCTCTCTCTCTCTCTCTCTGCGCTTCCCGTGTCTTGACTTTTATCGCAGCTGTCTGCACTACTCTCCAGCAAACCAATCATGATAGTCAAGGTCCTTTTACTATGCATCTCCTGCGCTTCGTGCGTCGTCGTCTTGCTACCTCCAATGTCCTCCATCATCGCAATGCTCAACAAGGACAAGATCAAGGACTTTTTCCTCACTCGCGCTGGCCTCATAAACCTTTTTTTCATCCTCGCGTCCGCTGCCGTCGCCCTTGAAACTGCCCTCTACATCGCCTTCATGATCTTTGCCAAAAGCATCGATGCGTCTGCCTTGTCCCCACTGCAAGATCTCCAAGCCTGGCATGGTTTAGCCACCCTCGTCTCCTTCTACGGGAGTGTCGTCCACATATGGTCTTCTGTCACCCTGGGTAGACTCTTTATGGTAAAATAGCATCTGCTGTTCGAGTCTGCGCCTTTTGACTTTGACGCTGCTGCCATCGCCATAACAAAGAAGCTGTAATCACTTTATTCCCGTCTACGTTAGTATGAACCGACCCTTCGATCTGGACACAAGCTCATCCAAGCTGGGCCCTACGCTCAGCTTCGCCACCCGTCCTACACCGGCACTATCCTCAACTTGACCGCTGCCCACATATTGCTCTGGCGGCAAGGACTATGGGTGGCGACTTCGTTTTGCATCCTTCGCATTGCTTCGCTTGCAGCCTCCTACCTCCGCCTAGCAGAGGTGCCCTGGATCAACACTGCTTTGGACCTGCTGTTGGATCCTTTTGTGGCCACAGGATTGCCTTTGGGGATCGACCCTCGCATCGGGGTCGTGATACCTTTCGCCATGCTGATAGGAGGGATCATGTACAGGATCAAAAGCGAGGAAGCCGTATTGAAGGAGCATTTTGGAGCCGAGTGGGATGTATACGCTAGCAAACGAAGGCGCCTCATTCCCTATGTCTACTAGAAAGAGCAACCCTGTGCTGTAATAGTCTACAAACGCGTGAAAAACAGGATGGGGGGACACTGCTGCACGTTTTATGAAATGCAAAATACTGTACCAAACTTTTCGCTTCAATCCTCTCGTTCTGCTTTCACCTGCCAGCCGAACAAAACTCATCACGCTATCGGGGGGGGGGGGGGTTTGGTTTTGAGCCCAACACCTTGTACCATTCTCGGTACTCTTTTATAACTTGCTGTTGTTCGTTGCTGGAGCGTTGTGAGTAACGGCGGGGGGGGGGGGGGTCAGGGTCATTTGCACAGCCTGCTTTAAGCATCTCTCAAGGTGGAGATGTGGAGAGACGAGGGCTGTTTTGTTTTGGCCCTAGACGCGACCTTCTCGCGTTATGAAACGGTCCAGGAAGAGTCTGGCGCCTTAATCCTTGTGTCAACGTGGCAACGTTAAAGAATCGAGCACACGAGCACACGAGCACGGGAGCACGCGTCAGAGTCCCTTGAATAACTATTCTGGGGGGCCTTGACATGCGTAAGTGCGAGGAGTCTGAGTGAATGATTTCAGGTTGTGGTTTTGTCATAAGGACTCGTGCATACTTCCGACACTCTGAACTTGGCTACTCGCGCTTATCAAAATCTGCATCGCTCACTCGACTCAAACAAAACGTGTGTCATTCAAAATAAGCAAGAAGCAGAAGCAGAAGCAGACACAGGAGAGAGATAGTTGGTTGGTTTGTGCCCATGTATCTGGGGCTGGAATTGCGGGCGTTGTTTTTATTTTTCAGGCAAAAAAAAAAAAAATAGAGGAAGAGAATACACGATTGACGACCCTCCCCATTATGTCAATCGAAGGGGGTGTTGGGATATATGGAAGCATTAGAAGGAAAGAAATATGCTGAATTCTTTTTTTTTTTTTTACAGAACAATACCAGCAATACAGGCCGACATGATGGTACTCAAAGCTCCAGCAATGATGGCCGAAACCGAGACCCTGGCAATGTCACCCGCACGGGTAGGAGCCATCTTGCCCAACAACGAGATCTGAGATCCCAAGGATGAAGGGTTGGCAAACGAACAGCACGCGAACGTCGTCAACATGCCCGCACGAGCCGAATGGGTCGCGAAGAAGTTTGACTTCTGAGCCTCAGCAAAGGCCACAAACTCGTTCAGAATGAACTTGATGCCCAGAATCTTGGACGAGTCGTACACATCGTCCGTGGGCATTCCCAACAGCCAGGCGAAAGGATAAAAGAAGTAACCGATCAAACGCTGGATGGTAATGTCAGTGACACCCAAGAAGAGGAAGACCCAGTTGGTGAGGTAGTTGGCACATCCCAGCAGAGACAAGAAGCCGATCAAGACGGCAGCAATGACGATGCTGAGCTGCATGCCCAGGATGGCACCGTTGGCAAGCGCGTGCACAAACGAGTCTTCGGCATCAGGGCGCTCAAGGGTAACGGCCTTGCCACGGGTCAAGGGAACCTCCTCCTCGGGATAACGCATCTTGGAGGTGACAATGGCGCAGGGGACGGACATGATGCAGCAGGTGATGAGATGAGTGGGCGAAGCGCCAAAGCTGATGAGACCCAAAAAGACTGATCCAGAGATAGTGGCGAATCCAGAGGCCATGACCTGATGAAGCTCAGAGTTGGTGGCATGCTCGAGGTAAGGGCCGACCAACATGGCAGACTCGGACTGACCAACAAAGGGAGCGGCACAGGCAGCAATGACTTCGATTCCGGAAACCTCAAAGAAGTAGACGACGACTCTGCCCATGGAGCTGATGGTGGTCTGGATGACGTTGTAAAAGTACAGGACCTGGATGACGGCTCCAAAGAAGATAATGGCAGGCAGGACGCTGATCAAGAACGTGAAGCCGTAAAGCTTCATGAAATCAGTACCGACGATGAAGCCAATACCCTCGGACGAGAAGCCGAGAAAGTCGGCCATGAGACGGCCCAGGTAGGAGAAGATGGTCTCACCAATGTAGGTGCGGATGACAAAGAGTCCAAGCAGGAACTGGAATCCAAGACCGGTGCTGACCGTGGGCCAGTGGATGGCCTTGCGGTTACGTGATGTGGCATAGAGGGCAGCGGTGAAGAAGGCCAAGCCGCACAGCGAGATGACACGCTGGACACGGGTTCCGTGCTCGTTGTCCTCACGGACCACAGCGGTAAGGGTCATGACCACGGGCCAGAGACCGTAGCCGATGACCTGTCGAATCTTCAAGGGGATGTTGCTGAGGGCTTTAGCACCGGCTTCCCAGGTGTTGCTGGCAGGACGAGCAAAGAAGTTGTCGGGAGAATGGGATGAGATCAAGTACAGGGTGGTGAAGCCATAGACGACTGCCAGGACGGAGATGGGGTTACCCTTGTCTAGGACAACGGCGGCCACGAAGTAGGCTATTCAGAGAATCCAAAAAAAAGAACGCCCAGGTCAGTCTTGTGGTCGGCTCAAAAAAGTCAAAGTGTGCTGCGCGTCCAGGGTTCAGTCGCTCGCGTGCGAGCCGTGAGAGGGAATCACGCTAAGCCAATCGGCTCCACTCCCAGGTTCAAGGCGAAGCTGAGGAAATGAGGATGGTGATGAAGGGATGGAATGGATGGGATGCAATTAGCATTACCTCATCCTTCCCACCACGCACCCACTCACTGCTCGATCTTATCCTATCTTCCCAGCAGATTGCATTACTGCTGCTCAGTGTAAAAACAAAAAAACAAATACGCCAACGCACAGATATTCAAACACATGCACTTTCGACAAGCTGTTTCTCATGCCTATGCATAAAGAAAAAGGCGCTCCTTCCCTCCTGCTCTCCATCTCAATCCCTGTTCACCCATTCTCACTCTCTGCAGTATCCAAGCGCATTGATACAAAGAAATGAAGGAAAAGGTCATATACCTGTGAACAACAACCAAGCAACCAGATGCCAGAGCAGTGTAAACAGCTTCTTCTGCATTCCAAGGACCTTCTTCTCTTCCTGAGCATCCTCCTTCACTGGTGCCTTCTCATCCACGAAGGCCTCCTCCATGTCATCGGTGCGACGACGCTGGAACAGGGTCTGGTCCTTCTGTTCGATGCTCTCCTGAGAGGGAGCAGGGGAGGCCGCTGGCGGTACGTCCTTGAGCTCTGGCTGTGGGGACGACATGATATGTCTCTGAGGTAGTGTGATACCGAGGAAGGGACGAGTGGGTGTGAGGAGAGGTGTGCTCCGTTGAAAGGGGAGGGGGGTACGGGAAGAAAGGGTAGGATTTGAACAAATGGATCAAGCCGAGGAGAAAAAAAAAAAAGGGAAAAAAGGAGCGAACCAGCGGCGTGCTTATATAGCTGATGTGAACGTTGAAGGAGGCGAGGAACGAATGAGAGCCAGGGCGAGATGTGATCGAGCAAATACAACGGCCAAGTATCGAACATCCAGGCCAACAGAGCGATCTAGAGTAAGCTGGCAGTTTAGTCTAGTCAATCAAGTCAAAAAGAAGGGGCGGTCTTCCTCAAACCAGCACGGAAAAAGAGGAAAACAAGAAACAGACAGCCTCCAAGGGAGCCACGGGCGTCTGGCCAATCTACATAGTCCTAGTCTATTATTCTGTTGTTGTTGTTGTTGCTGTTGTGTTGTTGTTGTTGGTCGTAGACTTCCTCGGATATGAGCCAAAGAAATAATAACGAAAATATAAACACGTACTCAATTGTGTTTGCCGCAATCGAAAGGTCGACTCGGACACGATTCATGTGTCTATGTGCAGTGGTCGGGCTTGCTCATTGTCCAACCTCGCTCTTCACACACTCGTACCACATTGCACACCACGCACACCCTCTCACGCCTGCATGTAGAAACTAAAGGGCGATTGGACCATCCCTGCGAGGCTCACGAGGGGTTGATTGGCCCTGGCATGGCCATCCTCAGCCAAGGCATTCGCTGAGGCAGGCCCATGGAGCACGCTTCAGAAGGATGGTTGGCTCGAGAAGATTAAAAACTAACCGCCGTAATGTATTTGTTGTTGCGTTACATGTTTTTTTTATTGCTCGATATACATAAGCAGGAGAAATACTACGATCGCCAGGGCCTCCAGAGGAGGGTACGAGAGAGATGAGATGAACTGCGGACACTCGATCCCACTTTCAATTCCACATTCTTTATTTTCTCATTTTCTGTCGACTTGAAGGAGGGCAAACTAGACGACAGCACGAGTTCGGTGCGGCATAGACATGATACCCAAGAAGCATTTGGTCTCTTGTGATCACTCCTAGCCAGTCGCTACCTCGATAGTGATATCTTCTCCTTTGCCCCTCTTTCACTTTGAATTTGGTATTTGCCACATCGTAATATTTCGCTCGCAGTGCGTGCAGTGCTACTCAGGTACACTCTTACTCTCCGTAGCTCTCGTCAATATCGTCCATAGCAGCATGTGCTCGTCAGCTCGCGTGTGTGCAACTCGAGCGTCCAGTCCTGTTGCAAAGCCGCGAGTGAACAGTTAACCATCCACCGCCCTCCCCTCCCCACCCCACAAATGCGTGCAGAAAACGAACTGGTATTCTCATTTCACTGCATGAGTTGGAAGAGGGTATTAAAGTTTTTTTTTGTGCCGTCGTCAAGAAGTATCTTTTCGGATGTACGCCACGCAAGCGAAAAAAAATCTAATAAGGACCACCTAGTCAATCGCGGTTTGCATTTGACCGGAACCGATTTCATTGGGCTGAGCATTGGAGAGGGGGACCTTGAGGAGACGATACATACTCCTTTGTATACTTGGCTACGGTTACTGTAAACAGCACAATACACACAAACAAATTCGTGCATGTTCGTCCAACTTCATTTTTTTTTCTTTCAACCCGGAACGCGTTCGATTGGCCGGTTCTCCTGCCAATTGCATTGTCTTTGTGCTTCCCTACTCTTTCCACACCACTTCTGCTGCACTTGTGTAGCCAATTATGCATCCTATCCTTCCCGTAGAAAAAAAAAACCACTGCACACGACTAAGCAGCTGCTGCGACGACTCAATGTTTCCTTCTCGCGTCCTACGGTTCCTTTCTCTCTCTGTGCTTAGTGCTAGACCATAGGACCGACGCAAGTACCTGATCTTCATGAGAATGTCCCTAACGAAAACGGCTGCAAAAAATATGTCCTGTAGTCATTCGAGGCGCGGTTTTTTTTTGTTGTTCTCGACACCAATGGGAACCAGAACGTTCTGGTGCCTGAGTTTTAAAAGGATTTTTTTTTCTTCTTTATGTCCCCGCTTCAACCTCCTCCCTCGCTCTTTCCCCGCACTCCTGTCCGTTCAAAAAAGGCAAGCGAGTCCGTGAACCCGAAGGAAAGGGAGTGTGTACAGTAGCAGAACCATTGAGCATTCCAGTAGTTTAGAAAATATCCAATCTCCGGCTTTGATGCTTCTTTTTGGCCGCATAAAAAGAAACCACGGACGGGACACCAAACTAGTCTTGCGCAAACAGCCGTGGAAAAAGTTTACAAAAAGGCTCAGTCGCTTCGATTTTTTTTTTTTTTTCCTTTTGGGAAGGGCCGCAAAGACGATGCTCAATTTCCCAGGAACTAGGTCCATGGTAGCTCAGAAGTGAAGGAGAGACAAGATGTGGTTCATTGATAGGTAAGAAAGGGAACGGGATACCATAGCGTAGCCTTCTGGGTCGAGACAAGGTTAGGCCCTTACTACAATACAATACTCCCAATTGCTCAGCTCTTTTAGCAATGTTCACACCAGTCAGATATAATTTGCTCCTCCGCTCTCTTTTAAAGTTTCTTCGACTTGTTCTTTCTGTGCCTCTTCTGACATGTGTTTGACAGGGGTGGGGGAGGTGGGGGCAAAGTGTGCTGCTGGCATGCACAAGAGCAACGAAAAAAAAACCCCATCTCGGATAGACTATCCCTACCCTCGCCGGGGCAAAGACCCCCCCCCCGACTGCATGCATGCAGACGCCCAGCAGCAGCAGCAGCAGCAGATGATGATGTGAAATGAGGAATAAACGCTCGGCGCGGGGGCACACGGTCAAAGGAGCCCAAAAGGATGAGGTTCGAAGGTGCGCAAGGGGAAGAGAAGCTGTAATGTGTGCACTACTTAAAAATCCAGGGTTCCGTCTAGACCCTTGCTACAGCACTGCTCCCATCGCCTAACCCTTCGTAGGCTCATCAAAAACGTAACCCTCAAATAAAACACCATAAACAATAACCAAATTGGCACCCAAGCGCGTTCGTTGCCGCTCATCTCCTTTCGCTCACTCGCGTGTGCTGTACAATACAGTACATGTACATGTACACTTCGCCTCACTGGCTCACGCGTTGATTCGTACCCCCGGGAGTACAAGAACTCGATCTTTTTTGGCGTTTATGTTCGGCGCATGGCTTCTCTCACAGAATGTGCTATTATTCACCACGGAAAATGCGCGACCCGCTGGTTCTCTCTCATCTCGCTCACATGCCCCATTGCTAGGCAGGGCTGAAATACATATCCTTCTGATACAAGTCGATCAGAAACAAAAATACGCCCTGCTTTCTACGCCTGCTTTCTAACGCCTGCTTTCTAGCCCGCGCTTGCTAGCTAAGACCCTCTAGACGCGCTTCTTTTCCTCCCCTGTTCCCACCACAACTACCTCTTTCCTAAGACCAGCTGATCTGCCTCGCGTTTTTGTTTACAAACCGTGTTTTTTTTTGTTGTTTTTGTGTTTGTGTTGTTGGTTCCTAGAAGATGTTTGTGTGTTTTTATGTGGTTCTCCCTTGTCACACTGGGGCCACGTCGACAATCAGTTAACAGCCGCACCTTATTACCCCGCATTTTTTTTTGAAAGGGCGAATTTCCTTGGTGTACATGTGTACAGCCTCTGTGTCAAGCGTATCATCTCTGGAGATAAGGGTAGTGTCCTGCGAACCCTTCGCGAACAGCTCTTTGCTCAGCTGTCAGGCAGCACTCTCCGGCTCTTTTGCTCTCTTGCTATTTGTCTTTTTAATATGGCATGTTTTTTACGTACATGAATGACTACTATGTGTGTGCCGATGATAATGTTATACAATAATGTGTTCAGTCTAGGCCTCCATCCTTGGATCATATGTACTGAGTATTCTGCCCCTGATTCGGCAACGACGACCCCGAGTTGGCATTCAGCGCAGGCAGAGGAGGCAGAGGAGGCAGGGTTTGGTGAGATCGCGGTGATCTCAATGCTGATGGCGAAGTGGGAGCGCTCCTGTGGGGCGACCTCTTTGGGATAGCAGGGGGCGCGCCGATCGAAGCACTTGAGGGCGACGACGGTACAGATGCGCTTCCAGAGGCCAATCCGGACGCCAGTTCCGTCGACCCGTTGCCTGACATGGCGCTCGCTGGAGGCGCAGAAGGCAAAGGAACAGATGGAAGAACAGGGACAGGAGGCAGAGATGCCGAGGGCGGCGGTGAGGTAAGCCGAGCAATAGGAGACAAGGGTGTAGTTCTTCCAGGCTGCTCTCGCTGCTGCTGCTGCTGCTTCTGTTGTGGCGATTGGGGCGCTGGTTTGGGCAGTTGAGGAGGCCTCATGATGGGTGCGGAAAAAGGCAAACTTGGTCGTCTCAAGTCCTGCAGCAGCGTCTTTGTGGCGGCAGTTTTCAGCCGTAGGGAGTAATCATTGATGCCTTTCCTGCTGCTCTTCAGATTACCAGCCCAGTCCTCCTCGTGCTGAAGGTCCATACTTCCTTCGTCATCGTCATCGTCATCGTCATCGTCAGTCGTCACACTAGGTGATGCTGCCGCTGTCGATCCCTGGTGATAGTCTCTGGATCCGGATCCAGAGCTGCCTTTCCTTCTGTCCAATAATGGAGGAGGTGGATTTCCACCCACCGCGGCCGTAAAGAGCGAGAGCTTGCGAAGACCTGGGTATAGCTCCATCGCTGCAGCATGAAGCGAAGAGGACAGCAGCGGAGATTCTGCTCGAGAGCTCGGTCCAGATCGATCCCCTTCAGTTCCATCCCCGTACGATCCAATGGAGGAGCACGTCGAAAGAGGTCGTCCATTAGCATCCTTATGCGCTGCATCGACTTCCTTGGACTGTCCATTCGAGGGTGGCAGCGCAGGGAATCGAAAGGTTTCAGCAGGGGGCATTCCATTTTTCACTGAGGGTCCGCTGCTGACAACAGGCACACCAGCGACGTTGTCCGCATCTTTAGAAGTGGCAGGGATTTGTGCCGTCATTGCTGGAGGTAAAGATTCGTCCAGAGCCAAACCTGGGCTGGTTTCGAAACCTTTAGAGGAAGCGTCCAAAGCCTTCAGTACCCCCGGAACCAGAGCTGTAGCAACGACCTCCGACGGCAACACAGGAAACATTGGCGAATCTACAACGACATCCGCGACAACTAGGTCTTCGAGCTCATCGCTGCCAGATTCACGTCGTTGTGTACTATTGGCCCTCCCGATATAGTCCGGCGCAAGGGAGCAGATCGAGCCGACTGTTGATGAAGTCGAGTAGGACGAGTTTCCAGACACGGACGAAAGTGGCGTCAGTCCTGGACGACGAAGCGAAACCTCGCGCGCAGGCGCTTCTCCTGCAAAGGTCCTGTCGGTTCCAGTAGTCAACAGAGGTGATATGTCTTGGCCACCCTGATCGCTCACTCGGATGAGCACGGGTGAAGACGACTGTCGTCGAGCCAGATAGCTAGGTCTCATAGTTGCTGCTGATTTCGAATGGGCGACTTCCTGACGGCCCGCGCCTGCAAAGACTCCGCTGGAGTCCGACGCTGGCGGTGTGGTGACGACAACAGCAGCAGCGGAGCTCCTGCGAGGCAGCTTCTCGCGCGGGAAAACCTTTGCATCCACCATGCTAAGCCCCTTGTAATCGTTTCCATGCCGTTTGGGAGGGGGGAGAGAATGCATCAAGAGATCGGACCTCTCGGACATCAACGTGGCCGAAAGGGGCGAGAGTGGATGCGTCGAGGGATGCGCTTGGAAATAGTCCGATGTCGGTGATGGTGATTGCGCCAGCTGGTGCGTGTTCTTGAACCGACTCAGGGATGCCAGATAGTTTGCGGACGCTGGTGAGGAGAGGCTCGATCCTCCAGAGACAGAGTTGGACCGCGGACTGGAGAAGAGCTGGGTGCTCGAGCCGCTTTTGGTTGAGGCGAGCTCCACGCTTGCTGTAGGAGGATGGAGGACTGCAGGCAACATAGCGCTTGTAGGAAGAGGGCTGACAGGTGAAGGTGCCGACATAATTCCAGAGATGGGACTACGCTGTGTCTCAATGGCTGACACGTCAGTAGGGGTGAGTGCTAGCTGTTCCTGGCAGCTAATGATACGAGCGCCACCTTGAAGTTCTCCGGGAGACGAATAGTCGGTGCTGCCCGGGGTCGAGAAACTGTCATCTGTTGAGACTGGCGTCTCGGACACTGTAGAGAGCGAAAAGCTGACTGGTAATGGCTGGTACGACGGACTGATCATTGACGTAGGCCGCGACTTTAGAGTCTCCTTCTCGTGCGCTTGTTGCTTCCTCAACTCCTCAGCCTCTTGTTCAATTGCCATGGCAAGCTCGTCGGGTGCGATGATGTGGCGCGAAACTCCGCCGTTATACAGAGTAGCCTGTGGGTGAATCTGCTGCGACGTCTGAGAGTCGGGAAACTGCGAGGTTTGCACTTGCGCTTGCGATTGCGACTGTTTTTGGCGCTGGTGTGCCTGCTGATTCTGAGGAGACCATTGTTTTCCAGGAGGCGGGGGCAGTGGACCCGTAGGATGCGACTTCCATGGCTGCAGCGCATGCAGCTTTTGCATGGTCCTGTGGTGGTTAGCAACGAAAAAATTGCCGTCCAGCGTTGTTCCTGCCAATGCATTCTCGTTGATCGCGCCAAACTCGGATCCCATCTGCAGACCCATCTTGCGGCTCAAACTGAACGTCTCTTTCACCTTTGTGTGGGGGCGGTAGTTGGAGGCTGAGGAGCTGGCACGGGGTGGTGGCGGCGGCAAGGGTTGCGTCGGTGCCCCGGGAAGAGGCGTTTGCGAGCGAACGGGGTGAACCTGAGTGGAATGTTGGATTGGGTCCGAGTTGAATGCTGCCTTGTGCTGCTGTTGTGCCGCCAGAAGAGCATCGTCCACGACTGAAACGGACGGAGACCGCTGTCGGCTCGAGGATGACACCAGGCTGAGCAGACTGGTGGACGGCACGGGCACGGCGTCGGTGTTGATACCGAATTCTGCATCCCTCGACAGAGAGATCATAGACCGTGAAGACAACCCGCCTCTAGTCGAGCCGAACGATGAAGAGGGTGATCCATCCATCTTGGTGGTTCCAGACAAACTGCCTAGACTTGCATTTTTATCCGATCCCAACCACAGCTTCTTCAGCTTTTTGGCGTCCTTGAATTTGTTTGTCTTGTCCTTGTCCTTATCGAGCTGCTTTTCTTTATCCTTTTCGCCTTCCTTCTCTGCCTTTGGGCTTGATGAGCGGTGCTTTTTACTATGGAGGCTACACGTCTTTGAGTTTTGAGTACACCCACTGAACATGCACACGCCCGGTGAGAACAGCTTCACACCAGGACTGCTTCCCCCAGCAATGCTTCCACCAGCACTGCCACTGCGACTGGAGCTGGCGCTGACGCTGCTATGGGTGAGCCGCTCCTTGTCCTTTTTATGCTTGCTACCTGTCATCAATCCTAATAGGGATGAACCATGGCTGCAGCTCCCGCTAGCCTTGCTTTGGATGGAATCTGTCACCGTGGTGCCGAGCCCGCTGTCCGATGCGAGGTCGTTGATGGTGGATACATCTCCTGATGAGGCGATCGTCGAAATGGAGGCGGACGAGGCAATGCTTTCAGCTCGCTTGGAGTTTGAGATGTTTTCTAAAATCCTGTAAAATGCCCTGGGTGAGTGCGGTGTGTTGCTGCTCTGAACGCTGCCGATCATGGAAGTGGGCTGCGAAGTCAAGGTTGGGGACGAGAAGGGCGATCCTGCTGCGCTGGTCACTGGTGATGCTCCGCCTAGAGCCATTCGGGATTTTCAATGTATGTCATTAAATCAGTCTTTGAGCAAATGAGCGCCAGCATAGACAGGTTGAAAAAAAAAAGCAAGGTCAAGAACTTACTGTTGTCCAGGTATACGCCAGAGTGAATGCTAGAGCGAAGCGGGTACATCCGCGGGCTTTGAGGGTGCTGATGTAAAGCGCTGTTGACCGAGGATGGGCCGCGCGATTGCTGAAGACTCGTCCTTCCTTGGCTGTCAATTGCCGGCTGTGATGATCGTCGCAAGTCTTGTGGACTGGACAGCTGCTGATCCATCAAGGTGGTCCCTGCAGGGAAACCCGAACTGCTAGAGTAACTCCCCGCGTAACTCGCATCCATGTTCGAGAGTCCTACCTGAGGGCCAAGTGAGCTTTGGTCGGTTAAAGTGTCCATGCTCGACTCGGAACGCAATTGGTTCTGCTGCTGCAGATGCTGCTGATTCTGAGAAAATATGTGCTCGAGGTTGGTGGTTGTGTTGGCGCTTTGTGGTGGCATGGACGAGGTAGAGGACCATGTCTCGTTGTTGTCCTCATGCGACTGCAAAAAGGCTGAAGACAAGTAGGGCAAGGTCACTTCCCGTGGAACGGGAGGAGGGCCCGGCGCAGTGCTCGTTGAGGAGGAAGCGAGTAGATTGAAGGCTGTGGGATCGTTGGTATTGGTCAAGGAGGGGTCCTCCAGATGCAGGCGATCAAGGACCTTGTCGATGATGGACTGTTCTCCGAGAGGCGCTCCTACTCCCATACGATGTCGCTGTCCCTGATCCCTGATCTGCAGTCCGAGTCCAGTTGAAGGAGAGGGTAGCGAGAAGACGGTAGCGAGAGCGTGAGCGATGTGGCGCTGCAGGGCCGCGAGCCATTTTTGCAGCGACTGAGGCGTTTCTGTGTAGAAGAGGTGGTGCTGGTGTTGGTGGGGGATGGGCTCTGGCGACGAGAGCCGAAAAGCGAGCTTGGACTTGCGCGAGATTTCAGGCCCAGAAGCAAGGACAGAGTACTCGGCCAGGTGCAGGATCCCCAACGGCTTTGAGTCGGTCTGCAAAAAGGCAAGAGCGTGGGCGGTTAGCAAGGAAAAAGGGCAACTCTCGTTATCTCTCTGTCTCCTTGTGTCTCGAAGATCGTTGAGCAAGGGCTGTCTGCGATACACCTGCGATAACACCAATGGAGAGCCATAGAAGGTGCACGCAAACAAACAAAAAAAAAAAAAAAAATAGGAGCATTTTCTATCCTAGATCCGCCTCTGCGGTGCATGCACACAGCAAACATGTCGACTACATGCAGTTGTGCAGTAGCACATTCCCTCTGTCCTCTCCCCCCATCTCTCATACTTTGCGGCCCCTGTTGTCAACCGTGCGAAAAAATGAAGATCGTTGAGAAACGGGCATGGGTGACCGACATACATGGATGCATGCACATGCATGCATGCGTGATGATATGTCGGCAAGAGTACATAAACATACCAACGCAGCCTACATGTAAAGTACCCTCATAGCACACCACGGCCACAGCGATACCCACGAAGGCCTTCGAGTCCTTTGGATGTGGAGTTTTCATTTTCATTTGCTTATGCCCATTCGCCTTCCGCTCTCGAGAATTTTTTTTTTCTGCCCGCCAACTCTGTCCAACCACAGAGCGCAGCCCAAATAGCACCGTTGTGCGGAGACTATCGACTTGCAAAAGTCTGAGGGACAAACAAAAAAGACAGTGGGCAGAAAAAGAAAGAAAAAGAAGGGTCATCATGCATCATCGACTTACGCTGGATCGATAAAAGAAGAGGTGGTCGTCCTGTAGCACACACCAGCGCCGTTTCCACACCAGCTGGAGCGATGTCGACCGCTTCTGGAGCCACTCCTGCAGCATCACTTCCCCGTCAAGGTCGCTGCCGCCCATGTTTCCGTCCGCATCCCCTCCTGTGCGCGCACAGCTCTGCTGCAGTATTGATGGGATGGAGGACACGGTTTGCTGGATGGACGGATGATCCGAGCCAGAGCCAGAGCCAAACATGCCACCAGAGCTTCCTGCGCTGCCGCTGCTGCCGTGATGGGTGTGATGGTGGTGGTGATGGTGGTGGGGCGTGTCCAGACTGCTGTGCTTGGTATGCTTACCGTGGATGCTATTATGGCCACTTCCACTGCTGCTGCCTGTCTGACTATTGTTGTTTTTGAGAAAGGGCAGAGTCCTGCTGCTGTTGCTAATGCTGTTGCTACTGCTGTTCAAGCTGTTATTATTGCTGGTGCTATGGTGCTGATGCGAGTACAACATGTCCTCGTCATGCTCGGATGCACCCTGGAGGCAGGCGTGGCCTTGGTCCTTCCTTAAGTCCCGTAACGAGTTTGCAGTCGAGGACGAGGACGAGGAGGAGTGGAGGGTATCGTACCGGAACGAGGTGGAGGACGAGGACGGGATGGAGGGCAGGGGCTGCGAGGTCCACTGGTGGCGAGGTAAGGCCGGCTGCTGCGGCTGCGGGTGGTTGAGGTTGATGTGGTTGAGGTTGTTGAGATGATGTTGTTGTTGTTGTTGTTGTTGGTGGTGGTGGTGATGGTGAGGGAGGCGGGCAGGCGCCGAGGCGGCCGTGTGGGGACTCTGGCTCTGATTTGGCATTATGTGTAACCAGGGCGCGGCATGTATTCGAGTGGACAATGCGTCAAGCGGGTCCTGTTGTTTGGTCTGTCTATCTGTCTGTCTGTCTGTTGGACTGGTTGGCTGGTTGGTTGGTTGGTTGGATGGTTGGATGGCTGGCTGGCTAGCAGGTGAGGAGTGCAGCTGCCAAGAGAGAGAGTATGAGAGGATGTGTGTGTGTGTGTGTGTGTGTGTGTGTGGTCTCGAGAGGACAGCCGGTGATCGGGCCAAGGAGTTGGCAGATGGATACAGCGAGGTAAAGACGAAGACGAAGAAGAAGACGACGAAGAAGAAGGCGACGAAGACGAAGAAGAAGAAAAAGAAGACGAAGACGAAGACGACGAAGAAGAGGATATGAAAAGAGGATATGAAGAGAAAAAAAAAAGGGTAAAGAGGAAAAAAAGGTCAATCAACGAGAGCCAGACAGGTGATCAGCAGGGAGTGCAAGTACAACGCTGTGGTACGGACACTGTCAAGGCACTGCAGAGCCAAAAAAAAAAAAAAAAAGAATAGAAAAAAAAGAGAGTTAAGCCCGTTCTTTTGCAGCGGCTGGCAGAGGTATGTCCTGCGGCGTATGTGGCACTTTACCGAACTCACTCGGGCACGACGGCGGATGGAGAGCACAGATGGGGCCAGTGGGACCAATGGAGATCAGAAGGGGTTCAAGTGGGGATCAAATGGGGATCAAAGGTGGATGCAAATGAGAGGTGCAGAGATGCAGAAGATGCGGAGGACGAGATCTGCGCTCTTCTGTGTTTGAATTTTTCATTCTGCTTACCTACCTCTGAAACCGCTTTTTTTTTTTTTTTTTTTTTTTTTTCGCACTCTCGCTCTCTTTTCTCAACGGACGACTCGGCTTGCCCGTCCTGTTGACAGATTGACGTTGACAGGGCACCTATCTAGCCCTCAGGTCCACCCAACGGACGCTCTGACCCTCACTCCTCCGCGTGTGCACGACCGTACCGCTGGAGTCCCTTCCAAACGTGGGCAAGCGCCAAATCAACAAAGAACACGGCCGACCAAGCGAAAGAAATATACCTTGCTGGTAGGAGCCGGCTCACGATCGCTCGGCCACTGGTGTGGAATTGATCCCAAATGACCAGTGCGATATGATACGTGCCTTCACCCGAAAGCACGTATCGTACCGTAGACTAGCACGCATTGCCAGCCACGTTCCAACTCGCAGCTCGCTCTCTCTCTCCCTCTCTCTTTCTCTTTGTGTCCATCTCCTGAGCGCACGCTCATTCTTGTAGGGTTTGAAACCAAACCCTGCCTGGACGAGAGCAGGAGCCATGTCCAGTATGTACTCTCACACATACAACAAAGTTACAACTTGCAAAAGCACACGGTCAAGGGGTGCGGTCTCACTTGCACTACAAAAAAACGATCGTCTTCAAACGCGCACATGCGCAGCACACACACACACACACACTTGTGTATATATAAATACATTTCATCCTCAGATCGTCTTTCGATGACCCTCCTCTACCTCAGGACCCTTTGCGCCACGGCCACTCGCGCCCACAAACGTCTCCATCGCCCTATCTGCCCCACTCACGCGTCTGGCCAGGTCTTGGAACCATGCCGGTGTGATCGATACCAACGGCACGAACTGCGCATACAGCGGCATCATAATCTGGTTCCGTCCTCGGCGCTGCTCCATGCTGGCAATGATCTGCCGCACCACCTCAATCGGCTCCAATGCAGGAGTGAAAAACGGCATGCTCTCTTTCACTCCCTGAAACATGCCCGTCTCAATCTTGCCACAGCAAACGAGCGTCGTCTTCACATTCGGCGTCTTGTACACATATCGGAGCTCCGTTTCGAGACTTTCGTGAAAGGCCTTCACCGCTGCTTTGGACGCCGCATAGTCCGCTAAAGTGAGGTAGATCCAAACCGAAAATATGAGCAATAATGCGTGTATCACACCCCATTTTTTTTCGTTCTTTTGGTGTAGCACATCCTCATGCATCCTGATGTCAATACCCCCTGGGCCGTTGTGTACAGTATTTTCACCTTCCCTTGTTTCCCTTAAAGAAGGGCAGGACTTACCGAGCTGAGGGGCTGCCATGATACCCATGGAGGACGAGATCGTGATCTAAGAGATTTCATATTAAGAAATCACGCTTTTGATGTTAATGTAACGATCCCCCCGCCTCAACATTCAATCCACTCTGCCAGATTTAAGGGATTCCAGATTTCATTTTTCTTTACAATATGTCCATGGTTCTGTTGGATCATATCTGGCAGAAACTCCTTGACCATATACGCCTGTCCCAAAAAGTTGACTTCCATTGTCCTATGATTGCAACAGCACACAAAAAAGGGCCCAAGATTGTTCAGACTGTCAGACAACAAGCGATCTCTCACAACCCATGACTTTGGTTTTTTTTCTTTCCCAAACATACCTTTTGATTTCCTCGATCGATAGATCCATGATCGATTTTCCAACGACAATTCCAGCATTGTTCACCAGGATCGTAGGCTCTCCTACATCCTCGCGGATCTCCTTTGCAACACGGGCAATATCCTGAGGATCGGACACGTCGCAGATATAGCTATCAATGTCCACTACGCAAAAAAACCCATGGCAAGAAAAGAAAAAAAAACGGTTAATTAAACCCCTTAGAATCGAATCAAGGGTTTTATCCTCGTATATTGGGCGCAGATATGGCCCGCGGCCCCTTCCTTACAAGCTGTCTTGACAGGTTGTGTATCCAGAACCACCACCGTGATCCGTCGGATCGCAAGCATCTCTGCGAGAAGATAGCCAGTTCCATTGGCACCTGTCAATAAAGCACAAAGAGTTAGTTTAAAAGTTGCTTTTGAACAACTAGGAGAAAGAGAGAGAGAAAGAGAGAGAGTGAAGAATGACACAACGCACCTCCTGTGATCAGGACAATCTCGTCCTCCCAGTCCACCTTCCCATCACTTCGCTGGCCGCGTTCATGAACCCAGTATGCGATCTTGACCACAAACAGCAAGACTCCATAGATGGCAGCCAAGATGAATGCGAGATTCTCGTTGGAGAACCCGTACATCTTGAAGCATGGGATCAGGAAGAATGGGAACGAGACATGAAAGATGGAGGCGTTGCACAGCTGCAGCACAAAGTCGATGCTGCGTCTGTTCACCATGATGGCAGGCAGGTAGGGCTGTATTTGAAGGATGGAGCGGTGCTGCGGGATGGAGAATGAGAGACGAGAGACGAGAAATGGAGAAGTGGAGCAATAGAGAGAGGAAAGGTGGGCGCGCCTTCAAGTGACGATGGGATCAGAGAATGAAGAAGAGAGAAGCACAAGGGATCCATGGAAGGAAAAAGAGGACCACAAGGATGCTTGTGAGACAAGCTGATATATATATTTTTAATTACAACAGTAGTAGTTACTTTATTGCTCATCGTTCGGCTGTATGGCTACCCTGTAGCTAGCTGCCTCACACAATACCCAATAGCTCAGTCCACTTGAAATTCATCGACTACAGTTGGCTTTGGCAGGGGCCATATAGGGCTGTATTACGACTCGGGAGTCGTCAGTACCACCACAGATGCAGAGAAGCAGAGTGACACATTATTATTTTCTCTCCCCTTGAAGTAAAATCCCAGTCTTCTCATTCCCCAGTCGTGCCATAAACTTCTCCATGTACTCACGACATAACATATTTTGAAAACAAACATCAAGTTATGTGCTATGTGCTGCAGATCCATGAGGCGTCTTTGGTCCAACCATACTCATCCTTTAACCGAAGTTCAGCAAAAGCCCTCCCATCATGCTCCCAGGAAATATAGAAAGCAATAGCATACAGGAAGCACAGGCCAAGGCCAAGCAAGGCGGCGTGAAATTGCATTGGTGGCGGAGAACAAGGAGAGAGAAGCTAAGGTTAAGACTGAAACACCAGGGTAAAGACGCCCAAGGCCGAGCAGGTGAGGGTGAAGAAGAGCAAGGCGTAGGAAGGCAAATGCTGAGATCACCTGTCAATTTGTATCATACGAATATACCAAGGAAACTTTTGGCGCGCCCTGTCTTCAGTTTCCCCTATAGTAAACAAAACGCCTTTACCTCTCAGTCATCGCTAAAATCACAGTTGAAGCTGAAGCTGACAGTAATAAGAAGCGAGGTGGACCCATGGGATAGCCAGGAAGGTGACATAACCGTCACTTTAAAGGAGCGACGAAGGGTATAAGACCTTGGATGATGAGAATGAGCTAGATGCGTGTGAGAGGACTTGAGTATCTATACTCCTGATGAGTTTTTGATTCAGCTACGTTCCACGACGAAGAAAGAGTAGCTTGGATTTCATGAGCATTACAAGACACCTACGCAAGAAAACGTTGTACTTGGTGGTACTTTGTATGAAGCTGGTTATTTTGGTGAATAACAATAAAGAGCAATAGGTTGCAGAGTCTACTATACTGCAGCAACATATGGAACGCCACGACCATTGATCCATGGTACGTTGTGCTCGAGGGTATTTCGTAGCAAATAGAATAGAAGCATCTATGGCATCATTCAAGCCACCAATAAGTGTCGATCGTGTCGAGAAAAAGCAGCCAACGCCCCTTTGCCTCTTACTTTGCATGAACCCACCTATTGACCCGCCACCAACACCATGAATATACTTGACGGTAGCCATCCACTGCACCTGTTTTTCAGCGCTTCGAAGCTTCTGGAGCACAGTGTTGACTCTCTGCTAACTCTGACCATTGCATTTCCTTACTGTGCACGCTCCCTATGAAAATAGACCTCACTCGAAGAATAGTCCTTTCTGGAGAATGGGATAGAAAAGACCAGGCCGAGCCAAAGCTTCCACTGGACTTGTCTCTCGAGGGTCGGGTCCTTGCTGCCGTCGATGCCTTAGCTGAAATAACGTTCAAGGAGAATGTCCAACTCGCCCACAAGAACCTGATTCAGCTTGGTCTGGTACCACTTTGCAATGATGATGGCCCCAGCCTTAGCCTGCAGGTTCATCTCGCCAAGAGGATCGCCTGGCTACTGGCCCGTGGAGGGGTCCAGTTCGATGGGCTCAAAGTGCCCAGATCAGAAATCATGTTCCATGTCGCGGCTGTACACTTTGATGTTGAAATCTGCGTTTTCTCCACAAGGCGAAGACCCCATGTGTACCGACCAAGGAATCAAACACGGTGTTTGATCGGTTTATTCTGGGCAATGGATACCTTCACATCTTTGTCTGACATTCTCCCACTTGTGTGCACCAAGACCCTGCCAACATGGAGAGTCCCTTCGGAGAATCGCATGATACCGTATCCAAAATATCCAGCTGCCTCTTTCCGAGACGCACCGCGTGAACGGGCTCGCCACGTTGCCAAGGTTGATGACGGAACTGCTTTCACGCACGCATGGTAAAGAACTCGAGTCATGGAGAGCAAAGCATAACGAAGTAGATTTGGTGGCGTTTTCAACAGTATGACTGACCCATACTACCTTTTTAGCCTTTTGACAGTTCGAGAGAGAATGCATACGGTTGTGGCCAGACTGGTCAAGAAACCATCGTGGAGGGAGCCCAAAAAGAAGTCCAGGATAGAACAACAAGAAGAGTGTTACATGGATTTACGCGAGCCGCTACTGGAACTGTCGACTCTACCCAACGGAATCCTCCCAAAGGCCGTCCAGATCATCCATGGAGACTCCCGTCAGCCCACACAATCAGAAAAAGCGCAGATCAGGCCCCAAGAGAAACAACATCGTTTACGCATCCTTCTGGAAATCTGCAATGCTGCCGTGTACCACGAGATCTGGTCGGATGTGTGGAGAGGCCACAGCGCCGAGCCTGTTGTCGACATCCCGTTTGTCGCAAAAGCAACTTCAGTCAATTATCTCGAGATCCCCAAGAGTCTGCAGGCCATCAACAGTGAAAGCCATGGTATGGAGCAGTCTGCGGGCGAGCCAACCGATGCCAAGGCGATTCGAACATGCACTGTGCCCTTCAACAGGATCCTGCGACATGAACATGTGCCTCACAAGGACCTCATATTGGACACGATCAAAAACACACAGCGGGCCATGACAGACGTGTGCAACGAGATGTTTTCCCTGGCCCACATAGCCACATTGGCCGTAAGTTGCAGCTCCGACATCATGAACCATCAACATTCCTTTGGATTTTGAATTATTAATAACTCTGCTCGTCGATGGTAATCCACCCGGGTAGATCGCCTCTGGAGACGCATATGTTGCCGAGGACGGACCCCGCCCATCTACAGGATTTAATTTGAAGAATCTATTTCCCCCTCACCTACGCCCTGCCCTTGACAATGTGGCCATGCTGAACGTGACACCGATCACTACGAAACTACAGGAAAACATTGAGAAGCAGGCGGCGGCCAAGTCTCCAGATGAGAGGTTTAAAGTTCTTGGCCAAGAACACCTCAAGAGTTTGCACACGCAGTTTCTATCACCACGAGCGCCCCAACCAGCGACTGCGTTGCCCGCTCCGTCCACAATCTGGGGAACTATCACGGCCACTATTCAACAATCACAACATCATTTCAGTCCATCGCCGCCGGGCCTCGCCCAGACGATCCAGGCTCACATCCAGCAGATTGCAGTCAATCTTTGCAACCATTGGGAAAGCAATATTTACAACAAATTATTTCAATACATGTCGATCAATATCCTCAGGATTCACCTCGCCCCACGCCGTTTTCTTTCTCACCAACGAAGAGCGGCCAGGATCGTCACAGAAAAAAAGCAAAGGACTGAAGCCAAACGAGTCGCTAGCGGCACAAAAATGGCTCCCGACAGATGGCATGAGCTTGTCAAGCAGCGGTTTGACGAGCTAGCTGAGGTCTTGCGGAACGTACATGTGCCCTCCAAGGCTGCCAGAGCTCCTGCTAGATGGGCTGCCATTTTATCAGCACTGGATCGTCTCAAGCTTTTGGAGCCCACAAAGGTGCCGTCCACACCCATCGCCCCATTGGCTATAAGGCAAGCTCAAGCCATCGAAGAGCAGTCAGCCCAGGATGCGATCGCACGAAGTGAAAGCAGCTCCCAGCAGGCTTCCGGCCAATCTTTACAGTTGCACGAGGAAACGGGAGAACAGAGTGAGTCGTCTATGAGCTCAGAAGACTCCAGTGATGGCAGCCATGAACCCGTCGCTGTCTTGCTGCTCAGGCTGATGGAGGAGACAGAGGCACCAAATGATGAGAGTGAGGATCAGGAGGTCAACAAGGACGACGAAGACGATTATGCCATTGAGCTGGATGAAGACGACGTTGACGAAGCCATCCAGACTCCCACGAGAGCGGATTTACTTCATGATGAGGCTGATGAGGATTACGAGCATGGACAGTTTGAAGATTCAAGCGGTGCTCAGATCCGCCGCCTGGCTACCGTTCTAAAAACCCTCGTTCATTCACCAGCCATAACGCACAAGGTCAACAAGAACTACGTCAAGAAGAGTCTTTTGAAAAACATGGACGCCACAGACCGAGAGCTCATTGTGGTACGCGACCTGGTCAATTTACTACGACCGTTTGCCCCGAAGCGTGTAGCAGTGAAATCAGGACACAGAGATCACACGGGCCATGTGATTCTGAGAGCGCCAATGGTACTGATCGCCCAAGCTACGCTGGACCAACTGGGCCTCCACAAGTTCAAAAGGCACATCTCGCCGTCAACGCGCACAGGCTCTACCATCAGCCTACAACTATCACCCGGTGTCCTCTATGAGATGTTTGGTGCCAAGACTGGAAACTTTGACATCAAGACAACTTCTGGCACCGTCATTCGTACCCCCAGTGATGCGGTCACGCCGGCGAACAAGGAGTCAGTGGTCGCGGCATTCTTCGATCTTCCTCGCCTTCAGGAAGAATGTCGGGCGCATAATCTACATTTCGACAACCGGTAGGACTCTCACTATGAATAGCTGGCACTTTTGTTTGGCATTACCTTACTGTATAGAAACTGTGATTCGACTAACGAAGACCGCCTCGACTTTTTATCGATTGAATAGCCTCATCTTCGTTTCCAGGGACACAATACGACTGCAAGGAACTTTAATACCACACGGAAATGAGCGCATAGGCTATCCGGTTGAGAGTCTCTACGAGAAAAGACGAGAACAGCACAAGGCCGGCAGCGGCGCGTCCTACATTTGGTCCAACGAGCTGGATCACTGGCAGGAGCGTGGATTTAATCACAACGAGATCGATAAAGCCTGCGGCCATTCCAAAAGCCTGGTCAAGGAACAGGCCAAAGTTGTCAAGTCGCTCAAAAGCATCCCGGATCATGACCCCTGAGATCTTGTCCAGCAGCAGCAGCAGCTGGCTATCATGCGCAGAGAAGGTTACTACCTCGCCAAGCTGGAGAAGGTGGCCAAGGCACGGGTCGAGAATAGGGAGAAGAGGTGCCAGCCACCCACGATAACTCATCTCGCATGGGGGGACAGGGTTGTGGAGGACGAGCCTAGCCGGATCGATCTAGGTGACATTTTGGTCGAGGCACAGCGAGACCCCAACAAAGTCATTGCTTGGGCAGGGGGAGATCCCGGTGTATGTGTCACGCTCGAATCAGTCCCACAGTCTACGAATGAGCTGCTACGACATCTCAACAGATTCAAGGCCCTAGAAGGTGAGTACTATGACATGAATTCACTGAGTGTATATATTCTACGCACAGCGACTTATACTGCAAATGCGCTATCACAAAGGGTTACCCGATAGTCAAATCCTCAACACCAGGTTTCTGGAGAGGGAACGGCCCAGGGTTGATGACGAAGGTGATGTCGTGGGCCGGAATATGACCCAGGATCAGCAGCATCAGGAGGCCCCGCCCTCGGAGCTCCCCACTTTGCGCCTGCCACCTTCTATCCGAACCAAAGCTAAGCATCTGCAACAAGTCTCGTTCACCAAAAGGCTCATGGACATCAGGTCCCGTCGCTTCAAGAGAAAGAAGAAAAGGAAGAGGCCTCGGAGGAGTCACCATGGAACGAAACGAAAGAGAGGGGCAAGCACAGCTACTCCAACGGCGGAACATTATATGATCGAACGGGCCAGAACTGCAGAGGACAATCTGGAGAGGCTAGCCGAAGAAGCAGAGGACGCGCGACAACATCAGTCAAGGATATCAATTCCATCCAACTCTTTGAGGACAGCCTGGAACATCGCCGATGTGAAGCGCATCTACAACCTACGGCATGAGGCACAGGGCCCGCTCCGGGTCCTTGAATCTAAACGTCGTCTGAGCAATCTCCGCCGCACTCAGGAACACCGAAAAGCCTGGGCCAAAGCCAGAGAGGTGGCCCAGCTGAAGAGATCAACACAGGCACACTCCACCGAACCACGTCAAGGCACCTCGACCATAGTTGACCCACACACCGGCTTCTGCCGCAAATGCCGACATTACCATCCACCACGCCACGATGGTCCCTCGTCCTTAGCCTACCCAGTGACATGTCCGGGAACAAGGCCGGATGTGTTGACAGTTGTTGCTTATGGCGCGGCTGGATCCGGTGTCGGCAGCAGGATTGGCGGACATCTTCGATGGGGAGGGGGATGGATTCGCGAGCAACTGCTTCGACAGGGGGTTCTCGTCCTTTTGACGGACGAATACTGCACGAGCCGAACTTGCGTGTTCTGCACACAGAGGTTAGAGCAGTCCAAGTCCAGGCGTTTGGTTGGAGTGGAGCAGAAGTTGAAGCCCATCCATGGCGGCGTCAGGTGCGTGAACCCGCTCTGCACATCAGTAAAAGCAGGATATGCAACGAGGGGGAGGGACAGCAATGCAGGCGTAGGAATCCTGCTGTCGGCGGCCTCCACCTCCATCAAAGTCATCTCGGCCAGTAGGGAGAATCAGCAGAGCGCCCCGCCGTGGCCCCTCATGGCTTACAGCAGGTACGCACGACCTGCTACCATCAACACCGGAGCAGAAATCCCGGATCAGCAACAGAAAATGGTTTTGACAGATGGACCCGGTCCTCTGCAACGGAGCCTTCAGTCGGATCCCCAGGGAGAAAAGGCTGACAACAGAGTAAGTAGAAAAAGCAAAATTCTATGTTGTGACGATTTAGAGTATCCAACTTATCCATTTATGAATTCCAAATAGATCCCGCGCTGACTGCGCGGGCTCGCTAGTTGCTCAATACACATACTCATCATCATCTGTGTCCGACAGCTCATCTGATAAAGAAAGACAAAAACAAGAGCGGTTAATGAGGAAGACAACAACGCGATATGCACTTGCAGATCGATCATCCAACATGACATGCGAAGGAAGGTACACTCACGAGCATATTCGTCCGCGCTCTGTTCGTCCTCGGGATAGTCGTTCTGATAATAGTCCTCCGCATTCGAGTCCGAGTCCTCATAATCGTCATCGCTCGAGTCGTCCTCATTCATAAAGTTGTTCTCGTCGTCGCTGAACCACAGACTACAATGACAAAAAAGACAGAGGTGCAGAGATCAAAAAAATTAGCACTCCCTATTACCCTTAGTTCATGTTTGTTTGTGGCAATTGAAAAAAAAATCACCCATCAAAAAGCGTACAGAGATCCAATGCCTCGGTGCTTTGACTCTTGCTGGTGGTCTGCGTTGACATCGCGGTAGTAAATATCGTAGACATATTCGTCCTCAGAATCATAATCACTTTGATCACCCCGGGCACTCGAAGCTGCTGACGACCGCACCCCTTGGTCCTTCAGCGAGATCTTGGGATCCGAGACCTTGTCCGAAACTATGTTCGTTGAAATTGTAACAGAAAAAAGGGTGGACGTAAAAGAGCTGTCAGTCGCTCATTACCACCAACAGCATTGGCTTCTGATTTCCCCTTTTTACTGCTTATTATCTCTGTGCACATACTGGTCAGATACTCTCGAACCATGGGCAAGAAGTTGCACATGATATCCGACTCTAAAGCCTCGTCCGCGCTATTACATGGGGGCATAGAGGCGTATCCAAAAAGTCACATTAGTCACGGATGCTCTGTCCTACGCCTGATCTGAAATCCGTGTGAGTGGATGCTAGTACGTACAGTTGCTTCTTGGTCTTTGGTTCGTCTTCCTTGACAGCATCGTACACTTTGAACATATCCAGCGCCGCTTCAGCCTCGACTTCAACAGAGGATCTAAGATGGCAACACGGAAGTCGTCTTTGGGCGTTAGTCCCAAATGCTACCTTGCTGAACTCAATGAAGTGCCATAAAAATATATCCTGGGTCATACTTGACTTGAGGGGGCTTCTCTGTAGAGCTCAGTCCAGATCGGTTCTTGTTGATAACCCTGTAGCGCGCTGACCGAGCCTCCTTCTGCTTTGCCTGCGCCAACTCTCCTCTCCTTTCGTGCACGCGTTCCTCAAACTCTGGCTGGTGACGCTCCGACAACCGAGATCTTGGCCGTGGCGTCTCTGCCAACGAAGTGATTCTGTCCTATAAAACGGAATACAATGAGCCGACATATCAGCCTCTACTAAAACTCGCATCCATGTGCAGGTGGCAGCATTTCTAAAGTGCGTGTCCATGAAACTCACTCTTAGCTGAATCGACTGGGTCGGATCCTTGAAACTGGCCTTGTTCACCGTCGTAGCCAGTCGAAAGACAGCGGGTGGTGGTTCTAAGATACAGCATAGTGAATGGAAACTGGACTTAATAGGCGCCCCATCCAAAAACTATATGCATTGCCGTTTTCTTCTCCCCAACTTCAAAACCTACTCGGAAGTGCAATGTCTCCTGCAATCGCATTTTGAATCTCCCTTTGAACTTCGTCCTCGGTCTTTTTCTGCTTCTTTCCTGCCAGCTTATCCATTTGTTCTTGGACAACTACCAAAGGACAAAAAAGAAAAAAAAAATAAGGACGTCTCAGTCACTCAAGTACAAACGAGCGAAAATCGAATAGTACAGGCGTTTTCTTCTCAGATTCCCTTACCGAGCGTATCCAAAGGCTCTTCGTTTCGCTTTCGCTTGATTCTGAGAATGGTAAACGCATCGCTGGGCACACTATTGCCAACACTACTGACGTTGTGATCCTCTTTCCTGGTCTCTGCACGGCTCTCTGGGGTATGGTTATCGAATGTAAACGGTGTTGCGTTGGAGGCAAGCGAGGATGTGGAGGACGAGGAAGCTGATCGAGCGGTCGAAACGGATCCAGGGATGGAGATGGCGGTCCCCTTGGAGGGTTTGAGTGGCACAGGCTCGAGTGGATCGTGCTTTGCGGGATTGTTGTAGTCGATGAACTTGTTGTTGAAGGGCTTGAGGAGCGGACGGCTGCCTATCGAGGCCAAAGTCGGCTTCTTTTTAAGAAATATGGAAGACTTTAGCTGGGCTTGCTGCTGAAGTGCGTTGCAGTCCTTGCTATCCTTGGCTCCTGTGTTGTCGCTGTGTGTGGTATGGCCCATGGCAGAAGCGTGGTTCTCGGAGACGCCTTGCGCTCCTGCTTGCACTGCTGATTCCAACGTTGGTGAGCTCATTGACAATTATGAACGTGAATGGACAAAGGAAGGAAAGCGAAGCACGAAAAGAGAGTCTTTCGCTTTTTTCTTTTTTTTTATATGACTGCTATTGATCTATTCAAAAGTATGATACCGAGTGCAAAACTGGTGCGGTAGGAAACCGCTGCTGGAACCTGTCGAGGATCGGTTGGATCTCCTGGTCCAGGTCAGGCGAGCCTTCAATGTCCTTGGCCAGCTGCAGGATCATCCTGCCTCCGACCATAGCCTCTTCGTAGTTGTCCTTGATCTCGACATTGATAACATGGACAGGGTTGCTGTGCGACTCGCCTCTTTGAATGAGATCTTTTTTTTTCACCACCGACAGGGTACAGAAATTGAAAGGCGACCAGCGTTAGCCTGCAGAGAACTCGATCAACAGCTAGCAAAAAGTAGAATCCTGAGATCTGCACTGACCTTCACACACAGCGTCAAAACACCGTTCTTCGCATGTAATGATGACATCAAACTCCTGCTTGCTCTCCTGGAAACGCTGTGGTGAGTGCTTGATCTTTCTGTTCCTGTCCAACATGAGTAGAATTCCGTTGGATTGGTATCTAACAGGGACAAATCAGGGATAAGGGGGTTGCCAGAGTACCCAGAATGGTGTGGTGAGGAACGATCCTTCGCAGTGGCGACGCCCTGTGTCCAGTACGAGATTCATTCATTTTTTTTCTCGGGCTTACAGCTGTGTGTCTTTGCCTTTGAGCTCCTGGTAAACCTCGTTGTAGGGCGTTCCAAAGTTGTAAATATTAGGCTTATCGATCGCGGGTCCCGGCAGGCGCACCATGGTTCCTGTCCCGTATGATGACACTGTGAATCCATTTTTTCTATGGTTGTATGGGTGAATGTACGTGGCGGGTCAGCGAGATTACAAAATAAACGTTTCCGGGGAGGAATGCGTGCTAGAACGAGGACTAGCATTGATCTTACAAGAGGACGTTGTGTGCCTCCATGCTGCGGTTCTGGTTTGAGGCACAAATGACAGCGAAGCGGACCATGGTGCCGTTGTTGTTCTGAGGTGACGAGGAGGAGAGTGAGGGAGAGTGAATGAAAGGGCTTTGAGTTTGCTCGTCTTTCTTTCGTTTCAAGTGGCGAGCGCAAGGAAGACCGTCAAATAATGTATGACCGCAAAGGCGCAGGACTCCACAGACCCTGCCGAGGCAACCAGATGATCTATCACAAACCCCCGCCTGCGGGGATCCATGCCTCAGGAACGGGAGCTGTGGCCAGGTCCCAGCTGTGCGTATTTAATCTCACATATGCGCCATCGTCGCTCACGGGTGGATACTGTAGCCTGGCCGAGCAGGCACCTGGGTGGATAAAGCCCAGCCAGAAGCCGGTCTGGTGGCTTGGGCGACGCGCGCGTTCCACTATATATATGACGCGAGCCGCTGCCACCAGCTGCAACTTCTTCTCTCCCAACTCCCATCACATCGCTTCACCCGCAACGGGATGAAAACTGGACCTGGCTCGCGTTGACAGGACATTTAATCAGTTGACTCGACCCTCCTTGCGCTTCATCACACGTATCACCTCTTGCAGGGCAGCGACACTCCTCCTGAGCAAGCCCTCTGAGAGAGACCTTCCCTTCCTCAAGCCAACTGCTCCTCGCCAAAAGAGCGCCACCAACCGCCATGGCTGCCCCCGATCTCCCACCCTCCTTCATCTTTGAATACGCACGCTTCGATGAGGAGGACCCAGTGGACACGGTAAGAGCATCCACCCGTGCCCCATCGAATGTCGCTGCAAAACAATGTGTGCGTGCATCCAACGTCCTTCCAAACCCAGACTAAAAATCCAACTCGAAAACGACGATGCATCGTAGGAAATGGCACTCGCCCACAGGCAGCTCATGGAGACTCTGCAAGGAAGATCTGAAATCGAAATTCACAATGATCTACAGGTTGCAGCCTCAAGCAGCATGCCCCGGCACGGCGAAATCATCAACGGCCTCCTGTACGGAATCTTGATCTCTGACGCCAACAACAACAACAACAATCCTCAACTGCCCGTCAACGAACTCTTTCGCCTAATGAACTTCGTGGCCCGCGACTCTCTCACCTATGCTCTGCGACAAACACGACACTTTTGTTCGCACCTCAACTTTCACAGGATTCGACCGCAGGTCAAGCAGAGACTGGTCTGGCTTGTCGACCAGTTGACAGAGGTCAGAGTGCCCGGCGTGGACCAGCTTCACATGTGTCTCTTGCGCCAGATCCGCGGAGGCGACGTCTCACCACCCAATGTCCAGCTTGCGGAGGCTATGGTGGATTTGCTCCATGGATCGGTGAATTGGCTCTACTCGTTTCCTGTATTGGTCGCCTACTCGTGCTACACCTTCCTCCGAATCATGCTTGACCACAATCGAAACCTCAACCTGCGGGAGAAGGAGGCGAGATTCTGCGCCAGGCTGCTCAGGGAGCGGTTTCGGGATTGCTCGGACATTGGCAGAGATCTAGTCAGAGCCATGCAGGATGTGGCAAGGATCAGGGAGATGGAGGAGATCTGGGTGGATCTTCTCTACAAACCCGAGCGACTCAACCCTCAACTGGAAGGCGTTCACCAGCTGATGGCGATGCCGTCCAAGGACATATACCTCGCCAGTCGACTGACATTTGCAATGGAGCACAAACTATTGTTCATCCTCCGGACTGTAAGTATCCCAACGAGAGATGGCTGTCGACGTAACGGTACTCTTTTCATTGCGTGCATCGTAATTGGGCTAACCTGCTTTAATAATTGTGGTACATCTCTGCTGCAGGTACCCACGGGAGGTCACACATGGAACTTGAAATGGTTTGTTGATCGCTACCTTTCAGCGCCAGAGACAGATGCACTGTACTGCGATATCATCCGGTATATCTGTGGAGTCTATCATCCGACAAATGCTATCCTAGCCAGCCCCATCGTGCCTCGTTACGTCGTTATCGGTGGACTTATGAGAAGTGTGAAGGTAACTTGCCCCTGAGCTCCTCCCCACCCCTGTATATGTTGTTCATGGGTTGACCCCGTCCGCCAGCTTCTGATTCCTGTTCTAACATATATCCTGGTTCCGTTGACGACAGTCTAATGTGGCTGCAGCAAACATCAAGCTGGCACTGTTCTTTGATTGGCTCTTTTACGATCCCGCTATGGACAATATCATGAACATCGGTATGTTATGGCCTTCATCTTGTCTCTGTCAAGAGCTTTGCTGTGAATAACCGAATTTCCGTGCAAGTTGTGTCCGAATTTGTTCATTAATGCTGTTTGCGTTGTCGTTGTCATCCTCTATTATTTAATAGAACCCGCTATGCTGTTAATGGAAAAGTCTGTGGAGCGATATGGCTATCTCACGGCAATTCTCCTCGAGTTCTTGTCATTTGTCACGGAGCATTATTACCCACCTCTACGCGAAGAGATCCAGAGACATGTCCGTTTGGCTGGCGAGTCACTCGTGGATAAAGGCGTCATCAGGTGAGTGCCTCATTGCCTATTGGTGACCAACAGGAAGCTGCTATGAAAAAAGAATGCGGTGTAGCGCTGAGGTTACTAACTATCCCATTTGCATGCAATTGATAGATCCTTCCGGGTCTTTTACGACTCGCCCTACCTAGAGCCTTACCCTCCTTGTCGAGACTATATCCGCGCTTTGTTCCCAAGAGACTTTGCAGACTTGGCAGACGCGGCACCAGGAGACACTGTAGGAGGAACTTCCATGGAAAACTTGGAGGAACACCCGTTCCCGAAGCCAGAGGCTAGCCCCACCAGCGAAGGCGCCGATGAATTTGACAATGCACCTACAAGTTTCGGCGCCGGCCAGAACGGCAGTGAAGAGGAGGAATACTACCAGGAACGCAAGGATACCAAAGCCTCGGGACAACGATCACGAGATCATTCACGCGAATCTTCACGGGAGCCCATGCAAATTGATGATGTTCCGAGCTCTCATCAGGAAGTCGAGGACGACAATGGGGAGGATGAGGTCATGGAGTCCTCGTTTGTAGAGTCCAAGCCAGACACCTCTTTGAACGCAGTACCCCTCCCAGGCTGGGGTTCCACAAGTGGGAGCTCCACCGCGACTGGAGTGAGCAAGGATGGCCAAAGTGCTCCTGCAGCACCAACACCTATCCCGGGAGCATCGCTATGGATCTTTGGCAACAGTTTGCAGGAATTCAAGAAGGCGTACGAGAGCAATCCTGCCGCCCCAGAGACGACCACTATGTTCCGTCACATCTGGGAGATCTTTGGAGATGTGGCAGCGGCCTCTGTGGAAGGATCCGATATTGCACAGGAGATTGGAGCCGAAATCTGTTTGATCGCCAAGACATGTGAAATCCCTGAATCCTATCTCACGGAGAATGCACTGGCGGGTAAAGATTTGGGCATGCTCGAACCCCTAATGGCCTGTCTATGGACCATCGCAGCAAGAGATGGCACCGAGGGCGCCTCAAGAATGTCGCAAGTGTTTCTGAAGAGCGAAGCCGCAGTGGAACCTAGTAAGAGGCTCCTTGGCATGTGGTTCTTGGTCGCGTTGGTTCGAGAACAAACCCGGAACGGAGCCAGCACAAATATGACGATCGAGCAAACGCTACAGCAGTATAGTGCGTTCATTCAAGAGTCAGCGACTCAGGATCAATCCAACAGAATTGAGGAGGATAGTGTCACGACGACAAGCGAGCAGATTCAGGCCTCAGCACGCGACTATGTTTTGAGGGATCTGGAACGACTTCAGGAACGTCAACTGGCAGCCTTTGACACTGTATTACCACTGGTCCTCCAATATCTTCCGGATCTCGTCCCTAGAACAGAACCATTCCTGCATCTGGTGGTCAAGATGGCTGTTCCTCAACAGATTTACAAAATTTCCATGAGCCTGCACAAGCGCGAGTATACCCTGATGTCAACGCCGTCGCCACTCCCAGCGCTGTCGTCATCATCCATCAAGGAGGAGAAGAAGGGAATCAGGAACGGAAGAGCTGCCAAGAAGCGCGGAACCATCGACCACTCTGAAGACTGCGAGACCTCCTCCACCGGCACGCAGGTTGGGACGAACTGGACACCGAAGATATCATCCCCATCGCTCGAGATCCTAGGCAGGACACTCACGTGGGGCACCTATTATCAACTGGCGATCTGGCAGTTCCTCGTTTCAGAGATCGGTGGCGTTTCAGGATCCGTCTGCACACTTCTCTCCGCTAGCTGGGTACCACGACTCTGCTCCCGAACGGAAGCAGAGGCCTTGACAGGAGTGCAGAATTTGATCCGAACGTTACCCGTGAGCCCGCCCGATACGAAGCTGGGAAGAGCTCTTGTTTGGATCTCGAGTCAGACAGGATCGGTCTCAAGCGAAATGCGCGAGCTGTGCGAGTCTTGGGTTGCGCATTGGTTAAGAACGGCCCCTGAACAACTGAGTGCCGTGTTGATCTCACTGAGTGACAAAACCGCACCACCCGTAGGAGATTCAGCACCCACAGGATCCGATATGGATGTCGAGATGACGGACGTGAACTCGAGCAAGGCCAAACCCACCCGGGCAAGGAACACCAACAACAATAACAACGCCAAGGCAAAACTGAATCCGAAGCAGAGGAAGGAGCAGGCCATGCAATTACGGGTGGCGCTTTCATTGCTGCGGGTGTGGTGGGACTCTGCGTCGACCTACCCAGGTTCCAAGCATATCTTTACACGCGTTTGGTCACAGGATGTCAAGAACCAGGTGCAGGAAGCATTAGTGGAAACCTTTGGAGCCAAAGAGAGTAACAATTGGCCGCGCGAATGGTGGAGGAACGCTGCTGCTGAGGACCGCGATGGCGAGAGTGAAGAAGACGCTAAAGAATCGGAGAGTGGAGATGACGTGAAGGCAGATCCAAGCGACGATGAGGATGACAAGAAAAGTGCCGGTGGTGATGATCAGGATGTCAGCGATCAGGAACGGAGTAGCGACGAAGGCGACAACAGCGACCATGAGGTCAAGGGACGAGGTGTGAAGCGCTCTGGAGGGTCCAGTGGATCGAGCCGACGGAACAGCCCCAAACTTGGCAGCACCACCACCACCACCAAGAGGGGTTCCTTAACCACCGGGGTCCTAAACTCAAAGTCTCGAAAAGCCAAGGCGCCACCTGCTGCGGTGAAGAAGGCGCCTGCGAGGAAAGGGCCTTCAAGTCGGAGGCGGAAAGTGTCCGAGGACGAAGATGATGAAGACGATGAGGAGGAGGAGGACCAGGAGGAGGAGGATGAGGAGGAGGATGAAGAGGAAGAGGAGGTAGATGATGATGATGGTCAGGGTGGACAAGACGATGAGGACGAGGACGAAGAGGACGAAGATACAAAGAACAGGACCATCAAAGGAAAGCAGTCAGCTCGGAGAGCGTCCACAACATCGAGAAGCAAGGCTGCCAAGGCCAACACCCGCTCCAAGGCCAAGATTGTCACGACCCGAACAGGACGGAGGAAAGCGGGCAAGAAGGATGATGATGATGATGAGGAGAGCGATGGAGACGAGGATCAGGACGAGGATGACGACGATGATGGCGAAGACAAGAACGGTGATCGGGACGATGATGACGAGGAGGAGCGGGATGTGAATCAAGAACCAAACGACAACAACGACGACGAAGAAGACGAGGAAGAGGAAGAAGTACAAGCCAAGGGTAAACTGCCCATTTACTCGCAACGGAAAGCCGCGGCGTCTGCCAACTCGAAGCTCCGGACCAAGCCCTCACCGACCTCGTCCTCCTCCTCGGGGTCCAGCCCAGGATCGAGATCGAAATCTGCAACCACGACGGCAGCCAAGCGACGGGGAAAGAGGCGTCTGCCTTCGGATGAGGACGATGAGGACGACGACTGAACCCAGATGGAGTCGGATCATTCACAACAGCAAACACATCGAAGCTACATACATTACAACAATCCAAAAAACGGACTCTATTTGTGTGGTCAAAAAAGAGATTGGGGATGCTAGGAGAAGGAGTGAGGATTGAATGCTAATGCGAAATGCTATGCTATGCCTGACGCTGACCAAAGTACTTTGGAGCAGCTTGCGAGAGCCAGGCGCTCTCGAGGGCACTGACGCCGCGGATATAATGCTTCGTGGTAAAGACGAGTTCGTTGTACATGATGGCCTCACGCTTCTTTCCAAACAAGGACGAGGACGGGTGGATGCTCACGGTCAGGCCACCGCCCAGGATGCTCTTGTAGGTGCCATCGGGTTGGAGTAAAGCTGTGTTCTGGAAGAAACCCGCCAGGAAGCACTTGAGGACAATCTCGAGATCATGGCCACAGGATTTTTTAGGGTCCATCCCGGCGCGTTCACAGAACTGGACCAGTTGTTTCCGAACATCCATCACATGGCGCATATGGCGCGAGTTGATGAAGTTGTCCCGGCACCAGTCTCGATCACCCTTGACAGATTCGTACGCACGCAAGGTGTTGAGCAACGTGAGATGGTCTCCATCGAGCGAAGTAAACTTTTGGCGGGCTTCGTTGGCCTCCTCGCGCTTGGAGGAGGGCGCGGAGAAGATGGTGTCGACCGAGAGCAGCGCGATGATCTCGATCGCCTCCTTGGTGCACTCCATCTTCTACAAAGAAAAAAAAGACAAATATCTCGATTAGATCTCTGAAACAGAGGAAAGCTAATACTCCCTCCGTCCACATCCTTTTTGCCGCGCTTTTTTTTTTTTTTTTTTTTTTTTTTTGTTGTTTTGGAACATACCTCAGATTGCAAAAGCACTTTGGCGTAAGGTGGATCCACAGGGAAGGCAGCCATCTTTGTCCCAATCTCGGTCAACTTGCCCTCGTCGTCCAATGCCTCGAGCGCATACAGGTGCTCGAGCGATCTCAACAACCCAGACTTGGACGGCCGGTCCATAAAGTCAAACTCTGTCACGTTCTCAATCCCTGTGGCCTTGAGCGACAAGATGGCCGACTCGAGATTACAGCGCTTGATCTCTGGGATCGCATCTTCCTCGAGCATCTCGAACGAATCCTCAGTATACAACCGGAAGCACAACCCGGGGGCCTCACGACCTGCACGACCCATCCTCTGACGCGCGGACGACTTTGAAATCGGCTCGACCAGCAAGGATTCGATCCCGACCCTGGCGTTGTAACCTCTGGATTTGTGACAGCCCGTGTCGATCACGTAGCGAATATTGGGGATGGTGATCGAGGTCTCTGCAATGTTGGTGGCCAAAATCACCTTGCGGGTTCCGAGGGGTGCAGGTTCGAAAATCCGTTGTTGGGTGGCAGAATCCTGGGCTGCAAAAATGGGACAAGGGATGAGCTTGCCGACGGAGGGTGGCAGGTCGACTGCATATTCCTCAATGAGTTTCTCAAGCGACTCAATCTCCTCCTGACCGGTCAAAAAAATCAGAATATCGCCAGATGCTTCTTCTTGGTGGATCTGGAACGCGGTGACTAGGGCTGCGTCGACGTAATCGGCCTGCGGTTCCACCGTGTTGAGAATCTTGACTGGGAACTGTCGTCCGGAAATATACATGATCTTGGCACTAGGAGAGGTAAAAAATAATAATAGGAAAATGATCAGGAACTGGAGAGAACTGGAGACCTTCCTTTGACAAGAAAGAGGGTTTTCTTCTTGTGCTCTTACTTGTAAAAGTATTCCGAGAACTTTTCGGCATCCAGTGTGGCACTCATGATGACAATCTTGAGGGGCTGAATATCCTTGCGGCCCTTGGCAATCATTTCCTGGCGCTGCTTTTGGATCGACTTGACCATTCCAAACAAGATGTCGGTTCTCAAGGTCCGTTCGTGAGCCTCGTCGAGAATAATGACCGAATACCGCAGTAACAGGCGATCCGACAACAGTTCCCTGAGCATGATACCGTCCGTCATGTACTTGATGAGCGATTCCCGAGAGGACGAGTCATCGAATCGAATACTGTAACCGACTTTCTGTCCGATGGGTGTTCCCACTTCTTCTGCGACACGCTTGGCCAGGTTGATGGCAGCGACCCTACGGGGCTGTGTGACGGAGATGGTGCCATGCGCTGCAAGTCCTGCCTCGAGCAAATACTGTGGGATTTGGGTGGTCTTTCCTGATCCAGTTTCACCGACAATGACGACGCACGCGTTGTCCTTGACCTCCTGAATAATGACATCCCGAGCTGTAGATCACAAAGGCGTAGGACAAAAAAGCAAGTAATGTGAGTTTCCCAAAGCTCATCTTTTTGCTTTTCGGCTGTCTCGCAGTCAAAGAAAAACACTCCAGAAAAAAAAAAGCGTAAAAACGGTACCTGAGTAAATGGGCAGGCTTTGGCGATGCTTCTTGAGGTTCTTTGCCTTTTGGATCATGGCCTCTGTTGTGGGTTCCTTGGTAGCAAGCTTCTTTGGCCGTGCATTATCACCATGATGCTGCAGCTTTCTCTTTTGCTTCTTGGTGAGCTGCTGCTGCTCTGATGACCCGGTCGATGCTGAAGACGTTACAGGCGAGGCAGATCCATTGGTGAGAGTGGTGTTGGTGGTGGTGGTGACGCTGTGTTCCTTGACAAGGGTCTTTTTGGCCTCTCCGTTGACGGTGTGTGACTTTGCGTCGGTGTGAGGTTGCTGGGGGTGGTCTTCCTTGCGAGTGTCCCGGCGAGCGATGGTCTCGCCGTCGTCGTCAAAGGTGATGACCTTTCTCTTTGCAGCCTGTGCGCTCTTGAACATTGGCAGAGGAGAGATGGATGGGCGAGTGGGCGGATGGGGATGAAGTGTCTCCTGGTCCTGAACAGAAGTGCTTTTTCTTTATCTATTTCCTTTTTTTTTTTTTGGGCGAGTGTTGTTATGGCTAGAGTAAGCGTGGCTGCTCTTTTCCACCCTTAACATACCGTTTCGCCCGCACCGTCCTCAGTGCCTCTTCCACCTCTTCCACCTCCTGTACATTCATTCACGCCGCCCATGGACATGCACACGGACATGGACACGCACTTGGACGAGGCCGCAGCACCAAGGAAGGGCATCCGTTATGCCTCCGCTGTCAAGATGCGCCTCGAGGAGGAGATCTGCTCCCTGATCTCCGAGGTCCAAGGTCAGTCGCAGATGCTTCGCTCCTTTGCCTCGCCCATTCCCGCAGACGCTTTATACAGCTCGCATCCAAGAGCATCCAAGAGGCAACAGAGCAACAGCAAGAGCTAGTCCGGCTGAAAATAATAACCGCCTCTTGGTTACTTTGCATTGTCCAGAATTCAACCTCTCGACCATCGAACGGATAGAACTCCCCACCGCACTGGACTTTCACCGCTTTGTCGCTGCCAACCGACCTGTCATCATCACCCTCCCCGCCTCCGCCACCACCGTCCACGCACCCTCAGCTACACGTGTCGATCCCACGCCACAGGAGCGTCAGTGGGCCTGGCCTGCATTCACAAAATGGACCAACGAGTACCTGTCCAAGACCCTTGGTCAGAAAGAGATCACGGTGGCATGCACACCGAATGGATGGGCGGACGCTGTTGTCAACGACAAATACTTTGCGATGCCGTGCGAGAAAAAGATGACATTCGACCAGTTCTTGGATGGCATGCCGATCCGGACGCGCCAAAAGGATAGCCATCGTAGGACCTCGGAGCAAGGGTTGCGGGAAAGCAAAGATTTGGAGACCCTTGCTCAACAACTCGATCTGGAGGGTTCTGGTCAAGAAGATCGGGACTTGGATCCGTACCAGGAAGTGCGGTATATTCAACTGCAGAATGGAAACTTGATGACCGAGTATCAGGAGTTGATGGACGATGTGCCGGCGGATATCCCGTTTGCGAGCGAGGCGCTGGGCAAAGTGCCAGACGCAGTCAACTTTTGGTATGGCGATGAAAGGAGCTCGACGTCGCTGCACAAAGGTAAATATAACCTCTGGATGATGATACCTTGTATCTTGCAGAGGCGTCTGTTTTTGTTCCGTATTCTCTGGTCAGGCTGTTTAAACACGCTTCTACGTATAGATCATTATGAGAATATGTACGCTGTCATCGCAGGACGCAAGATATTCACTCTGATCCCGCCTACGGAACAGTTTTGCCTGCATGGTAAATAGCGCCGAGCTAGAAAGGAGTTGCATGTTTTGACATAATGATCCTTAAACCCACCAACGGCGCGCTAACTTTTTTTCCTTCCCACACTCTAGAACAAACATATATTGCTGCGACATATGTGGATAAACAGGAAGCACCGACCGAAGCATCAGGACTGAGCGACTCCTCTTCCTCATCAGCATCGTCTCCTTCCCCCCGATACAAACTGGAGCCCTTGGATCCCATCGTACACACAAAATGGATCGCACTCAACCCATCCCACGAACCAAAGGAGGAACTGTTTGAAAAGTACCCGCGTTTCCAGATGTGTCAACCGTTCCGCGTAGAACTAAACCCTGGTGAGATTCTCTATTTGCCCGCGATGTGGTACCACCAGGTGGAGCAGGAGCCCGATCACGAAGGCAAGTGCATTGCTGTGAATTGGTGGTACGACATGGGCTTTGAAGGGGACCGCTTTGCTACGGCCACTTTCCTGTCCAACCTTGTTCGACTTGTGGACCAGATTGACGGCACCTCATAAGTTATAAATCCATCCTTTTTTTCGTTTTATTGAGGAAGTGATCACTGGGCAAAGTTTTCATATTTACATTGTGTGCTGCACAAGAATGCCAGACAGGCAGGCAGAGTACTAGAAGAAGAGAGAGAGTGTGCGTGAGAGAAAGAGAGAGAGAGGGAGAGACTGATGTGGCTACTCCCGTCTACATCTTCTGCAGGGCATCCACCAGAGTCAACATGTCCGACTTGATCGACTGCGCATAGCGAACCAACTTCTCCTTGGAGTCCAAAATCTCAATACTCTCTGTGTAAGCGTTGTACCGAACCGAGAACGGTCTCGCGAGCGAGTTGGCAAACTCTCGGACGCGCATCTGCGCATCCTTGAACGACTCTGCGACAAAGTACACAGGTTGGTACTCTGTAATCGGGTACTTTTGCGATGCCACTTTCGCAGGTTCAAACGGTCGGATCTCGGGCTTGTCACTCAAACAGTACTCGAGCTCACCAAACGACGACAACAAGCCCGCACCATACGCTCGGAGTTGATCGCCCTGTCGACAGATCCCAAACTCGACCGTGAACCAGTAAATGGTCGCCAATCGCTCAATGTCGTTGTCACTCGCTCCCAAGGAGGCGAGTCCAATCTCTTGCGAAAAGTCGGCAAAGTCTGGGTTAGCAAACAGTGGGACGTGGCCCAACAATTCATGGCACACGTCGGGCTCGGGGGTGTAGAGCGGCCTGGAGTGATGTCGGATGTACTGCGTCGAGTGAAAGACTCTGAAGGCGAGTCCGTTCAAGAAGTCGCGGCTAGTCAGTAGACCCATGACGGGACGGAGCGTGAAGCCCGTGCAATCCTTGAGGAACTTTGAGACGCCGTCGAGTTGTGGGATGCTGTTGGGTCCATAGCCACAGTTCTGGATCAGTAGTGGGAACACATACTGGTGCTCTCGGCATGCGTGGCTCGGGAACATGGTGATCAGCTTGTTGAAGATGGTGGTCCAGGTCTCGGTTTCGACAGGGGTGTACTCGATGTGCGGGACAGGCTGGCCCCTATATGATGTTGCCATACAAAAGGTAACGAAAACATAGTGGCACGATTCAGGGGAGGGGGGGTGAAAGAAGGAAGTGAGTGTGTGAATACGCACGAAGAAAGAGTAGTCGTAGAGAAAGCGCTGGTCTTAGCTGCAGCCCCAACTGCAACCAACAGCAGGCTGCATGTCGGAGGGTCCAAGGCTGTGATGATGTCAAGATGACTTACGTCTTGTACTGCTTAGCAATGTTGGTGATCTCGGAGCGACGGGCACGGTAAACCGCATCCTTAGCACCAGGATGGTCAGCATCGAGCTCCTCACCCATCTCGAGCACCTTGTCTGCGAACGTGTCCAGGTCGACCATCTTGCGTGGGAACCATGGAGTAGAGTCCGGTAACTCGGCTGAGGCGGATGGGGTGTGCGAAGTGGGGTGGAAGAGGGCGGTGAGGATTCATGGTTATTGTACACTAATCAGCTGCTTCAAAGTTCTCACGGTGCTGCGCCAAAAGACAAGGAAAAAAAAACACATGTTCTTCTTACCGGACGCTGCAGCGCCAGAGATGCCTCCAGTGCCGACAACGTGGACCTGTTTAGCCAGCTTCTCAAGCGACCTCGAGCAATCATTCACCTGCTCTGCACTCTGGGCGTCAAAGTCGACAAAGAAGTCGTAGTCCCACTCGGCGGTCTTACTCGGACGTCTGTTCAGTTTGATGTCATGTTGACGAGTTGGAGTGAGAGGGTGAACAAAGAGAAAGAGAGAGGACAGTGAAGAGAGGGGGGCAAAGGAGCACTTACGACTCGATGCGGGAGAGCGAGATGTTCATAGCCTTGATAGCGGCAAGGCACTCGTCGAGAGCACCGACCTTGTCTGTGATGGAGAAGTGGATGGTGGTCTTGACGGGAGTGATGGTGGCATCGGTGCACTTGTGGAGATGGCCTGGGGTGGAAGTCATTGTGTGCTATCTTGAGGAAGTGTTGAGGGTGAAAGGGGAGCAGGAGGTAGCAAAAGGAAGGAAGCAAAAGGAAGCAAAAGGAAAAGGGATTGAGCTTCAGTCATAAGAACAGAGGAAGAGGGCACGGGTGCATAGCGTACACACGAGTCTCATCGGCACACTGACCCCACCCAATGAACAACGTGGGCGGTGGTGGTACGAGCGTGTACCACCGAGACACGGCAGGAATGGAAACTGCACGATGGAAGAGACTTTGTTTGAGAGATGAGAAGAGATGATAAGATTGTCAATGTCAGTTATCTGGGGCTTCAAGCCGTGCGGCAAGCCCCCACATGGCCACAGTCCGAAGACTGCGACCATGCAAGGACCCGCCTGACTACACTGCCGAGATCATCAACCATTGATATGTATGATTATTATCATTGACAGTCTAGGTATAAATACTAAGACATAAGGAACCACTACTGGCCACGGGGCCGCCGCTGCTTTATACAGCCGTGACGCCTTTTGCGCCTGTCACTTGGGGGGTGCGGAGTCTCGAGTGGTTGTGGGTCCTTTGCGGCGCTGTTCAACTTTGGGTTATTTGGTGGACAGGCGGAGTTGCGAGAAGCCGTAAACAGTCCAACAGTCTACTGGTCACGTGCAGTCGACGCCCACCTTGTAGTCCACTGCCAAGGACAAGACTTCTGACGCCACGAATACCGCCATTCACCTCTTTTTCCAGGCCCCTCTAAATGTCCAAAGGCAACGAGTCCTTTGCGCTGCATCCCATCCTCCAGTCCTCCTCGCCGCCACCCGCACACACCATCAGCCTCAACAGGGACGGCACTCGCACCACCACCACCACCAACGCAGGCAACAACAACGGCAATAGCAGCAGCAGCCATAGCAACGACCGCCACCACAGCAACAACAGCGGCAGCAATAGCAGCAGCAGGAACAACAGCCCACGGCCTCGCTCCCCGCCAGACAACGGCGCCAGTCCATACCAGAAGCACCTCGCCTTCACCTCCCCTGCATCCACCCCTGGCGCCACCGACAGCTTAGGACAAGGCACCCCAAGCTCGACCCACACAAGCTCGGGTTCAGGCATGGCTCTAGGACGAGGCGCAAGCAGCGGCAGCAGCAGCAGCCACGGCTACCGCCACTCCAAGTACAGATACTCGGACGAAGAGGACGAGGATGAGGCCCCCTTGCTGCTCCACAGCAGCACCTCCTTCAGCGGGAGCTCGAGTACTGGAACCACACGCGATAATCACAGCAACGGCGCTCAGGTAAATGACACTAGTTGTGCGATCTTGTAGGATGGACAACGGCCAACGATCAGGACAACACAGAGACGAAGGGCGAACAAACGAGGTGTACACTCCTGTGTTGTTACTCTGGACATCGGGGAAGGATGACAATCCTCAGGATTCCGATCGCAGCCATTATCCACCCACAGCACTGACTCCCTAGCTCTGCGAGCATTCTCATTCATCCTTGTCTTTGCAAGACAGAATCCCCCCTCAAACACCCTTGCCCAGGAATCCTCATGCGCGGTCCCCATTTCCTCTTGTGTCTCGGGCGACGCTCCTGATGTTCGACATACTTGTATACTGATTCAAATCATTTCTCGGCTGCGGACGAATTCTCGCCATGACACAACAGACCAAAGGTCCTAATAGACAAAAACTCTCGGCCATCATGGACGACCTCAAGCCCTCAAAGGACTCCAAGGCTACAAAGTCGAGGACAATTGACTTTCATGCATCAGGTACGACGGACAGGCGAGACATGTTTTTTTTTTTTTTGTTGCGTTGTCTCCATTCGGGTTGATGTTCTCCCGAAGCAGTTGTCTGTCAGAGTTGTTCAGTTGCTCACGCGTTTCTGTGTATGGCTGCTATTATCGACTGGATTAGCCAAGGAAAAGAAAAGATACCCGCCCAATGTCACACGCAACACAAAGTACAGCGTCTTCAGCTTTTTACCCGTCGTTCTGTGGGAGCAGGTAAGCTGGAATTTGAAACTCGCACACGAACCAGCTGCTGAAAATGGACATGGCACAGCCGAGAATGGTATCTTTACTGACGTATATCTCACCTACGGTCTTGCTTTCAATGCTGTAGTTCAAGTTCTTTTTGAACCTTTACTTCTTACTCGTAGCCCTGTCACAGTTTGTGCCCGCTTTGAAAATCGGTACGTTCTTGCTTTTGAACTCGACATGACATCAGGGCAACCAGGTTCTTAGTGCTGACCGCATGGCCTTTCCATCAACAGGATACATTGTGACGTATGTGGCACCGCTCTGCTTCGTGCTGGCGGTGACGATTGGCAAGGAGGCGATTGATGACATGAAACGATACCGCAGGGATCAGGAAGCCAACTCTCAGAAATACCAAGTCCTCACTCCTTCAGGGTTCAAGATGATCCCATCATCAAAAATCAGAGTCGGGGACATGATCGTGGTCAACAAAAACCAAAATGTTCCCGCGGACATGGTCTTGCTCAGGACAACCGAGGCATCGGGCGCTTGTTTTATCAGGACCGATCAATTGGACGGAGAAACAGACTGGAAATTGAGGATAGCGGTGCCTTCTTGCCAGGCATTGCCAAGTGATGAGGCTTTGCTCGAGATGAACGCTTCGATTTACGCCGACTCACCTCACAAGGACATTCACAGCTTCATCGGAAACTTTACACGGGAGGGTGACGGGCCTGGGCAGCACATGGAGTCCCTGAGCGTGGATAATACCCTATGGACCAACACTGTTGTGGCCTCTGGAAACGCCATTGGCTTTGTCGTCTATACAGGCCGTGACACCCGAGCCGTTATGAACACGAATCACCCCAAGACAAAGATCGGCCTGTTGGATTCTGAGGTCAATCGGCTCTCAAAGGTAAGGGTGGCTAGAAGTGACTGCAATCGTGGAGGCACAGCACCAAACGACAGCATCAAACGATCTCGCGAGTATTAATGGATGGCCTTTAACCATGCCCGCCCTGCGTAGATTCTCTGCGCTTTTACTCTCACACTGTCACTGGCAATGATTGCACTTAATGGATTTCAAGGACTATGGTACATTTACCTGTTCCGCTTCTTGATTCTCTTCTCGTCTATTATCCCCATCTCCTTGCGTGTCAACCTGGATATGGGCAAGACCGTGTATGGATGGCAGATCATGAACGACAAGGAAATTCCAGGAACGATAGTGCGCACCTCCACTATTCCCGAGGAACTTGGACGTATTGAATATCTTTTATCGGACAAAACAGGAACTTTGACCAAGAACGGTAAGACGCTATTGCACAACCCGTTCTTGTACTACTTCATGATCGGCGGCATTGACCTCTTTTTGTTTTGCCTGGCTTGTTAGACATGGAACTCAAGAAGCTGCATATGGGAACAATGTCCTACAGCATGGACACCATGGATGAAATTTCGTCACAGTTGAATAACGCCTACTCTCAACAATGTAAGATTCTCGTTGGACTACGCTGTCATTCATTGTCCGCTCTTCAGTAGTTTCCGAATCGCATTTTGACCAGCTTGACTGTTGTATCGTTGATAGCGAGTGGATTCAACAGAGCCCGAGGAATCACAACTGCACCCTCGCATGTCGGTGGAAACAAAGCTCGCCGCGACATCTCTTCCCGCGTCCGCGACATTGTTCAAGCGCTTGCAATCTGTCACAACGTTACTCCAGTGACCGAGGACAACGGCACCCACACCTACCAGGCCTCCTCTCCCGACGAGGTGGCCATTGTGCGATGGACTGAGAGCGTGGGACTGACGCTGGTCTTCAGAGATATCAACAATATTCATGTGCGGAATGCCAATGGCGACATTTTCGAGTTTGAGATCCTTCAGGTATTCCCATTCACAAGTGAGACCAAGCGTATGGGCATCATCACCAGGGACTTGGCGACTGGCGACATTACCTTCTACGAAAAGGGTGCCGATGTGGTCATGGCCAAGATTGTGCAGTACAACGACTGGCTCGAGGAGGAGTGCGGCAACATGGCCCGTGAGGGATTGCGAACGTTGGTTGTGGCCAAGAAGCGACTCTCTGAGGAACTCTACCAGGAGTTCGAGGCAAGATATCATGTGGCAAAGACGAGCATCACGGACAGGACCAGTGCCATGAATGCGGTCGTTAACCAGGTTCTGGAGCAGGATTTGGAGTTGCTTGGCTTGACGGGCGTGGAGGACAAGTTGCAGGATGGCGTCAAGACCAACTTGGAGCTGCTGAGAAATGCGGGTCTTAAGATCTGGATGTTGACAGGAGACAAGATCGAGACGGCCACCTGTATTGCCATCTCGTCTAAACTTGTTGCCAGGAATCAGAGTATCCACCAGATTGCAAAGTGTAAGGGTTCTCGTTTCCATGATTATTGGAACACATATCGCGTAAGCATACCACTCCTCCCCAGTTGACCTAACCCATCTGTTTTGATGCTATAGTGACAAATGCATTAGATGCTCAGGACGAACTCGATTTGCTCAGGGGCAAGAAGGATTGTTGCCTGGTCATTGATGGAGAATCAATTCAGCTCTGCTTGGATTATCTGAAGGAAGAGTTCATTGAGATCACGGTCCGGTTACCTGTAGTGGTGTGCTGTCGCTGCTCGCCCACGCAGAAGGCGGATATCGCCCGACTGATCAAGCAATATACCAAGAAACGGATCTGCTGTATCGGCGATGGTGGAAATGATGTGTCGATGATCCAGCAGGCGGATGTTGGTGTTGGCATTGTCGGCAAGGAGGGAAAGCAGGCGTCGCTTGCAGCGGATTTCTCCGTGACCCAGTTCTCACATCTCACCAAGCTGCTGCTCTGGCATGGACGAAACTCTTACAAACGATCGGCCAAGCTGTCCCAGTTTGTGATCCATCGTGGTCTGATCATCTCCATCATGCAGGCGGTCTTTTCGGCCATGTTTTACTTTGCGCCCATTGCACTCTATCAGGGAATGCTCATCGTTGGATATACCACCATTTACACGAATGCACCCGTGTTCTCGCTTGTGCTGGATCAGGATGTGCCCGAGGATATTGCGCTGCTGTATCCGGAACTGTACAGGGACTTGACAAAGGGACGCTCGTTGTCCTATAAGACGTTCTTTAGCTGGTTGCTGATCAGTTTATACCAAGGTACGGCTTTTATCCTCCCTTCCCCTCTCTCTCTCTTTTTCTCTCTCGCTCTCTCTCCCGTTCTTTCTATGCATGGCATGCTAATCGCTCTTTGATCTGGATTCAATAGGTGGTGCGATCATGATTTTGTCGATCTGGTTGTTTGAGAACCAATTTGTGAACATTGTTTCCATTTCGTTCACGGCCTTGGTCTTGAACGAACTCTTGATGGTCGCGCTGGAGATCAACACTTGGCACCGACTCATGATCGTCTCTGAGATTGCGACGCTTGTCATTTATGTTGGATCTATGGTCTTTTTGCCAACTTACTTTGGTATGTCCCTTTGCATGTGGGAGGAATCAACAACGTCTGCAGCTTACATGGATCTAATTCTTCTGGGGGGTTTTTATCATCCTCCTTTCTAGATATGAACTTCATTCTGACAAAGACGTTCTTGTGGAAGGTTACGGTGATCACCATGGTGAGCAGTTTCCCGCTCTATGTGATCAAGATGCTTCGGAGGAAATTCGCCCCACCAAGCTACTCTAAACTGACGGGTTAAGACGTGCATTTATCGGTCAATGCATCGTAGAGAAAAAAAAAGGAAAAGAGTAAGGGGGAAAATAAAGATGGGTGAGTCCTTACAAGGAACAGGCATACTAGACCATTGTTGTCTTTTTCTTTGTTCGTCTGTTCGTTCCTTCATTCCTTCCTTTATCATGGCATCAGAACAACATTCTTTTTTTTTTTCAAGTGGTCATTCCAGGCATTATTATTGAAAAGGATTCGATGTCTACTCTTCTCTTGTGTGTATGATGATGTAGGTTGTTTGGTTGAAGGGGATTGAAGGATTATTTTTTTTTAAGCAATGCTGATCTTGCCGAGGTCAAAGACCTCAAAGTCGCGAGGGTACTCTCCCTTGCTGAACTTCTTTTGCGAGGCGACCACGACCGAGTAAGAGCCAGCAGGCAACTTGGTACGGGCGAGGGTCGTGTTCTTTGTGGGCAAGACCTCTCCGACCCAAGTGAACGTGGCGACGGACAACTTGCCAGTCTTGGAGTTCACGTTCGTGACACGGCCAGCGGGTCCGAACGCAGGGCCAGATTCCAACGAGCTCATGTAACCGACAAACTTGTTGCTGGCATCAAAGACGCGGATGGTGGCATCAGGGGTGTGGGATCCGAGACGGGTCAGAACCACGGGCATGCTGGTCTTGAGATCAAAGGTGCTGTTGCCCTTGGGGACAGGGCCCAAGGTACCATCGGCGGAGCGCGTGGCAAGAGCGGGGAAACCACTGTCGGTATCCATGATGGGCACGTTACGGACATCGGCCTTGAGACCGGTGTAAGGAACGTTCACAGCAATACCGTTCTTGGAGGCAGGCTTGGCGACGACATATCCAGAGTAAAGAGGGAACTGGTTGGCCTTGGCCGACTTGGGCTCCTTGAAGCGGAGGGTGATGGTGGCAGACTTGCCGGCGGGGATCTTGACCTTGGAGCTGGAGAAGACCACGGACGCGTAGGAGGCCTCGACACCGGGGTGACCAAGAGGGAAGGTGGCACCGGCCTTGTACAGGTTGAGGGTATCAGCGGGGACGTGCGAGAGCGTGTAGGTCTCGGTCTTCTTGCCCGAGTTCTTGATGGAGATCTTGACAGACTTCTGGAGGTTGATGGTGTCGAGGAGATCAATGTGGTCGGGCGAGATGGCGGTGGTGGTACGGATGGCGTTCAAGACGTTGATGAGACCAGCACCCTGCTTGGCAGCCGAGGCGAAGGTCTTGGACTTGTAGCTCTTGGAGATGGTGGCGGTGTTCTTGAGGGCCTGGCGGATGAGATCGCCGCGGACCTTGGACTTCTTGGCCTGCATGTACAAAGCGTGGGAACCAGCGGTGTAAGGGGAGGACATGGAGGTACCCGACAGAACAGCGTAGCCACTCTTGGCAAGAGGGTAGGTCGACAAGATGTTGCCACCGGGGGCACCAATGTCGGGCTTGGAACGGAGGTCACCATCCAGACCCAAGGACGAGAAGGTGGAGGGAGCACCGTTGTTGTCCAGGTTGAAGGGGTTCTGCTTGGTCACCCAGGTGAAGGCGGCCTTAGGGTTGGCCTTGTAGGCAGCCAGGAGCTGAGCACCGGCCAAGTTCTCGATAGAGGCCATGGGGAACTCGGGGACACCACCAAGGTTGGCGAGTCCACCACCGTCGGTCTGGGTGATCAATCCAGCGGCACCGTTCTTAAGACCAAGAGCACCACGTCCGCCAGACTTGCAGCGAGTGACATCGCCCAAGACGAGGACGACCTTGCCCTTGACATCCGCGCCGTCATACACTGCCTGGTCGCATCCGTCGCTCAAGGTGCCGTCCTTCTCGAACAATGGCACAAGGGTGGCTGTGGCAGGGAGATTGATGACCTTTCCGTAACCAGAAGAGAAGGTGTAAGGGATAGGCGCGTTTTTGCCATAGACCATCGAGTACAGGTAAACCCAGACGTTGTCGAAAGAGGCATTCGAGGTGGCATGGTCACCGAGACCCGTGTTGCCGACCATCCAGGCACCCTCGTCACCGCTGTTACCAGCAGAGGCAGAGAGAGCCATACCGCGAGCAATCAGCTTCTCGGCCAAGACGGCGGTAGGGTCGCTCTTGTAGGCAGAGCCACCTCCGAGGGACATGTTGATGATCTATACCCGAAAAGCAGGAGATTACAATATCAGCCAACATTGCACAAGGACTTTTGGAGGTCAAGTTTGCAGATGCACCAATGCACCAATTATGCTGATGACATGAAAAAAACAAGCAAACTAAACTTACATCCATGCCGTCGTTGAAGGCCAACTCCATGGCAGCAAGAATAACGTCATCCGCCGAGGATCCGTCGCATCCAAAGACACGGTAAGCACCAAAGGTGACCTCGGGGGCAACACCAATGAAGGGCTGGGGAGGCTTGGGGCTCACCTTGATGTTCATGGCGTTGGCACCAATGATACCAGCAACGTGAGTACCGTGTCCACCGCAGTCCATGGGGTCCGAGTCGGGCTTGGGGTCGTTCTCACCAGTGTAGTCATCACCGACAAAGTCCCAACCATGAGCGACACGGCAGTTCTTGCCGTAGCGAGCGAAGCATCCAGCATCTGCACCGGAGGCAGCAAAGGCAGGGTGCTTGTAATCGATACCCGAGTCGATGACACCGACCTTGATTCCCTTTCCAGTCAACTTGTACTGCTTGTGAACAACATCAACACCGGTCATGCGATGGAGGGACGTGGCTGCAAAGTCGGGCTGCTTGTTGTTCTTTTGAAGCTTGGGAATAGAGTACAACTTGATGGGCCAGACGTTCTTGACGCCGGGAATCTTGGCAATGTCCTTGCCGTCGTGCTTCGAGTTGACTGTGATGGCGGCACCGTTGAAGATGTTGTACTCGTTACGGACCTTGTAGTCGACCTTGCGCGAGTTCAAGGCGTTGTGAGCTTCGTTGGCCTTGATGTTGTCGTGGTACTCAATAATGAATCCACGGGGGAGGGTCTTGACTTTATCGAGCTTGGAAAAGTCATGGAAAGTGCCTGCCGAAACCAAAGTGGCAGCGGCAAGGGCAGAGAGAATGGCGGTGACCTTCATGGTTTGTTTATGCGAGAGAAATGGGTCTGTAAAAGACTAGGGTGGGGTTCTACCGTTAAGGTGTGGAAGGGGTTCTAAAAGAGAAGGATGGAGGAAGCGTAAGGGAGGAGGAGGAGGAGGAGCGGGGCAAGAGCAAGAGAGATGTTAGTGGGAAGGTAGATGGAGTCCTGGATGGCTAAAGAAACGGTTTCAGCATGCAGGGGCAGAGAGGTTTATATAGCCGCTCGCGTTTCTCACGCGATGTTGATGCGAACCACAGGGCGAATGAATTAAGCATTTCTCTTTTCTTTTGTGCTTATAAAATCTTGACGTTACAAGTACCGTTTATTCAACGCATTAGTCGGTTGCACTTGTTCCATTCTCGGCTTTCAACCGAATTGTCTAATAGCGAGTGGTGTTGTTGTTGTGTCATTTACCAAAGAATGGGGCAAAGTATTGTATGCATCCCGGCTCTCAACTCTCAACATCTGCTTGCAGAATGAACTTACCCTTGCCTTGCCCCTTTGCCCTCTCACTTCTATTGAAGATCAGTTTAGTACGCCCAACTCCAAACCATACGGTCCCGGAACGATAGCCCGCGAACATTTTTTTTGAGAGCAGTGAGGCGGCAGCAGGTTCTCATGTGTATCGGCGTCCGATTCGGCCAATGGCGCATTGTGGGAGAGGACCCTGGGTGCACGAATATAGAGCTAACTAAACCTTGAGTAAGGGCTCACCAACCCACGCTCTGCTATAGGACGAAACGATCCTCGGTTCAGAGAGAGAGGAGGTATTCTCGAATGCAACCCGGGTATGAGATAGGAAGGTACCAAATTTTGGCGATGGTGACTGAATTGCGTCGAACAAAAAGCAAAGGAAAGAGCCTTAAACAACGCTGCTTACAGTGCGCGCGCAGCACACAACAACAAATGTGAGAAATAAAGGCTCGACCCTTGCTCCAATGGTCACATAACCGTTGCATGTCTTATTACGATGTATAGCGTACCAGAGGCGGAAAAGGTCCTTGGACGGCATCTAGACAAGCCCATAGTTGGATGTTTGCTCAGATGCATAATCTTCGCGAACTATGGAGGACGGTACTCCAGTCACGGATCGTCTAATCTGAAGGTGTTGCGCCTTTCAGCCAGCTTACGCCGAATGATTTGTCCGAATCCCATCTAGCGCCTCGCAGGCTCGGCTCAGGTTTGCTGCGGACGGCCCCTCTGTTACAGTTGAAACCACGCTGCTCCATCAATATGACTAACCCAAGGTCAAGGACAGGCTGATGGGAAAACAACTGTGCAAGTGTTGAAAGTCTACGCATAGGTTTGGATTGACATACAGTAGAAAGTTACAATCCTCCAAGGGTGCGACAAAGTTTTAAGAGCTGCTCTACTTGCGTCTTTTAATGGTAACATCACCCAGGTCATACACCTCAAAATCTTCGGGGTAAACACCCATGCTTAGCTTGCGCTGGGCAGCGACCACAACATTATAAGTCCCGCCCGGCAGCTGCTTTCGAGGCGAGGTCATATTCTTGGTCGCAAAGACATGCCCCGACCACATCCAGGTCCCAAACTTCTTGAGTCCATTATCGTCCAAGTCCTTGTCCCGGCCTGCCCATCCAAAGGCTGGACCCAGGCTATCCGACCAGGCAAAGCCTCGGAATATCTTGGTGTCAGCGTCCAGGATTCGGATCGACAGGTCTGGGGTGTGAGATCCAAGCCGAGTCAGGATGACAGGGATCTGTTTGGCCATGTCGAACGTCATGTTCCCTTTCTCGATCTCCTTGAGAAACTCGCCATCTGCTGCGTACATCAGTTTAGGAAGACCGCTGTCCGTGTCCATAATGGGTACCTTGGCAGCATCGGCACTGAGACCCGTGTAAGGGACATGGACCGCAACGCCGTTTTTGGAGGAAGGAGTGGCAATAATGTATCCGGAATAGAGAGGGACCTCGCCCTCGTCAACGGCTGTAGGTCTTTTGAAAACGAGTTGGACTTGAACTGTCTTGCCGGGCGCGATTTTGACCTTCTTCTTGGACATATAGACGGTTGCATAGTCATCGTGAACTACAGGGTAGGCTCGAGGGAAGGTGGAGTTCTTGTCATACAGAGCCAGGGTATCGGCCGGCTTGTGGCTAAGAGTGTACGTCTCTGTGACCTTCCCAGTATTTTGGATATAGATGACAAAGGCAGCAGGCAGATGCATCGAATCCCTCAGGTCGATATGGTCAGGACTGATGATAGCTGTTGACCGGATGGCGTTGAGGATGTGGACCAGACCGGCACCTTGCTTTGCGGCGGAGGCCAGTGTTTTGGATCCAGCGGTTTTAGAGATAGTTGCCGTGTTCTTGAAGATCTGACGGAGGGCTCTGCCAGAGACTTTGGCCTTCCTGGATTGCATGTAGAGCGCTTGAGTTCCAGCAATATAAGGGGTCGCCATCGACGTGCCTGACATCAAAGTGTACCCTCCCTTAGCTAGAGGATAAGTCGACAGGATGTTTCCACCAGGTGCAGAGATATCTGGCTTGGATCGCAGATCGCCGTCCATTCCCAGCGACGAAAAAGCCGAAGGTGCGCCTCCGCCTTGGACCAAGAAGTTGCTTGGATCATTGGCCCAAGAGAATGTAAGCTCGCTATTTTCCTTGTATGCCTTAATCATCTCCAAGCCTGCCTTGTTCTCAATGGACCCGATTGGAAACTTGAAATTGCCGCCAATCTGCGTTATAGCGGAGGGGATCGATTGGATCAAGATACCAACAGCATCTGCTTTTTTGGCATGAGCAGCACGACTTTTGAAATCACAGTTGGAGGCATCGCCGAGGAGGAGCACCACCTTGCCCGTCATGTTCTGGTAAAGAGCACCGTCGCATCCGTCCAACAGTATGCCGTTTTCATCCAAAAGTGGAATCAACGTCGAGTTAGCAGGCAGGTTGATCGCCTTGTCGCCGTACCCTTCGGAAGGCGCATAAGGGTGGATCTCTCCGGCATATTTGAATACGTAGTAGAAACCATAGAGGTTCTCGAACGAGGCGACCGAGATAGTCGAATCGCCGAGGCCAGCATCGGCCACCATCCATGCGCCCTCATGACCATCGTTACCCGCTGCTGCAGCCACGGCCATTCCTTTCGCAATCAACTTTTCGGCAAGAGACGCCTGTGGGTTGTACTTGTAGGCCGAGCCGCCTCCAAGAGACATGTTGATCACCTAACGGAAGGGGCGCAGCACAACTAACGCGTTAGCACAGCTGAATCAAGATCTGAGACCACATTCTCGCTCTATGTACCATACTTACATCCATGCCATCGTTAAAAGCCATCTCCATGGCAGCCAGAATGACATCGTCAGAAGCACCGCCTTGGCATCCATACACTCTGTAGGCACCGAGGGTGACCTCAGGAGCTACGCCCACAAACGGCTGAGGAGGCTCGAGTTCCTTGGACGAGATGTTCAGAGCGTTGGCGCCAATGATGCCGGCGACATGCGTGCCGTGACCATAGCAATCCATGGGGTCGTCGTCGGGGTTGGGCCGATTGTATCCATTGTAGTTGTCTCCCACAAAGTCCCAGCCATATGCGACTCGACAGTCCTTGCCTTTGCTCATGCCATGCTGACCAAAACAACCTTCCTTATTGCCTGGGCTAGCAAACGCAGGGTGCTTATAGTCGATGCCTGTGTCAATGACTCCGATTTTGATCCCCTTCCCTGTCAGCTTGTATTGTTTATGAGCTATGTCGACGCCCGTCATATGGTGAGTCGAAACTGCTTCGGGGTCCGTGACAGCCTTGGTCGCCTTGATGACTTTGGGCACGTTGTGCACAGTAACGTGCCAAACGTTTTTGACACCTGGGATCTCGGCAATTTGCTCACCACTGTGGCCGGATTTGACATCCACCGCAGCGCCATGAAAGATGTCGTACCGTTTACGGATGTCGTGGCTGATACTTCGTGTGTTGAGGAGGCTGCTGTGACTTTCATGGTGAATGCCGTCGTCGTATTCAATGATGTATGCGTCGGGGATGATGTTGGTGGCGCCCTTTTTGATGGAATGGAACGTGCCAGCTTGAATAAGCGTTGCGGCGGATAGAATTGAGAGAAATGCAAAGAACTTCATGTCTACAGAACTGGAAAGAGATAAAAAAATACGTGTGCTTGCTTTTTTTTTTTGAGAAAATCGTGATCGTGTGTTGCAAGTGCTGTATATCGTAAGCGTGTCGCGAGTAGATGTAGTTGGTAGATGGAGTAGGGTATATACACAGAAGGGTCTGACAAAGACTGTGAAGGAGTATTATGTACAGAGAGAAACGAGACTGCAGAGAGAGGAGAATAGATAGCCAACAGACCCACGATGTCAAAGACAAAACGGGGCGGGAAAAAAAAATAGAAAAAACAGGCAGGGATTGTGAAGGATGGCTAACGCGCTATCGAGCGTATTTATATTCCTCAGTTGCAGACAGGTTGTTTCTGCGTGTGCGCGTGTGCGAGGTGTGAAGGTGTGCATGTGTGTGAATCTGAGCGGGCTGGCCAGGGGCGCGAGTGTCTCGCATCGACCGCAATTGAGAGACAAAACACTTGGGCACAGGCGGAGGGACATAGCAATGTCGCACTGCGGGAGGGGCCAAAGTGGCAGACTGTTTCGGGTCACAGCTGCACAGAGAGGCAACAGGGCGACTCTACCCAAGTCAGGCAGCACCCGCCCCCCACTCATTGCATCGATCTCCGTCTCTCGCCTCTGCTTTGTTCAAAAGTCTCAGCTTCAAACACTGACAGAGAGAGTACAAGGGCAATTGGGTGCTGCAGTGGTACCTGACACATCTCGGTGCCTGGGATTCAGATGAGGCAGCATCATCATTCCCCACTTGCGAAATGTCCAGCGCGAATTCACTGAGCGATCAGGCCAGCGAGGGCAATTGCAAAAGGTGATTGCTCTCCGGCCAGGAGGCCGAGTCGAGGTAGAACGTTGAGCACCGATAAAGAGGTCAATGGGAAACGAGGTGTCTCTCGTTTGTAGCGCCCGTGCCTCCTCTTGGTTTTAGAATCCCTTTTTACAGAATCTTTTTTTTTGCTACGGTGAGTAGACGTCTACCACCTGGCACTGACCCAGCAGCCTGCAAGACTTGATTCAGAAGATGCAGGCCGTGCACGACGCACATTTCACCCACTATTAATATTGTCGCAGAGAGACACAGTTGCCGCCAGAGCACACAGCACATACATACACACAGACAGTCAGCGGATGATGCTCTGGAGAAGTAATAAATGACCCACTGTGCTCCTATCAAAAGGATCACCAAAAAAAAAAAAAAAAAAAAGGCCCTACAGGAGATCATCCTTGGCAGGCCATGGTAAAACACGTTTGAAGTTTGCAATTGGGTATGCTTGCTATTTTCAGCATCTTGAATTATTCTTGGATCCCATAATGGATCGGAGGAGGAAGCATTCTCCGAGGCACAACGCTGAACCCGTTACAAGGGGAAGTTGACAGGCACGTAATAGGGTACAAGGCCGGTGTAGTGTATCTGACAGAAAAATAGTCTCCACGAAAACGGTTTGCAATGGCCAATCTTTGTTGTTTTCACGATGGTATACAAATGATTATTATTGTGAAGAGCTGGGTTACATGAGAGGGATGAGGTTTGAAAAATCTATCGTTTTCGTTTTCGTAAGATGGACACTCAGTTTAGAACTTGATCGATCCCAAGTTGAAGATCTCATAGTCGGCGGGGTAGGTGCCCTTGGTCAACTTCTTCTGGGAGGCAACGACGATCTCGTAGGTTCCAGCAGCCAAGGTAACAGGGGCGGTAGCGTTGGTCGAGGTCATGACCTTACCGGTCCAGACCCAAGGAGTGTAGACGAGCTTGCCCTCGTCATCCAAGTTCTTCTGGCGACCAGACCAGCCAAAGGCGTTGCCGGCGTTGGCAGTGTTAACGTAACCGCGGAAGACCTTCTTGTCGTCAAAGACACGGATCGAGAAGTCGGGAGTGTGGGAGCCCAAGCGAGTCATGAAGACAGGGCGGTTGTCCTTGAGGTCAAAGGTGTAGTTAGAAGGGATGTCCTTCAAGTTGCCCTGGGCATCAGCGAGGAGAGCAGCAGGGAAACCCTTGGTGGTGTCCATGATAGGAACCTTGGAGACATCACCCTTGAGACCAGTGTAAGGTACGTGGACGGCAACGTTGCTCTTCTGGGGAGTAGCAACAACGAATCCAGAGTAGATGGGGAATTGGGCGGCGTTACCGGCCTTGGGCTCTGAGAACTGAAGGGTGATCGTGGCAGACTTGCCAGCGGGGATCTTGACCGACTTCTGGGAGAAGGTGACCGAGGCGTAGTCGGCCTCGATCTTGGGGTCAGGCGAGGGGTAGGCACCCTCAGAGTAAGAGTTCAGGGCATCGGCAGGGACGTGAGACAGATCGTAGGTCTCGGTCTTCTTGCCAGTGTTCTTGATGGTGATCTTCACCGACTTCTTGAAGTTGACAGTGTCGAGGAGATCAATGTGGTCGGGCTGGATCGTGGCGGTGGTGGTGATGGCGTTCAACACGTTGATGAGACCGGCACCCTGCTTGGCAGCAGAAGTCTTGGTCTTGGAGCCAGAGTTGGTCGAGATCGTGGCAGTGTTCTTGAAGACACCACGGATGACATCGCCGTGGGGCTTGGACTTCTTGGCCTGCATGTACAAGGCATGGGAACCAGCAACGTAAGGGGTGGCCATCGAGGTACCCGAGAGAACAGCGTAACCGCCCTTGGCAAGAGGGAAGGTTGACAAGATGTTGCCACCGGGAGCGGCAAGATCGGGCTTGGAACGGAGCTCACCATCCAAGCCGAACGAAGAGAAGTCCGAGGGAGCTCCGCCTCCCTCGATCAGGAAGTTAGATGCATCCTTGCTCCAGGTGAAGGCGTTCTTGGCGTTGGCCTTGTAAGCAGCGATAAGATCATCACCAGCCTTGTTCTCGATCGAGCCCATGGGGAAGTTGGGGTTGCCTCCCAAGGAGGCAATACCGAGAGGGGTGGTCTGGATGAGGATAGCAGCAGCGCCAGCGGTAGCAGCGTTGGCACCACGTCCGCCAGACTTGCAGCGAGTGACATCGCCGAGGGTAAGGACGATCTTGCCCTTGACATCCAAACCACTGTAGACAGCAGCGTCGCAACCATCGGACAAGGCACCGTTCTTCTCAAAGATGGGAACCAGGGTTGCGTTGGCAGGCAGATCGATGGGCTTGGCCCAGGCCTGCGAAGGAGCATAGGGGTGGGAAGCACCACCATAGGTGAAAGAGTGGTAGAAACCGTAGGCGTTGTCGAAGGATGCGACAGCGCTGGCAAGATCGCCCAAACCGGTGTCAGAGACCATCCAGGCGCCCTGAGAGCCGTCGTTACCAGCGGCAGCGGCCAAAGCCATGCCACGGGCAATAAGCTTGTCGGCAAGGACAGCGGTGGGGTTCATCTTGTAAGAGGAGCCACCTCCGAGGGACATGTTGATGATCTATAGAGCAAAAATCGCATAATTAGCAAATACTGCATAGGGGGGCAATCCAGTACAGAAAAAAAAAATAGAAGCGCTTATGCCATGCATATGAAAACTTACATCCATTCCATCATTGAAGGCCAGCTCCATGGCAGCAAGGATAACATCGTCTCCAGAGGATCCGCCGCATCCAAAGACACGGTAAGCACCAAAGGTGACCTCGGGGGCAACACCAATGAAGGGTTGAGGAGGCTTGGGGCTGGCCTTAATGTTCATGGCGTTGGCACCAATGATACCAGCAACGTGAGAACCATGTCCACCGCAATCCATGGGGTCAGCATCGGGCTTGGGGGCGTTCGCTCCAGTGTAGTCATCACCGACAAAGTCCCAACCGTGAGCGACACGGCAGTTCTTGCCGTAGCGAGCGAAGCATCCGGCATCAGCACCAGGGGCAGCAAAGGCAGGGTGCTTGTAATCGATACCCGAGTCGATGACACCGACCTTGACACCCTTTCCAGTCAGCTTGAGCTTGTTGTGGACAATATCGACACCGGTCATATGGTGCAGAGAGACGGTCTCGGGGTCAGTGGGCTTCTTGTTGCTCTTCTGGATCTTGGGGATTGTGTAGAGAGTGATGGGCCAGACGTTCTTGACTCCGGGGATCTGAGCAAGGTCCTTGCCATCGTGCTGAGAGTTGACGGTAATGGCGGCACCGTTGAAGATGTTGTACTCGTTGCGGACCTTGTAGTCGATCTTGCGCGAGTTCAAGGCGTTGTGGGCGTCACTGTGCTTGATATCGTCGTGGTACTCAATGATGTAACCGCCGGGGAGGATGTTGGTCTTCTCAAGCTTGGTAATGTCATGGAACTTGCCTGCCGAAACCAAGGTGGCAGCGGCAAGGGCAGAGAGAATGGCGGTAATCTTCATGGTGGTGGGGAGGTGAGATGTAACGTCTGTAAAAGACTGGATGGGGTTTACCGTAAAGGTGTGGAAGGGGGTGGAGGTTCGAGGGAGGGGAGAGGAGCAGGAGCGAAAGGGGTGGGGTGCAAGGTTAATGGAGTCTAGAAGGCTAGAGTTCCAACAATAGAGCGGGTGGAGGGCATTATTTAAAGGATTTCTGGCCAAGCGTGCCGCGTTCCTAGTATGTAAATGTACAAGAAAAAAGTCCAACAAGCTGGCAGGTGTCAACGATACTGCATTGGGCTGATCGTTAGGCAATAGGGACTGTGCAAGTCAACGGTTGTGGATTTGTGCTCCAGTGCACTGCAGGTGTTTGCTTTAGTCCAAGCTGTAATCAGTCAGGTAATAATAAAAACGTTGCACCGAGGAGAGTGAGATTCGTACGATCGATCCCTTGCAATGGCCTTCGTTATGGACAACTATTGCCTCCAAGAGCCCGGAGAGGAAACGATTGTGCGAATGCAGCCGACCTACCATCTCTGTGCTAAGCAACTCTATTTTCTAGAAGGGTCCACAAGAGAGGAGTTCTGCGATGATTTTTAGCCGTGGGCCGTGGTTCTCGCCCTTGCTGCTCATGCATTTTCCTTTCTTTGTTTGCGTTGGACTCCTTTGTGCTCTCAATTGCACAATAGCATTCACATTATGCGGGACACGAGGGTTGAACTCGATGTGAATTGTAAGCAGGTGCACCAGTATGAACAGCGTCTTTGTATGGAAGCACGCAAGGGAGGTGGGCTCACAGCCATCCGTTGAACTCGGTGTCTCTTTCCTGCGGCCCTATGTTGTAAACACACGATGATAATATATAGCAACAAGGTTGTGCCCTGTAATGATGAGAACAATCACTGTCCTGGGAACAGCTCTCTGCCAGAGCAAAACAATGTATTATGACAGCAACGTCCTGGTTATAGTTTTAGCTTTCGCTGATGCTTTACTTGCGTGGTCGACTTGCCTGGACGGCGAACCTGTCTGGAGGGTGGAGCGAAATGATTATCGCGCCAAGTACAGTAGACTAGAGTACAGTTCACGCAGTTCGAAGGAGAAGGTGGTGCAAAAGTGCGAAGAGCGGCATGCCCTGTGAATGTTCAGCGTGCTCTCGGCAACAAATGGGGGCTCTCATGTCTTTCACAAGAGAGGGAAAAGCGTTGCGTTGTACAAGCAGGCGAATGACAAGAGTCGCTCCTGTTCATTCTGAACACACGCTTCCTATCGAACATCGACCCAATCAAAATGACGCGACCGTTAAATAACGGACTCTGAACCTGGGAACACGAAGATCCGCCTATCGAAGCAGCCCGGAAAGCAATACAACAGCAGACCAGGCGGTAGCTCTGCTGGGAAAACACAAAAATAAAAATAAAACATCTCCATCTAGTGCCACACGGCTACACTGGCACTAGCGCATTCTTTTCACAAAGTGTGTCGTGGGTGAAATTAACAAGGGGCATGTAAGGGTTTATTAAAGTCTAGACCAGCGTTCCTCAAGGCACTGCTGTCAACAAGGGTGTGGATTGTTGTTTTGTCAATAATACCTGTTTCGTTTCTCCTACCAGGTTTTTGTCCACAGACTATGAAAGCATCTTTCTTAGATTTCAAATTCTCATCAGGGTCGGAAGGTCTCTGGACTCAAATTTACGGTTAATGTGCTATCCTCCCCCGATCCCACTGTCTTCTGTCGCCTTCCAAAAAACGCGACCCTCAAAAGATAAACGAAAGGGACCTGAGAGCTGCTGTAATTGCTCTGGTTCTGAGACCTCCACCTGCGAACTGCACACTGCTCCCCTGCATATCACAGATGAAAAACGGCTCAACTGAACCCAGTAACCGGCCACTTGGGCAGTTCGCTTCTCGGATGCATATCCGGACGAATCGGGAGGTTGCAGACACGGTGCCCTAGACGAGAACGCAAAAGGCAGGGTTATTCTGCAGAGTCTGCAGACTACTGCATCATGCACAAAGAACACATGTAGTCGATGGGATCTCCGCCAACGGCCAGGTTGTCATCACGATTGCATGTACCTTTTTCTGTCATGGCACAGCACGCGCTTGGAGCATGTGTCCGCTCAGTGAACTCTGGTAAAGCTGGACTACATGCTTTAGAGTACCATGCTAAAGGAGTGGTAGTTGATCCGCTAGTCCGAGATAGGCGGGCGCCCTATTATTTCTCCAGGTATTTTGACGCTTGTAAGCATTGAGAGCTGGTCGGAACTCATTTGAGGGACTATAGACGATGAGAAATGGTGCCCTCGCAATGGCCCCCCTAATGCGATGATGGCCCGGCATAAGTTTGTAATGCGGTTCATATCTGATTTCAGAAGTGTCCATAGCACCTTGACTCACAAACACAGGGTTATCTCACAGTTTGATGGATGAGGGACCCCGACGCAGGGATATAAATGAAGACAAGAGCGTGTGCTGCAGAATTACGCCAAGGACGATGGCGTTTGATGACCCCACAGTAGTTCCCATAACACTCAGGTCTGCTCAACAAGAAGCGAATAAACAAAGCACCTTTGAGACACGGCGTAGATGTTGTGGCATCACCGCCATCTTCAGCATTCTTTAAACAGAAGGCTCAGTTGTTTTTCTATTGCTGCTTAACCAAAAGGGTGGCTAGGAAAGCGGATCGCAGCCTTCTGTAACAAAATATGAGTGACCTTACTCATCTGAGCCTTCATTTGCCGTCACTTCATTCATCGTGCCCAAAAGAGGACCCGTGGAGTTCCCAAGGATATGCGGCAGCTCGCACATCAACCTCATCTAATGATGATCTGTCGCGCCTGGTGTATCAATCATGAACCACTTCCAACCGGTCGACCAGACCACTGCAAGGCCACGATTTGATTGTCGGAGAGCATTTCGATTACAAGATCCATAATTTACCCCCTGCAGCACTGATAGAGATGACAAATCGATAAAGTGCCCAGCATAGCATGGGCGCCATTCAATTAGTGACCCACCAGATCCATAAACCTTACTGCAACATGCGTCAACTTCTGCGGCATTTCTCACGCACACCCCAAGCAATTAGAGGTGAGGCTTTCACTGCGCGCCCTGTCTCCGTATCACCCATAGCCCGCAGAACCATTCGCGGCTCTCGAAATCGTACAATACGTGTGCATTGCGGCGCGCAGTTCTTTCTTTCTCTTTGTGGGATTCACCAAACATCCTGTCGTTACACACCAACGGGCGCCATCCTGCAGACTTCTTCCAATCTCTATCTTTCAGCTATCAGAAGAGGTGCGGGCTTTCTAATGTGTAGAAACGGCGACACCTCTTTGCAAGGAGTAACGCGATAGAGTTCCAGTTCAAACACCTTTACCTTTTCTTTTCTTTTTTTCTTCTGTCGACTACAGCAAACACTTCCTAATCAGACCTGCTCTGTGCTACGTTTCTTTCAGATTTTCCCCTCCCTTCACGCTGGTTTTCTTCTTTTATCGCAGGTTGACGTCTTTGTTGGCCAACCAGTCGCGGATGTTCTCTGCCTTGGCCAACTTCGTGATAGCATAAAGGGCCGCTTGCGACATAAGTTTCAACGCGCTCTTGTTGACGTTCTCAGGAGTGTCACAGCTATGGTTCACGCGGAAGTTGAAACAGAATAAAAAGGGCGTTAAAGCGGAGTTGAGCAAGTCAAAATGAACACCATCGCGTGCTCTAATGTCGCCTTATTCCTTCGTATAGATAGATGCGTTACCTCTGGTGATAGCAAGGATCCAAAGGAGCATTCGCGAATCCACCAAACAGCGCGCGCTGCTCTGTGGTCTTTCTCTCGCCAGCGCCAGTAAGCAGTCCACCCGAGGGGATGCCTTCCAAAAGGAAGGGCAGGAAATCGCTTCCTCCAGTCATGTCTGTGTACTCGAACGGCTTCTTCTCGCGGTTAAAGTACTCGATCAAGAGGTGGTCAATCTTGGAGGAAGGTCCGACCAAGTCCTTGGGTGCAGTCTTGCCGTCATGGACCTACATAGCGAAAATATGGATTCAATTGAGCGGACCTTGTTCTCTAATGATGTTCAGCGCGCACAAACAAGTCCCACGAGTTGTTTCTTACATATGGCACATAGTTGGGGCTGGCCAACATGTCAAAGTTCATGTTCATAGCGATGAGTTTCTTGCTCTTTGCATCCTTGACGAGCTCACGCACGAAATGTCTCGATCCCAACAATCCAATTTCCTCAGCGCCCCACCAGCCAAAGACAATCTTGTTCTTCAGCTCATAGTTCGCCTTGGCCATAACAAGCGCAATTTCAAGCAACGAGGTCGCGCCGGAGCCATTGTCAACCATACCAGGACCCTCGGGAACAGAGTCAAGATGGGCTCCAAGAACGATAGTATCTTTGGCGTCACCGCCCTTGCTCGTGCAAAGGACATTGATAGTCGACTCGACCGTCATGCTGTTGACTGTCTTGAGGGTAATCCTAGCCGTATCCAGGTTTTGGAGGAGAGTCGACCCAAAGGAGTTGGTGATCGAGAGCACAGGGATGGAGATCAATGGATCGCCCTCCGCCCAGGCTGAGATGCGGATTCGGCTGTACAGCAGTGCCTTGCGGCTAGGGCTGTTATAGAAGAGGACACCTGTGGCTCCAGCCTTAAGAATAATTGAAATAAGCACAATCAAACAAGGCGAACGCGTGTCAGTGTTGAGTAGAGTTTCTTGCAATCTGCTGCTACTTTGTAAACATCACTGGTGCTTACCTGCTCGGCCAGATAGGCTGCATCCCAAAGAGTGCAGGATCCTCCTTCCTCGATAACAGCAATCTTGCCATTGACCCACTTGTGGTCCTTTGCGAAGCAACCATGGTTGGCAACACCCTCGATAGCCTGCTTCTTGAGACTTGTAGATGGGCCTGAGTCCCTGAAATCTGGTAACCAGGGATCAAGGAGGGTTAGTCCCTGAGTACACGTGAATGCGGCGGTACAGTGCGGCGAAGGCGCCTCAGGAACACTGAGTGGTGTCCAGGGTCGCGTGATATGAGCCTCAACGCATTCATTTTTGGCTTACTTTGGAAGTCAACCTTGTTTTGGTACTGGATATGGGCACCATCGTGGCCAATTCCGGTGCTGCTCAGCTCCGGTGCAGCCAGTTCGGACCACACAGGAACCTTGAACTCCTGGGTGGAGACATCGCAGTACGAGCCAGCCTTGAGCTTCAGTTGAGCCTGGACATATTCCGCCGAGGCCATGTAGCCGTTCTTGACGGACCTCGAGTTGTTGTGCTTCTGCGCAATGGCGTAGAGCTCTTCCAAGTGGTTAAAAATGGAGGGTGTGGTGAGCTCGTCCGACAAGGGGGATTTCTTGGGTCTGTCATCGGGTTGGTCGGCTAAAGGAGAGGGTCGTCATAAAGGAGCACAGCGGAAAGTTAGGACGATGGCGATGATGCATATCTGCGTCATTTATACTCGATCTAATGCCATACAGTCTTTGGGCTTGACGAGGACGACAAGGAGCACGACGCTGATGATGATGAAGACGAGCGCGACTAGACCATAGGGCAGCGCGCGGCGGATTCGCGACTGGGGTGTCTGACCACGACCTATGAAAATATATTCACACGCAGCCCGTGGGGAAAGAGGTTGTCATACCTGTGAGAACCAAACGAACAAAAAAGGCTCTACCAAGGTAACAATGCAGCGGGCGATTGCGCCTTCTCCACCAGTGAATGAGAAGATATACAAGCTATACAAGGGTTCAAGTACCTCCGTTGTTGGAGTGCAGCAATGGCTGTGATTCTCTCGAGTTGTCTGCCATGGGGATGAGTTTCGTGGGAAGGTGCTTGGATTCCATTCGCGTCCTGCGACTTTTGTGCTGGAGGAAGGCAAGGAGCGATCACATGACATGCCCAGTCGTTCCTCAGATCCCGCGCACCCGCGGGATGGGTAGCAGGCGATGGGTATGGAGGGAGCGCAACTAGTGGGAACGAAGGGTGGGAACGAAGGGTGGGAACGCACTAAAATTCTAGCTGTTGCAACTACAGAGAAAGGGACACGACACAGTGCGGTTTGAGGTTGAGGTCTGATCTCAGGGACCCGACTCGAGATGACGAACGATGCTTGCAGACGAATTGTCGAGGCACTGCATTCAGCACACAGGCGATATAGTTGAGGATAGGACTGGACCTACGCACTCACGCAGGAGGCCATGACGACGCTGCATAGCAACACCCAGTCTGAAGCTTCCCCCCACAACACACTGCGATGAATGATGCGAATGGCACCCTTGGCGATAAAATGAAGCGAAAGCTGCTGGGGAAGAAGGACATGGGCCACCCCTTCGGGTTCACCCCTTTGGTTCAGTCCAATCCTATGGTCCGCCGTCCATGCATGCGCATTGTACATGTACTGCACACTTCCGATCAAAAGTGTTGGCTAAATGCTATCGTAATATAAAATGCGCCCTCTCGCGCTCTCTGCAATTTTTTTTATCGGACTCTGATAATGGACTTTGTACGCTCTCGGAATGTGTATGTTTTTGGAAGTATGGTCCAAGCTCAGAAGGACTACTATCCTATATCGGCCTCCCACATCGGATGCCGTCGTCAAGGTAGCGATTGAGAAGTAGAGTGGTAGAGTGGTAGAGTGGTAGAGCGGTGAGCATGTGTGAATTTCGTCCCCATTTGGGGTCACTTGCACGCGCAGTATACCAGCAAAGGGCATGAAAGGGAGGAGCGAGTCATGGCCTACCCGAGACTGACAGCACAAAAACCACACTGTTTACACCTGCGTGGTCAGGTCGGTCGCTTCAAGAGTCGTTCTTTTGCTCTCTGCACCTGCACCGCAGCAGCGAAACATCGCTGCACTGTATCACTGTAGCACTGTAGCAAGAGCGAGAAGAGCAGGAGGAGGCGGGATCAAAAAAAAGGCTCCAGTGGATGCGATCGCCCACCAGAGTGACAGACAACCTTAAATGGCGGCCCAAATGCTCATTTGAGTCACTTTTCGAATGGCACTTGCATATGATCCTCGCTGATTCGCCTGTCCTCCACGCGTGTGCCCGTTATCTCTCGCCCTTTGGACCCTCATCCTCTGCCCGTCGCTGTCACTTGCGCCGGCTTGTGCGTTGCCCTCCCCTTGTCTGCTTTGTCTGCTTTGTCTGCTTTGTCCTTTTTATCCTCTTTCTTCTTCCTGTCCCTCGCCCTCCTTCGCCCTTCTTCGCCCTTCGTACTCTCTCTCTGTCGCACTCGCTCATTTCCCCCTCTGCTCTTGTCTCTCATTGCATTCTCCTCCTCGGAAGCAGATATACCCTAGCTCAAACAATTGGATCACTTTTTTTTTTTTTTACAACTATACCCTCACCATGGCAATGCCTCGGCTCCCCAAGACCCTCCAGTCCCCGTTCGGACATGCCACAATGAACTCTGGGCTGGCATCAGCCTGCCGCGCCTCTTGCGCCTCAAGACTCTACTCCTCGGTCGCCTTCACGTGTCCGTCCGCCGCCGCAAGGACCCGTCCCGCTGGCACAACCGCTACAAGAACAGCAGCTGCAAATACAGGCAGTGCGCTCGGACGATGCAGGATCGTTATCAGGAATAAGCACCATGCAGCAACACCACTCACCTCGAGAACACCCCTCAGTTTGAACCAGCGGCGGCACAGTCATTTGGCCGCAGCCGCACACCCGTCCTCGCCACCCCCACCCGCCATGGCCAGCACTCGTCCACAACAACCGCAGCACAACACCCAGAGTCCGCTCCATATGTCCGCTTCTGCCTTCCCTGCTGCGTCCAACCCTGCCTCGCACTCGTACTCCAGTCCACAGTCTCCTCAGTCATCGCCGCTCTTCAGGATGAACAACCCAGCCTCTATTGTGCCCCAGCCTGCTCACCAACCCAGGCGGCGGTACAGCCCTCAGCACTTTTACCAGAACCGGATCCTGGACCCATACGTCAACCAGGCCGTAAACCCCATCACCCTCAGACAACTCGTGTTCTTTGGCCGCAACATGCAAGAGGACAAGCTTCTCAAATCCGCCAACTATGTCCGCACAGAGCTGCCTGTCCGTCTTGCACACAGGATCCGAGACTTCCAGAACCTGCCCTTCATTGTCGGAACGAACCCACACATCGAATTGGTGTATGATCTCTATTGGCAGGCGTTTGAGAAGCTGAGCAAATTCCCCGAGATCCGGACCTTGGAAGAGAATGATGCGTTCTGTGAGCAGGTGAAGGGCTTGCTGAACGATCACCTCGTCGTCATCCCACAGCTGGCCTTGGGGATCATGGAGTGTTCAAAACACATTCCTGCACAACAGGTGGATCAGTTCATGAACAAGATGCTCCGGTCAAGAATCTCAAGGCGCGTCCTGGCAGAGCAGCACATCTCCCTGACCGCCAACTACAACTCTCCCAACCATATGATGACGGATCGTGGATTTATCGGCATCATCTACACTCACTGCAATCCACGAGAGATTGTCGAACGGACCGCACTCTTGGCAGCCGAGACCTGTCGGCAAGCCTTGGGCGGGACCATCCTCCCTCCCAAGGTGATCTTGGACGGGAACCTTGACGCCGAGTTTTCCTACATCCCCGACCACATCGAGTACATCCTCTACGAGCTCCTCAAGAATTCAATGCGCTTTGTGATGCTGAACGGCACTCGGGACAAGCGAACCAACGAACTGCCACCGATCCACATCACGGTCTGTGAGGGAACCCATGATATCGTCTTTCGGGTCTCGGACAAGGGCGGTGGAATTCATCCGGACATGGAATCTCATCTGTGGTCCTATTCCCAATCTCCAGCACGATTCGCCAATTTCGAAAAGATCTCAAAGATGGCGGCCACAGTGCAGGAGCAGCTCGTCTCGCCTTCCAGAAGTGTCAATGCAGGATCAGGTTACGGTGCAGATCAAGTCCACCAGCACCCCGCCAGCAGCAGCAGCAGCAGCAGCAGCAGTGGTAGTCATGTGGAAGCCGCAGGTCAGGAGGAGAAGACCGAGAACGACGAGGAGGGCATCGTCTTGCCACCTCCACCAACAAGCAACAGGAATCCGACCTACCCACCCAGCGAGTCCACGCTTGTGCTCGATCGAAACGCGCCTCCTAGAGCCGGCAATAGCAGTACAAAGGCTCCACCAGCATCCACAACGCCTGCTTCCAGGTCGTCATCCTCATCCTCCTTCTCGACCTCGTCTGCTCAGGCTCAGTCTCTAAAGGACCAAGCCATGCATCTGGGTATCGGCTTGCCCATGAGCAAAGTCTACGCAGAATATTGGGGCGGTGATCTCAAGGTGTTCACGATGCATGGCTACGGCACCGATGCCTACGCAAAGTTTTGTAAATTCGGAAATATCTACGAGAATTTTGACGTCTAGTCCATGATAGCACTTGCTAGTAGATTTTAGATTGAAAAGAAACCCCCATCTGAAAAAGAAACAGCATTTGGTCGCGAACGTTGAAGGAGCAATTGGATATAGCAAAGAAATACTGGAGGTGTGTATTGAGCGGAAACAGGTGAAGTGGTAATACTCACTCAAGATATATGGAGAAGGCAGCAGTGAGTGAGGGGGTGAGAGAAGTAGAGATGCTGACGAAACTATAAACAAATGTTCATACGATGCAATGCATACACTACTTGCTATGAAGACCTTTTGGCAACCGCTTGCAGGAACAGGGCAGGCTCGGAATTATCCTGAGCCATTCGAGAGCGATGTGACGAGAAGAGACGCTTAAGAGTCGCCACTGCTTGAAGTCACTGACGAAGGCACAACTGAAAGCATTCTTGCTTGCGACTTGGATTTCGGAAGTGATCCACAGGAGGCATTCACGTTCGCCAGCGAGGTTGATGACAGTGACATGTGCAGCGGCGATCCAGCTGTCGCTGACCCCTTTGATTTTGTAGATAGGGTCGGAAGCGTCTGCATGAGGCCAGAAAACCACGGTCTGGCTACATGCTTTGTCTCCGTCTGATTTGGCAATGAAGTTACTGAGGTTACCCCGCCGGTCGATGAAGACGCTGAAGACGCTGAAGAACCATCGCGGCTCGTCACCGATGCACTCTGCTGCGGCGCGGTGGTGGCGCATTTTCCTCCAGCTTCACTCGATTCTCCCATAAAGCTTCCAGAGTGAGCGGTGCAGTAGCTCGAAGGACTGGCACGGGATTCACGATTACTATTTTGCCCATGGGGTTGCACATCCATAGCGTCCAGACCGTCCCCTGAAGACCGAGGCTTTGGTGAATCTGACATGTATATAACATCAAGCAGGATGCCAGGATGGTAAAGGATCCTGTGCGGCTTCTTTCTGTGAGGGGACACTATAAGTTCTTTGCCAATCTCGCAAGTGCCTTCTCACAAACTTGTAGTCTCTTAATTTCTGGTAGGCTGTTGGACTAAAGACGTACCTGTAAAACCTGTTGTCTTTGACTATCGGCACGAACACGTTGCCGTTCTGGATGCGGGTCATGCCTGGGAAGGCTGTCCTGATGTCGCGCCAGAGTACGCACTGTTCGCCGTCACTGTCGGTGACGATTGCGATCCGGATCACTTCGCCTCTGCAGCGGAACTCTTGAAAGACCATGACCATGATGAGTTTCGAAGGTTCCGCAGCGCTGTGGTCGATGCGAGCGGGTTAGAAAGAAAGAAAGAAAGCTTGCGGCTGCGGAATGAAGTTGTGGTAAGTGGTGAAGTGGTGCGGCGACGAAACAGCGCGCTTGCATGGAAATGGTGGCGATAGTGGATGTCCTTCTGCAACGGGTTTGAGAAGGAAAACATGCTTGGCTCAAGCTCAAGTTCTCAACTGCTTCCACAGTCTCACGTGCCTCTGACCTCTCGACCCTCTGTTTGAACCTCCGTTCTTGCCATCCTTCGTACACTCTGAGCATTCTCGCAGAAGAGCGAAAAGCAGACAGGCGAGTCCGAGGGATCCTCTCTATGATGGTGATTTATTGTTGTTCTGGATGCGATATCTTGTACACCGACTTCAATCCTTCTTAGTCGACTCTGTGTTGGTAGAAGAGGCTGATGACGATGATGACGATGATGATGTCGACGACGACGACGACGACGCGTTCGGGAAAGGGTTGTCCTTCCGTGCGTCAGCAAGCACAACGTCCAGCTTCTTCTCCTCCAGCGTTTTCTAAACAAGGCGGCAAGGGCAAATCAAGATCAGTGGTCAACAATGAGATTGGATCTTCTTTACCTAGCGCCCCACGGCTTCTTGTTGAGAGGCATGGAAGGACTGGCTTTGAGCAAGTGCTCGTGATTCTATACCATTAGGCATTCCTTGTACTTGAAGAACAGATCATCGCATTGTGGCGTGGCATCTCCTTTGAGGAACTTTTCCGAGTACCAAGAGTTGAAGCAGCTGTCGTACTCCTGCTTAATCTTTGTGCACTTCTCTCCGACGCTCGCTGACATATTGGCTGTGGGTTGTGTGGTGGTTGTGCAATGCGATGCGAAGGATTCCCAAGGTGGAGCTGATCAAAAAGGCAAAAAGGAATTTGGAAGACTGCTTTCTGTTCCTGCCGTGCCGTATCGCAACTCTAGAGTACTTTGCGCAGCTTGTTGGACAGTCATGGTGCGCTCGAGTCCCTCAGCGGCTCTTTGGACACAACCTGGCGCTTCTATGCGTCGGACGTTTGTTTGTACGCTTTTCAGAAGGATGGCACAGCAACAGGGGTCAATCTACTCTCAATATATTCATGTATTCTATGTTGGATTTTTCTTCGCCTCCGAAAAGCGCCATTCCCGATCTAGATTTCCTTTTAGACCTGGACCTGAGCCTCCTGCCTGAACTGAGCCATGCGCGCCTCCAGCTCGGGACGGAAGTGGCGGATCAATCCCTACGGATCGTAAGAAACGAATAATAGACACATGTTAGAAAAGCACATCTCGATCAGCATTGATCATTAAAGTCGACAGTGCAAATACGACATTGTACCTGAACAGGCCATGCAGCAGCATCTCCCAAAGCACAAATGGTGTGTCCTTCAATCTCCCTTGAAAGCTCCTCGATCATATCAATCTCGCGAGGGCGGGCCTGGCCATTCTCGAAGCGAGTCATCATGTTGGCGAGCCAAGAGGTACCCTCACGGCAAGGGGTGCACTGTCCACAGGACTCGTGCTTGTAAAATGCAGAAAGACGGGAGATGGCCGAAACAATATCCGTTGATTTGTCCATGACGATAACGGCCGCGGTACCAAGACCTGACTGGACGTCACGAAGGGCATCGAAATCCATCAAGACATCGTCGCAAATCTGACGGGGCAGAACTGGAACAGACGATCCTCCAGGGATGATTCCGAGCAAGTTGTCCCAGCCGCCCTTGACACCACCGCAGTGCTTCTCGATCAGCTCCTTCAGCGGGATCGACATCTCCTCCTCGACTGTGCAGGGGTTGTTAACGTGTCCAGAGATACAGAAGAGCTTGGTTCCTGCATTACGGGGGCGGCCGAAACCAGCAAACCACTTGCCTCCACGTCTCAAGATTGTGGGGGCAACAGCAACAGTCTCGACGTTGGCGACAGTGGTGGGGCATCCGAACAGACCGACATCGGCGGGGAATGGAGGCTTCAGGCGGGGCTTTCCAGCTTTACCCTCGATGGACTCGATCAGTGCCGTCTCCTCTCCGCAAATGTAGGCTCCTGCACCACGATGGATGTACACATCAAAGTCGTAACCTGATCCGCAGGCGTTTTTGCCGATCAATCCTGCCTTGTATGCCTCGTTGATAGCGACCTGGAGGTTGGATGCCTCATTATAAAACTCTCCTCGAATGTAAATATATGCTACGAGAGAGGTTTGAGCATTAGCATTACTGTTTTCATAGAACCTGTAGGGCGTAGTGCATATGCCGTACTATCCAGACAAACGGTGCTTACCAGCGTTGGCGTTCATGGCACGTCCAGCAACCAAGCATCCCTCGATGAGCTTATGAGGATCGCCACGCATAATCTCGCGATCCTTGCAGGTACCGGGCTCTCCCTCGTCAGCATTGACAACCAAGTAACGGGGACTAGATCAGCGAAAACGAAACAGAAGTGTCTGTCAGTATTTCTAGTGAAATGAACGAAGGCAGTGCACCTGATGAAAAGACGCTGCTAGGTATCGCAAGGTCGCGAGGCGTCGCGAAATGTCGTTGCTGTTCATTGCAGAATCCTCCATAGAATCTCCCGGGGCATGCTTGATCCTGATTCCCGAGTTTGTGCTTCTGCCTATCCATGTCAAGATGCAGTTCGTGTAGTTATCCGTCAGCGAGCATGCTTACCGGCCATCTGGGGGCTTGTTCATGAAGCTCCACTTCAATCCTGAAGGGAAGCCAGCGCCTCCACGCCCTCTCAATCCAGACTCCTTCATCTCGCTGAGAATCCATTCGTGACCCTTGAGCAAGATCTCCTTGGTCTTGTACCAGTCTCCGCGCTTCAGTGCGCCCTTGAGTTTGTAGTCGTGGAAGCCGTAGATGTTGGTGAAAATACGATCCTCGTCCTTCAAGCTTCCGAAGCTAGTCCTGACTGGAGGCACAGCAGGGTCGGCAGGAGCAGCCGTGGCAAAGGCGCGTACAGCCGACTTGGCCACGTAAGACCTGTGAGAGCGCGCTCCGGCCAACAGAGCTGTGAGTGTGTTTGAGATGCCATACGGGGATAGGCGAGTGTCCGGTTGAATTGAGAGGCGACGGAGGTTGATGATCAGAGGTCCGAATGAGGCAATCGAATGAAAGAGGAGAGGAAACGAGATACAAAGAAGGGAGATAGCACGCGGTTAGTGCATCGTGCGGCAGTTCAAGATCAGATTGCAAGACGCTGTTGCCTCGATGTTCCTGGGGTTGAAGATCAAATTCATCCGATAGTCGGAGCTAGGCTGGATGGTTCTCGCGGGTGGGTGAGCGAGTGGCCGGCAGAGTGCTGTCTCGCTGCAGTCAGCAGCTGAGCATCGTGACGATCTTCTTACCCTTCGAGACGCCGGTGGACTTTAACATGATGATGGGTTCTGTGTAAGGAATGGCACAAGCACACACACACACAAAAAAAGAAGAGGTGGTCGGATTCGAATTCCTCGAGCCAAAGCTCCGAGACCAGCCCAGTTGTCCGAAATACAGCAGGCGCACTGTCACGATACGGTGACCCAATCAACGCGTTGATCGATCGCACGGCATGCATAGGGGATTGTATGGCCTTGTGCAGGAGGGGGTTCCATCATTGAGGTCGAAGGACTCGCCTTCGATACCCTCGACCGGCACAAGTACGTGTTAGCTGTGGGATTCGAGAGCATAGCCTAGCCCTACTCCGCCTTCCTCTAGGTGAGGTCGCAGCTGGAGTAGTCGACTGGCAGCATGCAGTAAGTCTCAGTTTCACCCCTTAACTTCGATGACGGCCCTTTCAGAGTAGACCTTGGGTTGCTCACGCGGTTCGTTTGCGGAGTCAAGAAACGCCCTTGCACAGACAGACAACGACCCGCACACCTTTTCTTCTTCCAGCGTCCATCCATTCACCTCCACTTCCATTAATTCATCGTCAGCCATGTCAGACCACTGGAACCGCCTTAGCGAACACCACAAGCGCATATGTCTCTTCCCTATGCCAAGGATACCCCGTCTAGGGCCCAAAGCGCGCGACGCTGCAATCTACGTCTCAGGAGCCCTGGCAAGTCCATTACTCTTGTCGCTTCTTACCCCGTCTTTAACACACTACTCTCCTCTCTGCTGAATGACCTTGCTGTCTAACCCAACAGTACTTCGCGTTTTTTTGCCATGCCTTTTTTTTTAAACTCACAATCAGTTTGCGCTGGGCTGGTGGTTCTTTATCGATGCGGTTATCCGCTCCAAAAACTGGAACTATGACAACGGTTACAAGCAAGTCTCTGTAACGTTTGTGGATTGGGTGCCTGGTATCTGCAGCACTCTGGGCATGATTGTGTATGTTGGCGTCATATTTGTATATGTATATGCGTGTTAGCCTTGTTTTATCACGAATTGAACTGAGGAAAGTTGGGCAGACACCTAACCTGTTGTTCCGCTTTGAATATCATGTACGTTCGTATTAGCATCAACTGTATCGACAAAGCAGCACTTAGAGGAGACTCCTTCTCGTTCAACAGCGGTGGCGGCACCAGCGTTGCATGGAAAGCACGCGTGTTTCTTTTTGTCGGATTCGCATTCATGGCTGGAGGACTTGCAGGATCCGTGGTAAGGAGCACCGCACCGCAACCGCGTCGTTAGGAACGAGAACATCCTTCGCGACCTTGACGTTTGGAAAGCTAATGCAATCGTTGTTTTTTTGATAGTCGGTCCTCTGTATCAAGTACCTCCTTCCTGGGTATGGCGAGATTTTCAATTTTTGGGGCATCTGTAACGTCATCCAGAATGCCTCTATCATGAGCAGGTAAGCAGCATGGAGTTTCTGAAAGCGTCGCTTTTTGCGTCTTGTCTTTTATTCATCCATTCAGCTAACGCTGTTCCTTTACACCACTCTTTTTGAACGACTAGTGCTGCAATTTTGTGGGTCGCTCAGAACACAGAGTCCGAATACCAGTACAACTTTGCGATCTAGGGAGCCAAACGTCTCAGGATCAGGATAACCGTTACAGCAATTTCTTTATAGTGTTGCGACATTCGATACTATAAAGCCCGAAGAAGAAATATATCACAAACAAAGACGATCCGCCGGGCCTAAAGTGTGGAGCTCTAGTACAGGAACGCGCAGCGATTGTTCAGGATGCGGCTGACCCCAGACAGTGATGGGTCACTCTTCACCGGGGACTGGTAGGGATAGAACAAGATCCACTGTGGTGTTCTGTCACGTCCACAGAAGCACGAAATCTTGAAGTTTGCATTGAAGATCAAACTCCTAGTCATTCACGCTTATGACGGCGCCATAAAGCTAGAGTCAACAACTGCTTGCTGAGACTCTGAAGGAAATGTCGAAGGAAATATCGTCTTGGAGCTATCCTGGGATCCAGGGCACTCCTAGAAATCCAACTTTTTGCTGTGATGTATTTTTGTTGAAGGTGATAACAAGGCAATACACCAAGATGGGTGTATCTCTTTGCCTTCCAAAATTTATTGTCAAGTCCAAGGCACCATGTCAAAGAACCGTGAAGTTTTTTCGCTGCTGCAAAAAAGAAAAACAGAACAAAAAAGAAAAGAAAAGGTCCCGCCATTCAGGGGAGAGGGACAGCAGAAACACTTTCTGTAATCTCGAATGCCAAATCCACTTTATGCCGCAGTCTTTGGTGTAAGGCAGTGACAAAGAATCCACTCGGGACGCCCGTCGGAATACTGGCCCACAAAGTCCACTATTTCCCCAACCAAGGAACTAACGACATGAAAGAGGGGGGTCCGGGAGGCAGAAAGGGCCCCTCTCAAGCCCAAGAAAATAAATGGTGAAGGGTGCGTTCATTGCCACTCTCGAACACAACGGAAATGCTCCATTCGCCGGCGACCAGGAGAGTGATTGTGGTAGAAAAATTGTAAAATGGATGGTTGAACAATGTGTGCAGTGTCCGTTCGGACTTCCACTGTCCATTTCCTGCTAGCATCAGGCAAGGTACTCCTTTCCTCTCGAACTCTTTATGTCCCCCTACAAGCAACTCTTTTGTACCCCCAACAGCCTTGGGCTTCCTCTAATCTTCATCGCGGGGTTTAGCTAGGCCATAAGGGTGGAGATGAAACTCGAAAGAAAAGAAAAGGAGGGGTTCGGGGAACTAATATGCCCTCCCAGCAGGCCGTAAGAACCGTGTCCACCGTCAACAGCAAAGTGAGAGGGGGGAATCGACGGGAGCAACGGTCCACCTCGACCAGCCACACCAGCAGCTGGTAAGGCCGACTCAAAGGAACCACGTATGTCCTGAATGACTTCTCAAGGAAGCGGATCAGTCCAGTCCAGCAATGTGAATTAACAGCCTGCCAGGCATGCCTTTTTTAGGGTTTTTAGCGGGGGGTTGCGACGTTGAAGAGAGTCCGCACAAGACTGAGAAGGTGCAAGCAGAGAGGTAGGAAAGAGAGTGAGAGCAAAGGATGCGCTTGGAGGGTACTATGGGCAGGCAAAGGTCACAGCAGCACATGGAGGGGTGGCAAATGGAGACGTGCTCGAAAAAGTGCATGAACGCGTAAAAGGGAGGGTGATTTCAGAACTCGGAGAGAAGAGAACGGCGGGGATGCAGCAGCGGCAAACAACTCGGGCATTGCTCGGTACCTGGAGGCTGACGCGGCTCCAGTCTTCTGAAGATGAATGGAAGAGGAGAGAGATGAGGGAGAAAAGAGACGCGTTCTGTGTGTTTGGTGAAGTGAGATATCCAGGCAGGTGGGAGGGCAGTACTGTACGCCACACAACACATATTGTTTATTGCCGCCAGCTCATTGGCTGGACGGTCTCCCTAAGGGCAAAGGCACGTTTGCGCTTCCTTGTCTTCTTCCTCATCCCCGCTCTCCTTCTCCTTCTCTCCTCCTCATTCACTCTCGCTCTCTCTTGCCATCCACACCTTCACCCTTCTTTTCTTCTTCTCTTCGTCCTGGAGTTGTCCCCAGCACTCTGGCAGCACACCCATTGGCAGCAGCAGCAGCATCCACAGGACTCGCCACAGGAGTCCAATTCTCAGGAGACAGCGAAGAAGCCGTAATCATCCTCGTGGACCTCGACTCAGTTGCACATCAGCCAGCATGATCAGCGCACTCTTCATCTACAACCAGAAGGGCGAAGTTCTGATATCCAGACTCTACCGCCAGGACCTCAAGTATGCGCTTCCTCTTCTCTGCCTCATCATCATCCCTTGGCTGTCGTCAAAGTAGGCCCAGCTCAGATGCCAATGGAAAGCTAACGCAGATAATTGCTCTTAAACGGATAAATATAGACGCTCGATTGCAGATATCTTCCGCATCCAAGTCATCTCCAACACGGATATCCGCTCACCCATCATCACCCTCGGGTCCACCTCGTTCTTTCACGTCCGCCACGAGAACCTCTACATCGTCGCCCTCACAAAATGGAACGCCAACGCAGCCCTGATCTTTGAGTTTTGTTATCGAGTCATCAATGTCGGGCGGTCGTATTTTGGCAAGTTTGATGAGGAGGCTGTCAAAGCCAACTTCGTCTTGATCTACGAGCTACTGGATGGTAAGATGGATATCTTGTGAACTGGATAATCTAGCTAAGCTTTAGGAGCCTCTTTTTTTGATGCTGCCTACAACGCGACACTGAACACTTTTTTCCCCTCTTGTGTATTACAGAGGTGCTGGACTTTGGATACCCGCAAAACAGCGAGGCAGACACTCTCAAGATGTACATCACTACAGAGAGTGTCAAGTCGGAGAGAGCCATCAAGGAAGATTCTGCAAAGATTACTATTCAGGCAACAGGAGCAACATCATGGAGAAGGAGCGATGTGAAGTACAGGAAGAACGAGGCCTTCATCGACGTTATCGAATCTGTCAACTTGTTGCTCAGTGCGCAAGGAAATGTTCTTCGTGCGGATGTTGCTGGCCAGATCATGATGAGGGCTTATCTGTCTGGAACTCCAGAATGCAAATTTGGACTCAACGACAAGGTTCTACTGGATAAAGACCCTTCCAACAGGAGGTAATAGGGGAGCCATGTTTAAGCATCGACACAAAGTACATTGCGGATTCTACTCGACCAAATTTGCTGACATGTCGCCCTTCATACAGTAGGAAATCGTCCAACACGGTGGAGATTGACGACTGCCAGTTCCATCAATGTGTAAAGTTGGGAAGGTTTGACAGCGACCGCACAATCAGCTTTATACCCCCCGATGGTGAATTCGAGCTCATGAGGTACGACAAGGTTTTCTGTCTCTTGGTGGTTTTTGTCGAACTATGATGGGGCAACGCCTGTTTCTTTTCGCCTGGACAAGAGGAAGTGTTCTAACTTGCCCATCTAACAAATAGATATCGCACATCGGACAACATCAACCTCCCATTCAAAGTCCACCCAGTGGTGACAGAGATTGGAAAATCCAAGATCGAATACAGGATTTTGATCAAAGCCAACTTCTCATCCAAGCTGTATGCCAACAATGTCATCCTCAACATCCCAACCCCACTCAACACAGCTGGCGTCACCTGCTCGGCGTCTGCGGGCAAAGCGAAATATGTCCCTGCCGATAACTCTATCGTCTGGAAGTACGTCTTGAACCAACAATCAGGCTTTATCCTTGCGAGATATGTATGGGCAGTTGATCGTGGCTTCTAACTCGACTCTTTGCACCCTATAGGATTTCTCGGTTCCAAGGCCAGTCCGAGTACACACTGACGGGCGAGGCTAGTCTGACGGCCATGACCCATAAGAAGGCATGGTCGCGACCCCCCATCTCGATGGACTTTCAGGTGCTCATGTTCACCTCTTCTGGACTGCTGGTCAGATTCCTGAAGGTCTTTGAAAAGAACAACTACCAGTCGGTCAAGTGGGTGCGGTACATGACCAAAGCCGGCAATTATCAGATTCGGGTACGGACGATCTTTCTATTGCGTTCCTATCCATGCGAATTCTTGTGGAACACTGGTGCTGCGTAACTGCGTTGCTTACTCTTCTTTGTTCTTCTTTTATGGGGTCTTCCTTATAGTTTTAATTGCCTTTCTTGTTGAGGGCACAGACAAAAGATCGGCAGAATTGTGCGTCAGAAAGGGGCTGTGATGGCTTTCGCGTAACATCGGCATAGAAATTAGCAATAAAGTTGCGCAGACCCACCATTCTCAGGCCTTGCCATCTGCCTTGTTCTCTAGGGCTTGTCCGGGCGCGTTGTCCTAATCAAGGAAGGATTGGCGCCGCTGTGTCCCCTCCTCAATTTTTAACTAAATTGCCCGCAGTATTTTCTGGCGCTGCGGACGGGCATCGTTTTTTGTCGTCATTCAAAAAGTGACGCGCAAGTGTCCTACGTCTCTTCTTTTCCCACACTTTCACCTTGTCCTTCCCTTCAGGATATCCAACTATAAAAGTATTCCCCCATTCCAGCAATTGTGCTCTTCATTATCACCTTTCACCATGCCATTGACCGTAACACGCTTTGCACCTGAGAACACCTCCTCTGCGGATATCTCCAAGGCCCTTGCCGACCCTCGCCCATGCTCCTACAAGCTCGAATATTTTGAAGTGTCGGGCGCGGGTGCTGTGGCGAGAGATATTCTTGCCTATGGTGAAGCTGACTGGGAGGACCTGATTCTCACAGTAAGTCAGAAAAGCGCCAAAAAAAAAAAAATCAATCCAACCGTTCCTGATAGCACTTTTTTGTTGCATCCAACATATTCTAAGAGCATTGTGTATGCATGCTGTTATTTTTAACTTGATCCACTCTTAGAATTGGCCTGCTGAAGTCAATGCTCCATTTGGAGTCTTCCCTGTTCTTCATATCAAGACAGCCAGTGGACTGGAGGTCAAGATGTCTGAGACGCTCGTGCTTGAGCATTACTTGGCCAAGAAGTTTGGACTCTTGGGCGACAATGAGTGGGAGGAGCAACAGATCAAAATGTTCCATTCTTCCTCATTGTACCTCCGTGAGCGGCTCTTCACGCGTGTTACCTGGTAACGCAAGGGCCTTCAAAAGTTTTTGTGTTGTTGTGCAAAACGAGTTGATAGACTGAACTGTGAGAAACTTCTGGTTTTGGGTTTTTGGGGGGGAAACATAGGAACTACAAGGAGGTTATGGACAAGGCCTTGGACCTCTTCTTGACCCAGCACCTCCCTCTCTGGATCGAAACACACACCAAGCACCTGAAGGACAATGGCAGCAATGGGCATTACGTAGGAGACAAGGTACGTATCCTCATAGATTATACAGTGGTCCTGAAAACTATGAACATGGCTACAAAAAACTTCTCTGACGCTGTATGGACCTTCAACCGTCCCATGATTGATGTTGTAGATCTCGTTGGCGGATCTACTGACTGCCAATGTCATTGATCATTTCCAGATCCAGTTTGGAGGCCCCAAGATTGTAGAGTTGATCAAGAAAAGCCCAGAGATCTGGAAGGTCAAGGAGAGGGTAGACGGTGAACCGAGACTTCAGGCGTGGCGCCAGTCAGAAACTTATAAGAAGCATATTAGTTCCTCAGTAGCCATGTATGCCAACACTGGTCTTTGAATTGCCACCTCAGGCAGTGGGCCAGTTGCGACTTCATTTTTAAATAACGTGCAGCATCATACATTACGGCCCTGAAGAGCACAATAATGTTTATCTTGCTCCACATATTTACGGGCGTTCGCTCGCTAAAAATACAGCACTTCAGAAAAGCTGAACGCTTTCGCGGCCAGCAAGAAATGGCAAAGATGGCAAAAGTGCAAGTGGTCACGTAGTGAGTTGCTCGCTAGTTCAGGGCCGTATCATAAATCACCATGCCTCCTAATGCATATGAGCAATGTGAGAGCTCAACGCTCTCTACCCCTGAACATAGGATGAGGAGACACTCAATCGCTGAACGGACAGTGGGCAAGCCTGGACCCTCCCTTCAAAATGCATTTTTTTTGAGGAAACAGTACATACACTTCTTTTGGTTCTAATGAGCAACCTCGATGCCAATGGTGATACCCAGTCCGCTGCCAGTGGAGGTTTAAAGGTTCCAAAATCTTTGCGAATGCAGTTCTTCGCTCCTTGCTCGCTCCTCTTCTTGCATCTTCTTTGATTCTACCTACCCTACACCCTCCCTCTGCTCTTTCAGCTCTCCACCAGCGTGATGGCCAACATGATGCCCAATATGTGTCTACTCGTATGGCTCACCTGTAGATCTGCTTGTTTATCTGGGTCTTCACGAGGAATGGCTTTCAAGCTCACTCCCTCCCTCCCGTTTCTATTTTTTTTTTGAAACGTTTCTCAGCATCGTTATATACGCAAAATCAAAGGATCCTATCCTGACCCATCCGCGACCGTGTTCACTGGGATGAACCAAATCGCACATTACACCGTAACACAAGGCACCACTCCTGCCAAGTATGTAGATTTCTACATCCAGTCTACCTGCTTTGCGGCGCTGCCCAGCGAGGGCAGCGCACTCGAGGCCGCCAGAGGCGACATGGAGCGCCTTGCTCATGGTCTTGCTAAGGCTGCCGTGCACGTTGCCATCCATGTTGAAGACCTCGACCAACAGCAGCAGCATCAGACCGTTCTTGCCAAGTTCATCGTGATCTTCGACTTGAAGAAACTCGAAACCCTTAGGCTTGTGGGGCTCCCAGATATCTTTGAGATTGCACCTAACAACATTTCACTCCCTCGTTTGACGGTCCTGGTTTTGGACGGCGTGTCCATCGACTCTGGGAGAAGCGCCAACATCTTGAGGGAGCTCATCAAAAACTGTCAACTGGAGACATTGGTGGTGACCAGAGCAAACCAGACGAGTGGTCTTCTCGCCTCCATCATCGATAGTTGTGCCAACCACAAGCACCTCAAGCATCTCAAAGTCCTTGATATCAGCAACAACCAACTTGACCGCGCGAGCATGACCATGGTGGTGAGGAGCGTTCTCAGTTTCTGCAGCAAGATTGATCAGCTGTATCTTCAGGGGAATGAAGGCCCCGATATGAGTGCGATCCCACAGAGCAATCTCACCCTGATGAAGGTGAGCCATGTCGGGTTTGAGTGTGTCCAGCATCTTGTCCAGGCTGTCTCCGTGGAGAGAACACTCCCAAGATTGGAATCCATCATCGCCCTTTATGTTCTGTTGGAGGGACTCATGAGTAAGGCCCAATTTGATAGTTTCTGTGCGGCGCTCGCAGAAGGAGGCGCTCTCGGCAAGCTAATTGTCGTACCCGAGGCAGGAGGAATCGAAGGATCGTTTTGGCGTCTTGCGCATCACGACCTTGAGTTTGATCCGACAAGAATGGGGCCTTCGGAGTACTTCTGGAATAGAGTGGTTTCTTGGGTAAGAACGTTGGGCGTCTCCTTGGACAAGAACAAGACAAGTGGTTCCCTCGTTCGGTTCTACCTGCCTGGAGTGACGGACTTTAAGGACTTCCACCCTAGTACTCCAATCGCCGTGAGGTTCCCCGAGTATGCTCCGAGGCTAACAGAGCTCGCACCGAGTCGAGATGAGCTCGCAGAGGCTTGAGTCCATGCACTGGCAAAAATCGCCCATTGTAGTATATCATTGTTAAATAGTATATCATCATCAATACACCCTATGTACAAAACTCAGCGCCTGCTTCAAAGATCCATCGTTGCCAGCCTGCACATGCACTGGTAGGGTAGCCACATGCACAGTGGAGGCGGTGAGCCCTTCCCCTCCTGCTGGCCCTCTTTAGTGTTTCCGTTGTGTTCTTTTTGTCGCGTTGCACTCGACCAATCACAACGGCGTGAGTGTGTTGTGAATGAGAAAATCACACATCTCACTTTTGTTTCTTCTGCCCCCCTTTTTTTTATCCGTCTCTCTCTCTTTCTCTCTCTCTCTCTCTCGTTTTCAGTAACGCAACACCATACCAGCATACCAAAGCAACAGTAGCAAAGAACAGCAGCAACAGCAGTAGCCACAAGAAACACAAAAGAATGGCACCAGCACTCACGGCCGTCTACGCAAAGGTGCGTTCCTGGGCCGCATCCATCACCTCGCCCTCCTCCACCCACGCATCTGGGATGCTCATCATCCTCGGCATCTTGGCCGCTGTCACCGATGCCCAATCTGTCAAAGAGCCCATCCGCGTGCATCATCCCAAAGTCGCCTCTCGCAGTCAAGCCGCTGCTGCATCGGACCCCAACGGCGCTTCTTCTGATAAACTCGGAGCCAACCTTGAAGGAGGCGCAGACGCTCAACAGATCAACAGTCAGGAGATGATGTATTACCTCGCCATGGGCATGCTGGTCTCTCAAGGTCTGATCCGTCTCATCACCTTCATCTCGAACCGTCGTGAGGCTGCAGCTCTTGCAGCACAAAAGAAAGATGACGACCTCTTGCAGGATGACAACAACGAGGAGAACGACAGTGCAACTGCAGGTGCGAAAAAGACAAAGAGGAAGGGCTTGTCACTCAACGCACTCGAGGATCTGGATGAGGAGACTTTGAAACAGAAGCGGAGGGAGCATCTGGCGGCTCTGGGCGATAACGCGTCATTGTTGGGCAGTGATTCGGAAGATGATGATTACGAGCAGAGTGATGAGGAGAGCAGCAGTGAGGAGGAGCTTGATGAGGAGGAGGGTGAGAGTGAGGAAGAGGAGGCAGTGGAGGATTCTGAGAGTGAAGGAGAGATGGAACGCCGTCGACGTGTGCTTGCTGCAGGCGATGCCGAGATCGAGGAGTAAGCAATTGTTGAGGGACGAGAAACACACGAACACGCGAGCCAATCATCACGACCACCACCACAACAACAATACCAGCGCCCGGGTCTCGTCGTGGGTGTTTTTCAGAAACGGAAACGGAAACAAAAACTTGGAAACCAAAAAACAGGAAACACAAAAACAAACCCCCCCCCCCCGGAGCAATGGGAACATTCACATACGTATCTATATAAAAAGAAAATCGTTCAACCAGCATCGTCCTTCCTACCATGTCGACGGTGTAAAAGGTCAAGGATGGCGTTATTTTTGTATATTTTATCGTGAATATCATTATAACTCTGCTTCTAAAGATGGAGTTGTTTTCATGAGGAGGATATCTCGGTCATGGCCGCCAAAGACCTCTGTTGTTCACGCATCTGCTGTTCCCGTTGCTCTCGATGCTGTTGCAAGTGTTGCTGCAGAAGCAGAGACGTCCTTCGACTGATCTTTGGGCTCGTCACAATCGATGCCACCGTGGGTGACCCAGGACGAGAGTTGGTTGGGGAGAGACTGGTGTTGAGACTGAGACTACTTCCGTGCAATGACGATCTTCCAGAATGAGAGGCACTAGGATTCGACGTCGAATAGGAGGGTGGAGGCTGCAGCAGTGGCGTTACCAATGAGCGGCACGAAGCAAGGCGTGCCTCCAAGGACTACGTGGCCGGTATGCAAACAATAAAATATATTAATGCCACGTCTTGAAAGTCTCTCTCATCCCGTACATAATTACGACCGACAAGGTTGGCAATAAAAGTTACCTTGACGCGTCCAACCATGTCTTGCACAACCTTGACAGGATTCTGTGGTGGCGTGTGCTCTGTTGGGGTTGCTTTAGCGGCTGATTCGGGCGTCGATGTTGACGATCCTGTTGAAAGTCGTCCCGATGATCGCTGCAAGGCGCTATTCTTTGCTAGGCGCGCCCGCAAGGATGGCATAGCTTCATAACTGCTTCCAATGGGCGATCTGTGCTGGGTATAAGAGGACGCTCCATCAGCGACGAGGGATGATGTGCTTCCGCTGTATGAGCTGAGGCTAGCCGTTGATCCATTAAGTGGTGCTTGGTTCGATTTCATTACGGCCAGTTCGACGTTGGTATCTAAGAAAAATAAGCAGGCGTAAGTATAACTGTCTCTTTCAGCGCGTAGCACGAAGCTGAGGCCATGGACAACCCAATACCTCGTAGTTCATCCTTGAGTCGTTGGACTTCTTCCATCAGCGCGGCCTTTGCTGCTACCTCCCCTTGCAAGATGGCGGTCCTTTCCACCTCCGCATTGTATTTGGTCTCTAGTTCCTTCAGAGACCACGTTGCCGCCCTAGTGCACATGTTCAATTGACGTAGCACGCGCGTGGTCAGGTCCGAGGCCCGATTGCCAACGAATACTACTGTCGTACACAAAAGCACTGGCATATGACAACGCAACCTTACCTCCCAGTCTTTTCAAGGTCATCATTATCCTGCTCCAGCTCTCTCTCCTTTTTGATAAATGTCTCTGTTTGCTGCTTCAGCGTGTCCAGCTGGCGGGTGAGCTGGTTGATATTGTTGTTCGATTCCTTGATCGACTGTTGATACTTTTCCTAATGGACACAATGACGATCAAAATGAGTCAGCTGCTCCGCCTTTCAAAAAGAGAGAAAAAATAGGGGAAAGTTTTTCATGTGCCCTGTCCGCGCTAGTGACCTGACTTCTGCCCCAAAGTTCCCGCTTCAAAACATGAGGCGCAGGGCTTCTCTGTCCAACAACCGTGTGCACATGCGGTCACTTCGTACCTGCCCCTCACAAAAAACTATTAGCGCGTATCGTCATACCTTCCAGTCCTCGATCTCCTGCCTCATAGCCTCGTTGCGGATTTTGATCTCATTGTAGCGCCGCTCTGTCGATTCAACCTCCTTCTCGAGTGCGTCCTCCAGCTCCTTGGACGACATTTGGAATTCATCGAGGGTGTATTTGGTCTCTTCTAGTTCCTCCTCCAATTTCTTTGTATGCTCCTTGTAGTATGCAAGCTCCTCTTCGCAAGACGGAAAGCTATATAGGAAAACATACGATCCAAAATAAACGAGGAGTTGAAGGATTAGTTCAGGAAAGCATCTCTGCACGCAGATTTTGCCGGATTATCAGGAATGTTTTTTTTCTCTCCTCCTCTCTCTATCTTTTTGTTCATTCGCCTTCTCTCGCAAGTGAGAGGATTAAAGGCCACGCGAGGCAAAAATAGTGATGGTGTATGCACAGCTGCAGCAACCCGCAGCAGTCGGATATGCAGGCAGAATGAAAGAAAAACAACAGAGACTCCGTAAGAGGATATCACAGACGCCATGCAACCCATGGGGGTGTCAAGATCCGACCGGCTGTCGGTGTATGAAACCCAAAAATAAGAACGAAAAAGATGGTCGGGACACACTACCATGGCTTGTTGTTCCTCCCCCCCTCAACACACAGGCTGCTCAACCCATGTTTAGCCCGACCAAAAGGCAAAACAAGCACAAGCACACCGCCTCGAGACAGCAAGGAGGACTGATGCGTCAAACAAAGAGCGATTTTGGGAGCAGGTCTCCGAGAGCAAGACACGAAAGACAATAGGCGAGAAGGCGACCTTTTTGCCCTGCTCACACACCTGAGCATCCAGGGGGAGAAGGGTCACAAAGAGGCACCGTAGCGTGTGTTTGTTGTTTGACGGTGTTTTATGTTGACCCCGTTCCAAGCGTAAGCAATTAACTCTTTGCTGGCAAGCCTTCAGGACTGTGGCCATGTTCAAGCACCATCCTTAGGCATTGTTGTGCAATTGGCTGTCCTGTGTATGGAATTCAGGTATAAACATGGGGCAGCTGAGGTAAAGCGTGCTGGTCCACATTGGAGGCTGCGTTTGTACTGTTTCCACGACACGTTTGGAAGGAGTCGAGTCCAACGAGTAGGGAGAAAGAAGATGGCGAGAGATAGAGAGATAGAGAGAGAGTGAGAGAGGGAGGATGAGGTTAGAGTAGGGAGCTGTTCCCTACCTTGGCGGCTCTTGCGACATGGTGGTATGTACTCAGAGAGGTAGAACGAAAGAGAGGGGTGGGATTCGGAAGTTGTGGGGCACTCGAATATAAAAAAAAAAGGACGAGCGATGCGAAGGAGCAGCAAGGGGTGGCGGACAGACGGACAGCCGAGGGCGGAGCAGTTGCAGTGGACGGGGACAGGTGGATTGGACTTGGACAGACAGGCAGGGATGGATGGAGAAGCAAGAACAAAAGGAGCTGTGAAAAAGGTAAAAAGGGCGGACGGGGCAGGGCTACAAAAACGTGGGACTGAATCTTTTCTTCTTTGAGCCACACAGCGAGGCTCGCGTCGGTCAGGGCAGGCTACATGGGCGATATGCGATATGCACTCCAGCTGCACTCTATGGACAGCCAGCGATCAACGCCCTCCAGAATGACATTCCGCCTTGTCGTTGGGCTGGCGTCGTTGCCATCGCATCACACCTAGCCATCAGGTATTGACCTAGGTGTTATGGCGAGATGACATAAGATATATAGTCAGTCAGCCCCCAAACACGTAGCGGCCATGGTGTGTCGGGGTGTCGGACGCCCACCTTTGCACACATCGGTATTGCCTTCAGTCCGCGCACCCTCGAGTCACCTCGTTACCAAGTGCACACATAGCCTCTTTCGACCCGCCCGTCGGGTAAAACAACCTAGCAATCAACATTCCAAGTAGGGCGAGTTTTTTTTGGCTGCCAGTTCGCACTTCACTGTGTCGCCTTGACGCATGCCTCTTCCGAAAAACGAGTACTAGGCATGATCAAAGGAGGAAGAGCAGATTGAATAACGAGATCCACGGTGCTTCCCCTACTGTTCAGTGGACAGCAGCAGAGCGAGGCATAGCACTCTTCGCTGATATGGTATGGATGCCCAAAAAAACCGACCCTCTCTCGTGACTGGCAAGAGGAGAATCGTAAACAGCCAAAAAGAAAAAAGCTCAATGCCTCAAAACTCCTCAGCACAATCTCGACATCGACCCACTGCGCGCACCACCCCCACACACCGCAGGAACGACACCAGGACCTCTTTCGTACGACAGACACCTAATTCACGATGAGACTGAAGAGGCACAAGGACTACAAGCGGTACATGAACATGTACTGCCAGACCTTTCACTTTCGCAAACCATTCCAGGTCATCGGTAGGTTGACTCTGCCCAGTCCGCTTGAGAGTGCAGCACTCGCCCAGCACGTCCGTGGAGGAAGAGACCATCCCTATAAGAGCCAACTGACAAAGACCCTGGACCTCTTTCTCTTTCGTACAACACTGTATAGTCGATGCGGACTTTATCCAGACAGCCTTGGATCAAAGGCTGGATCTCAGGACCAACATCCCCAAGGTCCTGTGCGACGCCTCGAAGCAGAGTAAGTGTCTTCACCCCATGTGTGGAATCTTGTCCATGGCCGCTGCTAGCTTGTTTTTGGTTCGTCCTACAAAATGGACCAGGACTATGAAGCATTGTCAGCAAGGTCCTAACAGAAAAAACAACCTTCTCTGGTTATACTTGATTTCTAGTGGTGACCCCTTGCACCATGGCACTTTTAAAGTCCCGTGGCGAGGACGCCTCAGGAGCCTTCCTGGCCTCCAAGCGATTCGAAAAGCGTCGTTGCAAGCATCAAAAGGCCGTCGACGAACACATCTGCATCTCGGAGATCATCGCCACCTCCAACCCGCACAACTATGTCGTCGCCTCTCAATCCAAAAAACTCCGATCTCGTTTTGGTCAGATTCCCGGCGTACCCTTGCTCTACATCAATCGAGCCAACTTGATTCTGGAACCGCCTTCGCAAGCAAGTTTGTCGAAATGCAAGCAGATCGAGTCTGGAAAGACGCACGCTAGCACCAAGGAACTTATGACGCTCAAGACTGTCAAGATTACAGGGCAGGGCAAAGTCTCGATGGACGCCAAACTGGCCCAGAAGCTGGAGGAGAAGCAGGAGCACAAGAAACAGAAGCGGGAGATCAAGAAGGCTAAATTGCTCAAGAAGCGGTTGGGTCCCAAGGAACCAAATCCGCTCTCGATCAAGAAGAAAAAGAAAAAGGAGACCCCTTCCTCTTCGTCCTCCACCCCAAAAACTGCAACACAGACCAAGGCAGAAGGCAGCACTACTGAGGGATCTGAGGGAGTATCGGAAAAGAAAAAGAGACCCAGGAGAAAGTCAAAGACCGCACGGACAGCCGAGGGAGCTGCAGCGGCTTCGACTGCTGGAAACGAGTCTTCATAGCAGGCAGGAAAAGACACGGCGAATATGCATAATATACACATTTCACACACACACCACATCGCCAGGACCACGTTCAAAGAGCACAATTTAATCTCTGGATCTCTTGACGTATAACTGCTCATTCCTTGTCGGCTTTTCTTGCACGAAGGTCATTACGGATGGGGATTTTGAGACCCTGCTTTGCAAATGCCTTTGATAACTCGGTGGATTCTATAACACGTAGAAAACGGTCGCATGTCAGTAAATCTGCGCCCTGTAGCATTGATTTCCGAGGTGAGAGGTTGCTGGCATTACCTGTCATTCCAGGGAACTTTTTCGCCGAAAAGACTGTAAATGGCTCACTGATCTCCTCGGCGACAAGGGTTGAAGCATGCCCGTCCTCACTGTTCAAAAAGTCGTAGCTAATGTTTGAAGAGGCGTACTATATGAGATCGGTATCCAAAAAAAAGGAAGCATTGTGTATCGCCTAGAGCCCTTCCTTACCTTCCAAAGCGCATCAGTGAGAACTTGAGTGTATACACACCTTCCGTTCGAATGCTCAGATCAGGGAAGCTAAAGTACCAGCCTGGAACGCCTTCCGCATTGTTCAGCAGGACGGGTGATACTACCAAGGACCCCATCAAGATCCTTGTCAGTTTCGGAGGGTCCGACTGTCCTGGTGTGGCAATCATGTTCCTGACCTCCTTGCCGTCATGGGACCACAACGATACATGCAGGACAAAGAGCGGATCCTGCTCCTGCGATACTCCTTGCTCAATATCATCCGCTGCTTCTTGACCATCATCGCTCCTACTATGCGAGCGGTCGCTATGGTTTAGGCTGCGGTCTCCATCCTCTGCTGCAGATCGTTTCACTTTTGTGTTGAATCCAGCGACAGCACGGCGGCTCCTCTTTCCCATGGACGGTGATGAAGGTCTGTGCTTCAAGGATGTCGTTCTACCTCGCGTCGCTGCCTTGGCACCACTACTACCACCACCAGCAGCACTGATCTTGGATGGACCCTCTTCCTCATCATCATCCTCGTCTAATTGATAAGTCTCGTCCTCCTCGTCATTATCGATATCCTCATGACTCTCCTCATCCAGAGAGTCGTTTCCTGCCTCTTTGACTCCAGGGCGATGCAGGCGCTTGAGCGGATGTTGATCATGCTTCTCATCCAAAAGAAGCTGTACGATTGGGGGTGGATCAATGGGCCGACGGTCCTTTTCACCAAACCCACACATCCGTGCATGAAGAGGCTGCTGAACAATCTTGATCTTTGCAAGACTAGTACAGAGCAGAGGGCGGGGTGTGTGAGCAATTTAAATAGTGCACCACCCTGCATCACTCGACCACTTTGATTTTTTTTTTTTTTGATTTTGGCTTACCACTGATCTTCAGGATGAGAAGAGACACGGCGCGGCGCAGAGTGCTGCTGCGAGCGCTCCAACTTGACAGACGCTTGCTCGGGCTGCGAGCCTATTGAACTCGGCTCCGGTGCCGAGGGTGCGTGACCGGCCGCTTCGGTGTCCGCGCTCGAATGGCCGTAGGGCATATGTGTGGGGGTTGGCCTGGCATAAAAGTCCTGCGATGGCTCATAAGAAGAGCGAGGGAGGGTCTGCGGGTGGTGGTGGTGGTGGTGGTGCAATTGAGTATCATTAGATTGATGCGCGGGACGAGGTTGTTCAAAGGAATGTCTAGAAGGGTGCTCTTGGCTGTGGCGAGGGTGTGGGTAGGGCTGGGGAAGTGGAGGCGGGGGTGAAGAGTAATGGGGTTGTTGTGCGAGATGTGGGTGGTGGTGGTGGTGGTGGTGATAGTGTACAGGCTGTTCAGACTGGTGAGAAGGCGGTGGGTAAGGGTGGTAGTGCTGAGCATGGTGACGAGCAGGGTGGTGCTGGTGAAGATGAGCGGAAGGAGGAGGAGGAGGAGGAGGAGCAAATTCCGTTGTTGCGGGCCGGTAGTGCTGGTCCTCCTCTGGTTCGGGATTGCAGAGATCGTGGATCGAGGCCATCGTGGACAGTGTATAGATAGGGACCCAGGCACAAGCAGCGTCCGTCTTACTGCCAAACGTGAAGGGAAGAGGTAGAGAACAAGGAGCTTGAACGAGAAGTATGACGACCGCGGAGGCTAAACAGCAATGGGGCCTCAGCGGAATGGCAAGGTACTGACAAAAGAGTTGGCGGAATCAGCAAGCGACAGGAGCACAGAGCTGAATCGAGCGCAGAGAAGGTCTGGCAATGGAACGCAGGTAGGCGACGGGCGAGAGAGATGGGGGATGACGAGGAAGACGAGAAAGGGGCAAAGAGATGGGACAATGATTCAAATTCGTCGTTGGACATTTGTTTCTAAATGCGGGAGAGAAAGTTTTGCCGAAGATATGGCCTGGGTCTCTCTCAGCCAATAGGCGCTGGCTGTGCTTTCCAGCGGCAAATGTCCACCAGACGTTGACAGGGCAAGGTTCCAGGCCGTGTGTAAGGGATCCATCCTGGCCTCGATCCCGCACTTTATACTCTCAACTCCACCTGTCTGTGAATCGCCACCAGTGGAGTCAGCATTGCCCTTTAGCCAGCCTCGTTCTATTCTTAGTGCATAGAGCGACCTTGTCGCAGTTGTGGTTAAGATTTATGAAGCTGAAAATATCAGATGCGGACTCTGGAGGCTCAGGATATTGTATGAAAGAACAGTAGTCTCCACGTTCCTACAGCTCTATGTACCACGCGTCTGTCCGCTTTACCACAGTCCATAGCTGCCCTAGTGATGGCACCGTGGTAGGTGGCCATAATTCACAATGCCTCAATCCTTCTACTCTAGCCACCTCGAAAGGAAATGAAACGCTCTGTGAAAGAAGTAATTGTCAAAGACGGGCTTGAATACCACCGAGACTATGAAAGAGAAAGAGAATATAAAGCAGGTAGCCAAGGGTCGTTATTCAGCCAAGTAAACTACTTTATTTTTCCTTTGCCCAACGAGTCTTATCATCAGTCATGTCCTCGCCACCGGTAGCCGTAAACCCTGCCGACATTCTGTCTTTTGCAGACTCGCTGCAGTCCACGGAAGACAAGCAAACCTTCAGTCAGCTCTATCACGGCGCCCATTTAAATGGATCCCTTGCTCCTCGCTTCTATATTGTCCAGCAACCCATTCCGATGAAGCATCGCCGTAGTTATATCGAGGTCACAGATCTGAAGGCCTTGTGTTCTGACTCGTCACATCCCGATCTGGACACAAAGGACACGTTGATGGTGACGCTTCGTCTCCCTGACTGCGTCGACTCTGCACCGCTAAGGATATCTTCGGCGACTAGCGGAGCGAGCGCTAGTGATCGTAGTGGCAGCAACAGTGACTTGAGTGATGGGGACAGCTCTGGTGCCTCCTTGGGCCATGATGGCACCTACATTCAAGAGCGCAGCTCTGCGCTGAAATCTATAGGCGATGAACAGGTGGCCGCTTGGCTAGACACCAGCTCTACCTATATGAATAAGTGTAAGGAGTCGGAACTTGATGACCAAGGAAATGTTCATGTGCTCTGTACTGAAGGCAGGTTTATTCTTCTACGCTTCATCTTAGGTCTCTCGATGAGTCCCGGAGAACAAGCACAGGGTGCAGAGCAGGATCAGACGGATATATATGTCGAGTCGGAGGATGATGAGGACTCTGGCTCTGGAGGATCTGGCCAGGGACAGTCAAAACGAACCAGAAAGGTTCGGAAACTGCGTAGCTCTCTTGACACCCACCGCACACTCCCCGAGTGGTTCCGGCCACTTGTGCGCAATGGAGAGGTCCAGTTCGAGATCTGGGTGGTTGCCTTTGTCAATCGGCCTAGTCTTGGAGGCGACAGCGGCCAGGCAGCTGCAGGCGTCGTAGTGAACGGTGACACCACCGTGACCACCCCTGGACCCACGCTGCGACAAGCACAGGACTCTGCCTGGGCGGATCGGACCAGTGCTCTGCTCGACTCCAAGATCATGCGCTGCTTTGTGCGCGAGCAAGTCGCAGTGGGCCGGATAGGGATTGACTTTCGGCGGATCCTGGAGGAGGAGAAGGAGCGCCGCAGGCCCCGGCGGTGTATTCGCTAGATCATCAAAGTAATAAAGCGCTATTTGCCAAACGGCATCTTTCTGATGACGTCACAGTAACCGGCATCGGAGCAGATTCTCCCTCGCCCTCTTCGTTTTTGTTTTCTCCGAGTGATGGATCATAAAAGTCATCCCGCCTTGTTCATCACCTTGCTCACCCATTCCATCCCTCATAATGTTCCGCCTCTCTGCTCAGTCGACTCGCAAGGCTGTCCAGCGTCTTGCTGTTCAGGTACACACCTCCTCCACAGCAATGATTCCACCCGATCACCCTCATCGGATTCCACCTCGGGAATTCTCTCTGCCCTGCGTGCCTGACACGCGGAGAGATGCTCCGAATCCGACCCTCATCCGGAAACACGCCATCCCATCGGGATTGGCTTGCATGCCAGCCATCATCGGCCTTAGAAAACTCATCCGTCTTTATTCCAACCTGACTCCAATAGACCCGCTACCAGTCCACCAGCTCGGCTGCTGCTGCCTCCAGCCTGGTAAAGCTTGTTGAATCTTCGCGTCTTCGGGCTGATCGGGATCCGATTGATCCACCGGTCGACTCGCATGATCTATTCCTCCACCTTTTCCATGCTCTTTTCTCCCTTCTCACACAACTCGCTTTGCCTGTTGCCTGTATACATAGAACGCTAAGAACGCCTCCTTGGCTGCCGCTGGTGTCGCCACTGTCGGTGCTCTTGCCTACCTCTCCATGGAGACCGTCGATGCCAACATGGCTGCTGATGGTCTTCATGCCCCCGCCTACCCCTGGGAGCACAAGCAGAACCTGGCCACTTTTGACCACGCTGCGTAAGAACAACACCAGTGTTTTGATGGGCCGTCGAACGTGGATGGCAGTGGTCATGCAAGATAATAGTTCTCTATGGCCTCGTTGAGGCAAAAAATACCGGCGCCGGAGCAGGAGCTCCCGAGGCTCTACGGGATTGTGCGGGAGATATTCAGCGGATCAGGAGATGCCAACGACATGATGCCCACAAGGATCGACGCAGAGTCAAATCTATCAGAGCAACTGGCTGGAGCCCTGTTGAATGAGCGCCATATGGATATATGACCGTGGCGACTTGGAGGCGAGGGTGTCTGGTGTCTCCTGTGCTGATGAAATCGGGCATAGAGTATATGTGAATAGCAGGGAGCAATATTTAACCGATGCTTGTATGTGGTCGTGTCATATAGCATTCGCCGTGGTTACCAGGTCTACAAGGAGGTTTGCGCTGCCTGCCACTCTCTTGACCGTATTGCCTGGCGCAACCTGATCGGTGTTTCCCACACCGAGGCTGAGGTCAAGGCCCTTGCTGAGGAGTTCGAGTACACCGATGGCCCTAACGATGTTGGAGATATGTTCCAGCGTCCCGGTAAGCCTTCCGACTACATGCCCGCTCCTTATGCCAACGAGGAGCAGGCCAGAGCCGGAAACGCCGGAGCCTACCCCCCAGATCTCTCTTTGATGATCAAGGCCCGTCACGGTGGAGCCGTAAGTGCATTCTTTGAAGGCTTTTGTCAGAGCTGAACGATTTTTGCCAATCGCAGGCCTTAGCAGAGGCCTCTTGATCTCACACACTTGTTTTTATGACTATTCTCGTAGGACTACGTCTTCTCCCTCTTGACCGGTTACCAGGACCCCCCAGCTGGTGTTGAGATCCGTGAGGGACTCAACTTCAACCCCTACTTCCCCGGCGGAGCCATTGGAATGGCCCGTGTCCTTTACGACGGTTTGGTAGAGTATGAGGATGGCACCCCCGCCACGACTTCGCAGATGGCCAAGGATGTTACCATTTTCCTGAGCTGGGCTGCTGAGCCCGAGATGGACGAGCGCAAGAAGATGGGTATGAAGGCTTTGACCATGTTGACCATCTTGACCGGTCTCTCCATTTACCTCAAGAGGCACAAGTGGGCCGGTATCAAGACCCGCAAGATCTTGTACAAGTAAGATATCGCTGATGTTGCTGCTGTTGTTGTTGGGTGTCCATGCGCAATGCGGCCTATGCTGACACATGGCAACGATCTAATGCTTTCTTTTTATGTGAATAGCCCTCCCACGCCAAAGAAGCACTAAATCATCCCACCCCTCTAGATCTATGTAACGCACGCACGACAACTCTCTTTTTCAACATAAACTTACTCGGAAATTCTGAAATTCGCTGGTCCCACATTTTCTTGTCGTTCTCGCGGAGACAGCGCGATAAGGTGCGCTAGACGAGACCTGTGTTTGCTAAGCATGGGGCGTGCGTCAAGATGACGCGCAGTGGTGGTGGGTGAAAAGAAGGAAAAAAAGGTTCACAGGGCTCATCGTGTTCGCTTGCCTGCATGCACGGCCGACCCTCGCCCTCTTGGCCTGGGGTCCTCGGAGCTCGGTGCTTTCGGAGGAGCATGCCCAAATTTATGCGTGGGGATTTTTTGTTCCACTCACTTCCTTTTTTTTCTCTCTTTTTCTCTCACTCTTCTACTTTCCCACTCTTTGCTTCCCACTCGTACTTCTCACTCTTGCTATCCACTCCTTGCTCCTTCCTTCCACGTCCATCCTCTACTCTTGCCGTGTCCTTGGACTCTGTTTATGCGTCTCTCGCTCCTTATCTTTCAGCGCACACCTCCAATCAGCCGCAGCCTGCACCACGCTCTCTATCTCAACCGCATCGTAACCTCCACCAAGAACATGTCGACCAGCTCCTCTGCCCAAGACGTGCCCTTCCCTCCCGTCGATGAAGGCCTCGGCGAGCGTCTTCAGCCCAATGAAGCTCAGCTCGTGACTGAAATGGCCAACACCATTGAGGGCACCATTCGTCACAGAGACCAGCCAGGAAGTGCCCACCGTGACGTGCACGCCAAGGCAACAGGCATTCTCAAGGCCAAGTTCTCGGTCTCGGAGAACATCCCACCTCAGTTCGCCAAGGGCATCTTTGTCCCTGGCAAGACGTACGATGCTATTGTCCGGTTCTCGAACGCCTCAGGAGAGGCACATCAGTCGGACACCCGCCAGGACGGTCGCGGCTTTGCCATCAAAATTCTGGACGTGCCCGGACCCAAGCTGCTCGAGACTGACAAGAACGCCAAGACACAGGACTTTGTGATGATTAACCACCCATTCTTCTTCACCAACGACTCCAAGGCGTATGTTGACATTCTCCGGAAATCAAGCTCGTCCAACCCCTTGGACAAACTCACGCTCCCATTCTCGCTCGGCCTGAGGGGAACCATCAATGCCGGCATCTTGACCACGGGCAAAATCACGAACCCTCTTCAGATCCAGTACTTTTCTGCAGTTCCGTACCAGCTCGGACTCGGGGAGGAGCGCCAGGCAGTCAAGTATTCGATCCAGCCCGTGTCAGCACAAAAGGATCCTATGCCTCATGAGCCTTCGGCCAACTACCTGCATGAGGCGGTCAAGAAGACGCTGTCGCAAGGCGAGGTGCAGTTCAAGTTCATGATCCAGCCCAAGGTCAACGAGCACATGAACGTCGAAGACTCGACCACAGCCTGGTGCGAGAAGGAGTCGCCGTTCCAGCAGATCGCCACGATTACGTTCCCTCCACAAGATGTTGACAGTGAGGAGCTTGTCAAGCTTGGCGAGCGACTGTCGTTCAACCCGTGGCACTCGCTGCCAGAGCACAAGCCTCTGGGGGCCATGAACCGGGCGAGAAAGGTCGTGTACGAGAGGATCTCACGGGTCCGGGACAGCATGAACTCTGTGCCTCGCGAGGAGCCCAAGTGATCGCCTTTGCTTTTCTCTGTCACATGCGTCGCTCTGTAGTCAAAAGATGTTCCCATGGAAGCTATCAGTAAAAAAAAATAAAAAAAAAATGAATGCACACCCCATTGATATAGCTGTTGCCGAAGATGCAGAGCCGAACCCTGGCCGTCGAACGGCTTTTCGATTCTTTTGACCATTCCCATTTGATTGCCTTGTTTCATAGGGTGTGGCAAGACTTGTTTCGGCGCATGCGTCTTTGTCGCGTCCAAAACCAGGTTGGAGCAAGGAAGTCTTTATTAGGACGTTGCCGAATGCGCATCATTCAGCCTATGATCCGTCCATCCAACGAGGCCATGCCATGGAGAGTACACGCATGTGCAGGCACGCGGGTCAAGTGGTTGGATGCGTCGAGGAAAGGCCCTGCTGCTGTTGCTCGTCCCGCGGGTGAGGGGGATCTGACGCGACGTGGGACTAATGTTTGCTCAGGAGAAACACACAAATATGGGACCGCGCAATCCAATTTGACTCTCGTTCCTCCTTTTCGTTCTCCCTCGTTCTTTTGTTCCTTCACTTCGACGTCTCCAACAACTCCACCACCACCCCATCGCCCGGACACCGCCCGTCTCCACCACCACCACCCACACACACCTGCACAGCGCACCACCCCCCTCATTGGTGCTCTCCTGGGTAAGCATTCCCATGCGTGTCAACAACAAGCAAGCCGCTTTGGGCTGATGGGCGTCGCTGGTTGGCTGGCCTCTGGCCTGACCTGTCCTACCCGGCTCCCTCTGGCCACGCGACAGCCAAACAAAGCGACAGCGAAATGCTCCTCGTCTAATTCTCTTCTTGATGCCTCTGCCTCCGTTAGATTCAGCACACACCTCCACATAGTCAACATACACATGTCATTCCGTTCATCAGGCAAGTACTCTTCTCGTCGTGAGGGCCAATGGGCCATGCTGGGGAGGGACCACGCTGAACACGCTGAACAATCAGAGCGAGACACCGGCGCAAGAGCCACAAATGGGAGAGAACAAGGACCTGTCAAGTTGTGCAAGCAAGCAAGCAACGCGCGTCATGGACCCGAAGAAATAAACCTAGGCTCATGTCTGCACCACCCTCTAACCAGCGTTCAATCCATTCTTGTTACCGCCTGTCATTAGGACGACCAGGACAAATTCTGAGAGGAAAGTCGAACAGTGCAAAGGTAGCGGCGCCTTTGCCTGTCAACCTACCGAGTCGTCGCCTGGAAAAGGGCCATGATGTTTCTCTCGTCTCGTCTGGCTCAAGCTGGGGGTCGCCTTCGATGCAGTCGACTGCTGTGCTCGGATCGTCCAGCTCCACAGCCTCTTCGCCAGCCGCAGATGGAAGTAGCCCCTTGTCCACGGGAGGGGCCAGTGCTGGACAAGGCGGAGACTCGCCTCAGCCAGAAGCACATTCCAGTCCGTCCACTTTTCAAAAGGCACCTCGAGCATGGGGTATAGTAGCACAGACGCACGAGCAGCACCTCGAAGAATACCCCACAGCAGCAGAGGCTGCGAAAAAGTCTCAGGAGTTACATGGTATGTTTCCTTCTAATCTTCGAGATAGTTCCATCGCCTGTCTTTGCGACTCTCCAAAAAACACTAACCGAGCCATCACTTTGTTTAGATCTTCACCATGCAGCCAACGCAACCCCAAGCAGCAATGGTCAAAACCATGCCACAAAACGGATGCAGGTATGAAAGAGTTATGACGAACGACGAACGAGGATTGTAGCAGTGCATCGACTAATCAGCCCACTAATGATGCGTTACGATTTTGCTAAACTGCCTGGCTCTAGAACCTCACCAGCAGCACCTCGGGTGAGCCCATGGCCAAGACGGTGTCAGCGATCTCTTCAGGTGGAGACAACTGGGATGAGGTAGGGGGTTGAACTATGCGCTCTGGCCTACTTAGTCGTCGACTGCCTCGTGGAAAAACTAACATGACCTTTATCCTGTCGCTTCTTGTTGCACGTTATGACTCAAGGTGGACGAAGACGAAGGAGTGGATTTCCTAAACGCAGAAGCCATCGAATTTGCGGACGGATCTGTCGTTGTGGCGGCTGCTGTAACACACACCAGCGATACAACGAACGTCCCAGCGCCCAACACAGCTCCAACAAGTCATCAGGAGGAAAAAGTCGTTGATCGCGGCGATGTGGATTTTAACCGAGCATGGCCAAATCGAGCAAGCCAGGATTCGACGCAAAGATACCCTGCACATGAACGGCCTCATCCTCCTCTATGGCAAGGTACGCCAACGGACCGCCGACCAAGCGCGGACCGCACTCAATACCCCAATCAGCGCCGTGAATCATTTGGCAGTCGTGAGCATTTCCAAGGAGGACCTCGACGAGAGTCTCTTGGGCCAAAAGACCCCTTCCCTGGATCTCGACGGGACTCGGCCGGTTATAGGGACACATTCGACCGAAGAGACGCTGGTAGCCATCGGGATACCTATGATCGCCGGGACTCTCACCGGGACACCTACGATCGAAGGGACGCGTACAATCGTTCTGGCAGCTACAGCCGCGACCGCGAACCGCTGCATCACAGAGAGGGTGACTTCAACCGCGACAGACGTTCCAGCTACGACAGGATGCCACACGCCACTGACCGACCCACAGACTGGCATCAACGAGACGTTCAGCTGCTCGCCCGCTCCAAGGATGGACTGCACGACCGCTCCGGACCTCATGACGCCGTCCCTGTCAACCAGAAGGTCAGCGCTGACACACAGCCACCACCACTTACACCATCGACCAACACCCGCGGACCGCACGAACCACTACACGCGCATGACCCAGAAACTCGAGTACCAAGTTATGCACACCTTATTCCCGCTGGCGCAGTGGAGTATGATAGGCCCGCACAAGTGACAGAGGATCAGCGCGAAGCCATGAAACATGCTGCCGAGGAAGCCCGTAAGCGTCGTGAGGAGGAGGAGAAAAAATTTGAGGAAGCCCGAGCAAGGGCGAGAGCACGCGCGGATGAGCTAGCAAAGAAGGCGGAAGAGGCAAAACTCGCCAAGGAGATGGAGGAAGAAGCCGCCAGGGAGGCTGAACGACTCGTAAAGGCCAAGGCAGAGGAGGAGGAAGCGGCACGGGAAAAGGCCCTTCAGGAAGCCGCAGCAGCCACCCTCGCAGTAGCATCCCCGCCCACAGAGCGGTTTGTTCCAGGGACTGTGCGGGAATTTGGAGACGCTCGTACAAGGCCACTCGTGAAAACTATGACTGAGAACGACAAGATCAACGCTATGGCTCAATGGCAGGCACTTCCAGAGAGGCTCGCGAAGGAGAAGACCGAGGCCATAGCCCACCTTCGTGAACAGGACCGCTTGGAACAAGAACGCAAACAGGCCACGCAGCCTCGCACGGATTCGTCATTGCCCGACACCGCCGACACCGCGTCATCAGCATCAGGAGTGGCACCGTGGAGACGCTCAGGACAGTCTGCCATGGGCAAGAGAGACGAAAAGCCAAAGGATGTCGCCAAGGCTGTGGCTAGCGGGCCTCACACTGCCGCTCAGGAGGTTCGTGTTGAGCAGTTGGACAAGGTGATGCACCGTATCGAGGAAAGCTTCCAGACGCGTAGAACATCTGTTCAGGCATTGGGAGCACACATCGCAAAGCCAGACGACAGCCAGGAATCCGTGAATGGTACAGTGGCATCCCAGGAAGCTCCCGATACGCAGCAGTCCCAGGCGCCAGGTGTCGAAAAGACGAGGACTCGTAATGCCAAGGCTGCCCGCGCAGCAGAGAAGGAAGCCTGGCGCAAGAATGAGACTCGGACTGCCGATGTGGAGGACAAGACCATTGTAGGTGAAACGGACCGCAAAGATTTCCCAGTTCAGGAAAGTGACAAGAGCGGACCAGCGGCACCATCAGCAATCAAGTCAACAACAACTATTGGCAAGGGCAACTATCCGGCAAAGCTGAATGGCGTCCAAGGCATTGTCAAGATCTCGGACATCTCTCACATTCACGCTCGCCTCTCACGTCAGTCAGCCGGAGACCTGGATCTGGAAACAGCTGTACCCAACCAGCCTGAAGGCAACTCATCTCGGAGCGGTCGTCGAGGCCCGGGTCTCAAAGCCAGCCACAAAGCGAGCGATAGCAGCCCAAAGAGGAGCCTGGCTGCCAAGCGTAACTCGTTCACGAACACGACCACTCCCACCATCTTCCCCAGCAACGTTGAGCAGGCAGCCAAGAAAAGGGGCAGTATGAGCTTCATGGTGGACAGTGAGATCGACGGCGGCGCCAGTGAGCCCGATGGAATTTTGTCCGATCAGCATCCTTCGACCTCTTCGCCTCAGGAACGCAATGTCAGGAACACCTCGACCCCCAACAAACAGGAGCAGGCTGTGGAGGGCGATTCGAAAGCACTCAACGTGACCACACCTTTTAACCCAACGTTTGACGTTGAGCGGAGCGGGATCGAGACGAGCACATATGTCGGTAATGCCCCAGCAGCTGCAACCATGGCCCCGATGAACCAGCACATGTGGGCTGTGCCTCTAGGATCAGAATCTAGCAGCCAGGCGGCAACAACCATGGCGACGTCCGGTATGATCATGACAGGACCTGCTGGCACCCCTACTGGACATCCCGTGCAGCCGTATCAGATGGTCATGTCACCGTACTATCCGCAAGGGTACCCCGTCAATGGACCTCATGTCTATTACATGTACCCACCCCGAGGGCCGATGCCGCCACCTATCCCACAGTATAATGCTGGACCAATGCCCGTCACTCCTGGCAGTTTGCCTGGTTCTGCTGGCTCCTTGAGTACTGTAGAGATGGCAGATACGCCGGACCTTGCGATGGATAGCATGGCTATGAGCACGCTTACGAGCACGGCCAACAGCAGCATCACCACCAATAACAACAACGCCTCATCGATTCTCGGCCCTCACCACTGGTTGCCTCGCTTCTCAGCTGCGGGAGATGCGCCACCCCAGCAGGCTGGAGTGTCGGGAGGGTCGTTCTTGGTGCCCGTGCATGTGTCACAGCAGGCTAGCATCATTGCGGCTGCAAATATCAACCGAGCCCCACAGACTCGTCCTTATGCCCACCTTCCCGGACAGCAGAACATCAGAGGCTTGAACTCAGGTTCTGTCACATTGGAGAGCAGTTTCCAGGATGGGTCAAACTCACCAACATCAACAGACGGCTGGAGTAGCAACGCTACGATGGCGACCGGAAGCACGGCCTCGACAAGCCCATCCAACAGCAACGGTCGAGGCAACCACATGCACCCTCAGAATTCTTCAGGTCTGTCGCCGTCTTCATTGGCGCCTGGGACCGGAAGGATGAACTATGGCAACTACCAGTCGGGCCCGCAAACAGCCATTTCGAACCACCATCACCACCCGAATCACCCGAATGCTGTTGCTAGCCATCATCGCGGCGGCCGAGGAGGATTCCAAAACAGCTACGGCAACTATCGCGAATTTAAGCCCAGGGGTGGCTATGGCGGAGGCAGGTCCAGCGTAGCAGATCCGATGCCCTCTTTTTCTCTTCATCATTGAAATAAATGTATCCAGTACCTTTTGCACATTACTTATCGCACGTCTTTATTCGAGCGTGGAAGGAAGCGCGAATCAACGGAGAGCGATTCTTGGAAGCAAAAAAAGTGTTGAGGGCAGCAAAAAGCCAGGACCCCAATTCGCCCTGTAAAAAATAATATCAGCTTAGATTCTGCCATAGCAGATATCAGGAACAGCCGTCATCGACGATCGGCGGCTGCCGTTGCATGAATGAGGTACTCCAGGAGCCGGCGATGGATCTATGAGTGATGTTTTGCACCCAGATAAGTGCCATCAGGTCAGAACCATCTCAAATCTGCCAAGATTGTCCCAATGGCAGTCGTATATGTACACTCACTGCAATGCTCGAATCGCTCGTCTGGCCGACACTGCCTCACTGGCGGAGGTTCATGTCTCAAAGATGCGTCCTGTCGGACTATACCCAATTGACGCGAGGACGCTGCCCAGTGCGGCAGGACCATTTCTCGGTACTTGTGGCGAAGCCATCCAATGTCCTTCTGGATCCAGTCGGACGTGAGTGCCTGGTCGACTGTCCATCGCTCGTCAGATTCGAACGCTAAAAGGTTCTTGATGAGGGTGCTTGCTTGAATGCTGATGTGCTTCCAAAGGCGTCTTGGGAACTCGACATCTCTACAAAAGAAAGGCATGTAGTTGGTTCAGCAGTAACGCCAACCAGGAGAACGTCAAAGTTTGCTTATCGAGCTGTCAGGCGATGCGTCTCATACCTCGTGTAGAGCGCTTGTCGCATGCCCTCTCCATCCTCTGAGGCATGATGGGACGTGAATGGATGCACGCCTGTCAGAATCATATAGAGTGTGATCCCCAGACTCCAGCAGTCCGCAGCGCAGCTGTAACCAGGACTTTCCGCGAACTGGACCTCGAGCACCTCCGGAGCCCTGTTTTGTTGAATATTTTTACCCACAAAAATTGAGAACTTCACGCTTCATTCGATGGTCACAAATAGCGCGTAGGGGTGGATGTGGGCTTACATGTAAGCATATGTTCCGCACATGGTGTTCATCCAGTATTCCTTGTCAAACTCTCGAGCCATACCAAAGTCGGTGAGCACCAAGCGTGCGTATTTCTTTGCGGACGCGAGAAGCAGGTTTTCGGGCTTGAGGTCTGAGATAAAAGTAAAAGATTGACAAATGAAAAGGCACATAAGTAGGTACTCATTGTTATGCATTGGAGTCACCGTTCTCTTGGATTAGGTAGACCATGCCTCGGTGAGAGATGTTCAGCTGGTGCAGATGCTATTGGTGTATGGATGGAGGGGTCTGTTAGACAACTAAGACCTCCCTGCATCTTCGACCTCCAATCAGCGGGTCAGGTTTCGTCGCGCTGTACCTGAAGAGCCTGGAGGACCTGATAGATCGCAAACTTGGCCTCAAGTTCTGAAAGCGGACCGTTTTTCACAATGTAGTCAAATAGGTCTCCGCCCGGAAGCCTTAGAGATACAAAATGAGCCATTGGAGCCGTTCAATTGCCGTGCCCGAAGCATGTATATCGAAGGCGGAGAGGTGATAGACTTACATCTGCATGAATATGTAAATGTACCGGGGCGTCTTGATGACATCCACCACAGCAATGATATTGGCCTAAAAGTAGTGTGTTGTGAGCGATTTGATGTGAGAGGTCGGATGTTGAGATGGTGTTCTTTTTCCACCTGCGTGTGTGCTCACGCTTACATGGTCGATGGATTGAAGGATCGCGACTTCCTTCTCGATATTTGTGCCTCCAGATTGTTGTGGTATCCTGAACCGAATCCTGTCCATGATCTTCACTGCGAGCGTCAGCCATGATTTGCGATGAATGGCCACATTCACCTGCGCAAACGAGCCTCTACTCAGCGAAAAATCACTTCAGTTCGCATTCTGCAGGACCATGGACATGTGGACTCTTTTGGACTGAATTACCGGGGCCACGTACTTTCCCAGTGTCCGCGGTAGGATTTGGTAGGACCTTTGAAGCGACTGTAGTTCATAGATATACTTTTATATGTGAGTTTTTCATTGTGCGCAAAGTATGGCGTAAATAGTTGATCGACATTAGATTGCGAACAAAAACGCTTGCCTTGATCTGCGGATCATGATGATCGGCTTGTGTCTTTATGGAATTTTGAAAAACAAATCCTGACATCGAGAGTCGGCACGTCGTTAGACTTGTCGCTTGATCAGCACACTTGTATTCAATCGTATATCCACAAAGTAAGAATTACGATGGTTTCTACGGATCCAGATAGAGTCGCCGTTCGAGAGAACAACACTCTCGCCTCTGCCGATGAGATTCCGGTTCCCTGTGAAGAAGTCGGCAAAAGTTAGGATGCCGTGTTTGAAGGTGCAATGTCAATATCATCAAGGCATGGCGGCGCTTACAAAATGTCCCGTTGGTGCTCAAATCCTAGCAGCATCAAGTCATTGCTTAGTGTCAGTTCGTTTCATCAGGCCATTGCTCCCTACAGACGCTATTCACCACCATATCGAGTCTACCTTGCACAAGACTTGTCCGACTGCATTCTAAAGATATGGAAAGCAAAGACTGTGGATCAATGAACGAATGCTTGGCTGTGCGTATTGACGGCGCCACCAACCCTTGATCATTGACATCATACCACATACCGTTGTGAACCTGCAATGACGGTTAGAGATGCTTAGTTCAGGCAAGATCATGTCGCTAGGTAGAGATAAAAATATACGGTCAACCTCAGGCAGCGCGCATGAACGCCTGTTTTATGTAAGGTAAGCCTACAATACCATGTATGATGGCGCCCAATGAACTCGACTTTCTCTCGATATATAACAAGGCAGACTAAAAGGTCAAGGAATGCGAAGAGCTTTGGTCATCACTTCTGTCTGTTAGCTGCAGCAAAGTGATTCTAGTAAGGAGCAAGCACTGTGTCTTGTTGCGCACTCTGCATCTTGTTAATATCGATGAGCCATCCGCAGATCGGTGCCTTGATGGCCGGTGCCTTGATAGCGGCACCTATCAGTCTGCTCGATAAAGCCTGAGCATCCGGAGGAGTGTCGCAAGTGGTATCGTGTGCCCCAGTGCTCTGCGGCACCTGGTGCTGTTGTCGCTGCATCAGAACGCACGACAGCCCCGGTGGATGCAGATCGGTGGCAAGAACAGGAACAAGGTTGGAAACGGATCGATCCTGATCGTAACGCGAGAATATATATCGCACGCCACCAATCCTCCCTAATTGTACACAATTTCAGGCCCGCCTTCTAGAAGTTTTCTTAGCTCATCTTCCCTCTTTCCTCATCACCTCATCACCTCCTCGTCCATCCTCACCCATCCCGCCTCTCCAAAACACTGCCTCATAACGTTCAATCATGACTCGTAGGTGTTCCACGTCTTCTCCATTCCCCATCGACATACGACCCCCTCTCAACTAGCGGCCCATAAACGACAACGCGAAGATAAAATCCATTTAAAGATTGCGCACTCAACGCTTCACCGCCTCCGCCCGGTCTCGTCGCGTCTGGTATCGTTTCTGCTAGGTGGTAATCAACGTGAAATGGACCGTGCCAAGGCGCAAAAGAAACTAGCACAGCAGAACAAAGGCAAAAAGTCCGAGGGCGTCTCGTTTGCCAAACGCGCAGAGTCGTAAGTGTTTTCTCGTCAAAGATCGAACTAACCTTTTGAACTGACGACATCGAAGAGAACTAAGGGCGGTACTGCACTTCTTTCCTGTTTTTTCTGACTCGTAGAGATGCTGAGATTATGAGAGCAAAGCAGGCAGCAAAGCAAGCAGCGAAGGAAGCAGCGGCCGGATTAGAGGCGGGAAAGACGACGAAGAAATAACCTGATATATCGGTTAGCCGCCTCGGCGAAATAGCCTGCTGTGTTTTACTCATATGAGGCGTATATATTCCCATGGCATCCAACGTCAGCGCATGCGAAGTTCTGCACAAGGGGGATTAGACGACTATAGCGCTGGATACAGACTGTGCAGAGCGCCGTTCAAGATGCTCAGCTAATGCGGTGCTCCAGGGCTTTGATTGGAAATAAAAACCGCCTGCTTTAAAGTACATCGCAAGGATGGGATATGCCTGTGCATCAACTGCAACTGCCATACTGGCAGACTTGAAAAGAGGTGCGTTGTTGCAGGGGTGCGCAAGCCACCTAACCGCGGTGGATAAAGCAGAGCCGCTGCCACAAATCTTGTTCTTTCTCCTTTCCTACAATCATTCAAGGTACTTTCGAAATGAAGATATCCATCCGATGGCGACCAGTGATCCATCCATCCATCCAGCAGCGCCTACGCCTCCATCCATCGACACCAGCAGGCCTTTAGAATGGATCAACTGGACTTTGCCAGGATCGAGACGGACGGGTGTGCTCTGCTCATCGTGGGAATCAGCACTGTACAGAAAAAAAACTCGCTCTGCGACTCTTTCACCCCAACAAGTTTCAAAGCAGCCCAGCCCAAACTACGTCTACTGCAGCCTTCGTCTCTTGTTCGCAGCTTCAACAAGTCGACACTTTCAGCTTTGGAATCTTTTCACTTTTTGATCCTCTCCATCCTGGATCAACCAAAAGGAAGAAACGTAATCCCATCGCCTCACTTCACTTTCTCTAACAACGTTTTTATCTTTACGACCTTATTAGATGAGAGATAAGTGGAAGAAGAAGCGCGTCCGTCGCCTTAAACGCAAAAGAAGAAAGATGAGAGCTCGCTCCAAGTAAACGCTAGCAGCTTCAAGCGCGGTCTCTTGGACGATGGATTTTATTTTGCAGGATATCGTCGTCTGCCCAACGCCGAACAAGACTCCCTCCCGTTCAGCAATAGAGCCTTCAAGTCCCCTCAGTGGGCTTCAGCAGCATGACGTTTCTTGTGGGATTGCCGTTCCCGAGTGCACCAGTTTACGTCTTAACAACGCCCCACAATAAAACCCCCAACCCAAAAAAAACATACCCTATCGCCTGTCCTTGTACTTGTGCAGCGCTGCGGCTCGTGATTGCCGAGGTCGATGTAGATGAGAGATCGTAAACCAAAGTGTTCAGTACGTGGCTGTGCGAGTGTGAGATGACAGCGCATTATTGTATCCTAGATCACCGTAAAACTGATTAGAGATTCCCGGTGGCAAATATGAAAGCCACTATAGTATTCACGAACGGCCTTCCTGACGGGTTCCATGAAGTACGACTCGAAAGAGGACGATATAACGGGCAGTATGGGCACATCTAAACCGCGCTGATGCTTCAGTCTTTCGCCAGAGGGTTTTTCTCTTTACGACCTGAGAGATGTGTTGACGGTCTAAAGACCGAGCGTGAGAACCGACGAAGCAACCATTCTTCCTAAAGAGCACGGGAGTTACTGCGTGCGTATGTTTGTTGCAGGGCATTTGAACCGCGTGTTTGGCTCGCTTCGGCAAGAGTCTGGCGCACAAGCCCTCTCTAGCAGGCGCACTTGTACGCTGACCCAACCAGAGCTCCTTTATCTTTTGTTCTTTGTTCCACTCCCACAACTTTGCACCATTTTTCAAATCTCTCCCGTTTTAAGAATGACCAACGACCTGGAGTACAGCAATGAGGCCGACATTGCATTGGTAAGACTTAGCCAGCCTACAAGTGACCCTTCAACCCGGCACTGTTGGCTCCCGTACTGCACAGAATCGTGTTTTACCGAACAGGCTCGTATTTTGTACTATACAAGTTACCCACAGTTCACCCTTACGATAACGTATATGTATAGGCCTTCCGCACCAGCCAGATGACCTTCAAGAGCGGTTATACGCGTCCTACGACATTCCGGCGCCACCAGCTGGAGCAACTTTGGCAGCTGGTTGACGACAACGTGGATCGACTGTGCGAAGCGATGTACCATGACCTGCGCAAGCCCAGATTTGAGGCAGAGGCGATGGAGCTGCTTGTACTGAAGCAGGAAATCAATGACGCGTTGCTTTATTTGGACGAGTGGGTCAAGGATGAGAGGACAAAGCCCTCGTTGATCAACCGCTTCGGAAGCGTCTGCCTCAAAAGAAAGGAGCCGAAAGGTGACATGCATGCCAAACACGCTTCGCAAAACGTTGGGGATCTGAGCCTACCCAAGCTATACTAACGTGTGTAGTTTTGAACGCCTTCTGATCACAGGCACAGTGCTCATCATTGGAGCGTGGAATTATCCGGTGAACCTAGCCTTCGCCCCTCTTATAGGGGCCATAGCGGCGGGATGTACAGTAGTTATCAAGCCGTCAGAGTTGGCGCCGTCCACAGCCAAGGCCATCGCGGAACTGCTACCGCGATACCTTGACAACAACGCGTTTCATGTCATCAACGGCGGTGCTCAAGAGACCACTAGACTGCTAGCGCAAAAGTGGGACCATATCTTCTACACAGGCAACGGTGGAGTCGCCAAGATCGTTATGAAGGCCGCTGCGAAGCACCTTACAAGTCTCACACTCGAACTGGGAGGCAAGAGCCCCGTTGTAATCGATGAGAACACCAACATGACTGTGGCCGCCAAACGCGTCCTATTTGGCAAGATGATGAATGCCGGACAGGTATATGAAAATCATCTGCAATTTGAACAAAGGATAGCAAGAATGGGAATCATCTACTGACCTTGAACGTTTTCAGACCTGCGTCGCACCAGACTATGTTCTTATCACAGCCAAAGCTGAAGCAAAGTTCATTGCCGCTCTCAAGGAGGGACTCTTGACAATGTTTGGTGAAAGCCCACAAACATCAGTGGACTTTGGCCGCATCGTGAATGATCGACACTTCAAACGCCTCCACAAGGTGCTTACTGGAGGCAAGTCGCGCGATATCGTCATTGGAGGCCAGACAGACGAGAGCGACCTATATATTGCGCCCACAGTGATCGCAAATGTGGACCGGGACGATATACTCATGCAAGACGAGATCTTTGGACCTTTGCTGCCCTTGGTCCGGGTGGTGGACGTCGATGATGCCATTGAGTTCATCAACTCCTTGGACGAGCCCTTGGCGCTCTACATCTTCTCATCCAACAACAAGCTGATCAAGAAGGTGCTAGATTCGACACGATCCGGTGGCGCCGTGGTGAATGACACCATGATGCATGTGAGCGAACGCACGCTACCATTTGGAGGCATTGGTCCCTCTGGCATGGGGAACTATCATGGGGAGCACAGTTTCCTGGCTTTTACGCACATTCGGTCGACTATGATCAAGGACATGAACCCGCTCTTGGAAGCCGCCATGAGTCTGCGATATGCGCCATATAACAGTACAAAGATAATGTTCGCAAAGCTCGCTTTGGAAAGAGTGCCGGACTTCAAACGAGGATTTATCGCTAAGTATCTGAAATGGATTGTGCTCGTGCTCGTCTTTGGTATCGCATATCGTCGCCGTCGTGTTGCTTGATAAAAGGAGCGATGGAAATGACATACCAGAGTAGCCGCCTGTATTTGAAAGTTGCTCTATATCTTCTCCTTCGTCCCTCTTTCTTTCTTTGTCCTTCGCGGCTACCATACTGCTGAAATACAAAATATAATGGTTATCAAAGACAATAGCGTGTGCACTCTCCCTCTATCTTGAACTGGAATTTACAAGGTGCCATATCAGAGCTGGAGCTTTGTAGCCTCGCTGCTGACAACTGGACTAGCGCAAACTACAAAGCTTTCTTTGGAATATAAAGTAGCTTCATATTGTTTGATCAGTGTTGTAATCAATCAAAGGAAACAGCTGAGCACCATTGACACCAGGCCGCTGCGCGACCGCGTACGATTCTTTCATACTCAACTACACAACTATGACGGATCTCTTGAAGGATCTCTTGACAGGCGGTTCGTGTTTCTTAGCGTTCCATCTCTTACTTATTTCTGCTTGCCTCTCCGACATTTTGTTGCTTCTCATTTCAGCTCTCGTTGACCGCAAAATGACCACGAAGATCGCAAAGTCAGAGCGTCTTGTACCTGTCCGCACCACGTCCCCCGAGTTCGCTCAATACGACGCTTGCTTTTCCAAGACACTGGTGTGCCTCTTCGAGTTCAAATTTGAGTCTACAACCCTCGACAAGACCGCCGATGAATGCAGCTTATCCACGCTTGACGCGGCCACCCTCGCTAGCCCAGACATCGATGGCGAATGGGCCTCGGTACCTTACTTCCACGGAACGACGCATTGTGCTTGCTGCATGAAAAGAGTCCGCAATTCAAGAAACAGCTCCACTGCGACCGATAAGTGGTGTTCCTCCGAAAGCTGCCCCACAGGAGGGATCATCGCGCATGGCTTTCTGCAAAGCAAAAGCCCAGGAGGTATACCAGACACAAATAGTCTACGGGTAGGACGCGAGCAACTGTATGCTTGAGGAGGAGTAATAGCTGACCAGAGTGTTCTCGTCCTATTCTTTCTATCTTTCTATGATACACTACCATCTCAAAAGGTCATTTTTTGTCGCCAAACGTGAACAGGGCGATCAAATTCGCCAAGAGACATCTGCCCGCACAACAGTTCCTGCCCATCTTCGTTTGCATGGCGCGAAAGGTTCAGAAGATTCCAGGCCAAGACGACATTTGCTGGGTGGCCAATGATCAGGTAAGCACGATATTCGCATTCATGGCACCGCGTCAAAGTAATGAACCAAAGTCATTATATTGCTTTGCTGACTCTAATGTTCCGCTCGTTCCTTAGGACATCGTCCCGCGCTTCTTGGCCATCGTACAGAGACACTGATCCGCCCGAAAGAGTCGAAGATTCATCATCGCCTCACGACATCCTCGGTTTCTTTTGCAGACACGCAATTCATGCGAATTCAAATAAAGCAAAATGCTACAAAGAAAAACTCTTTGAAGCTTGGACCTCTGAAATGCGTGTGCATTGGTAACTTTAATCGCTCTGCGCTCGAGTAAGCAACTGTCACCACGATATCTCCTTTCACTCCATGAGCCCTCTAGGCTTTTTTTTTCGACTGTGCGGAGAAAACTATTTTTGTTAGCGCTGCCAGCGTGCTGTGCCGCCTGATCATCAATGAACATCAGAACGGGGCAAGTCCACATGAATCGCGGCCTAATGATTATTTTCTATCGCCTGACTTTGGCTACAGCTTTCCTCTGCCCTTTATCGTGTACCGCCTGTGCTCTACTCTTCAATTTTCACGATCATACTTGTTTAAGCATGTCATTTCAAGGGCTCCATCTCGAACCTATAGCGCAAACCGACGCAGAGTTTCTTGCGCACAGTCCGAGTTTCAACGGGTACTTGCTCAAACTCTACAAGATCACGTACAAGGGGCAGACAGCACAAGTGGCATGTGCAAAGTGGAGTGACAAGTACTATTACCACGGCACAGGTCATTGCGGATGCGCGAGTACTCGAAGCGTCGCGGCGGATCCGTCCCTCATCCTGTCGGAAGAATGGTGTGGTTCACCACACTGCGCGACACAAGGTATTCTCAAGCACGGACACCTCCTGACGCGATCCCCTGGTGGTAAGCAGGAGCATTTGTTTCAGTAGCCGCAAGATAAGACGGAAAAGAAGTAGAAGTGGAAAACAACACAAGAAAAAAAAAGGTTACTCGGGAGAAGCATTGATGACTCTTCGCATACGACGCCTAGGCCATTTCTTTTCGCCCTACATGAGAACAGCGTCGGGGTATGCTCGTGGCAAAGCGCCGGCCAGCACGGAGATGTGCATATTCATCTGCAGGACCACAAATCTCAACAACCTGACAAGCGACATTTGCTCCGTCCCAAAGGATTCGGTAAGCTATTGAAGTAGTACTATGCTCGATAGTGCATGCATTATTCTCTCGTTTTCTCTTTGGTTTCCAGAAGCGAGACACCTTGATTACTCAAGATCCCGCCTTTTCTGCTTACATTTTCATGGTCTGGGGCATGTGGTAAATGGAAAGGATATTTTGCCCTGCTTCCTGGCAGTCGTTAGGATTCACTAGGGCCAGGGTCCTCGCTCCGGTCCTTCGATTCTTGCTGTACGTCAGCGAGACGAGCTGGACTGCACGTTTTTCTCGCGCTCTTTTCATTTCCAGCTGCTGTCACACAAACAACTGGTTGAGTTTGCAGGCCAGATTAAAGGAGTGTTTGTCTGCATGCAGAGAAAAGAAGAAAAAAAAACATTGCAGGCAGTGGAAGAATTCGACTCCCACTTATGTCATCCCTCTGAGATCATTCTGTGGTAAGATACTGAGGGTATTGTGGGACAGAGAACAAGGGGTGAATGGTCAGAGGATTATTGCCCACCTTTGAAGGGGTTGAGTTCTGTTCATGGAGGCAGAGGTTGGCAGTGTCGCCCGGAAAGGCAACATGGATCGCCGCTGAACCAGCACTTGGAAGGTCGCTTCGAGATAGACAGGCGGTTGCACAAGTCATTGCATCGAACCTAAATGGTCCCCAACGGCTTGATCCATTGTCATGGTGCGTTCCTACACCCTAGGCTCTCAAGATTTTTTTCTTAACCGTCCATTCTGCACGCTGTTTTTCACTCTCTTGTTTTTTCTTTTTCAAACCATCTAGCCACACCTCTTGCAGAAAGGGAGGATGATGCGAGGAGAGCGAGAGTGAGGGAGGCAAGGAGAGAACAAGCGAAAGTGTGCATCAGGAGAAGAAGGAGGAGGAGGAGCAAGCGAGAAAAAGGCAGGTTTGTGCGGGCATGGTTACTCGCTACTTTATATTCTGCGGGCGGGCTTCGCCAAGTACGTGCGGCAAAGGCGAAGCCCATTTGCAGCCCCTGACCTGGCTATTTCAAAGTAACGCTGATGCCTCAATCCTTTGTTTCCTCATCTGATCTTCCGTTCCGCCTGCTGATCCGACTGCTCATTAATCGCTCTCATCCCCCTTGCTCAATGGAATCTGCCCCTCACCAGCCCTTGCCATCAATGGAACCCATCATGGCCGTGATCCCTTCGCCAGACGTCATGAAGAGGCGACTCTTGAACACCCAACAGTCGGCGCTGCTGCAGTCCCCCATCGAGCTGCTGAAGCTGATAATGGCCTACCTGATCGATCCTGTCGACCTCCACCACTTCACCCACGCATGCTCCTTGCTCTTGCGGTTGGTCGACTCCAGGGACTGGTTCCACCTGTATCGGTTCCATTATCCGACTTGGGCAGCTGATTGCCACATGGACGAGGAACCTGATGAGCCCACTGGCGCGTCCAACTGGATGCGCATTCTCCTGAAGGACTCGTACTTGCGTAGAAGGCTCACTGCAGGATCTGCAGCAGCCCCTACCCTCGAGGGTACACCTACTGCGGCGGCTGCTTCTACTGCTGTTGCTCTGGACGATACCCATTTTCGGGTGCAGCTCGATGAGGCCTACGCGTTCCCTTCGGATCCTGCCACCACCGCAAACAAGTGGAGGCGTATTGGCTCGCCCGTCTATCACATTGATGAGGCATCCAATACTACCATTGCTGCGTCGATGCTCGCAAGTTTTGGCCGCGCGACTCCCTGCCCTGACTCCTCAGTCGGCGAGGCCGGTGGTCTCGGTGACCGCCAGATCCTACTCTACAACCTCCCGGATTTGACCAACCCATTGGCCATCTGCGGTAGCGAGTTCTGGACCGGCGACCGCGACAATGGCGACCGCTGGTATGCGCCCTTTGAGGAAGGGTTGCTCCAGGTCGTTCAAGTTGTCGATATTAAACATTATCCAGAGACCGTGGTGGATAATCAAATGAGAGTAGTAATTGTTTTAGCATTCGGTGAGAATGCTGGTCCGTTGACTCAGGATGCAAACGAGATGCAGATTCTGGACGTGTGGAGACTGGTCAAGATCATCGAGATGTGGATCCCAACAGTCCCTACCGGTACCCCGATCGCGTCGACTTCCTTGTTGGCCTCCTTTGGAACTGGACCTGGCCCATCGTCCCGCCTGCAGGCTGGGAGTGCGGCTTTTCTCCCTACCCCGTCTTGCATGCGTCCTCGCATGGGTAGGGTGGAAACACTTGTAACGAGCATTAATGACAATCTTATGCGTGGCCGTATCTCCAAGCTGTACACCGCCAATGTACAAAGCCCGATGGTGCATGATCAGGAGGCGGAAGAAGGGTACGATCCAACGTCCCAGAACGTCCGCAGCGGGCAGTTCAAGACAGAGACGGTCGATTGTATTGCAATTTTCGGTATTCAGCATACGGATGCTGCTCCGGCTATTGTTGCAAAGAAAATCATCTTTTTGGATGACAAGGTCCGAGCGGACGCCTCGTGGTCCAGGAAGCCGATCAGTCGCGGAGTCAGTTGCATGACCTTGTTCCCGTACCAGAGCAACTTTGAGCGGATGCTGGTGTTGTTCAACAGACATGGTCGGGGAATTATTTGGGACTGGGTCAATGAGAGACAAGTTGCGCATCTCCACATGCCAAGCGATGATCGCCTGCGTAGGCCAAAGCCTGCAGCGCTATCGTCCGTCAGCGACTACACCACGTCGTCAAGTGTTTCAAGCTCCTACAGCTCCTCTGGCGAGTACACGAATGGTGTGTCTTCAGCCGTGCCGACAACAGGCCCGAACCCAGCCCCGCCGACCAATCCGCCAGCCAACCCGCCGAGTGTGATGGAGGGCGAGCGCCCCAATCTGTATTATTGGGGCGTTCAAGTCAGCTGGACCATTGAGCTGCCGTATCCTCGCCATTCGGATCCACAGCGACGGTGCTCATTCCGCATTGTGACCCTGGCCGATGGGATCACGAATGAATGGGAGTCCTGTTGGTGGCACGTCAGCAGTGACGATCTAGGCACCTCTGAGGTTGATCTAAAGGCACCTCCCATCATCCTGCCATACCAGAAGCGGCCAAGAACAGCCCATTCGAGTGTTGCTATCCGAACGCTGGTCGCCGGCGCAAAACGATTCGAACGCGAGACTGTTGGTCGCTGTTTGCCAGAGCAGCTTGAAGAGCATCGGGAGGAGGACATGAAGCCATTGTCGTTCATTGCCTACTTGATCTGGGGCCACTATCGCATCTCGTTGACCTCACGGCTCGGTATTTTGATCATGGATTTGGAGGATAGGGTGAGGTCTGGATCCGACTGGGAGGTGGCGACTGTAGCAGCGGCCGAGGATGAGGCAGCAGCGGAAGATGGGTCCAAGAAGGACTGGCAGTGGGTCACCTTTTTGGACAAGAACGACGACGATCCTCTCGTTGATATTGCGACTTTTGGGGATAACCTTGTCATTACGCGACGGCATGGACACTTGGTATGGCCACTTCATGGACGCAGCTCTTCAAAGTCTCCTTGAATTTGACTCCAACAGGTGAATGGGACCGTTGCGCTCCTCTTGGTGTGAGAACCTACCCCAGGCGGGGAATGAGTAAGTTGTTCCTCTCCCCCTTCTTTGTTCTGCGGTTTTGGCCAAGCTCGTCCCCCCATCCCCTCCCAAGAAAAAAAGCCTCCTTGTCCTTCGCCCTCCCATCTTCAGCCCGAAGTGACTTGATAGCCGCGCCTACGTTGTGTCCACCTTGTACACCGTATGCGCATTTTAACATATCGTTGTCAGAATTGTATAAAGAATCCAAAAAAAGAGGGGATCATGCAAAAAACAGGGGATAAGACACCTCAGGATATGCATGGATTGTCCCGCCCAAAAATACGAAATCAAAAAGTGCAACGGAAGACTGGCGTCGTTGCTTGGGCCGCTTGTTTTGGTTCTTTTTTCCATGACCATGATGCACTGTCGTCGTTCTGTGCCGGCGAGCCATTTGCCATTATATTCCCGAGGACTTTTTCTCGCCCATTTGTTCAATTAGACATCGGTGAACTCGCGCGGCTTTGAGCATGACCAGGAGCAAGAAGAGCAAGTTTGAGGAGTGAGAGGGACAAAGTGGACGAGAGAGAGACAGTGAGAGGGACGAGGAGACGGAGGCACGGACAGAGGGAGGGCGACAACGAAGGAGGCGTGAGGGAGAGCCTGGGGCCGCGGGCCTTGGTGCCATGGGGCCATGGAGCCATGGCATGTTCTTCGGCACGCCCTGAGGACGCTCGCCCAACGCGCGTGTCGCAATGTTGCAGTGTATCCGTGGTGCAGCGAGAAAGCAGCACCCTCCTGGCCAGTGCAACAGTCAGTGCCCCATATGTTTGCGCTCATCCACTCGTCATGGCTATTTGCACGGTCACACTGTCTCCTTTGCTGTCCCTTCCATCTTTGTCTTCTGTCCTCTGTCCTCTGTCCTCTTCAACAACGCCTGCCAGCAACGCACACCCCGCAACCACAACGGCCACAGCCAGCACCAGCAGCAACAACTGGCTCTTTCGCATCTGCTCTCATATCCCCCCATTCCCGCTCTCACTCTCTCGCTGCTCTCACGCTGTCTCCTCGCTCTCGCGCGGCCGCTGCTCTCGCCCAACGACAGAACAAGATAAACCCGTCCTCAGTTCCTGGCCCGTCCACCGCGCCCTTTTGCCTCTTCTCGCTGTGTCCTTCTTCTTCGTGCCTCTCGTCCACAGCACATCTCAGCACAGCACTCCCCGATACCCCCCGTCAGCACACTTGGCCCCATCTCGCCGTCCTTGTCCAGTCTGTCCCATCCCACTCCATCCATTCCGCACCACCTCCGTGCATCAAGAACAATGGCCTCTGCAGACTCCCCCATCACCCAGGTGCCTGAACAGCCCATCGCCTCGTCTTCGTCGCCTATCACCCAGGTCTCGCAGTCTGCGCCAATGGCTCCGTTATCCTCGCAATACTATACTCCTGGACAGGCCTCCTATCCGTCAAAGCTCGTCTTGGACCTACGCGGCACACGCTTCGAGATCGACCGGGACACGCTCGTTAGCTTGCCCGAGAGCATCCTCATCGTCATGTTCCCCAACGGACTGATCCTTCGGCCTCAAGCGAACACAAGCGCAAAGAGTAGAACAGGCGCTGGGGCTGGAGCTGGAACTGGAGCTGGAGCTGGATCTGGATTGCGAGGCAGCGGAGGACACCATCCGTCAGACAGTACTTACACATCGGACTACAGTGATTATAGCGATTATAGTTACGACGACTATGACGAGGATGATGACGACTATCCATACGGAAGAGAGGACAGCGGAGACCATGAAGAGGAGCTCGAGGACGAGGAGCATTCGGAAGAAGAGGAAGAGGTGGTCATCCAGGTCGATTTTGATCCAGCCTGTCTACAGTACATCTTGAATTACTATCGTCAAGCGCAGGGGGCGAGAGACGCTCAGCGGAGGTTACATTTACAGGAGCAGCAGCGACAAATGCAACAAAGACTGCAACAGCAACAGCAAAAGCAGCAGGGTCATACCAAGGATGAAGGGTCATCAGGGACTGCAGAAGCTGCAGCTGAAGGACGGCCACCATCGACAGAGTCTTCGACGTCCTCAGTCTCTCAACCCGCCGTACCCTTGGACGCCATGACGCCACAGAATCCACTGCTGAACAAGCAGGCCATCATTGTCCTACGAGAGGAGCTCGACTACTTTGCAATCCCACCTTCGTCAAAGAACAAAAATACCCTTGCCACTCAAGAGTCGTCCACCACCGTCTCTCAGGCAACAGCCTCCACAACGACAGTGCCAGGAGCGGACGATACCTCGACCAAGAGGGATTCTGCAGAAGGACCACCGGCCCTGTTAGGCCCAACCCCTTCCTCTATGCCCATCCTTGCCTCTGGTAGTGTACCGGGAGCATCGTCATCAAAGAACACCACAACAAGCGCTCCACTATCAGGCGCAGCAGCGACTGGGCTTCAGGCGGAAAGTGGTCAGTCGGGAAGTAGCGCCAAGAATCCGCTGCTGATCAAAACTCAATGCGGTCGCATCTTGCTCGAGGATCGCAAAATTTTCGCCGCACTCCAGCGGAATATCAACAAGGAAAAGAACCAAGCGGAGCAGCACCTGATGGACATGCTTTGCGTTTCGGGCTTCCAGAAGGACGGCGAGTGGGGCTACAGAAAGCTAGAGAGTCAACGGACGACGATTGTGAGCGTAGCGATGGTGATGCTCAGGACAACGGCGGCTGCACCCTCAGAATCCACAGTGACCTCGAACAACGGCCAACAAGACGCGTCTTTCCCCTCCTCCTCCTCCTCCTCCTCCTCGGCGTCTACAGGATCGGCCGCTGTCGTGGATGGATCTCTGCAAGGAGCGTCGGCTGCCCCCGCTGCTGCCAGCGAATCAGACGAGAATGACGTGAACGATGCAGAGGGAGAGCACAAGCCAGCAACGTCGGAGCAGAGTCAGGAGCAGGAACCTTCTTCAAGTCAGCGCACTCTGGAGCAAAATCAGAACCAGATGGCCATTGCTCAAAAATTGCTCTTGTTCTGGCGGAAACCAGCTGTAAGTTAATGACATGGTCTTGACGCGTGGGCTGGCGCGGCGCAATGCTTCTCAGCCCAGATCAGTTTGATGCGTACGTGCGTGAGTGTGATGCGATCAGCAAAACTCGTTCCTGACCCCACAATTCTGTATTCTCCTCTCTCCTCACATTTATGAACCGCTATAGAGAAAGTGCTGGTGGGACGGCATACAGGTCGAGATCGAACCCAGTGTCTCTGGCACGTCCTCCAACACTGCCACGGATACCAGTAGCCATAACGAGAGTAGCAGCAACAACACAAGCAGCAGCAATGGTGCAAAAGTTCCCGTGCGACTCTGGGCCCGGCGGACCTGGACCCTGGAACTTGTCCTCATCTAGAAACTTACACCCCTCGACTTTTCCCATTGCGCTCTATAAATGTACTCTGCAAGACGTGTACTGTACGGTACCTCTTTTCTTTACCTCATTAATATGTCAACGCATCGTTGAGAAGGCATGCGCGATGTGAAAGCGTCATATTACAATTGTATTTAAGAAAAAAAAAAGCTGCTACAACCTCTGAGAAAATATCTGAGGCGGTAGCTTGAGGTGGTGGCTTGAGGGGCAATGTTGAGTGGGATCCAAAGCGCAAAGCTATCGCTCGTCCATTTCTTCCAGGTTCTTCTTACTTGAGTAAGAAATGTGCCTTGGCGACAAGGCATGTCACCTGTTTATCGTCAGGGTTGATGACCTTGATGTTAACAAGGTACCTGCCCTACTCGCCCAAACGAAACCCAAACAAAACAGGAGGGATGTTGTGTGAGACATTAGTATAGTGCGCACAATCCATTTGATCCTTCGCAAGGATAATGTGGCGAGCAAGAGCACGGGTGATCTTGAGACAAGGTTATTCTTACGGGAGGGATCTCCTTGGGAAGGTCCACGGTGTGGTGCAGCGATTGCTCACCAGCCACAAGAGGGCAGGTCTTGTTGATCGTCGCCGACTCTGCACAAAAGTCGAGTTCCTTTGTCAGCAACTTGATCACACCGAGCCTAAGAGAGAAAAGAAAGAAAGAAAGAAACGAGAGATGTAAGTCAAAGACAAGTGAGATCGAGGCATAGCCATGCTGCATATCTGAGGCATGACAGAATGATGTGGACACGCTTAAATATGCACGCCAAACAGAAATGAGTGGGGTGAAAGTGCTGCCCTCATGACGTCTTTTGCAGCTTTCCTATTTGATCATGCGATATATCGTTCTGCCTGGCCCGCCCCCCTGAGCTGCAATTCACTACACTACGTATTTGTTCTGTGCAGACCCGATGCCCCCTTCGTCGGCCAGTGTGGCAACGCCAATAACGCAACCGCATTTTCTCTCGTTCCAAAAAACGGGGCAAGCGATCGACGACGACAAAGCTATAGTGCATGGCGTACGTGCGTTGATAGAAAGGATGGCGACTTATCTAGAAACCCAACCCAACCCAACCCAAAAAAAAAGTCTGTCCTGCTCTCAGCAGTCTTCAATTGCCAGTCCACTCCCACGCTGCGCTGATGCTGATGCAACCCCCCATTGCATTCAAGTAGGCATGTTATCAGGAACGAACGGCATGACCGATGAAAGGAAGTGAGATGAAACACCGACTCTCAGAGAAGAAACAACAGCGTGCATGTACAAAGAGTCAGAGAATTTAGAAAAAAAAAAGCTTACTTGACAATCAAGTGGATCTTTGCTCCATCAACAACATCCTCAGAAAGGTTGCCGAAGGCCTCGATGGTGAGGCTTTGGCCCTTCAATGGTGGGTTGGGGGTCAGGGTGTAGTTGTGAATCGTGAGTAAATCGGTGTCGTCGCCACATGCAACGATCGTTGCTGGGTCAGCAGGTGCGAAGCCGTTGAAGGGAAAAGCGGCCACTACGCCAAAGGCGCAGGCCAAAGAGACAACTGCTGTGGAGAAGCGCATAACTGAAGCTTAGGCGAGCTTCTTGTGCTGAGGTTGAAAAGTGAGGTAGAAGGGGTGACAGGAGGAGAGACAGAGAGAAGGAGTGTGTGCTGAATGAACGAAAATGTATGACGAAAGTTAAAGGCAAAAGAATCATGGAACGGATGCCAGGCAAAGCGCCAGTACACAGTTACGGATAGTTGGCTATCACATGACTTTAGTTTCTTATTTTCTTCACAAAGACCCTTTGAAAGCAAGGTCTTTCCTTTTTGTTTTGCCTCTGTACTGTCGTCGCCTGGGCGCAAACAGTCGCAAGCGAGGTCATCTGGATGTCGCATCTATTGCTTCTTCTGCTTCTCCTCCAGAGCCTTCTTGGCGCGGAACTGAGCAATGTCGGCTTTGATAAGGACATCCAGTTCCTTCTTGAGCTGAGGGCGGTAGCCAAAGAAGAACAGCACTTCATAAACCACAAAGTAAGGAGCCAGGACCAGTGCTAAGTAGAATTATTCAAAAAACGAGTAGTTCGTTAATTTTCAAGATGCAACGTTACTTCCAGCTCTTGCTCCGTCTATGCTCCTTGGGGAAGAAAGGTCACAACTCAGTTTTTTTTTTCATACCTTGGAGCAGGTTTTCGGTGAGCTTGGGAGCGCGCTTCTCGTAAACGCCATGGCCAATGAACTGAGCAATCCAGGCAACGATATGAATTCCGAGTGCAATCTTGTCAGCGTTGGGGTTGGTCGCCTGGAAGATGGTGGCATAACGGGCGAGTCCGAGGAAGAAAGGGGCAGTCAAAAGCTATTCAAATTGCCCGCGTCCGTCAGGTCGAAAGAAAGAAGGAAAGAGAGAAAAGACGATCGTCAGAGAGCAAGGACAAGCGTAAAAGCAACCCACACGCGTGGAGAAGAGAAAATAGGCAGTTCGTTGAGCTGCATGTACGTCGAGAAAACGAGGGGAAAAGACGTACGCCGGCGACGGTGTCCAGCTTGATGTAATACGCGGTGTAGCCGACCATAGTCAACAACGCGGCATTGGGTGGGCAGAATGTATACAGTTTCGAGAGAGCGACAGCGATGGGTGCGCCAGCGGCGACGGCTGAGGCTGCTGGGGCGGCGATAAGAGGACCGGACTTTGCAGCGCCAACAAGGGCTGTCCAGAGAATGAGCGGGATGCAAGTGAGATGAATCCCGACATTCCACGGGTTGTGGTGATGGGAGCCATACTGCAGGAGCTGGTATTTGAGGTCAAAGATCTTGGACTGGCTCATGACGGGAAAAGGAAGAGGTCAATGGGTGAGGGACAGCTTGATTGGAGGCAGATGGATGGGTGAGATGGCGAAGGCGGTAAAGCAGTGGAAATGAGGCGTGAGAGAGACAGGTGCAGACAAGTGACCAGTGCGTCGTCCTCCGCGCCTTTGACTTTTCTCTCCACACTTTGCACCCTCCGCCTGGGCCGAAGGCAAGCCGAGGCACGGGCGACTGGCGTGCAACTCCGCGCAGCAGGACACGCGCTTGGCCTCCGCCTGTTGCACCTTTGCGAGAACAAGGGCTTGATGCCCGACAGGCTATTTGAGCGGGCTTAGTGGTACCCCAAGCCCGGCGGTGGCCAGTTGTGAAGCCAACAATGGGGCACACGTCTCGGACAAATTCTTGAAAACGGGGACTGTTGACCCGATCGATCGCTTTCGGATGACACGGCCTTCAGTGGCCTCGTACAAAATGTCTAGGTCTGCGACGCGTGCCATAGACTTTGTCAAGCTGCTGCGGCGAACTGGTGAGGATACTGGCAACCCAGACCTTCGTTGTGTCTTCCCGCTCCGCAGCATGGGGGAAAATCGCACAATGTCGAATGGACTTGGAAGCCTAATCCACAATGGATTCTGCTACACATTGTCGAGCTGACATTTGTCAGCCAACACCAATTGCGCTGTGAGAGGGACTTCTGGGCGGGTGAACCGATAGGTAACTGACCGACTAGCATTTGGTACGACCCTTGGATCAGTACTGTACTGCCGGATTGCCGTGAGGGAATGACAAGCAACTACCACCAGCCTTTGCATTGTTTGAACAAATCGCATTGACCCGCGTAGTGCCCCCCGCATTCTGCCTCTTTTGTAAAAGGTGGTAAGTGCAAATCGCCCAGTGGCCCCCCACGGTCATTGCTTCCGCGCGAAGGCCATTCTTCCATCCAACCAGACAGGCGAGCAACTCGGAGCGAAATGACAATTAAAAGGCGGGGTATACAAGAGCCAAGATACATTGAGGACCTTTGTAACATTGACAACGTCGATCCCGAACGATAGCCAGCCAAACAGCGAAGGAATGGCTGCGGATGTGCGCATGTGGTTACAGCAGAGAAAAACGGCCTTTTCGTTAGTGCATTAATGACGAGCTCTTTATGCTCATCATCGACCCTCATGGAAGTCTTGGCATCTTATGTGCTCTATCGCTAGTGAACAGGGCAAGGTTCAGCATTTTGCATGTCGATCATCCTCATGCCTTTCGTTTTCTCTCACGATCTCACATAACTTTCTCACAGAGGGTTGCATCCGGGGTATCATTGTGTTGGGGAATCACTCTGCATGGTTTCATCTCTCTACGCTATCGGTGGCCAAGAGGCCAAAAAAAAAAAAAAAAAAAAAAAAGTGGACGTCAAAAAGCCCAATTGTGCCGGCGGTGAGGTTGCACAACAACAATAAACTGCAGTACAGTACAATGACTTGTTCGGATCTGCGCCTTGAAGCACTATGGTCTTCCGGAGCACCCCATACCATTCTCTCGCTGTGGTGGTGGTGGTGGTTACTCTAACCCATGGCTGGTCCAAGAGGCCAGTTTGATCGGCTGAGTGAACAGCCCACAGGCCTCTAAAGGAAATATATGTCCAGTGCCTCGGACATAGAAAGTCCAGGCCTATGGCCGTCAAACCTTCAGGCATTTTGTCGGGTGGTGCCTTGAACGGTAGATGAAGGCGGTTGCTGCAGTGCCCCGGATCAAAGCCCGAAGAGAAGCTGTGTGATTCGTTGGAATTGCTGCAACCATCATATGCTTCGGTAAAAAAAAGCTGGTTCGATAAGAGCACACAGAGCAGCCTAATGCGGGAAAAGGGCCTTGTACGTACCGCGCCAAGGATACATGTAGTTACATCTGGTAAAGCCAGCGATATGGGAAATGTTGTGCCGAATCGCCCCATGTTTGAGCAGGGTGGGCAGTAAGCACTTGTTTATTTGATTCGTTATGTTGTTGATTGATATTACAATTGTTTGTCGATCTGCGTGGGAGCTGGACAAAAGAGGACAAAAGAGGACACAAATGGCCGAGGGAACTCTCTGTTTTGAGTCAAGGATCGCCCTTCAATCAACAAGAAAGCGGTGCCAAGAGCCGCGCGTTTTGTCTGGCGGCGACATGATAGAAAATGAGGCTCCAGTTTTACATCCGACCGCGTGCTTCTGACACTCGTCCTCCAGTGTCTCTGGAGCAGTATTGTTGTACCGAGTGCAAACTACCCGCTCGCCTCGTCCTGCCTCATTACTCCGATCAGCGGTATGTGGTCCATGTATATATCAGCCCGTCGTCTGAGTCTTTTAAGGTTCCAAGAAAAGAAAAAAAGAAGAATGCAAAAAGGGTCCAGTCGCAGAACCAAGGACACTCGCTCGGAGCATTCATCCATGGGTGCTGGCGTCTGCTGTTGTCATCGCTGATATTGTGCTACCGTGAGCGAAATGAAGTATTGTTACATCACACTGATACGGCTTGTGTGCGTAGCGAACGCTGTCGGGTATGGCTCAGAGCCGCGACGCATCCCACTCCCTCCCTCTTTTTTGGATCCTCTTTCTTGACGTCCAAGGCAATGCCGCAGGCGTCTCAACCCTAACACAACAAAGTCAAATAGATAAAGGCAGAGCTGGGTCAGAGATAGAGTGTTACAACATTAATGAAGAGGGGGGAGAGGGAGCGGGTGAGATGGGGGCAGCCGATGAAGACAGCCCTTTCGCCCTTTTTTCGTATGAGGCAAATAGTACTTTCGCTAGCCTTCAAGCGATAGGCTCTATTGTACCGCATAGAATAGCCTTCGAGTCGCCACCATGGCAACGTAGAATACAGCCAGCCCCCTCCATCCATAGAATCAGGTACTGTACCTGTACCTCAGCTGTCAGATTTCCCCTACCCAGTCCTTGACTATCCCGGTTAGTCCGAAGAATGAGTGCGAGTGAGAGGGAGCAAGTGTTCAGAGGTGGGATCTGGACCTTGAGGAGCAACTCGGCGTCAACTCTGAGTGCTCCGAGGACGTCCACTGTATTCTTGGCGTCTGTATGAATGACTGCATGCAGCTGATGGATGGACTCCCAACTCAATCAGAGTGGGCTTGTACTGTATTCCAGTTCCAACCCGATCTCGGGTCTGCAACGAGAATATAAATACTCGCCGTTGCGTGCCTTCATCGCTCTTGCCCTCAGCCTCACATCTGCTCGTCTCTTTCTCGACTCTAGCACGTCCCTCCGTTTCTCTCTCTCTCTCTTCTCTCTATCTCTCTCTCGCTCTCTCACCCTCTCTCTCCCATCCTCCATCTCCTTCGTCTCCGCGCCTTTTCCCTCGTCATCGGCCCCTGTCCTCCTGACCTCGACTCCTGTAAATAGCAAAAATAGGTAAGCACATGGGGACATCATCGTCTGTTTTCGCTCTCTTGGACTCTTTTTTTTCTCTCTTGCTTTCGTTAGTTTCATTAGTTCCACCTCAGTACCTTTCACTCGAAACGAGTAGATAGCTTGTCCTTTGTACCCTTATCGGTTTTCTCCTTGTTTTCGCTCTCTTTTCCGGCGGCAACTTGACCCAAAGTAACTGCTCTGGCTGTCAACGGACTGTGAATACCAATCACCAGTAGCCCTGGCGCCCATGGCATCTTCGGTCCTGTGCACTCATCTATTACTGAGCTCTGAAACGTCGGCGACTCGATGTGGGCTGGCTACGCGAGTGTGTGGCCGTGTGCGCTATCGAGTGGCTGTCTTGGCCGTGGATCCGAAATGGATCATGCACTGGTGGTGTTGGATACACTAGTCTAGTGGTGCCTCAAAAAAAAGCTATTATGACATGCAACTGACCCAAGCTTTTCCTCTTTTCTTTCTCTCGTCTCGTCCTTCTCCCGACCCTGCTCCTCTCTCCTATCATCCTTCGCTCTTTCTCGTTGCCTCATTCCCTTGCCACCCTCCCTTGCTCGCTCTCGCTCTCTCTCTCTCTCTTTAACATCGCCCACTTCGCCTCCTTTACATAATTCTGCACTATCCGCCGTCTATCTTGCAGCCCGTGCAACAGCAGAACAAGGAGACAAGCATCCACTATGGATAAAATAGAAGTGCCAAGCAACTCAACATCCTCCAGTGCATCCGGCAGTGCAACTGCGCCCGTCGGCTCAGGCATGGAGAAGATCGATATGGCCGTCGTCGAGAACATGACCAACGCCAATGCCGATGACAGTGGCCTGAAGCGCGACCTGCATCTGCGCCATATGGTCATGATCGCCATCTCTGGTACCATCGGCACAGGACTTTTCATGACTTCCGGCAAGACCGTTGCCACTGCTGGACCACTCGGTGCCCGTAAGCTTTTTTTCTCGTTTACATCGGTAGTCTCGGCATTTTTGAGCCTGTCTTTATTTCTAACACGCACCTTTTCTTGTCTGTTGCATCACAGTGCTTGCATACATGGTTATCGGTATCTGGCTGGTCTTTGTTTGCCAGGCTATCGGAGAGATCGCTACTCTCTTGCCGCTTCCTGGCGCGTTCACAGTTTGGGGCGCTCGTGTGTTTGACGAGGCCTTCTCGTTTCAGCTGACCTGGGTGTACTTCACCAACTGGGCTTTGACCATTCCGGCCGAGTTGGCAGCCTCATCCTTGATCATCTCGTACTGGGTTCCTGAGGGCTCGAATTTCCCCACCTGGGTTGTGCCCATCATCATTATCGCCGTTCTTGTCGTCATCAACATGCTTGGTGTCCAAGTCTATGGTGAGATCGAGTACTGGTTCTCCATTCTCAAGGTTGTCACCATCATCGTCTTTATCATCTGCGGTATCCTCGTCGACTCTGGAGCAGTGGGAGGCCACACCTATGGTGTCGAGAACTGGCACATTGAAGGCGCTCCTTTCAAAGGCGGTCTGCGCGCCTTCATGTCGGTCTTGGTGTCGGTCGGATTTGCATATGGTGGTACGGAGCTCTCTGGTGTCACTGCTGCCGAGTCTCGCAACCCCCACAAGCACGTCCCCAAAGCTGTCAACACTGTACTGGTCCGCATCGCCTTCTTTTACATCCTCTCCATCTTCTTCCTCGGCTGCATCGTCCCCAACAATGACCCTGAGCTCGCCAATGCCGATGGAAATGTCATCAACGCCCCTTTCACGATTGTCTTTGTGAAAGCCGGTATGTCTGGAGGAGCCAGCTACATGAACGCTGTCATCTTCACATCTGTCGTCTCGGCTGCCAACTCGGATTTCTACGTCGCAACCCGCATGCTCATGTCCCTGTCGCGCAATGGATGGGCTCCTGCTTTTATTGGAAGGACCAACTCGCGTGGTGTCCCCGTCGTTGCTGTCATGATCACCACCGCATTCTCGTGCATTGCTTTGGTCATGATCTACGCCGGTGCCTCGACTGTCTTTGACTGGCTTGTGTCAATCATTGGATCCATCATCTTTTTGACCTGGTGCTCCATCCTCTTCCTGCACTTCCGCTTCCGTGTCTGCTGGAAGGCTCAAGGCAACACCCCCGATGATCTGCCATACAAGTCTTGGGGCTACCCATATGGCCATTACTTGGCTGCCATCGTTGCCTTTTGCTGTGTGATCTCCAGCTTCTACCTTTCGATCGACAACAAGCCCCAGGTTGCCAACTTTACTGGTTTTGACGACCCCAAATACACGCATGCCAGAGACAAGTGGGCACAGGGTTTGCTGGGTGCTTGGTTCCCCTGGTTCATGGCTTTGTCGCTCTACTTTGGCTACAAGTTCATCAAGGGCACCAAGATCATCAACCCTGCGGATGCTGATCTAGATACTGGACGCTGGATCCCACTCCCAGTGAGTGATGATGAGCACAAGCCCAAACCAGCGTGGAAGAAGTTTCTGGCGAAATTCACATAAGCTAGCTTACGACATGAGGAAGAAGCCCCGTCGTGTTTTTGTATAATAGAATCAATTACCCACTTGTATACGCCTTTTTTTTTTGTAGCCAAATACACATTCAGCTTGTTGGTTACACTTCAATTTCTGCAGTGCTCGCGATGTTCACATGGGGGTGTTCATACAACGTAATTGCGGTACAGCGTGCAAGACGAGACGAGCACGAACCGAGCGTGTATCGGTTACCTTAAATAGACATGCCCCGCCTTCGTTCTGAACTCTCTCTGTCATTCGCGGAGCATTCCTCAGGGATGATGCAGCTGTGTTGTCTTCCTCATGGGTAACCTCTGATGCCTCGAGATGCATCAGGTGCAAGTGTGTGGTCTGAATCTGTGGCAGTGAGAGCGGAGTTTTGTTGGCCGGCTGTGGCATGGGCCAGGACAGGATGATGTGTCAGACATGTGGGGGACACTTGCCGCTCCGACTCTCTAGCTCGTCGGTGCACAATGTTTGCCCAAAACCAGGATGGCTAGCCTCGGCAGCGTGAAGGGGCCAGGGCACACGAGGAAGATAGGCAGCGCGAGGAGAGTGTCTGCTGACTGCCAGCCAAGAGCACCAGAAGGCGAGACTTCAGACTGCTGGGACGCCATGGTTTGCAGGGTGGGGATCACACTGCATGAGGAAGATGAGCACCCCGAGTCGTTCACTTTCGCTGTAGCATGAGGCAGATGCGAGGACTGTGTACTGTGTATTGTGTGTCGAGGCAGAGCGCAAGGGAGAGCGCAAGGCTCAGGCGATCGTGTCTGTGATCCGATGCCACTCCGCCCAGCTCGACCCAAAAAAAAAAGTGGTCTCAAAAGGCCACGAAAAATGTTTTTCCCACCTTTTCTCTCTTCTTCCTCAACTCCTCCAACCCACCTTTCGCCCACCGCTTGCAACCCCAACCGCCCGCCATGGCTTCTCTCCGTGCCGCTTTTCGCCTCCCTGGCCTCGCCAAGGTACGCCCGCCGTCCTCTCTTTCGTGCGTGCCGTTCAGCTCCTGCTCGACGAGAGGCTCTGCAGGTGGACGAGCTTCACTCAACGCTTGACTCGTCTCGACCAGCAGAAGCGGCAAGGAGACTCTAGTGCCAGTCTCGTGGACCTGTATACGTTCCCGACAGCCCGCGCCTCGAGTGTCCATGTACTGTACGAAAGCGAGTGATTTGCTCATCGTTAAGCTCTCTTTCAACTGTTGAACCACTAGGTTGCCACCCGCCACAACACGCTCGCTGTCGCTGCCATCCGAGCTTACTCTACCAAGCCCCAGGTGCGTCGTCTTTTTGCCCTTGTACTTCATCCTTACTTGACGTCCATGGTTCACTCGACAACAGGGATATACGACTGAAAACAGCTATCAAAGATCGGAGCGACACAACAACAAGGAGGATTGATTTTTTCACATGCTGGCGGGAACGTCATGGGCTTGCGCAATGAATGTCGGGCAGGATAATCCATCTTGTAGCGCTACAACATTGCGATTGCAAGCATGAGTCGAGCGGCTCTGTTTGACTAGGATCATTTACACCGTAGGCAGCACTGTACTGACGTCTAATTCTCTACTTTTTGTTGCTACGATCCAACAGGGTTTGAAGGATCGCCTTAGAGAGTTAATTCCCGAGAAGCGTGAGGAGGTCAAGCAGGTCAAGGCCGAGCTTGGAGAAAAGGTTTTGGGTCAGACCACTGTTGATATGGCCTATGGTGGTATGCGTGGCATCAAGGGCCTCATCTGGGAGGGATCCGTTCTCGATGCCGAGGAGGGTATTCGTTTCCGTGGCAAGACCATTCCTGAGTGCCAGCAGGTCCTCCCCAAGGCTAAGGGTGGCAACGAGCCCCTCCCCGAGTCCCTCTTCTGGCTCTTGGTCACTGGTGAAGTCCCCACCGATGAGCAGGTGCGCGGTCTCTCTGCCGAGTGGGCCGATCGTGCCACCCTTCCCAGCTTTGTTGTGGATCTCTTGGATCGCTGCCCCAACACCCTTCACCCCATGTCCCAATTCTCGCTCGCTGTCACTGCTCTCCAGCACGAGTCTCAGTTCGCAAAGGCCTACCAGAGCGGTGTCAAGAAGACCGAGTACTGGGATACCACCTTTGAGGACTCGATGGATCTGATTGCCAAGCTCCCCAACATTGCTGGACGCATTTATCAGAACGTTTTCAAGAACAAGGGCAAGCTCGCTGCCATCAACCCCAACCTCGATTATGGTGCCAACTTGGCCAACCTCCTCGGATTCGGTGACAACAAGGACTTTGTTGAGCTCATGCGTCTCTACCTCACCATCCACTCTGACCATGAGGGCGGTAACGTCTCGGCCCACACCACCCACTTGGTCGGCTCTGCCCTTTCTGACCCTTACCTCTCCTTTGCTGCTGGTTTGAATGGACTCGCTGGTCCCCTTCACGGACTCGCCAATCAGGAGGTTCTCCGTTGGATCACCAAGATGCGCGAGGAGCTCGGAGGCAAGGATGTCTCTGACGACACTATCAAGGACTATGTCTGGAAGACACTCAAGAGCGGTCAAGTTGTCCCCGGCTACGGCCACGCTGTTCTCCGCAAGACCGATCCCCGTTATACTTGCCAGCGCGAGTTTGCGTTGAAGCACATCCCTAATGACCCCCTCTTCAAGCTCGTCTCACAGATCTACACCGTCGCCCCTGGCATTCTCCTCGAGCACGGCAAGACCAAGAACCCCTGGCCCAACGTTGATGCTCACTCGGGTGTTCTTTTGTCAGCCTACGGTTTGGTCGAGCAGGACTTTTACACGGTTCTCTTTGGTGTCTCTCGTGGCCTGGGAGTGCTTTCCCAGCTGATCTGGGACCGTGCTTTGGGCATGCCTCTTGAACGCCCCAAGTCGTACTCGACTGCTGCCATCAAGACCATGTTCGCCAAGAAGTAAAGCTGGTTCTTTCTTTTGTCATAGAGGAGGCTAGAGTGTCATCCGGTGTTCTCTCTTTTTGTTTTAGTTTTGTTCTCGCCATCACCATCCTCATCAGCTGTGCACATTCACATACCTCACCCACACATCAATAAACACACACTGCCTTGGCCAGTTCTGCCTGCCTGTTAAAAAGTATTTATCGTTGTCGCGGTATGCACTTCGATTGAGAATGGTGTGGAAACTAGAAACCCTACACATTTTTTTTTGAGTTTCGACAGCAACACTTTTTTTTTTCTTTCCGGCTTGCGTCGAAACTCAAAAAAAATATCAAGACTGCCTTTTGGATGCGGAGTGATGTTTTTTTTAAAGATTTGAAAGACCCACAGCGGTCGGAGAAGACGAGGGCGTAAAAGAATGTCATGGTGGGTGGTCACACACGACGGCGAGAGCTATAAATGCGGCACGCCCTCCGCTGCCTTTCTAGCCTCTCATCGCACTCCAGTGGTTATAACTATTTCGGATAAACATCATGCCTTTTACCTGACGTTTTCGAGTTGCAGCCATACACAATGGAGTTGATCAAATATTTTTGGTCCCGCCTCGGCGGGTTATCATCTCTCTCTTCTCATCTTCAACCCTCAAAAAAAAAAGAATTATATGCAATTGCCATGGTCGATAAATATATTTTCGTCTGTCCAGTCCTCGTCTTTGACTGAAAGCTGCGAATAGTAGTATATCTAGAAGCCAGCCTTGCCAAGCTTCCTCGCAGCCAGGGACACCTCATTCAGGCGCGAAAAAACCTCTGCAGTGCCAGCGATCATCCCTGTCGTATGATACCGGACCCCGTACTTTTTGCACAAGGATTCGACCGCGGGCTGGATCTTTGAGAAATGGTGGCGAGGCATCGAGGGGAAAAGGTGGTGCTCAATCTGATAATTCAATCCGCCCGTGAACCAGTCTGCAAACAGACCAGGGTGGACATCACGACCCGTAATGATCTGCTTTGTAAAGAAATCCATCTCGACCGCTTCTTCCTGAGAGATTACAGGCATACCGTTATGGTTCAGCGAGAACACAATTGCCAGCAGGTTGCCGCAGACAGCTTGCGAGACCAAGAAGTAAACCATCATGTTGGCGGGATCCTTGATAAACAGGAACATGGTCGCCAGGTACCAGGTCCAGTGCATCGCCAGCGACAGTTGCTCCACCAGGGAGATGGGAACTCGAGCCCCCGCGGGCTTGTGAGCCTGTCCGTTCGGTAGCACAAAAAGAATCGACTGAATGCACCAGGACAACCGAGCAAACGACAGGATAGGAAAGTAAAACCAGGTCTGGTTTACCACCATGAAGCGGGACCACATTCGGGTCAGCTCCTCATCGGGCACATCCGAAAACATCTCGAGCGCATGTTCACTCCACGTCAAAAGCGGATGTGTGTCGATATCGGGATCCTCTCCATGGACGTTGGGCGCCGCGTGGTGGGTGTTGTGCTTGTCCTTCCACCAGGACGAGGAGAAACCTTGACAGACTCCGCCGAGAAATGCACCCAATAAGTCGCCCCAGAACCGATCGTGAAAGACTTGGTGGTGCAAGAAATCATGAGCTAGCCAGCCGCACTGTTGCCAAAAGACACCCAGAAGCGAGGCTGAGACTATATTTGCGAGGGTTGAGGTCTGACCCCACCTGGCAACAATGAATGCAGACAAACCCCAGATGCAGAGGTTGAACGAGACCTTGAAAGCGTAGTAGGCCTTGGATGAATCGTAATAGCCCAACGAATAAAACAGGGTCCTAAGCTTGCGCACCTCGGCTGCAAACTCGTCATTCTCAATAGCACGATCGGATTCGACAATGTCGCCGATATAAAAGTTGGCGAGCGTTTCCCAAGCAGCCTCAGGATGGAAGGTCTCGAAGACGTCTAGCAAAGAAAACAGCGAGGCATGTGTACGGACGCAAATTGGTTAGTGGGATGATCCTTCATCTCTCGCGATTGTGCGTCCTTCCCTCACGGAGCTTGAATGCGTAGGAGAAATAAAAGGTATAACATACCCGTGCCATCCTTGCCAACGTGGGTCAAAATGACACTCCCACCAGGATGGTCGGGGACAAACTCGCGCACATCGTAGACCTTGTTGTCAATGATCATAAGGAACGGGGCTTCGGCGTTCTTGTTGCCCTCTTTCAAGGCATCGGCGTGCAGCACTTCGGAGCGTGTGAAGGTCCTGAAAGCTGGATATTCAGACGGATATTTCAAGATAAGAGAGACGTGCGGGTCAGTGGTCAGCCCAGATGCAGTATGTATGTTTGTGTGTATGCTGTGTCTCCCTGAGCAACAGACTCGTCTGAAGAAGGTAGTACATGGGGTGCCGGTAGTGGCCATGGCAGGCGGTGCTTGAGGTAGAGGAGTGCGAAGGTGGTAGGGAGAAGAGCACTGCCGTCCTCCGAGGACAAGGGCGCGATGTATGTAAGTATGTAAGGAAGGGGAGGAGTTGCGAGAGAGAAAGAACGAACGAAAGAAAGGAGAGAGAGGGACTGGAGAAAGAAATAGACATCTGGATGATCACTGCCATTTCGGGCCTACCCACTGCCAGATGTGCCACATCGAGATGGAGAATGGAACCCCCGAATTTTTACTATCTTTTGTCTCTTGCTGGCTATATAGGCGCACTTGAGAGGCGCGAGACTTCTATGCCTGCATGTTGTCGACGGCCGCTGTTGCCTCTGCTGCGATGGATTGCATAATGTCCTTCCGGGTCATCTCCTTGAGCTGATACTGTAATGACGCCTCATATGCAAACGAGATGATGGTATCGTTGATGTAAATGAACTCCTGCGCCAATGCGCGAATGCAGTTGGCAACACGAGCAATCGACTCCCGATCCATGGGCGTGATATCCTCCTACACAGAGCGAAAAGCAAGAGCAGGAGTTGTGAGTAGGGAAGGTCTGTGGAGACTGCTTGGCTTTTACCCATTCATTCATGTACTTGACAAGAACTAAAAAGCAACTTCGTTTTAGGGTCCACTCTTACCTTGTTCTTGTTCGAGTAAACCAACTCTGTATCAATCTCATCCAGCTCCTGAGGAACATGTGCGCTGACCCAAATATACCCGTTCAATCCCAAGATGACATCAACGCCACAGGCCAACGAGTGGAAATGCGACTTGCATCTCTGCACCAGTGCTGGGGAGACCGAGATGAAGGATCCATTACGAAGCTTTCCATACTTCAAACTGCGGGTGTGAAGTGAGTATGCGCCATCGGCATAGAACTGCTGAAGCTCAGCCACGACCAGATCACCCTCCATGAAAAAGCTGCGCATCTGCAGCTCATCAGACTCTTGTTTTCTCCGCTGAACTCCTCCTGGCAGGTTGACAGCGCTCAACATCAAAACGGCATCCTGACGGGCGGCCACATCGACCTTCCAGCGCTTCTGTGACACTTCTGTGATCCTGCCCACAACTACATCTCCGATCTCTCCTGTATATCTATTATGCAAGAAAGGATATTGTACAGGAGGGTGTTTAACGATTGCACCCCAAGGCGAGAGAAACGGAAGTAGGCCGTGGGATGAGCAGTGGTATGGTGTATCGCTATTTTACCTTGTATGCAAAGGCTTGACCGAGATCAGCCTGTTAACGCGCGTCACGACTCCTGCAACGCTTGAGACGACCTTGTCTTCCTCAACATACGTTCCGTGTCCACTGCGTTCATCGAAAGACAATATAAAAGAAAATGTACAAGGAGTGAGTAATCAAGTTTGCTGTCGGTACACATAGGCAACACCGAACTTTGTTGCCGAGTACAAAAAACAAAGGCTCAGGCTCATCACCGGTTCATTACCGCATGAATCCTGTGTCCGTTGTGATGACCTCTCCTGGTGTGACGACATGGAGTGTGGGATCCTTGAAGACAGGACCCTCCTGGTCATCGTCGACGTCCATATGTTCTCCAGCGTGTTGCTTGCTCTGCTTGTGCGCTTTGCTGAGGGCTGTCCTTGGGACAGGCGAATGAAAGAGTACGTTCATGCTAATGTATAATACAATCTCGTGTAGTGTTTCTCGAATAGTCCTTTGCGTCTACGAGGCTGTATGTCGTCTACTTTGCTCGTGAATGCGTTGTGAATGAATGCGTCGAGGGTCGAGTGGGTTGATCAGTTCAATGAGATCTCTGTCTCTTTTTTTTTTTTTCCTTGCCACCGAAAGTTTTATAAGCCACATCATCAAGTAGAGAGAGAGTGAGAGAGAGAGTGGAGAGAGTATCAAATAACATTTATTGTACAAGATGTGTCCTTCCTCGACCTACGAGGCGTACTTCAGTGGAGGCGGCATACTTTGACGTCTAGTGGTAAAAGCAATGGAAAGTTCAAGAGAAATACAACGTTAAGCGACTTGATCATACGAAAATATGCAGCAGACAATTGACGCTCGCAAGCGGAGGAAAAAAAAAAGCACACCACAGTAGGATTGCTTACTTTTTCTGGGGCCGAATAAACCGAGGGATGGGAGCGTCTGGCCGGCCATACAAGAACGTGGACAGGATCACAACCAGCGTTCCCAGCTGGAACTGGAATGACGGCTCAAAGTCGAAGAAGTACACCGAGATCATGCCAGAGATGATGATGGACAAAGACGTGGCAAAGCCTTTGAGGATATTGTCCGCATACTTGACCACAATCGCAACCAAAAGCCCTCCAAGCGCTTGGTTCGTGATCACAAGCCAAGTAATGGTCGAGTAGCCTTGGAAGATGCCGCCTTCGTAGATCCTTTGTCGGTCATAGAACATGGCCAAGAAACTGAAGAGTGATCCCGAGATACCCAGCTGCAAGTTCCTGACCCACATGTCAGCCTCGCTGCCCTTTAAAATCTTTTCAAAGTAACATCCCGCGAACCCGGATGAAACGCATGAGGTCAGCACAGCCAACAGCCCAATGATCGGGTTCTGACCCGAAGTCGCTTCGTCCTCGTCCAGTCCTGATCCTCCTTCCAGATGACTTGCGGCGTCACTCAGGCTCTCCCTTGTTGCAGGATCCATGAACTCCGAGTCAAAGTCCTCGTCATTATTCTCCATGATCACTGGGCTCTTGGGTGTTCCGACATTCTGCAGCTGTACCAACGTCACTCCGAGCATCAGTAGGCACAGCGACAGCCACTTTTGCCGCGTTAACCTCCTGTTCAGCATCACGACCGAGAAGATGGCGGTCGAGAGAATCTTCATCTGATAGGTCACTTGGAATGTCGCCGCTTCCAAATTCGAAAGCGCAATGTAAAGTAGGTTGTTCTGGAGGGCATAGAGTCCTGACGGAACCAGCATCTTAAGAATCTCATGCGGCTGCTCCAGAATCTCTCTACGGATGATGTGGATGGTCTGAGGGATAGATTGAGTCTTGTAGACAAGGATCGAGAAGCAGGTGCATAACTTGATGATCTCGGCAATGAAAACCGCTGTCGAAGCCAAGTACATGGGCTGATCCGGATCCACAGAGACGCGCGAGTAGCGCATCATCAGCACAAGGACACTGTTTTGAAGCAGGAGGACCAGCAACGATAGATGCTTCATCGAAACGCCCAGGAATGTTGCTCCTTCAGCTACAAAAACAACAGTAAGTCCAATGTTAACGAACAGTGTATAGGCAATTGTTTGCTCCCATCGGCATCATGCGTGTCCAGACTCTCACGATCGAATCAATCATCGATTTTGCGTTCTGATCCGCGTTCATTATGCTGAGCAACGTCGAAACGATGAAGCATGCTGAATACGGCATGTTGAGGCACTTCGTTTTCGTCACAGTTGCCCCGCCATAACTAAGGTGGCATGTTTCCTGCCCAGTTTGACACCTGCGCTATCCAGTTTCTGTGTCCTTGTTTGGAAGCACAGCCCTCTTCTGCTTTTTGTCTGTGCGTTTGTCTCTCCTTGCTGCCAAGTGTCTGAGTGTCGTCTATCCGTGATCCTTGATGTCAAGAGCAGGGTCAAAGAAGAAAGGCTCTGGCTCATGTTAAAAAAAGAACACTTACGTCGTCCCCGGCCACTTTGATGGTGGATGGTTGGCAGAGAACCCAGGTGTTTTTCATTGTTCATCAGCTGCTTCCGTCCGGACTTTGTTGAGAGCGACCTAAAGAGTGAGGGTGCGGGTGCTGTCGAAAGAGTGTCAAAGGAGACGCCCGCCGCAGATGATGACGACGTTAATGACGATGGTCCTCCTCCTGCAGAGCCTCTACCTCCACCAGCACCGCCTCCTCCTCCTCCTCCTCCTCCTCCTGCCTCTCCTATGTGTACGTTTAAGGATAAGGGTGATGAAGGGGGCATCATCTGAGGATCCGAGGGTTGATCCGAGGAAATCGACAGTGGAAAGGATGCCTTGAGTGGTGTGTGGGGACGATGTTGCAGTGGACTATTGCCAACAAGAGTGTTGAGGCTGCCAGAGCTGTTGGCGAGAGCGAGATTGGAATTGCTTCCGGTGCTGCTGGCACTGGCGTTGCCATAAACGCTGCTGCTGCTGTGGCTGTGGTTGTGGTGCTGACTATGAGTGTAACTACTGTTGCTGTTGTTGTTCATCGCATGGTGATGGCTGTTTGTGTTGCCGGAGCCAAGACCAGCACTGCTTGGGGGTGGGGTGCTGCTCTTGTGCTGGGACATTGAGCGTAGCGAGTCTTGCTGATGCGAAAAAAGACCAGAGTCGGTCGGAGTGGGATCCAACGTCGGCTGAGACCCTGAGCGGTGTAGCTGCAGATGTTGGTAATGCTCCGAAGAAGGGGTGTTCAAATTAGACCCAACAACGGTTGTCTGCGAGTGCTGGCGGGAGTGACTTTGAGACGATGACAAGGACGATGCTGTGAAGGAATGAAGGGGACGATGGCTGCTGCTGCTGCTGCTGTTGTTGTTGTTGTTGTTGGTGTTGTTGTTGTTGATGATGTTGTTGTGGGTTGGAGAGAACGAGGGCGGCGAGCTGGGATTAGTGTCGGTGGGCTGCAGTGGCAGTGGCGGTGCGCCGTGGGTTCTGTACTGCTGCTGTTGCTGATTCTGCTGATTCTGCTGATTCTGCTGATTGTGAACCAGGTTGGACATGAGCTGATCGAGTGCCTCCGTGGCAGGCGAGGTGACCTGGAACGGGTGGTCCTGGTGGACCTGTAGCTGGGCGGGGTCGGTATTGATGCTCCTGGTCCTTGGCCGTGCGCTGCCTGCAGCGGTGGTGGCGAGGTGGCTCTGGGATGCAAGCGACGACGCTGGTGCTGGCGCCATGTGTCTGGCGGAGTGGAGCGGTATCCTGGTCCTCTGCAAGCCCTGGCCGTGTGCAAATCACAAGGGGTGTCGCGGTGTTGGCTTGGGCAGCAGCTCTCCAAGGCGATGACAGACAGCCGAGCAGTGGATGGCACGGAGCAGGTCAGAGAAGGTATGGAGGAACGAAAGAAGGAACGACGAGGCGAACAGTAAGAGCAAAAGAAACGAAGAGACACAACAGCGGAGGGTGGGTGAGAACAAGAAATGCACCGGTCCGAAGGTGGAAAAGGGAAAAAAAAAGGTTGGGCAGGATGGGCTCGACTCGTCATGTTTCATCGATATCCCACGCCCCTCACACGCACCACCCTCCACACGCCAATGGTCCCTTGCAACGTGCTCACAACCTTGGCCTTCCTCCTCTCTCTCTCATCGTCTCTCTCTCTCTCTCTGTCGTGCAGTACACGAGATGACTGCCGTTACGCGTCTCTTACCCGTTGACCCGCTTTTCACACCACCCTCATCACTGCGCTTGCTTCTGTAGTCCATGAGAGTCAAAGTCTCTGTAGGGGATCAATAAAAGAGCAAGGAACCATTGTGCGCAGTTTCTTTGAAACGGTCTCCCTGGTGTCCACATAATATTCATACGCCTTATGAGAGACACCAACTGCCCCTGCCCAGGAGCCAAGAGGGTTGGAATACAAAGCGGACATTCAGAGCAATATGAGTCCCAGTTCCAGGCTCAGAATCATTTGCCAGTGTGTGTCGTATTAAAGATTGGCGTTGATGTCATGATCTCCCTTCCAGTCATTACTCCTCCCCGGCTCTGGTACTACGCCGAAGGACCTTCAGTACATCTCTATTGAGCTATACGTGACATGCCAGGTAACATTTCGAACGACAAGACACAGCTCAATCCTTGGGACTCGATTACAACTCCTTCAGCAAATTCTCAGCGAGCGAGACAGACAAGCCAGTGTTGTTGGGCTAAGACGGGAAAGAAGACACGCGTTTTTTTAGCTAATTTCGCCAAATCAAGGATCCAGAGCTATCACACCCCAACTTTGCCTCAAGTTCGTACCTCAACGAAGGCCTTGGTGATCTTGCCGTTCTATAACGTCACGATAGGGGTGAGTCCGACAGTTAGTCATTTGCTCTCGCCAGCAGTAACCAAAGCAAACATAACAGACAGCGGGTGTACCTCCAGCACCAGCGCAAATCGCTTGGATCGGTGTCCTCCGAGAGCAGCTAATCCGTCAACACAGACCGTTAAAATTTTGCTTTGAAAATTCTGCACAGCGTACTTGGTTTCGTCTAAGATTAAATGGAACATACCTGATGCATCAAAGTCAAGGCCAAGCTCCTTGACAAAGGTGCCTTGGGGATCAGCCAACATGGCAATCTTGTCGCCAACCTTGAGATCCTTGCCCCAGGCATCCATGACAAATGCATCGTTGACTGACACGCAGCCGATCAGATCTACTCCTTTGCTCTTCAAGTCATCGTAGTGCTTAAGATAGCCGGGAACATGGCTCTATCATTCGTTATCCAAGGTCAAAGTTAGCAGTCGATCGAGCTTTCGGGAGCATGCGTTTATGTTCTATCCGTGTCCGTATTCCATGGTACCTTGGAGCAACCTATCGAGACGAACAGAAAAACAAGCAAAGAAGGACACAGTGTGTGAGTAAGATGATATCTCACGATTAGAGCACGCGTAGTTGAACAGATGTAGCTCTCATGAAACGTGTTGCTCGTACCAGGAGTGAAAGCCCCAGGGACGCCGATGAGGACAGCCTTCTTGACAGATCCAAAGAGCTCAGCAGGCTTGACAGTATCCGCAGGGCTGGATCGGTGAAGCACTGTGGCAGAGTTGAAGCTCTTGGAGACCAAGGAGCCAGAGGTCTACATCAAGGGAAGAACAATGTGTTGGCACTCTAAGCGCTTCATGGATCCTTTTGTCGACAAGGCAGGTGCAGTAGCGAAGAATGCTCTTACAAACAGGACACGTGTAGCTCTCAGCATGATGAATGAATTTGAGTTGGATGGGTCGGTGTGGGGATGGATCAAGCACCAGACCAGACGCGTGGGGAGAAATGGGGAGCTGCGAAGAAGCCCCTTAATTTTACGATGTCTTGCTCATCTATGCGCGCCATGGCGTACAGCACCCGCTGTGATTCATGGATCATTTTGGCGGGATTTGCGTTGCAGTGAGATATAATACATGGAAGGAGAGCGAGATGAGTCCCGCTATTTCTTGGTCAGTTGCCCTCGAGCATGGCGCCGTTGTTGGGATCCAGTGCAACCGTGGTCATTGACCCAGAGGACAATGGTGATATGGACATGTCAGCTTAGGGGACGCCGCAGCATTGCCCGATTGGAGGGTTTATTCGCTGAATGAACAGCACCGCCACTGTAGGCGCAAAGGAGAGAGACATCTCCCGAGGAAGGAATGTGGCATGGCTGCGACCTGCATGACTGAAAGAAAGAGTGCTCTCAAACACTCATCAGGCTCGATAAGTGGTCCTTTGGGCAATTGAACCTTGTCCCTTCAGCCTCAAAATGCACACAGCCCACCGATCTCCGCTCCTTTCCCGCCGTCAGCCTTCAGCAGCACCGTCGTTCAAAGTCTCAGGTGTATAAGCGCCAGCTACCCCTGTTTCTCCGCACTCGCACTGCCCGTAATTTCATTTGAGGACGGTATGAGGCCATTCGTGATAGTTGCATTACTGTCGACAGACCTCCGCGGAGGAAAAGGGACGCCGACTCGTGGCTCTTGTCTCGTAGACAACGCCGTGCATGCGGACGGAGGGTAGGAGTGCAAGACGCGCCTCTCTCTGTTGTGCAGTCACTTGGAAGCTTGTGTAGGTGGTAGTCTAGCCCTGAGATGCATGTGTACTGCCCTGGGTGTATAGTAGTCTAAGTGGCAGGTGGCCCGCTATCCAGAGCCCTGTCCAACCAGCAGCCAGTAGACATGCCTCTTCTTATTTTTGCCGCTCTTTTTTTTTTTTTTGGAATCCCTACATATATACTCATGGAATCCATCCATCCATCCCCTTTTTTTTTGTTGTCTGTCTTCACCTGTCCTCGTTTGTCCCCGCTGTCCCGTTGCCCTCTTGTACTCTACTCGCACTACTGCCGCATACGCAATCCTTGTCTGCCTCGTTCTCATTCCCCATTTCCATTCCCACTCTCGCAAGCACGCCCGCGCAATGCAGCCTTCTGCACCACCCGCCATGGACTCGCCCTCGAGGAAAGGCGCGTCACCTATCGTGACGACCGCACGCGGGAATGCAGCTCCGCTCAGGACCGAGGACGACCCCTTCGAAAGCCCTGCATTCATTGTCCAGAGTCCAACGGCCACCATGTCCCAGTCCGACATCCACCCGCGTCCCTTCCCTATGCTGGCCAACTCGCCACAACCGCCCGTCCAGAGCCTACCGCAGTTACTCTCCTCGTTCTCTTCGTTCTCCTCGGCCTCCTCGCTCGGCATGGAGCCTGCAGGGACAAGCCCTGGCAGCGAGACCACCCCCGGCAACAGCATCAACCATGGTCGCACTCTCTCTGCAGAGACGGCAGCCTCAAGAAGCTCCTCCAGAAGAGGCTCTATGCAGTCCTCACGGCCCATTGAGGTCAAGGAGACTCTGGATGCGAGTGTGACCGAGACTGCGGATGGACAGCTGCAGCTGAAGCAATATGTGCTCAAAAGGATTATTGGACAGGGCGCCTACGGGATCGTGAACTTGGGCGTCGACATCACAACTGGTGTTGGATATGTATGTCAACAAAGTGCGGCTCAGTTCCGTCACCAGCCATCATTGCTGTCATCACTTTCTACGTTATGAGCCAGATGGCCTGGCACTCACCTCTGTTGTCACTGTTCATCCATCGGTTGGGTGTGCTCCCTATGATGCGGTATAAACAATAGGCCATCAAGGAATTTAGCAAGTCCAAGCTACGCAAAAGGGATCGCGCCAACTTGTTTCGACTCGGACCTCGAGGACGTGGTCGAGGCCCCCGGGGCCCGGAGGCGCCTGTCGACCAGGCGTCCAAGGATTCCTCGCCGCTGGATTTGATTCGAGGCGAGATTGCCATCCTGAAAAAGCTGAACCACGTCAACATTGTCAAATTATACGAGGTTCTAGATGTTGCCACTGAGGACTCGATGTTCATGGGTAAAGGGCGATCTTCCTTTTTATTTGTCTCTCTTTTTTACTGGATGCGATGGACATGATTGCGAGCAGTTCACTTATTCTCCTCTACGCCATTCTAGTCTTTGAGCTGTGCCAGAAAGGCGTCCTGACGGAGGTGTCGCTTGGAGACAAAACCGGCACGATTTTCTCGGACGCAGAATGTCGAGATGTGTTCCAACAGATGGTCTTGGGAATCGAATATCGTATGATGCGCCTCATGCCCAACACCAGCTTGTTACGTGCCTGCAGAGCATTGCTGTCAGAATGCTAACACGCGTGACATTTGCCTTTGCGCTCGACGACGTTTCTAGTTCATGAGCACGACATCATCCACAGGGATATCAAGCCAGACAACTTGCTCCGCTCCGAGGATGGAACCTTGAAAATCGTCGACTTTGGCGTTTCGGAAATGTTTTCAAAAAAAGGCGACGATCTCATCAAAAAGTCGGCTGGATCACCCGCATTCATGGCACCAGAACTCTGCGAATACGGCCACGGCGAGGTCTCTGGCAAAGCAACGGATGTTTGGTCGATGGGCGTCACTCTATTCTGTATACGATATGGCCGATTGCCATTCAGGAGCACAAACATCATCGAGCTGAACCGGTGCATTTGCGAAGAAGACGCCGACTTTGAAGAAGAACAAGACCCAGACTTTAAAAGACTCATGGAGCGACTACTGATGAAGGACCCTACCAAGAGAATAACCATTGAGGAGCTGAGGGTAAGTACTAAACGTTGCTTCTGCTTAAAGATGTTTATACGAACAGCGATCTGACCACGTTTTGATCTCGGCGACTCCTAGAATGACCCCTGGTTAACGAACCATGGCCTGGAGCCGTTGATCTCCAAGGAAGAGAACACCCAGAATGCTGTGACTGAAGTTACGGACGACGATCTTCGCAGGGCCATTCAGAGCATCAGTGGACTTGTCACGGTGGTAAGCATGTCTTTTGAGTTCTTTTTTTATATATATATATATTACTTCATACGCTATAAGGAGTTCCCAGAATGCCTCGCTCACCTTCATCGCACCCTTTCCGTTATTCTTTTGCATTTTTGTCATCGCAGCTCAATGCCGTTTACAAGTTCAAGCGGTTGCTCAAAACACCATCACCGAAATCCTCGTCGGAGGACCGGCGAGAGGCGAGCGAAAGCGAGGAGCCACTCAAGTCGACGTTGGCGATTTCTCCATCACTTTTGTCAAGCGAAAAGCGTCAGGATGCAAGCAAACCAGCTCAGGAGACTTTGGAACACGAATTAACTAGCGGACTGTTGGCCAAGATCGAAGGTTTGAGATTGACCGAGAAGGGTGCAGAGGCTGTTGACGCTTCAAGAAAGCAACCTCTCCAGGAGAAGACACTCTACTCACCGGGTATCAATCTGGAAAAGGCATCCGAGGATACACCCACTCTCCAGGAAATGACGCAAAGTTCTTTGGGGATACATCCAGAGAAATCAAAGGACGTGGAACCCTCAGTCGCCCAGAATAAGGACAAGGTCACCCTAGGAGACAAGGACTCGGAGATACCAGAGCCTACAGCTGTTTTGGTCAACGAAATGGACAATCCTCCCACCACAGCAGCCAAAAAGACCATCCGTACAGAGGAAGTGTGATAGGACCCAGTCTCATCTTTGCTTTACTGCCATACCTGCAACCATTCATTCAATTCAAATCCATTGCATCTATCATAAAACAATTCAAACGTTGCTTTAAGGATGAAGAGCCGCTAATCTGGCACACCGCAAAGCGAGACTTTTGTACAGGAAGTGCTTCTTGACTAGATTTTTTTTTTATTGATACAAATGCCATTTTTTCTTAATCGTTTTTATGAACCCTCGTACGCACTCTAGTACAAGACGCGAGTGACAATGTTAGTGGGGGTTTCGCTGACACGGCGGTAAATGTCTTGGATCTGCTCTGGGGTCACATCCGAGATATCGGCCATGAGATAGGCAATCTTTCCCTTGGAATCCGAGAACTGCTTGTCGACGTTGTGATCGGCCAAAATGTTGGTGATCCTGAGCAACACTCCAGGCACGTTCGAATGCGTGTAACACAGACGGATCGAGTTCTCCTCGTCCCGAATCGCACGAAGATCGACTTCGGGAAAGTTGACAGCGCCGATGGAGGTTCCGTTGTTGATAAACTTGATCAGGGCTTGGGAGACCTCCACTCCGATCATGGACTGGGCTTCCTCTGTTGAGCCTCCGATATGAGGGGTCAAGAGCGTGTTGGGGCAGCCAATGAGCTCCGACTCAAAGAACTTTCCGTTTGCAGCGGGCTCCTTGGGAAAGACATCGACGGCAGCACCGCCCAGGTGTCCAGAGCGGAGGGCCTTGGCCAGAGCAGGGATCTGGACGATGGTGCCGCGCGAGGCATTGATCAGGAAGGAGCCATGCTTCATCTTGCTGAGCTCGCTCTCGCCGATCATGTTCTTGGTGTCCTCGGTCTCGGGCACGTGCAGGGTCACAAAGTCCGAGTTCTCGAGCAACTCGTCCAGCGAGTGGACTTGCTTGCTGGTACCGAGGGGCATCAATGGGATCACGTCGTGGAAGAGGACGCGCATGCCCATGGACTCGGCCAGGACCGACAGCTGCGATCCAATGTGTCCATATCCAACAATTCCTATTGGTGCAAAGCCAATCAGCAAACAGCAAAAATACATCAGATGGCGTTATTTCCCTTGCATCGCTGTGTGGAAATTAAGTGAACGGCCAACTGAGAAAGAGAGTGAAAAACGATGCTCTCTTCTTATCGATCGCCATTGAAGCAAGAGTTTTTTCGAGTTGCAGTCAAGGCCAATGATTCCTGCTTCCAGTATCCATGAATGGGTTGCTTCCTTTCTCCTGTCAGCCAGTCCTGCATAGCCCTTTCTTCCGTCCATCTGTTCTTTTTTCATTTTTAATGTCCCGACCAAGAGGGTGACTGCATGTCGCCATTTTGCGAGACAAAAACTCTCCGGGTTTACCGAGATAGCCGTATTGGCAGCCTGAGAAGAAAGGCTCCTTCAATTCCCCAGTCCTGTCCTGTCCAGTCGTCCTGTCTAGTCCAGTCGAGTCGAGTCCAGACAGACAAAAAATAACGGCTGAAAGTGAAGATGTTTGTCTTACCAAGAGTCTTTCCACGAATCTCATAGCAGTTGGCCGAGACCTTGGACCAGATACCCTGGTGCATCTCATTGTTGCGGTCACCGAGCTGTCTGGAAAGCAGCACAATCTCGGAAATCACCAACTCTGCAACCGAGCGAGAGTTGGAAAAGGGCGAGTTGAAGACAGCAATACCCTTCTGAGCTGCATGCTCCAAGTCGACCTGGTTGGTGCCGATACAGAAGCATCCAATGACTCCCAACTTCTCGGCAGCGTCCAGAATCTTCTTGGTGAGCTTGGTCTTGGAACGGATACCGACGCAGTGGACATCGCGGATCTTTTCAATCAAAACATCCTCGGCCAATGCCTTGGCATGGGTCTCGACCTATATATTCGAGGAGAAGAGGACGAAACCGAACATGAAGAAAAAAAAATTCAAAAGGAGGATGGATCCCAAAGTAAGAGTGAGTCACTCGAATGTGAAAAAAAATGCAGAACCTTTCTCTCTTTGACTTTTTTTTTGTGGTTTTCGTCTGAGCAATATACATGTGCGATATAGAAGGACATACCTGATAACCTTGGGCCCGAAGAGCATTGACGGCCGTCTCGTTGACGTTCTCGAGCAACAGGATCTTGATGTTGGCTGTGTTGAAGGGCTTTAGGATCTTGGCTCTGGTGGCACCTCCGAAAGAACCCTGACGCTCACGTCCACGGATCTCTGTTCCAGCGTTGCTGGCTGCCTTGGCGCCAGTGACGGCGTTGTTGGCACCCGCACCTGCAGTCGTGGAGCTTTGGGATGTGGTGGAAGGAGTGTTCATGACATTGGTCGGCATGACTCTGGCAGTCGAAGGAGCAGACATGTTCTGGGCAAAAGAAGATGAGAGCGTCGAGACGGGTGGTCGTTGGTGGATTGTAAAGGGCGATGGATTGGGCGAGAGGGAGGAGTGCGGAATGCAGATGCAGATCTGTGCGAGATGGAAGGACGAAAGAGAAGGAGCAAGAGAGGTGCAGCAGGACAGGTGTGATAAAAAAAACTCTATTTGGGTTTTATGACCGAGAAATCAAGTCCATCCGCCACGATCCAAACCGTTGCACTTTCATTCCACGGCCATATCTCACGGACACTTCCTCAAATGCATCTACTTGCGCTCAGCTTAGCCCACTGGTGCGCCGCATGGCTCATGCAGGTCTGGTGTCCTACTAGAATCCACTAGCCTGTACACACGTGATGATCGGAAGAACGCACAACAGCATTGTATCTCTCTCTTCAGCTGCAGCGGCATTCTAGGCGATGGTGCTTGCGTCCAGGGAGCTCTCCTATGCAATCATCTCACCCGTCTGGCTATGAAAAACACGCTGAGTCACTACCCTAAAGCGGGGTAAGAAAATGATCCCACAACACGCGAGCTAGGACAATCTACAACTCCGCCATCCTATCGCTCCCGCGTGGTCTGTGTAAATGAACCTACGCGTTGCACTTTCTTAGTGCCCTGTTTCCCATTTGACACCCGGATACAGTTGTTTGTCTCGTTTCCAGCCGTATGTAGTTCATATCTGTCTAGATTGCTTAGTACTGAGGTGACCATGGCGGCCCCACATCGTCATACCGCCCCGGTGTCTTCAAAACACCACTCTGTCATTCTAAAGCGTGGATGCGCATTGATCATGCAAGTAGTACAAGAAAGGTACACCATTATGATGTCTAGGACACTGGTGGATCCACCTAGGTTTGCGTGTCTGCCAAGAAATGAACAAGCCAGACTTGAAAGAACAAAATGAACCACATTTTTTGGTGGTCTTATAAAAATGTGCCACTCGGTGGTCCTTTCCTCAAGACCATCGACAAGTTTTTTCCTCTTCTCCTTCCTCGGCTCCAATATGCGTGTCGATACCGTCGTAGCCTGGGCGGCTCTGGCTGTTAATCTCACTAGCTTACTGATGCCATCGACTGTGGACGAACGGGGCATTCTCGTTCGCATCGAGGCAGGTCTGAGCAATGCAGGTGGTCAGGTCCCTACCATCAAGGCCAATATAGCAGGTGATATTACAGATGGAGAGCTCCTTCCATCCACGCTGAGAAGAACGCACAAAAAACCATTCAACCAGGACACTGTTGGCAGCAGCCCTAGGAACTTCCGCATTGTCACGAATAGCAACTTGGAGATCCGATCCTTGGACATTAGAATGGACGCCTACCGAAACGGCATCCGAGGGCCTAAAATCTCTCTGAACGATGAGTTGTGCTTGGCTAGCTTGGTCTGGACTCCCAGAGACACCCGACCAAATTTCGAGAAACGGCGTGGCGCCATCTCCGGAGACCTGATGTTTCTCTGTGGCTTCAGATGGTACTCTTCTGGAAAGGTGTACAATGGGTATGAATTGCGCTGCGGATGGCTCGACGGTGACGACTCTCAAGGCAGTTCGGTCAAAGGTTTGTACCTCGACCTCGATAAATTTGGCAAGGGCTTTGTCGAGGCTCACGCCAGGGACCATCCCGAAAACTCTAGTTTTTGCTCGAATGGGGTCCGGTTTTACCCTGGCAACCTTCCCCTCAGCAAAAGGTCTGTCGTTACCGACAGCAACAATACTATCACCACCACCACGGCCATCATAAAGACCCCCAAGAATGCGTTCCGTAACAAGGCCTTCATGTCAACCCGAGTCAGTGCCATTGAACTGTGCGACGATCCAACCTCGTACGGGCCCTCTATCGTCAATACGAGGGAAGGCGTCTTTTGTGACATGACCACAAAGACCAAGGTGCCTATGTGCGACAGCAACATAACTGAGGGATGTATGGGCTTTAGCAGCCTTCAAAAAAGAGACCACTCGGCGCTCTATAGGAACTTGGAAGCCAAAAAGGTTTCTCCGGATCTCGTCTCATTCGACTCCTTCCAAATTGAGTACTTCACCCTCACAGATGTGAACGGGACCATCATTGACAATGGATCGTATGTCTAGGACCAAAAAGCCGCAGCTAAAAGCGCACACACCATTGCCCATGAAACACTCGTTCGGCAACTGGAAGCAGAAAATGTAGCAAACTTTTTCTCATGTTTAATGTACTTTTGAGTTGCTTTTTTTTTTCTTTTCTACCAAATGGTGGGAATCATATATACAAAGAGCAAGCCGATAGAAACAGCTACAACAACGTGTCGCAAAAGAAATGATGATCTGCCATATAGTCATGCGCTCTCCCGGGGGTTAGAGGCAGTCGAAATGGCAACCGCCCCATCTGAGGAGCTGCTAGATCTTACAGATTTGTCCGAGCCCGCTTTGGATGATCCCACAACAAACCGCATGCTCAAATCCTCGTTGCTCGAGTCCACGGTCCTCATGATGGAAGGAATACCCTGGTCCGCTGCCTCTTCCTTGCACGATGGAGGCACCGGGTCGGACTCGATTGATCTTCTGAACGTTGGACTCACTGCCTCGGACTTGGCTCTTGGCTTAGTGATGGGCGCTGTGGGGCCGCTGCTGGAGCTTGGCAGTGTCACTATCTTAGTGAGGTCTGACATCAAGTTGTCCAGTTCACCTGTAGGGGCCTGGGCTGGTTCGTCCATGCCGTCCAAAGGGCCAAATCCAAAGCGCGATCCAGCGGGTATCTCTGGCAGGATGGGTGATAGAGCCCAGTCGTATTTGATTCGGTTCATCATCACAGCAGGTGTGCTGCTCCGGTTTCCAGCCTGTGAGGCGGACGGTGAAGAGGCAGATGCTTGGCCTGACGGCGACGAGGCGGCAGCTGGGGATGATGGGTCATCAAATGGAGAATTGGGTATATGTCCAGATCCCGACTGCTGACTGCTCGGAACAATGTATCCGTCACCATACTCCTGACGGATGCTGCCTATAACGTTACCGCCCACTTGCAGACTAGCAAGACGTTTCTGCCTGAATGATTTGCTGCCATGCTCGTCCTTGCTGGGTTTAGAGTCGTTGTTGTTGCCACTGATGACACCTTTTTGGTTGTTGCTGCTGCTGTCGGAGGTCTTTGGGACAGACGTATCCGCGATGCGGGTGAAAGGCGGCGGAGGCGGAGGAGGTAACAATGCTGACTGCGGTGTGCTGCATTCTGATAGAGAACTGCGGGGTTGAGCGTGACTGAAAATATTGGGCTTTGAACTGGAGCTCCTCTCGGTCAGTGATGCCTGACGTCTGAGGACCGAGGCTAGTGCTGCCTGACCCTGAGACAACTTTCCTGAGGAACCGCTTGAACGCGTGCTGCCTGCATGCAAATTCTGTAAGCTGGTTGACATTGAGCGACTGGAAAGTGATCTCTTTATCTTTCTGTGAGGATGTCCAGGTTCTGTATTGGTTGAGTGGCGGAGTCTGCGCGGAGCCCGATGTGGTTGGGTATCGTCCAATACCAATACACCGGCAGCAACTGTAGATGAAGTGGGAAAAAAGGGAAGATGAAGCAAATACCGTTTAGTGCCATGCTTACTGGCTCACATTCATGCAAATGATGATGCGTGACACATGTTCCATGAGCTGTAGACACCGCGTTCGCTTACCTGAAACGCGTCGGCCAGTAGAAATATATGGCATCGTGGGAGAGCTGGGGCGCGAGGAGAGGTTGGGTTCCTCAAGGGGATCGACTGACAAATACGGATCGTTTCCAAATTGCTGGCTCGATTGCTTGAGAGCGAGCCATTGGTCGCGATTGTTGGCCAGCGAGGCGAGGACAGGCGAGGCATTAGGAAGTAGATCGACAAACGCCTCAAAATACGGCTGCACTACAAAGTCCCCAAAGCCAAGTGAGATCTGAGGTTGATTGTGCTGGTTGCGATCCATGTTGGGAGATACGGGCAAGCCCTGCGCCTTTTCAATGTCACCTTGTCGGAAAAACTCTTGCACTACTAGGTCTGACCACCGCTTACACACCGTCCATGGTTTGACTGCATTTGAAATGTCGGCAGCATGAAGCAAACAGTTGCACAAGTTTTGTCGTTGCTCCGGTGTGAAGTCTGCAGGTGACCGACTGCTGATGCTCTGTGGGGTGGAAGACAAGGTCGAGTCTATTGAGTCCTCTGAGCAACTAGAATCGTTCGAAGAGTGCCGGCGATGGCCCCTCATAGCACACCCCGTCTGGTCCGGTGTGGAGGGCTCTGAGGATGCGCAGAGTGGGGAGGCAATCGACACTGTCTTTTGCTTTCGCTGCTCTATGGACAAGGCGGATGTTGGTTCTCTGACTCGAATGGATGGATGCGGCTGAGTGGGCAGGGGGAGCGGTGGTGGCGGGGGAGGGCTGCTCTGTTGCAGATCCAGTTGGCTACCATCCTGATCGGGGTCGGTTTCGCTTTCGGCGTCGGACGCACTCGAGGAGAGCGGGGATGTTGTGGCCTCGATCAAAGCACTAAGGTTGTTGAGCATATCGTAGTGGAACGACATGTCTGTGGCGAGAATGGCTTTGATCATGGCTTCCCGCATGGCGCTCTCTGTTGCCGGCTGTCCCTCGGGCTGGGTGGCGGTAGGCGAATGTGCAATGTTCCGAAAGAGGGCGTGCTTGGTCACCAGCTCCATGGCAAGTGAGCACGAGTATTTTTCCAGAACAGAGGCCTCCCCGTGGTCCTTCACAAGCTCCGTTTTGGCATTGACCTGGAACAGGTTGTTGAGTCCCGGCTATTTCGGAAAGGACATAATAAGCAACAGGTCAGATCCTTTTTCCTGTCTAAGCACAGTACATCGGTGTTCATTTCCTGCTTTTTTTTTTTTTTTTTTTTTTTTTTTTTGGTGGCACATGTTCACATACGTGGCCGATATCGTGGCAAAGGCCAGCAAGAAGCAGGGCCGCCATGTCGGGTTTGGAGAGATATTGCGATGCGCGCATCCCTTGCAGCATATGGTATAGCACGGCCGTGACATCGGCAGCGTGGTAGAACGAGTGGTAAAACGTCGCCCGGTAACCGCGATCCACGTCGATGATGAAGTCCAGCAGCTCGCCTGAGGTGATTCCGAGACATTCGACGAGTTCCAGGCGCACAAACATGCCGAGGGTATACCCATAGATCTCGGGCACGGTGTAGTCCCACACGTTGAAGTCCAGGTCCACAGGCTTGGCTCGACCCGAGACGAACCTCAGCAGGGCCTATAGAGAGAGATCCGAGACACGAATGCATCAGCACCGTGTCCTTTACGCCGTCCAGGTCATGAATGCGCAATGGCATGTCAAGGTGTCAAGGTGTCAGGGTGTCAAGGCAAGCACTCACCCGCTCGCAGGTGATGAGGTCCTCGGAGCTCAGACGAGAATGTCGGAGAAGAAGCATCGGGTCTTTGCGTTGGGATCAGCCAGGGTTTGAAGTCAGACGGCAGCCGGCTGGAGGAGCGAGTGCAAGGGTCCACGGAAGAGCCAAACAGTACGAGAGCAAAGCGACGTCAAGGCGAAGGAGGCCAACGGAAGAGAGTGTGAGAGAGTGAGAGAGAGAGTGAGTGTGTGCGTGAGTGTGTGAGTGAGAGTGTGAGTGAGTGTGCGAGTGTGTATGTCTGTATGTGTTGAGAGAGTGAGTGAGAGAGTGAATAGGACAAGAGTGAAGAATGAAGAGTGAAGAGTGAAGGAGTGGAGAGAGTGAAAGAGAGAAGAACGGCATGAAACAGTTAGAAAATATTGTTTGCGGCTGGCGAGCTTCTTTTTTTCCCTGGGCTCGTCCGCTGCTTCTATTGCTTCTCTTTGCTTCGCGGGCACACGCTCAGGTGCTCGTGCTCATGACAACGCCTCTCCATCCCCACCCTCCATCCACTGCAGCTTGGACTGCCGGGCTGCACATACGTTGCTGCCAGGCCCATGCACACACTCTTTCCCTCTCCCAGCTCCATTCTTTCGCTACAAGAACGGGCTCCTCATTTGTCCAAACGCATGCCCAAAGAAAAAAAAAGACGCCCATCCCATTCAATAACAGAGTCCTGGTGCAAGCGCCGAAAGGGAGTTGCAGAGGGGTTACGCACATGCGCATCCAGACTCTTATTATCCTTATTACTGTCTCCTTATGTACGCGCATGCAGGACACTCAGACACACCGTTCATAAGAGCACGCGCGCGTGTATCGCAGCACCGCTCTTTTTCTTTTTGGAAACTCTCCCCACAGCGCACACACAACTCTCCCTCTCCCTCTCCCTGTCCCTCTCTCTCTCATTGTCTGTTGCTCAATTTATCTCTTTTGCTCATTTGGCTATATCCTGTGTCCCTTGGCGCCTCGTTCGACCTCCTCAATGCTCAAACCTTCCACAACGTCCGAGCGTCTTTGCGCGCCTATCTCTCTCGCCGTCTGATTTTTTTTTCACACGAAGGGCATTACAGCAGTCGGTTTGACATTGATGGGATATGTGAGTTGCATCTGTGTATCTGTGTATCTGAGTATCTGTGTTTGTGAGTGGAGATGAGATGAGCCTTATTTACATGGATGCAGCGCTTGATGCAATTGGACCTGCTGTATGTGCAGACAGAGGACAGTGCGATGGTAGGAGGAGGAGGGGTTGGGAGTGACAGATCAAGCAGCCGTTGCAAAGGAGGAAGGATGCTACTGTGGTTTTGAGGAGTGAGGAGGAGAGTGAGAGAGTGAGGAGAAAGTGGAGCGAGTGAGAGTGAGAGTGAGAGTGGGAGTGGGAGGAGAGAGGTGAAGGAGAGAGAGAGAAAGTGTGCGAGAGAGAGAAAGAGAGAGAGAGAGAAGAGTGCGGAGGAGAGATGAGATGAGAGAAACTTTTTTTTTCTCGCTCTCCCTTACGCTTCTCTCTCCAACGGAGACTGGTCAGTCACCCAGATCTGGTGGAGGCTGACCCCTCTCGCGCCTCTCGCTCTCGTTGTGGTCATCGATCTCTTTAGAGTTCTCAGCCCGTAACCCACTCAGTCGGTCAGCCAAGTCAGTCAGTCAGTTCAATCAGCACTCAGTCACTCAGCCAGCAAAAGTCTCGGTTCCCGCACGAAAATGAAATTCACAGCCCTGCGGGGCGCAGACGCAAACAGGGGGGCCAGGCCTGCAAATGAACACGCTGAACAGGCTGTATCACCCTCGGCAGTAAAGAGAGGACAAAAAAAAACAGTTCCGCCTCGCTGTCCGCCCTTGATCTGCCACCTCTTCGCCCATCGCCCGAGACTCTCCCGCCACCACAAAAGTACAGAGAGGCGAGCAGACCCTGACCCCTGTTTATGTCATGCTGCCGAGGCACGCACTTTTCATTTCTTTTATTTTTTTCATTTCTCCAGCCGACGTCGCTTACCCCCTCCACCCCCCTCTTTATGGCCGGGGTCTGTTCTCGCAATAATGTGTTCATCCTGACGTGTCGCCACCCTGCTGCTCACTCGACCGTCGTGCCTGAGCCCGCCACATGAACAACAACACCCTTATCTTGAACCTCCTTTTTTTTCATGCCTCCGCAGGCAGCGTAAAATGAAAAAGGTACCTGGTACTTGTAGGCTATACCTCTCAGTGTCATATTCCTAATAGAAAACCATAGAAAAGTGTTCTGGTTCTTCTTCCTGTTCCAATTGACTCAAGAAACATGGCCAAAAAGCTCTCGCTCGCTCGATCTCACATATTTACATATGCTCACACAGGGACCCAGTGAACAGCCCTCACCATGCATGTCATAGTCTATACTGCACGGAGAAAAAAAAAAAGTGATGCATGCAAAGTACGCACGGGATACGATACGATAAGATACAAGGCGGAACGTATATACTCTGGACTGGCATTCATACTGCAGTGGAGACCTCGTGAGTGTGATCGGTGAAAGGGATGCTTAGCAAAGCAGACGGACAAGAAAGGCCTATGCAAAGCAGGACCATGGCGACTCGAACTCTACCGTCTACGCCGCAAAGTTCGCAAGGATGTAGACCCGATCGTTCGTGTGCCCAAAGACTTAATCTTGCAAAAAAAAAAAAATAACAAATTAGCCACATCATCAGGTCTAGGGTGTGGTACAAAAAAGGCCCAGGTCCATCGCTGGTCGTGGTACCCCCAATTCTAGGGCTAGAAGTCCACTGAGGCCTATTGCCTCGTGCCTCTTCTCGCAGCCGAACCTGCACGTCGACCAAACCCTGTGGATTCATAGTGAGCCTTCGGCGTTTTGGCGCGAGGGGACCCTGGGTTGAACCACACTGATCAATGAAGTTTCTCACTTCCACCACTGTACGCTACTCCATCGCCTGCAAAAGGCAGCATCGACCCTGATCAAATAACAACTTTGCACGAGTTGCACCGATGTGATTACAGAACCTACTCTTTTGAGGAGCCACACGTCTCTGACGCTTTTTTTTCAGTCTGCACTCTGAAACTCTTCTTCAAACCCACATGGTCTCGAGCATTCTCGCCTCAATCCGATGTTCCAAGCACACGGATCAAGGATTGACCCACCTTACGTGCTAGACTACCTGAGGAACTGATCGCGTCGGCTTTTAGGTCTTTTATGGGCCGAAACAACTCTGCTGAGCAAGACATGAATGTCCCCGTCACTGTCACCAGAAATAACCGAGCGGAATGATTCCTTCTTCGGAACCCGAGACCCAAGGAGCATAGACCAGCTAGTTGGGAGCCGTGCACCTCTTTGGACCAGTGCCTTGGTGATCGTCAATATAAAAGAGGATCCACTGGTTCAGGTTGCAGCGGGTTGACATGGCCATCGAGTGTTTAATGAAGGGTCGAACGTGTACCGTCGCAGAGGTGCTTGCTTGGTGAGAACAGGGCACAAACAGCAGGTTTCGCTGTACTTTTTACTAGTGAGACTCTGGGTAGGGGGTTGCAACTCGATTCATTGCGTGGTTCGGCTTTATTCTATGCGGGTAAACACTTGTTTAAACAGGCACCTTTTCACGGTGCTCATGAAGAAACTCTCTGATCTCCTCCTGGATCTCGTCCCAGACTCGGTCTCTGTATGGGACATCATTTTGGAATGCCTTCAGGGCTCGCTTTAAAAGACGCCTGATCCGCCGCTGGCCATGCTCGTCGGTTCTGTTGAGGTTTAAGAGACAGCATAGATCGATCAACTGCGGGCGAAGGGCGCTGTAGAACCAGTCGCTGAACTGGGCACCCATATTTTGCTCGATGTTGGTGAGAATATCCATTGTGCTTGAGGGTGCTTGCTGTTGGCTGTCTGTGTTGCGTTGCCGGATAAGGGCCAGTGTGCTGGGAGGATGATGATGCGGAAGATGGAGCATGGATCTGCAAGCTCTTATAGCACTTTACCTATACCACCTGTGTGCATATTTGTCAAGTGAGAGCGGTGCGGGATGTGCTTCTTCGCCGTGGATTGCCCTCACCACCATGGTCACCACATTTTCGCTCAAGCTGGCAAGTGTGATACATAGCCATGCTGCTCAGTTGCCTACAAGCCATTTCCAGGAATCGTTTCTGTCAGCGTCAACCACGCTTGCTTTGCTTGCACTGCATGTAGTCGCGACTTTGCGCGGTCCGAGTCGATCGACGTTTGGGGCCAGTGGCTTGTGGCCGGCCATACGATTTGGCCCTGTTGTTCCGGTTGGCTGGACACCTTTTCCCCATGTCGGTCGCCTCTCTCCTACCTCGGACACCCTCTCATTCGATCCGCCTCGCAAGCACACTTCAGCCCATGTCCTCATTTGCCATTAGATCCTCTCTGAGGACTGCGTCCGCCCTTACCTCCAGACAGCCCACTCGCCCCACCATTACCAGGGGCACCCTGGCTGCCTGGCGCTACTTCTCCACCAAACCCACCACCACCGCAGAGTCGTCTACGCCCCCCCGCATGCTCGACCACGACGACGCCAGAGATATTGACCCAGACGGTTTCCAGACACCTTATACCAACTTGCCTCCTCTGCCACGCGATCCCGACGAGTCTCTGCAAACGATCCGGGCTCGTCTGACCTACCAGGCCCGCAAGCGCGGCATCCTCGAGACGGATCTGCTGCTCTCGACGTTCGCAAAGGAGTTCCTGGGCGAGATGACGATCGACGAGTGCCGGAGGTTTGACAAGTTCCTGGATGAGCCTGATTGGGATATCTACTACTGGGTCACGGGCAAGAAGGAGGTGCCTGAGCGGTGGAAGGGCGATGCCGTTTTTGAGAGGATTGTGAAGCATGCCAAGAACGAAGGTCGTGTTGTCCGACAGATGCCCGCGCTCTAAATAACGGGCCGCGGCAATTATGAAAGAGTTCAGCACATACATAAAATAATCGAGCATTGATACACACAAACACTCACTTTTGAATAAGGATACATGGGGCGAGGACAATGGAGGAACAAGAAAAGGAAAATGCAATGGATATTATTACAAGCGCAGTGTATGGGAATAATGATGATGATGATTGTGCAAGATCATGGTTTCTGCCCCATGCCCATGGCCTCCAAGACCTGCTCCGTTCCTGACTCTCCAGGCTCTCTGCCGACAATAGCCAAGATCTCGTCTGAAAGCTCCATGAACCGCTGGTTCTCGTTCCGGGCCTTGTCCAGTGCATATTCAGGGTTCTCACTGCTGTCGATCAGTTTGATCAATTTCCGAAGACCTTCATTCTCCAAGAGCTCCTTGACTTTGGTTGATTTTGATATCCGGCCAAGTTGATCGCCATTCAGTAGTGCGACAGACTCCTCGACAAGGTAATCGGGAACTGGCTGTACTGGTGGTACAGGGATGGTTTCTATGACAATAAGGTTGTATCGGGTCAGAGGGTGGGGGGACGGAGAGGGCAAAGCAACAGCCTGAACTGATCCATCCACTTTGTGTCCATTGATCTTGTCGGGGTTCTTCCTTTTACCTGGCTCTGGGATGAGTGCCGGTTTTTCACAAGGCGTTTCTGCAGGCGATATAAGAGTAGACAAGGAGATAGAGATCAGAATATGGAGACGCGATCATGATCCTGCACAAGCATGCCTGAGAAGAATGTCCAGGTGTGGTTGGTTTACCTTTGTGAAGCTTGTAGCAGGCTAGTGAGCAGCTGTGAGAGAAGAGGACATGGACAAGGACAATGCGATAAGGATGTTAGCGTGCATGCTGGAGCTGGTTGTCGTGGCTCTCCAGACTGTGAAGCGAGGGTGAGGGCCATTGACCACAACGAGGCTAATCTTGTTGTTGTTGTTGTTGTTGTTGCTCAGTGAGTGAGTGATTCCTGAGCTTACTAGGGCAGGGTGCATGTCGGGCACTTGTATTTGGATTCGGCCGTGGTGCACACGCCGCAGATCTTCTTTGTCTTGTCCATGGGGACTTGTTCCTGGCAGAGTGGACTGGAGTGGAGTGCGTGCAAGTGGTGGAATGGTGGTTGGCCTGAAAAGGACGAAAAACGAGACAGACATGAGAGAAAGAGAAAGACAAGTCACGTGTCAGCACGGTGCATAAGAGAAAGCGCCCACCTTCTGCTGTTGTCTCTTTTTGCTCTGTCCTCCTTGTACCATACACACACTGCATCCTTGCAATATCACACCAATACCCATTCCACTGTTCTTGTTCTTGCTCTCCCTGCTGGAGAACACCGTCGCACTCGCACCACCCTCGTACCTATACCTCGCCGCGCCGGATTGCCGAATCACTCACCCAAACCACACTCGCACACACACACACTCACGTCCGACCGCCACTTCTGTGCAGCTACTCCATCATGTCCGAGTGGATGGTAACTACATCCAGCGCTGTCGTGCTGGACGAATCAATTCTACAGCTCTGGCTGCTGGGCCATAACGGTGAGTCCACAAAACAAACCCCACGTCGCCCTTCTTGTCGTGGACCTAGAGGTGCGCTGGACTAACGACGTTTTCTGTAAACAAATGAATGCTAGTGGACCAGGCGACGGTTCTACGCATGCCTGCTATCCAGCCGCCTGTGCCCGCACGCGTCCTCAAGAGCTACATCACCTCGCAGTACAGGACATACGAAATGATGCACCACTATCTTCATCACCCCAGACACTTTGCAGGACAGTTCATGTTTCCGCTGTCCCACAGCGCAAAGCAACACCTTATTGAGAGGTAGGCGCGCGTCGCCCTGTGATATCGTGTGCCTCGACGGGACTGGTTGGTTTTGCTCCATTGGGTCCATGTACTGACACTTTGATGGATGTATCCTCTCGTGTTCTAGGTACTACAGCTTTGACGAGTCCGTGATCAGAGAGATTCTAGGCAAGAAACTGAATTCGAGAACGAGAAAGGATCTGGATGAAGTGCACGAGAAGACAGGAGTCAAGCTGACGAGCTGCCGCAGACAGGTACGACAACAGGGTCACTCGATCTATCATGAAGGACAGTTTTTGGTGTGCAGCGCTTCCTCGATCAGGTCAGGACTAAAGCACTCTCTCTCGCATCACTTTTTTTAGTTTGACAATCTGAAGCGAGTCATGAAAAAGGTCGAGGACGCAGAAGGCAGGACCTTGGTACAGGATATCGAACACCAGTTCCTATTGCCACACCACCTCGCAAGGTCAGTCTCAAAACACCTTCTTTCTTACCAACAGCAGCAGATGTACGCTTTCGGGCTTTTCTCTGACGATATGACACTGAATGAAGACTAACATTGGGTACGCTCATTTTTGTTTATGGGCATGTCGCGATTCTTAAAGGCAGTATGCTCACATTCTTTTTATAGCAGATAACAAGCTGGATACATTCAGGAAACGACTGTCGTGCTATCAGTTCCAGGACTTTGAATACTGTGGATCGGTTTTCATGCAATACTGGACCGCATCCACCACGGACACGCTACCTGAATTTGATCCGCTTCTGGCGCAGGACGCTCGGGATCTGCGGTCGCTGATGCTCAACGACCGTGCAGTCTTGGATGAGTTCCGGAATCGAGTCTCCAACAATCTCTCACAGTCAGCCCACCCGCCCGTCTTGGAGCGGATACAGAGCAACTTCAAGGTCGTCCTCAGAAACATGCTCTCGATAGGCTGCATGATCAATCAGCAAAAGGAAGTCCGCAACATCTTTGTTGAGCTCACCGATAAACTCGTCGATGCCTTCTTGCAGGTGGGATGGTCACCCGTGGACATGGAGCTGTTCTACAACAGCATGGTGGCCGAGTTCCAAAACACGACAAGTTTGACGAGTCGATACCGCGAACGGTACGGGACAAGTTGGATACGACTGGTCACAGGGATACAGCTTGCTTCTATACGACTTTACAGGCAGCCCACCACACAATCCCTCCTCACCCGCAGTTTCACTCGATAGTTGCATCGCATCCACGCACCATTGGACTGGACATCCACCTACTGTCCACTTTGTGCACATGGGCTATTTTTGCTCAATGGACCATCCAACGATCGATACACGCTGCTTATGATCTCACCTATAGTCTCGCCTCGTCAGTTATAACAAAGACCCGGAAGCACTTGGCAGCTGAAGTTTCAATGTAAAAAAGTGGACGAGTGTGTTTGATTTCGTATTATGCTGGCGGAGAGAGGTTACTAAGGAATGGTATATGAGGGGTCTAATGACAAGAAAAGAGTCCTGACGCCCCCGACTAGGTCAAGCTAAAAACAAGCTCTTCACAGGAGACCGTAAGATGGTGGGTAACAGTGGGGGCGATGAGATTGTTCCTGCAGATGTGAGTGCGCGACACGTGCTTAACATGTTATTGCGCGTTTGAAGCCGTTGATCTCGTTTGACATCCCGAGTTCAAAAAGTCCGAATCCTGCAATGGCAACAGCAGAAAGAAAGAAAAAAAACACGGAAAATTAGAGAGCTGCAGGCAGAAACTTGAGCTCGGCAAGGACACATACAGATTTGCTGCTTACCAAGACTTGGGTTATCGTGGCACGGAGATGAGGATCAGGATGAAGAAGGATACGGATCAATGTTCTGGCATGTTTGTCTTGCACAGCGTCTTCAAAATAAGGAATCTCGAGTTCAACTGAGTTCTTCCATCGTAGGCCATTGGAGAGCGCAGGCGTATCTGGTGAAGGGTTGGCCAAGAAATGTAGTACAGCCGTATCTGACTCAGATAGAGCGATGAGTGGTCTCGTTGCATAAAGTTCCTATAAAAGAAGGGCAATCCGTGGTCAGTCGTCGTATTTCTAAAAGATGAGTGAGCAAAAGTCTCCATGTGTGTACTTACATATAAGAGGCATCCAAATGCCCAAAGGTCCATGCTGCTTTGGGCTGTTACGTTGGCAACGGAAGCCGATTCTTTTGATGAACCCATGCCCCTTGCAACCTCAGGAGGGCAATACCGCACCGTTCCCACACTTGTACATTCCTCCTCTGCCACGCGTGAGGCTTCCAGATCAATGAGCTTCCACTGTTGTCGTGGGTCATCCCTGTTGCGCATGATGTTGGTCGGCTTCAGGTCACAGAAAACAATCTTCTTGGAATGGCACCAGGCCAAGCACCGAAGGACACCCTTGACAATGTCCTTGATATATCCTTGTTCCACAACAGACCCTGGTCGATAAAGACCTGCACCGGAGAGATTTAGCGGCTCCTCATCGGCCCCCACACACGATTCCCGAACTGAAGCCGCCTGCTCACGCAGGGCCAACTTTCTCGCTTTTCTCGCATTCTTCAGCATCTGTGCCAACGTTTCATCCAACCTTTCCAAAATGGTCAGTCGGATCTTGGCCGGCTTGTCGGGTTCATCCGTTTCTGAAAGCACAAGAGTGGCAACGTGTTTCAGTTCCACAACGCAAGGTCCTCGCAGCCTTCGCAAGGTGCGGCATTCCCGCTCCCAGGCTTCCCGTCTTGCAAATGACTTGACCACGATCGGCTGTTGTGTGTCCGAGTCGACCGCAAAGATAATATCGTTCCAACGGCCGTGAATGGGTCTCGGTGACTTTGAAACAATATAGCGCGCTGGCAGGTTCTGGATCAACATGATCATGGCCGGGTGATCCAGAGTGCTGTAGGCAGTCGAAGAGTTGCCCGTAGAGCTGGATCCAGTTCGTTGGAGAGTGAAATGCTTCTCCTCTTCCTCTTCCTCCTTGACACCCTCTTCAGTAAAGCTCTCGCGGTAGCTGCCTCTCCACGGCGGGTATTTCCTCGTTGGCGATAAATAACCCCCTGTGAGCCCATCTTCGTCAGCCGAGATCCTGGACTCTACGTCGAGACCAGAGCACATCAGACTGACTCGATCTAACGGGCTGACAGAGTTGAATAAAGTCGCATCCCGAGGGCTCATTGACCCATCGTGCTTTTGTCCTTGCGTGCCGCCCGCTGCACTCAGCGAGATCGACGCCGGGCCAATGGAGGAACCCCGGCCAGATAGTATGGACGGTGCACTGCCATCGCGCTGTACAGCCCTTGAGGCAGAGAGTCCTGGCGCCAAGTTTCCTGTGGACTGCGCCATGGATCGTTGGAGTCCCATTGATCCTGAAGTTTTTGAAGGAATATACCGAAGTGTCGGCAGGGGACCCCCATGCTTCTCCCGCTGATCGAATGATAATGACGAGGCAAACGTCCACCTGTCAGCATCCTCCTCGTCATTCTCCGCAAGGTGCGCTGGGTAGTACGAGTTAGAGGCGATCGACCCTGCTCTGGCCCCTGTGTGCAGAGAGGACTTTTCAGCATCCCGTGGTGGTCCTGGAACAGGCTGTTGCGTGCTCATCATGGGTCGCCGCAGGTCCTGCGACTTGCTGGACTCTGAGTGGCTGATATCCTGTTCTGCTGCTGGCTCCAATGCAGGGCCATCATGTTGGCTCTTGGGCGTCAGGGATTGCATAGCATAATCCTGGGTTGGTTGTGGAATCGACCTTTTTGCTGCTATACTGGGCCAGCCCCCTAAAGATGATCCCGAATCTCTACCAGCGTGGTAGTTATAGTACGTGGGCTTGTCGTCCAAATTCATGTCTCGCGAGAGGTGCTGCTCTGCATCCGACATATAACTGGCATTGTCCCGTGAGCCCTTTGTCTGTTTCTCGTTCCTTCTGGAAGCTCTCCTCCGCAGAATCAGGAACGCAGCAAATGCTCCAATGAGGGCCAGACTGCCACATACAACACCGATGGTCAGTGGCATGTTGCTTTTGCTGCCAGGTCCGCTAGGGCCACCCTCGGGGGCAACAGGGGCGAGTGAGTTGGGTCCTGGATCCCTGGATGAGCTCCACCTCCAACCAACCGTATCAAGGATGTATATGTGTGTGTCGCCGGCGAGAGGAGCGCCATACCCGCCCCAGATAAGCACGTTGGTTGAATTGAGCAAGGCAGAATGGCCTGTCCTGGGTCCAGGTCCTAATTGTTTGTTGGTTGTCATTCTGTTCCAGACCCATGGGGAGGACGATGCGTCCAAGACCCAGATATCATCATCCACAGGCCCATCCGCTCCACCTCCTATATCAGTGATCACAAGGTGAAGCAAAGCGTGGTCAGTGCTCTCGTCGTACATCATGACCAAGGGTCAAAACAATTGCTGTTTGACAACCGTCTTGTTCACAGTCTAGTGTGGTGACAAAAGTGGAGGGAAATACCAAAAAAAAGGGGGGGGAGGGTAAAAGGACAGATGGAAGAGAGATGAACACAATACAGGCATCTCAGTAACAAAGGCCACGAGGGAGATACATACCAAACACAATCATAGTGTTGTTGAGGCAAGTGGCACTATGCCCCTTCCTAATGGACGGCACGCTTCCCCCGATCCCCGGATTGACTGGAACAGCTAGGGTCCAGGTCTCCTGCTGCAGGTCAAAGGTGTGGACGGTGTTAAAGGCATTACTGGAGGAGTCGCTTCCACCAAAGATGACCATTTTGTTTAGTCCTGGGAGCTTGCACATAGTGTGGTACATGAGCGCTGGTCCGTTGGCGATTGGTTTCCACTCGAGCGTGCTACCGTCCTAAGACAGGAAGGAGTGAGACCCAAGATTGGATAGTGAGCGAGTTTTGCCAGAGCAGGGCTCTGAGGGAGACATACGGGAAGAGACTTTCATCTTTTATCTTACGAGCTTGGTCAAGTCGTTGAGGACGCTTGTGGAAGTTGCATATCCGTTGAAGGACGCAGCTGTTCCGCCGTGCACCAAAATAGAATTCTCGGTCATTCCAACTGCTGCGCCGAGTCGCGATGGAGGGGCCACATCAGGGTTCGCTAAGATTGGTTAGATAAGTCAGAGAGAGTCAGTGAATGGTCAACGGAGATATTCAGGGCAGACAGACAGACTGAGCAATTGGAAAGGGGGATGCCATACGTGCGGTTGGGACGGACCATGTCCACGAGTGGACGTCGAGGCCCAGGAGGTTTCCTTGCGTGGTTCCTGTGGACGAGTTGCTGACGATCGACAGCATTTTGAATTCAGATGCAAGTGGGACTGAGGTGAGGAACTTTTGTGGGCGAGGCGGTCCTCCGTCCGCGAGATTCGAATAAGTAGGCTGGGACCACTGTCGAAGTGTGGTGCTCCAGACTAAAAGGCTGTTCGAGCCGGGGACTGAGGGGCCAAAGGGGTCGGAGGAGGGATCCGTCGTGCCGCCAAAGATGATCATGTCGGTGCCGATGATGGTGGCACCATGGAATGCGCGCCATGGTGGGGTGGTTGCAGCAGCAGCGGCGGTAGCAGCGATGGCGGCGAGGCAGACAAGGGTGCAGACGAGACTCTGAACAAAAGGGGACCGTTTGCTGGAGACGCGATGCGGTGTGCGCGTGAGTGTTGGTGGCAAAGGCAGGGGACACGGGGGCCCTTGCCGCGGTGGGAGGGAGGGACAGACCGCCCTGGCCATGTGCCACGGGATGGATGCTGGCGATCAGGTAGGGGATGGAGAACTGGCGGCTGCTGAGGGCTGCTGAGGGTGCGTTGCGTGCGGATGTGATGGACTGCAGAGGACAAGGGCAGCGATGAGGATGGCGGTAGGATGGGAGGGGAGGGGCAGAGCGAGACGAAAAGGAGGAAAGAGAGAGGAGCAAAAAGCGAGAGAATAGAGACAGGCTCCACGACGCAGCCGTGTGCAAGGGGCGTTGGGCCCCAAGGGCAGGGTGGGGCCACTCGCCAGCATCCCGAGCCATGCCCGCCCGTCGTCTCGCCGGCCAAACAACAGCATCGGAGTCTGCTCCTGGCCATGGCTCGCCTTCTCTCCATGCTATTTTTATTTGAGCAACCTGTTCCTGCGCGCATCCTCTGGTCATGGGCCATGGGCCATAATGAGCCATGCCATGCTCTGCCTGCATCCATCATGGTGACACACGCCCTTTCGCCCCTCCCCCGCACATCTGCACTTGCACTCGCACTTGCACTCTCTGCACCTTCGCTAGAAGATCGTCTCCCATCTCGACAGCACCCACAAACCACAACATAGACATAGACGACCGTTCGCCCTTGGCTGACTGGTCCTGGCATGCTACGCTCAACAGGATTGTACATACCACAGGTCTGATGCAGATCCTCCTCTCCACGGCAGTAGTCTGTCGCTACCTCACGCCCCCAAATCAGCATACATGAACCAACAGAGTCTGTCGTAGGCCATGGACATCGTAACACTTTTTTCCACACCTTTTAATATCGGGTTTGATATGTACACGCAGGAGAGCAGACCACAACCTTCAGGTTTGGACTACTGAGATGGGTGGGGCAACCAGTCCGCTGTGCTGGAACATCCGCCTGATCGATCATGTACCATGCAGGACGAGCATAGCACACTCACACACAGAGCCTTTACACGGTCTTGGGGTCCGGGAACTTGCTAAACAAGTCGCGGAGGTGATCAAGAGGAGCAGTCAGGAGCCCAACCACGGTCTCGAATGGAGGCTTGTCAGGCGCACTGGGATGGCTGCGCGTGGGCGCAAACATCTTCGACCGCTGGAAGCTCTTGCACATCTTCTCGGATTCCTCCTGGGTCAATGCCCTTTCGAGGACTACCAGATGGTCTTCTTCTTCTTCCCTGATGTGCTCGCTCAAGTCCTTGAAGAGGGCCTTGATGGTAGGCTCAAATTCTGCATCAGAGGCTTTGAGGTTCTGGAACTTGTAGAGTTGCTCCTTGACCTGTGGGGTGTATTGTGAGCCGCGCTTGGTTAGACACCTACTTGTGACTCTAGGCTAGCATCTTGAAGAAACAAAGCCTGTGTGCATCTTACCTTTTGATGCTCCTTTCTATCCTTGTCAGCCATCTCTTTGCCGTGGGGCAGATACTTCTCCATGGCTGGATAGACGACCAACTCTTCGCCTACCGAGTGGCGAGCCAGCTCCCATGTGAACTGATTCTGCCAGCGGGTCTTTTCGTCGATCGAGCTGGCCTTCAGGATGTTGCTGTAGTATTCTTCGATCTCTCGATGGTCTCGCTCGATAGCTTCCGAAACGCGTCCCATGGCTGCGGTGGTGGATGAGAAAAGTCTTGTGTGTTTGGTTGATGTGTTAAAGATGAGAGTCTTTGACTGTAGGCTTTGGAGGTGAAAGAAGGAGAATACGTATCAAGTGAAAGCTTTTTATGTTACGTTGGATCGTCATTGACGACAGAAACATTACATTACGAGAAGTCTCCTCAGATCCGCATATTATTGTCTCGCCGAAGAGCTATCGCTCGGTGATTTGCCGAATCTCGTCTTCCCCACGTGTGGCATCTCCGAAGCGCATATTGGCATTGGCTTGCTGAGAAGAAAAGGTGTCATGGCGATGCAACGTCCGCGGTCAAGCGAGAACCATCGCCGTCATCATTCTGTCATGCGGCGACACCGAGGACGACGAAGTCTACGCGCAGGACTGTTGTATCGAGTAAGGCATGGGCGTTGCTGCCAACATTATTGTCAGAGGACATCAGATCGCCCACCGTTGCACAGAGGGCGGGACAATAAACTTTACTCTGCCCTCTGTGAACGTTTGTTGATGCTTGTCCCCCTCGGCATACCCCTCCATGTTGACGCTGCCCTCCACTCTCCCATGCCCCAAACCTTGCTCAACATCCGTGTCCCGATTGTGAATCGCTAGGTGCAGCTCAATTGCGCTTTCTGGGCATCTCATCTCACATCCGAGACCAATCTCGCTGCAGAGGAAGCCCATTCAAAAACGCACACTCACGCATGTCTTATTTAGAAACGTCCGTTTCCTTAGCAAGCGCTACGAACTGCGTAGTGCTCAGTAGTTAACCTTTTTGATCTCTGCACAGATTCACTTCAATAAAGCAAGCTCCACAAAGTCCTCCCTCTCGATCATCATGCTCCATTATCCACGTTTATTGACCATGAATGATACTCCTCAGGCAGAACGAAAGTCTTGCCTGTACGCCCAAGCACGTTCGTAGTTGAGCATTAAAGTCAATCCCCTGTGGACATTGCCCTCTAACAAAGTCGTGGTGTACACCCCTGACAAAAAGCTCCACAAGGCACGCTGCAGGACCTTGAAAGGCATCTAAAAGCGCTCATGTCGCCCTAAAAATCATTAGAGCTGAAGCCGAAGCCTGTCATGTCTTTTTCAAGAACCACTCGAGTCCTGGACGCGTGCTCAAGGTCAAGACCTCTTGACCGCACAAGGTCCGTCGTTAAGACACTCTCACCAGAATCAAGCCTATTCAATACACTGTCCAGACGGTCCTAGGCAACAGCGACTACTCGCAGCTACCGGAGGCAGTCTGGATCACACTGAGTGAAAATTCGTCACCGTATTTTTGTGGAAAATGCTTCGACCAATCAATTCTCTCGTATCTTGTTTTTTTATTTTGGGCTGATTCCTGAATCTGTTGAATTCCTTCTCTTCACATTCATTTGGGATCATGTAATGTGCTACTTTGGATCACATTCTCGACACAGGAATATGGGCGTATCCCTTCCAGGAATCAAAGGAGAAAAACTGCAGCATCCAGGATCAGATCGAAATTATGGATCAACAACCATGGAGACGTTGCTCAGTGATAATCTTCAAAAGCGTAGTGAAAACAGCTTTTCAGGCATTCGGTCGCCTTCGGTCTCCTTTGATCACCACATTCCACGGCATTCATGCCATCTGGATCCGACTACCAAGTTTAATCTTTCAGCTCTTCAGGACCACCAGAAGCTTAGGGATGATTTTATGGTTATTCATGGGGAGACCATCATCTAATTGAATCCCGCTTCATCTCAATCTTTTTCGACCGTAGTTCAAAAATGTCGGCTGATCTTACCTGGTAAGAAAAAAATGCTGCCGCATTGCACGCTGCCTTGAGACTCTCAGCTGGAGCGACAGAAACTCTGGAGTAATAACATATTTACGCTCTCTGTATCATACAGGCTCCTCGTCAAGAACAACAACTCCTTCTTGGTCAAGCGCTCCGGCGTCCAGTTCTCCTCGGAGGCTGGTAACTTGTTGAACTTGAACTCTTTCAAGTTCTCTGGCCTCGCCAACAAGAAGGTACAGAGACTTGTGTCATAAAATCATGGCAGGATCAGAGTTTACAGGATACTGGCAAGCACTACTGTCCGCTATGAGGGCTCACGTTCTGGATATTTCTACCGTTGAAGTGGTGCTCTCACGGGTGGAGGAGCGATGTTGACCTTGAGAGGTGCACGCGCAAGGGATCAGCCATACAGCAACGCAGATACAGCAGCGCAGTCTTTGAGACGCGTCCGCGAAAACAGACCGCAGGACACAAGCAAGCAGAGTTTTTGAAAGCATATTCTTATTCACCGCCCTATCCCTTCTCTGACCATTAGACTGTTGATGTCTCTGCCGCTGCCTCCGGCCGTGGTGTCGTTGTCTCCACCAAGAGCTCCAAGGGCATCAACAAGGTCACCCTCTCCAAGGGTGTCCGCAAGTCTGCCAAGTCCGTCGCTGGTCTCACCCGCGCCGGTTACCGTGCTGACCTCCGCCAGGTAAGGCTGCTGGATATGACATTGTCTTTTTGCCTCCACTTTTTATATCGCCACTCCTCAGCAAAGTGCTAGAACCCAGCAGATTCCATTCAACATGAAAGCTGGGCGTACATTATTTGCAAGATTACAAATTTCGCTTCTGTTCTCCAAGGAGACGGTAGCATGGCCAACGTTCTGCACCCTATCAAGCAATGAATTCTTCATATTCAAAGTTTTGCGACTGTAACTTGGGAACATTCCATCCACTTCCTCTATCCCCACTTTCTTCTTTTCCTTTTCTTTGTTCACTATCCTGTGGGCCTTTGAAACACCCATGCGCTCTAGCTAATTACCTTTCACGATGACTTGCGATTCTTTTTCTCGTGCTAGGCTGCTCTTGCCCGCGTCTCCGCTGTCCTTAACAGCCAGAAGACCGTCAAGGCTGCCCCCAAGAAGGCTGGCAAGGGTGTCCGTGCCAACAAGAACTAAGTACTGAGCAACTATAGTTGTTCCGTATTGATATCTTTGAATAAACGATCAAACGTATCTTCGAAAGACTGTAAAGAATGATGGTGTCTGTGTGTGTTTCGTGAGTGTTGAGTAGTTTTGACGTCACGTGAATAGTCTCTCCCAACCCCCCGCTATTTATCCGGGCTGTATCCAGCTCCAATTTCGACCTTCTCTTTCTCGCCACAAATAAGGTGCGCACGCAATCATAGTGCTGACAGGGATCTGGAGCCAAGGAGCACGATCCATCACCACTTCGGAAGCCATCCATCGATCCATCGGCATATAACTCTTTGCACACCATCCTACACGACCGTCATTAACAGCACCCGCAACATACCAGTACCTCATTGGCAGAAAAGACACAATGATCAACTGTTCATCCACCCACAAACGCATCGAGCAAATCTAGCCCACAAGCAACATCAGAGCTCCACCTTCAGCCAGACGACTCTAGCTCAGATGGACATTACCCTATTCACTAGCTCATCTGTCACCTGGATGATGATTTCGGCGAGTACACCGATCTTTTTTTGAGAGCACGATGTCATGCGCAACTCGACAGACGGTCAACAAAGTTGGAGTGCTTGACGACTTCGTATAGCAACTTGAGTTACAGGCATTCAGGAGGACCGGATCCACTTGTACAGCACAGCGCCTCCCTGGGATCAATCCGCATCTTGTCAGCGCCAGCCCTCTTTCCGATCTACCTGCCATCGACTGCAGTGTACTGACAGACTCTACATCTGTTGTTTTTGGTTTATTAGGAAAATGCAGATTTTCGTTAAGACCCTTACCGGAAAGACTATCACCCTCGAGGTGGAGTCGTCCGACACCATTGACAACGTCAAGCAGAAGATCCAGGACAAGGAGGGTGCGTTATTTTTTCTATTTCATTATTTTGCAATGCTGCGGTCGGTTGGATGAGTTTATTGGACAAAGGAATCGACAAGTCAACAAAATCGCAACAGTGTCAAGTTCGAGGAGACCTGATGTTCAACTCACGTCGTACTTGACCTGCCTACTGTCGACGATTCAGGACCCTGGATACAACTCGGATGATGCAGACTGTTCGCCTGGCTTGCCAATCAGCTCATTACAGGAAGAGCAGTGTCGTTGTTTGACCTCCTCAACCGTAGGACTGGAAGCACAATGCTGCGCACCACCACTTGGGGGACAATGACAATAGAGGACATCCTAGGAGTGAATGCAGAGCACGGGCGGCACTCTCAAGTATTAATATAATGACAATAACTCACACGTTCCCGTCTCCTTTCCACGACCTGAATTTGGTTGTTTATAGGTATTCCCCCAGACCAGCAGCGCCTCATCTTCGCCGGCAAGCAGCTTGAGGATGGCCGCACTCTCTCGGACTACAACATCCAGAAGGAGTCGACCCTCCACTTGGTCCTCCGTCTCCGTGGTGGTATCATTGAGCCTTCGCTCAAGGCCTTGGCCTCCAAGTTCAACTGCGACAAGATGATCTGCCGCAAGTGCTACGCCCGTCTTCCTCCTCGCGCCACCAACTGCCGCAAGAAGAAGTGCGGTCACTCGAACCAGCTCCGCATCAAGAAGAAGCTGAAGTAAATGATGGGACCCTTTCCTTTTCGCTCAAGAAAATGGAGGAGGACAAGAGAGGAGAGGAAACATACCGTCCTATCTGCAGACGGTCTTTTTTTATCTCTTTGAGCCTTTCTTTTTCTTTGCGGACGTCGCGTCGTTTTGTTCAAATAAAATACGATTTTCTTCAGAGAAAGCAAGAGGGCTTCTTTTGCCTTGTGCCTGGTATTGTAGTTTTTTGTCGGAATGGCCACCTCACCTCGCAATTTGCCCGTGTTGTTCACACCTGTGTACTTGTCAAAGCTACTTGTGTCTCCTGTCATGCACTGCCCGCGTTCAAGACATAATGGACCTGCAGGCCTTGGTTCCTTGATACACGTTGGTACTCATGCCGATCAATTCACCTTGCTTTGCCCGCAGGAAGCACCTTGTAGATGCAGCAGCTTGCACATGAAAGGGCAAAGAGTAATGGGTGTGGTCTTTGATTTTCATGCCTGACGTGGCTGTATAATTAGACCCGTATCAACCTGCACGTCATGACCATGATTGTTAAAAGGTGTCCGCCAAAGCAACCTTCCGAAGGAGGGAACGGCGATAATATATAGCGCAAGGCAGGCGGGAAATAGCCAGAGTAATGCGTGTCTGTCTCAGCGAGGATGTTCATAAGCGGATGTCCAAATCCAGGCATCCTGGACCGAGTCCGTGTACCCGCTGCGCCAGCCGTTTGCACTGTCTTTTTTCCATTCTGCTGCCAAGGCCCCCGCTATATAATACCATTGAAATTCCTCTTTGCTCAGTGGACAGCGTGGAAGAATGACGATAGGTAAGGTGCATTTGTTTTTGGCGTAGGAGGTGCGGGAGAACACGCGACGCTACACAATTGATTTCGCAGCCGTTCATTTCCGAAGGACGCCTGTAGGAGGAGGGGAGAGTGCTATCTGAAGTGTTTGTGGTCACCGCTGTTGGGATGCTCAGTGCACTAGAGAGAAAGGGTTTGTGCTTTTGCACGGGCGTGTCAACAAGAACAAGGTTGAAAAGGGCTGGAACGGGGGAGTGCGAGACAAAAAACGAATGCAAGGGCAAGTCGTCCTTGGAGGGCCATATCGGAACACATCCATAATCACGCGGCGGTGAGTATTCACAACCGCATTCAATTGCAATCTCTTCATACACTCTCTGTCCAGCGTACACAGTCGGCGGTGTTGATGGCCACGCTGCATCCCTCATACTCGACGTGAGCCTCGGGGAGCGTTGCTTGAGACCAAGCAAACGATATATAAAGGACACCATGATTGCTTCATGCCCTGTCGTACACATCAACACACCTTGCCTTCTTCTTCTTCTTCTTCTTCTTCTTCTTCTCTTGCTCTTCTTTCTTCCTCTCCCGCTTCTGATCCTCTACAAGAACCACCCCTTCAACACGCCATGGTAAGCAGCAGTTCGGCCTTCCAATCAAAGAGCTGGTTACTACAGCACTATATTCCTCTCGGTTGCAGACATGCACGGCAAGAGAAGAAAAAGAAGAAAAAGAAAATTGAAGCTCCGTGCAAAAGTTGGGCGTTTTATTCCATGATCCACCTTCCTTTTTGTCTTTTTGTCGATCCCTTGCACTCGTTCGACGTGAAATGTCCGAACGGCGCGGTTTCTTTTTTGGCTGGTGCTCTTGCGCTATTCGAGTCTTGGTGGGTTGCTGGCGGTGCCTGACCTGCTGTGTCATTGGCTCTCTCGAGCGTGAGAGAGTGGGCATCCAAAAAAAAAAATGAAATGGAAAAAAGAGTCGTCTAGACGACCACCGTGTGAGTTATGAAGCCAAGAGTACTCGACCAAGCGGTATCCACAGTTGGAAATGAAAAAAGGAGGATCCTACGGCAGGCCGGGATATGGATATATGCAGGCACGCACAAAAGAGTCATCGATCGCCTCATGCAATCATGCTGTGAGGTGTGAGGTCCGTCGTGTACAGCTGGCTCCATCTGTGTCTTCACTCTTGCCTCCATTCTTCCTCATTCCAATCGCTTTCTCGACTTCATTCTTCTTCCTTTCCTCTGCAAACCTCTAACCCCTTTCTATCCCACCTCTCACTCAACAGTCCCCAGCCCCAGAAACCAACATGGTCAAAGGTAAGGAAAATGGGCGCCTGTACAAAAGTCGATGTATCAACGGCCACTGGTGGTATGCTAACATATCCCTTCTCCCCTCCCCCCTCGCCCTCTCCACCTCCCTCACATTCTCACAGTCGTCGTTTGCGGTGCTGCCGGTGGAATCGGCCAGCCTCTGTCTCTGCTCCTGAAGCAGTCGGATCTGATCACTCACTTGGCCCTGTACGATGTCGTGAATGCGCCTGGTGTAGCTGCCGATCTGTCCCACATCAACTCAAAGTCCAAGGTCTCTGGTCACGGCAAGGGAGATATGGATGCAGCTCTGAAGGATGCACACACCGTTGTCATCCCCGCAGGTGTTCCTCGCAAGCCAGGCATGACTCGCGACGATCTCTTCAAGGTAAGCATCAATTGCACGCGCAACGCAACCTCAGGCATCTTCTCTGATCTTCACCAGACATTCACATATATACCTTGCATATCTTCATGACAATGGCATCAATGACCTCGTACATTTGTAGATCAATGCAGGCATTGTCCGCGATCTGGCAGAAGGCGTGGCCAAAAACTGCCCTGGAGCCTTTGTCCTTGTCATTTCGAACCCTGTCAACTCGACTGTGCCCATTGTATGCGAGGTCCTAAAGAAGCATGGCGTTTGGGATCCTAAAAAGTAAGTGGGTCAAAGAATAATGTGGGTCTGCGTTTGTTGACACGCCCAGTAGAGTATGAGGCCATGATACAGGTTCGCAGGGCACACTGGCACGGGTGGTGTGCTTGTTTAGTCGGTACCTGACTCATTTATTGGATTACCCCACAACCTTTTGTTTGCACTGTGTGTTCAACGCGCGCACCGAACACTCGTTCTCTCTCAGTCCTCCCCACATTCTACACGAGAGCCTTAAGCTGGAGCAGCTCCTCTGGCTATTTTGTTGTTTATCTACTGTATATCTCTATATGACCCATCCCCAATTCTTTTCTTGTTTATGAATGGTGGGTAATGTATACTGGTCACTGCCTCACCTTTGGGCTAGCTTAATATCTCTCTCTGGCTATAACTTGTCGGTAATGGATCAGACCATTGTCCATTAGACCGTATCGCATTCTTGCGCCATTTTTTTTTCTCGCATCACTTAATCCTTTGTGGTCTTGTACACCGACCAACAGACCCCACTGTGCTCTTTGCCCTTACCAAGCCAGCCTGTACACAGCTGCACTTGTCTTTCGATCGACTCACCCATGTGTTTACTTTTACTTTTCTCGCCTCCCATAGGGTATTTGGCATCAGCACGCTGGATGGCGTTCGCTCGTCTCGCTTCGTCTCTGAAGTCAAGCCATCGCTCGATCCCAAGAGCACTCGGGTCACTGTCATTGGCGGACACAGTGGAGTGACCATCGTCCCGCTTCTCTCTCAGATCCCCGGTAACTTTGCCAAAGACCTTTCTCAAGAGGAGCTCGATGGCCTGACACACAGGATCCAATACGGTGGCGACGAGGTCGTCAAGGCCAAAGACGGCGCTGGATCGGCCACTTTGTCAATGGCCCACGCCGGTGCCAGATTCGCTCTCACGCTGTTGGAGGCCACCATCTCTCTCACAGTGGGCTTGGTCGAGTCGACGTATGTGAGCCTGCATGCCGATGCAGACAGCACCATGTCCTTTAGACACAAGACGGGACTCGAATACTTTGCACAAGATGTCGAGTTTGGGCGCGAGGGCGTATACAGGATTGTGCCTTTGCCCGACCTGTCGAGCTATGAGCAATCGCTGCTGGACGCTGCCATTCCTGAACTCAAGGTGAACATTGCCAAGGGCGCGTCGTTTATCACAGACAGCGCATAGAGTGAGTCCTCACACGCCAATCTGGCGATTCCAACACCCATACGCCAGGCAGAAAAGGGCCTTTAGGCCTGAATATATACATATGTAGAATAGTTCATCTCACTCATAAAAGCTAGGCTCTGAAAGCCCTACTTCGAAATACTCTAAAGCTTTTTCTGTATGTTCGTCGTCTCTATCGCAATTGACAGATCTGCTCTTCTTCCTCAAACCGAGCCTCCACATAGTCGGTTACACTCTTGCCATAGATCTTTTCCAGATCGGCATCCTCGGGCAGCGCCAGATGCCTCTCCATCTCTCGTTGAGTCAGCACCACTGCGTTCAAGCAGCTCAGTGGCTCCTCGCGCCTCCATCTGCAGACAGCAAGCTTATCCATACTCTGCGAAACAGCGCTCCTACCCCGGAACATCTCCTCGAGTACATACCCGACATCGCGGCGATCCAAAGGGATGTCGGTCGTACCTGGATGCCTGCTCTCCTCCTGGGACTTTAGGTCACGGTGTAGACGCTGATAAAGTTCCATCCGGAATTTTGTTGGAAGTGGGTCAATCGTCCAGCCCGCAATCTTGCAGGTGATAAACGTGGCTATCGACATGCCAAACATGGCTGGCAACGGTCCCAGAACGGGTAATTCATTGGGTCCAAAGTTGGGCAAGGGCGAATATCCATTCTTTTGGTTGTGTGGGATGTTGTCCTTGCTGGGCTTGGCCCGGTAAGGTTTCTCTGTCGAGAAGACAACGTCAATTCCTGTATCCACGCCCAGTTTCTTCATCCTGCGCCGGAGTGCTCTTGCAAGTGGATCCTCTATATTCGTGATTTCCAAAAATGAAATGGCTCGAGGTTAGCGACAACAGGTAAGGTATGCAATGGTCCTGAAGCTAATACCGATGTATCGAGATGATCTAAAGCTTTACCAAATGTGTCTGAAATGTCGCTGATCTGTACACGCGAGGGATCAGCCTTGGCTCCGGCCCCCATGGCGCTAATCACTGGGATATTTTGGTCGTAACAGTACTTGAGCAGATCCAATTTGGATGTAATGTCTCCGATCGCATCAACAACATAGTCAGGCTTGCCTACGATTCAACAAAGTGTCAGTCATCCTCATGTAAAGTGTTTTGTGAAAGAGAGCACTGCCTTCTGCATCCTGGTTTTACCTGAGAGTAATTCCTCTGCAGAGTCCTCTTGCAAACGCTCAACACGTGCATCGACCTGAACCCAAGGAGCGATCGTCCTGAAAGCCTTCTTCATCGCAAAAGCCTTGGGCGAGCCAATGTCAGTCCTGTTGGCGGTGGCGTGCTGATTCAACCCTGAGAGCGATACATTATCGAAATCGATGATCCGGATCTTGCCCACGCCGCTCTTGATCAGCATGCTGGCGGCCCAGCTTCCGATGCCTCCGGCTCCAACGACAACCACGAACGAGTCACGAAGCTTTTGGACGCCCTCCTCACCCAGAAAGGCGATATTACGAGCCAGTTGCTCCAAGACCAACTCTTCATCGAATCCGATCTTGCCTTGCGGCTGTTGTTTCTGTTCTGGTTGGTGAGGCCTCTTTTCCATGCTTATGTTGCGTGGGTCAGAGGGGTTTCTGTCGATGGTAGCCGTGTTGGAGTCGGGCTTTAAGTGCCTTGTGCGTTGCCTTCGTACAGAGCTTTGGTATCCTAGCAGGACGGCAGCTGTGGTGACAGAGGCAGCGACGGCCACTAGGGCCATTTTCGTGGTTTGGGAGTGGTCTGACATGGCGTGCTGCGTGTAAGCGTCAGGATTCCTGGCTGGGCAGTTGAAATGAAGACGAGAGAATCAGATCCCTTTAGCTTTTCGTGGTTTCCAGTGTCGTCGTTGACGCTGCTGTAGCTGCTGATGCGTACACGTGTGTGTGTGCCGAGAAGGGAGGCTCCTTTGGACTGTGGCTCGAGGGTGGTGTTGTTCAGGAATGAATGAAGACAAGGAATGGCAATGCGAGGAAGCGCGGGAGAATGAAAACATATGCGGCATGGCCAGGTGGCTTGATGTTTGGACCCGCATCCTGTAGTACGCCCTGTGCCTCCACTCTCTCTCGTCGCTCCATACCCAAGCGCGCGTCCGCCCGTACTCTCTCCGCTGACTCGCATTGCGTTTCCCTATACTCTCTCCCGTTACTCTCTTCTTCCTCGCCACCCCTCCTACAACGGCTGCGTTCTTTTACCTCACCCACACGGCTAGTGCCGTTAAAACTGCAGGCGATAAAGCCACGCTGCAGCTGTCTGTGGATCAGGATCAGCTTTGGCAAGGACCGCCCAGGCAAGGACCGCAGTGGCAACCCTATGCGCGAGAGGAAGGAAGAGGCCGCCGCCTGGTTCAGCGACTACCGTCTGAGGAAGCGCAAGGACACTAAGGGCAGCGGTGGCAAGAGCGCACGCCTGAGAGGCAAGGTCGGCGCGCGCAGGAAAGAGCGACGCGAGCAAAGAAGCACGGCCAAGGACGGCACCAATGAAAACGGCTCCGAAAGGCTGTGAGAGTCAAGTCTGTGAGGGGCTCAACGAATGGACCCTTGCCTCCTCTGCGCTGAAGATGAGGTGATGAGCCAACAACCTGCAAAAGACGTTTTGGCGTGTCGTTCATTTTCTTCCCTCTTACACTCACGTTCCACCTCATTGCCATCGCTTCATCACAAGCACAACATCCTTCGAGTCCAACTCTTTGATCCTCACTGACATCCTTTCCTTCACGAGCACACCAGCCTTCGTGCTCAACCCTTTGATCCTCTCACACCCTCCACAAAGTCACTCGTCTGGTCAGTATGGTCGCATCTGTTGGAAAGCTTGTCCCTGGATTCACAACCGTGTCTCTAGTGGATGGGGCCATTCAAGACGTGTCCCTCAACGACTACAAGGGCCAGTATGTCGTGCTCTTCTTCTATCCACTCGACTTTACGCCTGTTTGTCCCACCGAGATCATTGCTTTCTCCGAGGCGCTCGATCGGTTCAAGGGTCCCAACTCTGCGATACTGGCCGCCTCGCGTGACTCCCACTATTCTCACCTGGCCTGGGTCAACACCCCGCGCAGCCATGGTGGTCTGGGCGAGATGAAGATCCCTATCCTCGCCGACCTTACCAAGAAGATTGCCACATACTACGGTATCCTGAAGGAAGACGAGGGTATGGTCAAACGAACTGTCGCTTCGTGCGCTGGTGCTGTAGCTACAGATGGATCTGATAAGATTACTCGACTACTGCGCAGCCCGCCTGCTAAATACATTTTTTTTTTGACAGGTGTTGCCTACCGAGGACTTTTTATCTTCGACCCCAGCCAGGTCATCCGCCAGATCACCTTCAACGACCTCCCGGTCGGACGCAGCGTCGATGAAGCTATCTGCCTGGTTGAGGTATTCCAGTTTACAGACGAGGTATATATGTCATGGCCTACTGCAGGTGCTAAAGTGCTCGACGTAAGAAATTCGAATGCTTATAGTTACGTTTCGTCTTTTACGTCTGAGCACGGATAGAGTATGGGGAGGTTTGTCCCGTTGGCTGGCAAAAGGGTCGAGCCTCTATCAAGCCCAGTGCTGCTGGCTCGAAGGAAACCTCTGTTTCCTCGCCGTAACGAGAGGACACACACCTTGGAAGTAGTGCACATGTACCTGAAGCTGCTTGATAGATAATCATATTGAAGATATAGTCAACGCGTCCATAATACGTCTCTGTGTATTGTACGACCATGGAATCAGGAGTAACGATAGGAGGCACAAGAATAGATGCAGCATAGAGTTTTTGATATTGTGAATCCCATCTCAATCCATCCTGGACTTGGTGTCTATCAACATTGACAAGAAATGTGTCTTACAGGTGGTATTCTCGCTGCTTTTCTTCTCTTTCCTCTCCTGTCTTGTGCCAGCCATTTCGCTGCATCCGTTTCTCCTACGTTTCTCAGTCGACCAACCCTAACACCACCACCACCACCACCACCACCGCCTTTCTGCCTCCTGCTGCTGCTGCTGCTCTACTTCTTCCACCCATACCACTGCTGCTTTGATCAACAACTGCAGTGCACCCTCTGTCAATTGCCTTCTCAAGTCTTATAGCCTGGACAACGATTATTACGACATGTACTCCATCGCTCGCTCACATCGAGGACAAGTCTTGTTGCTTGTCGCGAGTATCACAGCCCTCGCACAGATGCTGCTGCTGCTTGCTGTGGCAGCACCCACTGGACTTGATGAACAGAACATTGTGCAGGTGCAGCCCCAGGGGCAGGACTGGGATCTAGAGAGACGCTACACTTGCCTCTATGGCGAGTGTGACCCCCACACGGGCACTTAGAGCCAGTCTGCCGGCAGGCTCTGTGTCTCCATGGCTTCCAACGTACTGGATAGCGCGGCGAATGAGCGAAAATAAAGATGGACAAGGCTGGCCCTTGGCGTGACACATTGGTGGACCTGCGAAGGCAAGCACGGACCGAAGCAGTCAACCCAACACGCGCCCGAAAAAGTAAATAAAATGCGAGTGGCCCATTCGCTTTCTCGCTCTTGAACCTCCACGCCTTCACGAGCACCTGCTGTCCATTCGCTGTCCATTCGGCTGTCCTCCTTTCCCGCCTCTCCATCAGCAGCACACCATTGCTGAACTATGCTGCCAGCCATTGCAGTCCGGCGAGCTACCATGCTCTCGCAGGTACACATCCACCCCTCTCCTTCCCTCACACACTCAGCCAAACTCGGCCCTACTGCCGCCTGTTGTTTTTGGCATGGTCAATGTGCTGGTTGCTGAGCACTGATTGCTGATTCCTCTCTTGTGATTCGCCCGTGGATTATGCATGCGCGCTGCGTAGCCCCTTCGCGGCATGAGAGCCATGGCCACAAAGCCCTATGTGCCCAAGACCACATCTTCCAAGGCTGCCTCGACAACCTCGTACACCTCCAAGGTCACCGCGGTGGGCCGCACTACGCCCGTCAAGGCTGCAGCTGCTCCTGGAGGACCCTCGTACACTAAGAGCGACTTTTCGACCGCGCGCTCAGTCTCTGCTCAAAAGTCCTTCTCTGCATCTCCTGTCGCGGCTGCTCCCTCCTCCTCTTCTCCCTATCCTCCCTACTCTGATGATTCTTTGCCCGGCAGTGCCTCATACAGCAAACCATACTCAAAAATTGGTGGCGATAACGGTCAAGCCTCCTCCAAAGAGCCTTTTGCAACCAACGACTCGGGTCTGAAGGATGCTGTTATAGGAGAAGCTGGCGCTGAAGACGGGCAGGACTGGACAAAGTCCTTTTCTGGCATGGCGATCGAACCCTTTGAGAAGGAGGTTGCCGAGATCCTTATGCAGCCCCTGAGCTCGGATGACATTGAGATCAAGCCAGGTAAGTAAAATTGCCGTATTGGAGTGAGCGATGCCAGGGTGTTTTAAAGCAACGTCATGCCAACCCTAGCTCTGCCTCTTGACTAGATGGTCTGCTTTACCTACCAGAGATCAAGTATCGTCGCATTTTGAACAAGGCCTTTGGTCCAGGAGGTACGAATGTAGATGCGATTGACGCGTTGAGGAGTTCGATGAATCCCTGGTTGGAACTTGTTGTTCAATGCGAAACTGACCACTCTTTTGATACATAGGTTGGGGACTAGCGCCTAGAAGCGACCACTCCATCTCTCCCAAGACCATTTCTCGCGAATACGCCCTCATTTGTCGTGGCCGCTTTGTGAGTACTGCTCGTGGCGAACAGGATTATTTTGATCCCAGCAATCTTGCAACAGCAACAGAGGGCTGCAAATCAAATGCACTTATGCGATGCTGCAAAGATCTCGGTATTGCCTCTGAGCTTTGGTAAGTCCTAGCGCATCCAAGGCAAATGTTCATAGCTGAGGTATGCTGAGCGTCATCAGAGTTGTTCTGCAGCACAAGACTAAAGAAGTTGAGTTTCTCTCTCGGTCTACGAATTCGTAGGGACCCGTCGTTTATCCGCAAGTTCAAGGCAAAGTATTGCGAGGAACAGTTCGTGGAGCACGCTGTCACAAAGAAGAAGAAGAAGCTGTGGAAGCGCAAGGATTCTCCAGATTTTGGTGCGTTGATATGCATTGGCAGACTGTGCAACACACCCAGTTGGAACCATGTACAATGCCACTTTTGCCGCTTGCACGCATGCACTAACACTCTCCTTCAATTCACGTAGAGTATCCTTATTCCAAGTCAAAGTAAATTCCAGGACGCGCTATTGCGAAATATATATGGTCCATGCACTCATATTGTAGACACTGCCGTGCGCGGGGGTCATATCTCAATATCAAAGAACTGCAGATTGCAGATCATCCTTGATACAATGGACATACTGTTCTTTCTTTGCTCATCGGCTTTGATAAGTTTGTTTTCCCAAAAGCTGCTGCTGTCTACGCCACTGTTGTTGTTGTAGAAATAGAACGCCAACATGGTGAGTCAGGTTGTTCCTGAATGCCTCAGCCCGTGCCTTGACTCCAACCTCTTTAAGCGAGTTTTTACCTTGGTCTAAAATGCTCAAGTCGAGCGCAAGCACCATGAGCAGCAGCACTGCGATCTCTAGCGCTCACAAGCGAAAGTATCCCCCCCCCCCACCCACCCACCCTTTTTTTTTGATGTTACAAGCTTGGAACACACTGCACATGCACATACCCTGGTGGCTGTTGTGCAGGTATTGGTTGGGATATAACGGATTTTCGTCAAAATACATTTTTGCCGGCAAGATGCTGTTGTTCTTCTTTGCCTCTTTCCTACCACCTCACTCGAAGCAATGTCGGACGAACCAAGGTACGCTCTCGGACAAAACATGCGCCATGAAGAACTGACTTGCAAAGTGAACAATGCTCCTTTTGGTTTGAATTTGGTGCTTATGGTCTCTTGGACTCATCTTGTTGTTTTTTGACACTGCAGAAGAAAGCGCAAATGGGACTCTCAGGGCGATGATGATTCGGCTGCCAAAAAGCCTGCATCAGAGGACTCGGTCTCAGCAGCCGAGGGACAGAATGGAGCATCGGCAGTGACGAGCGCGGAAGCTGCTGCATCTGCTGCGGCTGCGGCGGCTGCCATCGCGGCGGCAAAGATTAACGCAATGTTGGTAGCAAAGGGTCAAGCTCCAGTTACAGCTGCTGCGGAAGCGGACGGATCTGGAGCGCCAGCAAGCAGGTCAGCAGAATCCGACGAGTCAGGCACTGGAAGCCTTCATAGTTCAGTGCCTATCAAGGAGTCCAAGGAGAGAGACGAGTTTGTAGCGGATATCGATATCAACGACGTCAAGCATCGGTACATCCTGACGAAGGGAGGGGTTCAGACGCAGGTATGCAGGCCGATGCTGTTTACTTTTGCCTTACAGCTCACCAGCTCTTTATATTGTTAGCATAGGTACTGATCATTGTGTTTTTGTTATGTATGTTGTCTGTCATCTAGATCCAGCGCGACACCGGCGCCGATGTCACAACCCGTGGACAGCATTATACGGATCGCAGTTTGGCAACAGAAAAAAATCCACCCCTCTACTTGCATGTTACTGCGTTGACACAGGAATCACTGGACTTGGCTGTGAAAAAGATCAATGAGCTCATCGAAGAAGCCCAGAACCCCGCCCCGCTCCCACCCCAACGAGAGTCGATTTACCCACCGCCACGCAGTAGCGGCCCGCCTGTAAGACAGTTAATCTGTGCTCGCTCATGAACGTCTCAAGGCATACCGAACTAGAGTCTTATGCATCTGGTTCTTCTCCCATTTTTTAGAGACACCTTGGCTTCCATGCTCGTGTCGCCATTGGGATCGAGTCCGAAAGGATGTTTAACGTCCGGGCAAAAATTGTTGGCCCACAGGGTCAGTATGTAAAGCACGTTCAGAACGAAACTCGGACACGCGTTCAGCTCAAGGGCTATGGATCGGGATATCTTGAGGCAGACACTGGTCGCGAGTCCGACGAGCCGCTTTATATTAACATCCTGTACGTATGATGTAGTTGTTGGTTACTACCTATAGCTCACATGTTGCTTTACTAACACCGGGCGTCGATTTGTGAATGCAGTGGAAACAATCAAGAGGATGTCGATGCAGCGGAGAGGCTGTGCCAGGATCTTGTCGAGACGGTAAAGGGCGAGTACACGCGGATGAAGAGCCGGCCACCAGCCCCACAAGAGCCCTATGGCCACGGTCGTCATTACGGCGGTCGTTCTGTAAGTGAAGAGTTCCGTGCCGTTAGATTGCAATAACGTTCGCGATAATTACGCTCTGACACACTGTATTCCCATAGAGTCATTACAATGGCGGCCATCATCAGAGTCAATACCAGGGGGGTCAGCAACATCACTACCAACAGCCACCTCCGCCTTCGCGCCATGAGTACAACTATAATCAGCAGTACCAGGCCCAGCCGCCACCTCCTCCTGGCGTCGCTGCACCTACTTCTAATCCACCTTTGCCTCCAGGACCACCCCCTCCACCTTCCACAGAGCAGCAGGCTGTAGCAGCACCCGCAAGCGCACCTGGAACGTCAGCTGCAGCGGTGGACCCTGCAGCTCAAGGATATACATATGAGCAATATGAGGCGTACAACCAGTACTACTACCAGCAGCAGTACTATCAGCAATACGGCCAGTATTACCAGCAAGCGTACGCTCAGCCCGGCGCGGAGCAGACGCAGAGTACTGGAGCAGATGGATCCGGAGCACCAGCAGCTGCACCTGTTTCTGTGGATCCAGCGCTGGCCTACTATGGCTATGCGTACGCCGCGCCCCCGCCCCCGCCTGCCGAAGCTCCTGCAGAGGCGGCAGCCTCTTCGGCCGAGGCAGCTGGTGCTCCACCGCCACCACCTCCTCCTGCGGATTCTGCAGACACCCAACCGTCCTCGTGAACACTGTCTATTAATCAATGCATTTTTTCTGCATCTGTTGAGCCTTTTGTAGTTCTTTTGAATGAGAAGCTGTTGCTGGACCCGAGGTCAAACACACAGCGATGGTCTTTTCCATGGAGCGTTGGACAGCGTAAAAGTAAAGGAACGTGATGAAAGCACATGCCAATAAAACTAACAGATCTTTCTTCAAGAAAGGGTATGATCGGCGAAGGAAGGGATGGCCGCCTCTTGTCCCTCGTATACAGGTATCGAACATTTTTGCTTGGATGTTGCCGAGAACGACAAAAACACACATAAAGGCGACTAATCCCTCTATCGGAGAGTAACTTGCAGAACGGTGTGCGCGCCAAACTTATCAAATGCACAATAAAGGCAGAGCGGAAACAACAGAAGAGGCGCGTCATTTCGCTGGCGCGTGGTTGTGTCTGTGTGCGAAAGCATCATATCGCGGCAGGTTGACGCGATGTGCAGTGTGGTCCGAAACTTTGTCACACTCGGCGACATTGTGTCGGCTCGCTTGCTTGCTACCTTGTTTCCGTCTCTGCTCATTCATCGCCCTGCCATCGGATCAGCTCCTGCTTCCTTGTCCTTGTCCATCCCACTCTTGCTCCACTCCACCCTCGCACTTGCTCACAGATCTGTTCTCTACCGCAGCCGTTACTCTTCATGACAACAGACATTGCCGGCTCGTCGCACGGACTGCTGCTCATCAGCATCTCTGACTTTGATGCCCCGCTCGGAGACAGCTGCCATGCCATCCAACGTGCACTCGTCCTCGTCCACAGACTGACTGTCGTGGTCTCGGTGTCCTCACAAGCGCCGACCGCGAATCACAGCAAGGACAGCCGTAACAGTGGCCTCGCGCCAGACAAAGCACAGTTGGATCCAAAAGCCTCTTCCTTCCACAGCGTGCAACGGCTCCTCTCCGCCGTCTACGTTACCTTTACAAAGCAGGCCATGGCACTACAGAAGCCACTAGCAGAGCTGGATGTGGTCTTTCAGCACTCGTGTGGATACGACATCGGAACCGGAGTCGACGACGAAATCCCTTTCGACATCCTCTTGGGTACACCTGAAGGTAAAAAAAAACTAGCGTTGATCTGCCGGAGTGTCGACGCTAGAATCCAAAGCAATTGGCGACTGACATCGTGTCGCTGTCGTTTTTCCCTTCTCTTATGGCGACGAGTCAGTCACTGGAGCACTCAACCGACTGAACGAGAAGCGGGTAAAGCTCCGGCAAAAGATTCTTCCCATGTTCCCACTGGACCTCACGACCTCTCACACAGACGTGCATACACATCTGGTCGAGGCCATTGACTCGGCTCTGCCCTATTCAGATGTCCAGGAGGGCAGTTATCGGGACGTGGCTCTAGGTGGCACCTTTGACCACCTACATGCTGGCCATAAGATCCTGCTCTCGATGACCGCGTGGATCGCGAGCCACCGCGTGGTGTGTGGAGTAACAGGTATACGGCCCTATCTGTTTTGTCGCTTTTTTGTTTTCACTGTTTCAATGGCTCTCCTATGCGATGCTCTGGGTGTTCTAAAGTCGGTTTGGTATTTGTCCTTGCATCACACCTCTAATAGATGACTCGATGCTCAAGACCAAAAAGTTCAAAGAGTTTATGGAACCATTAGATAAGAGGGTTCATGCAGTCGAAAGGTTTTTGCGAATCTTCAAGCGCGGTTTAATTTACGAGGTAACTAGATCGCAATGGTTCTACATGTGTGGAACGGGAGCAATGGAAATAGCCAGCACACAGGATTACACACGCTGCAAATGCGCGAGGCGTGTATTGACGTGTTTTCGATATCAAAATATCAACAGGTCGTTCCGATCCACGACATCTATGGGCCGACGATTACGGACGATAAACTTGAAGCATTAATGGTCTCGAAAGAAACACTCAAAGGAGGAGCAGCAGGTACGAAGGAACACTTGTAATGCAAAAAAGTCTCGTTTTCATAATGGAGGCTTCCCCCTGGTCCTGTTGCTAATCGATTATCTTCCTATGGCATGGATCGTAGTGAACGAGGAGCGTATCAACCGTCAACTCCCGCCATTGAAGATTGAAGTCATCAACGTCATCTCGCCCACAGAAACCCAGGTGGATGAGGTGAGCCTCAAGATCAGCTCGACCTTTATCCGACAGTACCTCTCGGAGAAGGCATCTCCGGCGCCTGTAGATTCAGTAGCACCATAAGGACAGGACAACCTTCTTGTCTCCAATGATACAGCGAAGGCATTGGTGTTGAGCGCCATGTTCGTGAGATACAAGAGCAATATATCAGGAGCCATGCATGCATCTCTTGCATTGTATTTGTCTCTCTACATAAACCATATTTCCTCTACTTCTTTCCGCGGCTACGGGGAAGAACGTTCTTGCGCCTGTAAATGATGGTGAAGTCCTGTACGATCGACTTGACCTTGTTCCAGTTACCCTCAGACGCAGCACTATCGATATGAGAAAAGAATTGCCATTTGTTAATGGGCTGCATACACCCTCCGAGAAAAATCAACCTTCTAGTTATCCAAACGGCCACCATCACATATCTACACATACGCTGTAAATTCAGAGACGGTCTTCTGCATCTCTGTTGGAGATAACTCGAGAGTTGATATGGCCTTGCCATACCAAAGTACGCTCTCCTGGGGGCAGAATATCGTCAGGGCCTTGATCAATCCAGTGGCGTCGCCATGGACCTCTGGCGGGAAGCTAAAGATGATTCCGTGGATAAGGAGCGACATGAGCGTATCCTGCTCCACAAATAGCGCCTTGACGACCGCAGCCTCAGCAGTGGAGATGCGAGGGCTTCCTGGCTGAGAAGATGCTGGTGGCCTAGGGTGCTGCACGTCGTTCATATGATCAACCACAATACGGCAGTGTCGGAGGACCGAAGTGAGAGAGTACTGCTCCTTCAAGGCCATCGACGCCAGCATTGCATTGAAAACCGTTGGGAACAGTGGGCTGTGAATGTACTCGCGTGGACAGGCCAACATCGTGTCCGATACCAAGTTGAAGTAGTCCTCGACGACTACATACGAAATAAAATACAATAATAAAAGAAAGGCGCGAGCGTAATGGCTGGTTAGGAATTGCAGGATCGGCACAAGAAACGAAGAGGTGTTGCATTGTCGTAGCCTACCGTCTGGTATCTCGTTGAATTGGCCGGCGTTTTTCTGCAGGATCTGCCACATAGATGCGCTCAAACTCTCAACAAACTGCAAGATGGGTCCTGGGTTCGCCTCTCCAAACTCGCGCACTACCCTGGAGCTCACCCAAAGGTATTGCCCCAGACCACTCTGCTTGAAACTCTTGACCAAACGAGCCATGGTCACCGGCAGAAGAGGCATGTAGTGGGTCCTATAGTTGACAATGATGGATCGCCAGCACCCTGCCAGAGGTCTAGCAACATCATCAATGCCACCTACGCGGTCTGCTAGGGAGTCCATGATAGGCCAAAGTTCTTGCACAATGGGAATGCAGGGGTGGGCGTCTGCAGGAGCCACCTGTGGGTTGACGGTCTCGAAAAAGATTTTGAGCTGCGAGATGTTGTCTAGTGTGCCAATGTCATAGTCAGTGAGTGAGTGAGTGAGTGAATGAGTGAGTACGTGCTTGAGAAGAAATTCGATGCGACACCTCTGAAAAGGCGTATTATAGCGTACCAATGATAACTGGGATGTCCTCCTCCAAGGTAGTTTGGTCCTTGGTGGCCAAGAGGGCCAATTGTTGAGCGATGGGCAGGCAAAACATCTGGAAGACCTGAGCCAGCTCTGCGTTGGGCACCGCAGCTACGACGTGGGCCACAGCCTCGGTAACCTCCAGTAGGTCCATGCCCTTCAGCTTCTTGGTCACGCCAACGAAGAAAGTGTGGAGTTGGTTGAGGTAATTCAACAGATGCTAAAGACGTCCATCGAAAAGAAACAGGTGTAATAGTCAGCAAAGACGGTGTGCATACACGTTAAGCCGATAACAACGCGAAACAGCAGCTTACAGTGCTACACTCCTTGCAAAGCAACTTGAGCGCAAGAGCGGACGCTGCAACGACATCTTCGTTCTCGAATCCCGAGGAAATAAAACTGAGCTGGTACTCAATGAACTCGGGGTGCTGGTCCGTCCAGCTACCATATCGTGCAATGACCAGAGTGGCTGCGTATTTGATTTTGGGGTGCTCTGGCAACTGGGAAAGCAGTTTCATGATCTCGGGCAAGATCTCGTTCTCCTGTGGTTCGACCTGAGCTCCCATGGACCGCAGAGCCATCAACGGAGCCTCAACTTCCTGCCATCTTGGCGGCGTCTTTGTCGCAGCCTGCGTGATAAGCATATATGCCTTGCCCAAAGGAAGTCTCGAGCCGAGAATAAGGCAGCAGTCCTTGAGAACATCTCCCATGACGTGTCTAAAGTCCTTAAAATCATCTCTCTCCTTGGCGCTCCATGAGTCCAGATCGTCGGGGTAATGAAGGTGTCGGATCATCACATCTACCAGCTTCTCATAGACATCCCGGTACTTCAATCGAGCCTTTTCGTTTTTCCGCAGCTCGTCGGCCAGCTGATACCAGAACCGAAAGGTCATTGGGACCACGTCCAGATCATGGAAGGCTGTGCACTCAGCAATACCCTCGACAATGCCTCTAAAGTGATCCGTATGCTGGACCACCAAAGACAGATAGCACTCTCCAGCCTCGACAAAGATTTTGCAGTAGCCACGAACGTTGTCGTCGTTTTCGTCCTCGATGCTCTTGGCAATCTCCTGACGCAATGGGAGCAGGTTGGGGTAAATCTCCTGAATGACAGCCATGGATTCCTCAATGTCCTTGGTTTGATAGATGAGTTCGCAAACCACGTCCACTGCAATGTCAAAGAGCTCGGGCATCTGGAGAGCCTTGAAGGAAAAAGCGAGAAGAGGGTTGTTGGAAAGGCTGGCGATAGTGATGTCTCCAGAGCGCAGCCACGACAGAAAGCATTTAAAGACAGCCTCTTGAAGTCGAGAGTCGCCACCTACCATACAATGAACAAAACATCATTGTAAGTTTAAACACTCTCGATACGCTTGTAAACATATCACAGCAGCAAGTGCAACTCTTTGATCCTTACCAGAGTTCTCCATGTACACGATGAGCATCTTGAGAATTTGATCCGCGTTCCTAGAAAGCAGCTCATCCGCGCGAGCCCTATATTGCTCATCCTGCAGAAATCAATTGGAAGCGTAGGAGGTGTGCACGTTGCGTTTCCTGATCAGTTTAGTGCCGTGATAGCCTTGCCCTTGCGCGTGGGAGAAGCAAACGACAGATGCGCCTCGACAAAATCGCCATCTGGCGACAGTCCTGAGCCGCATGCTTTCCGTATAGCTGCTTCTCATTTCTCGCATAGAGCGCATATATTCCTCTTTTTTTTTCGTTGTCCATTTGTAAAAGTGCGGTTGTGCTGTATCCTACCGTCAAGCTCGGGCAGCGGCTGTCGTTGACCTCCTCTGGCAGGACTGTCAGGAATTCCAAAAGATACGAGAGGTCTGTGGTGGAGGAACCATACATGCTGATCAAATGGTTCACAGGTTGCTCCCACTCGAGCATCCTCAGGGCCAAGGCAGCGAGTCCCAAGCAAAGCTGGGTCCGGATGATCTTTGGCGAGGACTTGTGCTGCACCGAGAGGCTCAGGAGCGAGTCCCTCAGAGAAGCCCTGTGTGCTGCATCCAGATCCTGAAAGTCGTCCACGATCTATTGGGTAACAGCTCTCGTCAGTATGGACATGGTTTAACGGAGGTGCAAGACAGGTTTTTCATAAACGGGTGCTCCTGCAGCTTACCTTGCGCCTCATTGTCTGTGCGCCGAACACCTGTGCCTCGGTGCCGACAGTTTCATTGGTGAGCAAAATCACGGCCGTTTGCCATGCCTCTGGCTATGTAGGAGGAGGATAATGAATGAGATGACAGCGTCGCGGGCTTCAGTGCATGCGAGGTGATCCGTAACGGTGGCAGCTGATGGGACGGGTGGGATCGCGCTGTGGTCTGTACCTTTGCTTGAAAGTCCTCGAGCCACAGATTGGCCTCCTTCTTGGCGCTGTTACTGGGAGCATTATAGAGGGCGTTGAGGGCAGCAACGGTCTGCTGAAGAGAGTCTGCTGCAGTGGTAGCCATGGCTGTAGTCTGGGATGCTGGGATGCTATGGGGCGTATGCGGATGGAACGAGACGAGCTGAGAGAGCCACGGATCAAGCACAGCAGGAGTCAACAGTAGTCAGCAGGTGGGGATGAGAGGATGGGATGGTCTGTTGTCCTTGACAACGAGGGAGAGAGAGAGAGAGAGAGAGAGAAAGCGAGAGGCACGAGTATGTGCGTGTCTGTGTATATGTATGTGATGTGTATGTGTATGTGTGTGCGTGTGTTGAGAGAGAGAGAGTAACGACGAACAAAGCGATGGACACAGCGAGACGAGACGGGAACGCAGGGGGGCAGAGCGAAAGAGAGGGAGCGAGTCGAGCTAAAAGAGCTCGAACGAACGTCATGTCCGCGCAAGCCACCGCTGCCATTTGCCGTTTACCATATGGTCTGCATGTGCCACTGGCTGGCGCTGTTGTTGCTTCGCCTCTCCTTCTCTCCTTCTCTCCTTCTCTCTTGTCCTGTCTGTCTCTCCGCTCTTACTCCAGCTCCTTGTGCCTCCCTGTAGCAACACTCTCCACCTTCCTGACCGGACTGCAGCCTCCCATCCCAAGCCAACATGTCCGAACGTAAGGTGCTCAACAAGTACTTCCCGCCAGACTTTGATCCGGCCCTGATTCCGCGCCGCAAGCAGCCCAAGGATTTGCAGCACAAGGTCCGACTCATGACCCCCTTCTCCATGCGATGCAACACATGCGGAGAGTACATCTACAAGGGGAAAAAGTTCAATGCCAGGAAGGAGACTACAGAGGAAACCTACCACAGCATCAAGATCTTTCGCTTCTACATTCGCTGCAACCGCTGTGCCGCAGAAATCACCTTCAAGACCGACCCTGCCAACACCGACTACGTGGCCGAGCATGGAGCGCAGCGCAACTTTGAACCCTGGAGAGATGTCAGTGGAGAACTGGCTGCAGAGCGAGAGGAGGAGGAAGAAAACAACCCCATGAAGGCGCTCGAGAACCGAACACAGGACTCCAAGCGAGAAATGGAAATCATGGATGCACTGGACGAGATCCGGACAAGGAACGCTGTTAATGAGAGAGTTGATGCTGATATCATCCTCAACAAATTGGCTGGATCCGAGGAGGAGATAATGACTCGTCGACAGCAACTGGAGGATGAGGAAGACGAGCGCTTGGCAAAGTCAGTCTTTAAGGATGTGGATGGAGAGACCGTCAAGAGGCTGCGCGATGATGCCGAGGGACCTGAAGAGCTCACTGCGGCCCAAATCGCCATGTCAAAATTCTCACAGCCATTGGCGCTGCCAGACTTTAGCACACCAGTGACAAAGAAACGCAAGCAAGGTGGATCTCTTGGCCTTGTCAAGAACTCGATTACGACAAAGGGGTCAACAGTGGCTACGACAGAGCCGAAAACAGTGGGAGCGACTGCAACATCTTCAGCAACCACCACAACCTCTGCCTCTGCAAAACCAGCAGCTAAACCATCGTCGCTGCTGTCACTGGTAGGCTCATATGGCTCAGACTCGGACTCGGACTAGGTTGTGAAAACTTTTGTATAGACAAATAATGTGTTTTTTAACATTCGTGTAAAATTTAATCACCAAGGTCTAAATACTGGCTGTCTGATGCTGTTTGCCTGGGTTGATTCAGGAAGGGAGGACTAAGGAGTGCCTACGTCTGTAGAGATCAAAACTCTTAGGCGGAGGCTTTTGTGTCTATTGATGAAGGTGTTGCTTGTGCTGCTGCCGTGGGTACTGGTGCGGATCGGATCTTTTGTTGGAAGGGCATGTTGAATCCACTGAGCAAAAGTCGAGCCTCGAGGTTTGTGCTAGCAGTGGTGTTGAAAGTGACATGGAAACCAGTCATCCTTGGAAACATGTCAAAGTTGTGCTCGATCTCTGGGAATAGTGACAAGGCTGAGGGTGGGAATCCCATGCCAATATTTCCTGTCGCATCTCCTGCCGACTCGGGCAGTCCTGGCCATTCCTTCATCCTGGGCAAAACAACCTCGACCAGCTTGTCCATGAACTGGTACATTTTATCGCCCTTGAGAGTGACCTTACATCCAATTGGGTTACCTGTGTTCAAAAGAGACAGATCAGCATATGAAGGCAGAATGGATCTTCCCTTTCCTCCTTCTTTACATAGTTCTCTGCCTCATCGCCCAACTTACCAGCACGCAGCTTCCAGGGGTGGACACCCTTCTTGGAGTTGATAATCTCTGGCATCTCTCCTGTGATAGACTGAATAGCCATGAATCCGCTGAGAAGGTTGAATTTGCTGGTAAGAGCCTCCTTCATCATGCAGTGAACATCGATTTTAACGAGCTCAGGAATACGGCGAGGCGAGGGTGCCTTGGGGGAAGGCTTGATGTGCTTGTTGCCCTTCAACTCCACGCGGACACCCTCAGGGATCTTGGCCTTGGGCTTGAACGTGTGGTTGTAGGTGAGGACCATAAGGTCGTCCTGAACGGTATGGTTGTAGTGTTCCCGGAGTCTGCTGATGCCGGTAGTGTACTCCTCCTTGGCCTCGAGGATCACAGTGTCCGTGCTGTCGTTGCTGTTGCTGCTGCTCTTGCTGCCAGAGGTCTCCTTCGCAGCAGCGGTCGAGGCGAGACGAATTTGCTGTGATGCAGCGACGACTGATCCTCTAAGCGACTGCGAGAACAGCATGCGGGTAGAAGGAACGATGGCGGCCATGATGTATCACTATCTCTGTTTGGCACACAGGCACTAGTAATGAAAGGCGAAGGGATGGACAGAGGCGAGGGTGCAAGTGCTGGAATCCCGAATGGCGAGGCGACAAGAGGACGGGAAAGGGCGAAATGGGGTTCGATGTCGTTGTTTTGATTTTTTGCTGGCCGAACGCTGGAAGTGCTGGGACACCAGCACAGGCACAGGCAGATCGGAGCAAAGCCACCCGGGCAGCTCTTTGTGTTCACTTGAACTGTAGCAATCGAACGTGTTGACTCCGCATCATAGCCGAGCTGCAGAGCGCCTTGTCGTCTGCTACGCACAAGTGCTTTGCTGTATGGGCACCACGATCCAGCTCATCACCATTCAGTCCATGACTATTGAACTATGACTGATCTTTCGAGACCTTTCTATACGTGTTGGATCAAGAGCACGGTAAGAAGTACCCTGATCTGACCTGACCAGGCGTGGGAAGATATGCCTGAGCACGCTTCTCCACTCGCAGTTCTAGCTGAATCCTCTCGTTCTTCAGCCCTCGAGACTCTTGAATACCTCTTGTTGTTGTGTTTGATGCGTTCAGTAGACACGCCGGTCGTGCAACTTCGGAAGAGTTTAGAGATCACGTGCACCTGTCTCTTGGTCTCGGACAAAAAAGTGCGCCCCACCTTCTGCCTCTCACCCCATCGCCCATTCCTCGCCCTGAATCCGTGCAAAGAACAAACGGCTTCCGATTCCACTTGCTCCTTCTCTCCTCCCCACTTGCGTCGTCCTCTCCCGTCCACCTTCATCTCTCTCGTACCCTTCGCATCTGAACATGGCTGCCTGTCCAAACTGCATCGCCAGGCTTCCCTTCGCTGTGCTCCAGCGCAGCCGCCCTGCAGCAACCTTGTCCACAGCCTTCCGAATCCGCTCATGCGCAGCCTCCAACGCCTCCTTCTCACCGTGCATCCAGCGAACATTGACCACGTCGTCTAGACCTCGTTCCTTCTTGACCTCCCACGCGCCCCTCTCCTCATCGTCTCCACAAATCATCCTCGTTAGGAGTTCAGTGTTGGCTCGACAGCTTCGATTCAGCAGCAGCGCCTCTGCTGCCGAAACAATGGCCGCTTCTGGAACCGATGCTAATGCTTCCTCCTCCCTCAAGATCCACAACCCTCAGTTTGATGAAGCCGGAAAGGAACTCACAGTTGATATCACAGACAAGGCCGTCAAGGTAGAGGGGCTAGGAGTTCGTATGTGCTGTTACTGAATACCTGTGTCCGTATTCACCTCCAGTGGTATTGATACTGTCATTTTTGGTCTTGGCATGATCGCCTCTGTTTCCCTGTGCAGCAACTGAAGCACATTGCCGTTAGAGACAAGAATCCTCTGCAGGCTCTGAGGATCACGGTTGACTCTGGCGGATGTCACGGATATCAGTACCTTCTGGATCTCACTGACGAAGTCAACGAGGACGATGTGTATGTAATTTACCTTACCTTGCCAACTGGACAGTGACCATCCCCATTTACTAACGCGTGCTTGCTTCTTCTGTGCATCTCTTGTATCTAGCGTGTTTGACAGAGACGGAGCCCGCATCATCATCGATACGATAACGCTGCCTATGGTGAGCGGGTCCAGGATTGACTTTATCGAGGAGCTGATTGGATCGGCCTTCAAGGTGCTGGCTAACCCGCACGCAGCCCACTCTTGCGGCTGCGACACGTCGTTTGAGATCAAGATATAGGCAGCCTCTTCCCAAATGACCTTGTACATGTAGAACTCCTTATAGTTATATTACAACACCGCATTGCTCCATGATACGCACGCAGGTTTGGAATGCCCTTTTCGAGTCGACCAATGGGCGCAGTGGCGCAGTGTAAACAAATTGCAGCAGTCACCTGTGCCCTTGACTATGCGGTCCGTCCGTTGTTGTCCACTCCCATTCCACCTGCCGCCACCAACCACGACCTCGCCCACCATTCCAGCATACCAGGAGCATGTCGAGGGCCCTTGGGATCACTCGCCTGGCAGTGCCGCCATCGCTCTCACCCCGCACGCCTGTCACCAACCGCTACATCCTCGCCTGCCCATGTCTCTACCGCACAAGCTTTCCGCCAGCACATGTCGCTCGCACGGGCAGCCGGTCGATCGCAACATCCTCAGCAACCTTCAAGCGGGTATCCGCTATAGGGTCCTCTAGAAAAGCACCTCGCAGTACCCCCCACGGCTCGGACTCATCACATAGCCTTAGCGCCGGCACGAAAAAGGCTGTTGAACGGCGGTCTGCCAAAGGCGCAAAGTCAGTTGAATCGGCGGGTGAGCCTTTGCACAGGCAAGCGCAGGAGCCGTTATCGGATTCGACAGCACCATCCAGGAGATCAGCTCGCCCAGCTTATATAACCGCACCATCCGTATCGGCCAAGGAGATGGTACAGGCAATAGAGTCAAGTCGTCACGGAACCGCCACCAAAGCAGCAAAGGGGACCGAGTTTGTGTCGGCGTTATCAGCCTCTGGCCTGCCTTCCGATGCAGATCCGTTCGGGAAGGCAGCGGACCCGTTTGCTAACCAGCTTGAAGTAGCTATTGAGGCCAGTTTACGACGGCCCAAAGCCTCCGCAGGATCGGCTTGGAAAGACAGCAGGCACAATCGCTCAAACGCGCAAAGCTCAGAGGGACAGCAGCTCCCTGATATTCAGGCTCAGTACCTTGTGGGGCAGGCGCGATGGGAGTCTGTCAAAGCAAAAGATGTCAAGATCAAAAGTAGGCCCAGATCTCTGCAAATGGTGCTCTCTGATATCTTAAAGTACCTGGATCAGCATTTGCTAAACTGCTTGGCTGTCGCTACTTTTGTCCTTAGATGTCACTCCAAAGAATAGGCCAAAAGTGGCGGTTCTTGAGCACGGATTGGACCGAGTCTTGTTCAAGTAAGTGTTAGCAAAAAGGCCGCAAATCTGCACGTCGTCTCGTACTCGCAACATATTGGCTAAGGCATCTATTCATCGTGCTTACAATAGCCCTGGTGTTCACTGGCTTCAGGATCCTCGCTCCTCCGTCTTCAATTTCGACCCATACCTTCGCTCGATCTGTCAACCAGAGAATTTTGACTATGATGCCTTACCAGCCTACAGGACGTCGTCTTTGGACAAGTCACTTTTGAAGGTGGCGACCGACAACCACGGAAAGTACATTGGCTCGACCTCATCAATGACCTCGATTCTATCCCAGTTTTACTACCTGATATCCGGCTGGAAACCCCTCAAGACGACCCATCTTTCAGAAGCCTTCTCTGCCCAGGTACGTAGATTTGCTATGGCGCTTGTGGTATTGTACAACGTTGTCAGTTACAACGACCATTAACAAGACCACCTCCTTGCCTCCGTTTGCTCTTGTTCATAATAGCCAAAGGGATTCACAAGACTTAGTCGATCCCCAACAACGATCCAGTTGGTTTACAAGGGAGAAGGAGTTTACGCAATTGATTCCGACAAGACGTTTGACTCTTCGACTGTTCTAATGCAACTTGTATGTACAAACGTATATCGCCAGAAAGATGTCAAGTGCAAGGAAGGATCATTGACTTTTGTACTCATCAAACGCTTTTCTTTTGCACTCTTAGGGCAAATCCATGGAAAAAATGCTCACGAGCACACCGGAGGAATTTGCCAGGTTCAGAAAGGAAAACTCTTGGAAAGTGACAAAGTCGGAGAGGGAACAACCCGAGGCCTTCAACTATATTTCTGTAGACAATTTCTTGCTTCGGTCACAGCTGGATTGTGAAGACCCTCGCCTTCCCGGCAAGACATTTGATCTCAAGACGCGTGCAGCAGTGGCGATCCGTCTCGATGTCCACAACTATGAGCTGAATCAAGGGTACCAGCTCAGCAAGACGCATGGATACTTGGAGAGTTTCGAGCGCGAATACTACGACATGATGCGGTCTGCATTCCTCAAGTACAGTCTTCAGGTTCGGATAGGGCAGATGGACGGAATCTTTGTTGCTTTCCACAACACAGCAAGGATCTTTGGATTTCAGTACATCTCGCTGGATGAGATGGACTCACGGCTGTTTGGTACGAGCGTGATGGGCGAGGAGTGTTTCAGAAACCAATTGAGACTTTTGAACAGGGCGCTGGATGAGATCACGAAGAAGTACCCCAAGCAGGATCTCAAAATCACTGTTGATACGGACGAGACTGTCCAGAGTATGAACGTTTGGGTCGAGACCATGCCTTTGGGGGCAGCATCATCGCCGCGAGGAAGCACCGTCAAGCTTGTGTTTGATGAGAACGGTGCACCGGAGATGCAACCTGGCGCTGAACTCAGCCTATGGCAGATCGTTTGTTACTCCAACGTAAACAAGGTGCCCGTCGTTGGTCCGTTTGAACTCAACGAGCGAGCCACGGATGATTGGGAGCTTCAGTACAAGATTGCAGAGCTCAGGAAGCCTCACATGATGAACGAATACCGTCGTATGAAGGCCATCCAAGCAGAGATCATGACTGACAATGCTGAGAAGGAGGCAGAGGTGGCAGCCGCTGCTACAGGACAATCGCAAGGAGCCGTCAGCAGCCCGAAGACAAGCGCGGAGATCAAGGCTGCTCGAGCAATATCAAAACGCGATGCGATGAGAAACACACTGCGTCGGATAAGTGAACAGGGCAGGATCAGAGAGGAGGACGAGGAGCGTCGACAAGCCGATAAGGAGTTTTTAGTTTGGGAACCCAAGGGTTACACAAAAATCTCGGATCTTGCAGCCACACCAGAGACAGTGACTACTACCTCTGCCATCCCTTCCACGAGAGGCGACTCCGCTACACAGCAACCGGAATCAATCTCTGCCAAGATGGTGCGTAGGCTCAAGGAGGCTACAAGCAATATGTCTTCTCCAGCAACCGCATCGGAAAAAGCCACCTGGAATGTTCCCGCACCGTGGTCAGGCGAGACGGCACAGAGCTCAGAAGTTGATAACAGAAACATTCCAGTGGCCGTCTATTACCGCCGGGCCTCCGATGGCAAGGTTTTCAAGCTTGCCATGGATGATCTTTCCCTGGTGCGTAAATCTATTATATCTCCGCTCGAGGACAAGACTGAGCTTCGGCGTCTGCAAAGTCTTCAGAAGGTACATGGGGAGCTCATCTCGTCCCTGACACCCTTTGACGACGTGCGGTTCAAGCTGCTGGAGATCCCTGTACGGTATTCCAACTATGCATTCCTGCAAAGACCCGAGTTGGAGCGAGTTGCACATTTGATGGAGCAACCCCAGGAGGTGCTGTCGCCAGAGACAACAGACGATGAGCTGCGGGAGAAATTATTTGCAGAGACACCTCGGTATCGCAACAAGCTGCACCTTGAGTACTTTCACAAATGGATTCCCAAGATTGCGACTTTGAGCGAGGACGCCACACCGCTGAAGGACATGGACGAATTTTTGAGGATCAAGGACGCGGAGCAATTGAAGCGCGTTGCCAACGGACTGAACATTACCGACAGGATGATCAGGAATGTTACGTTTGCGCAAGGCTTGGAGAAGGAGGATGGAGTCAAGAAGACCATTCTTTCACAGATCTTTTATTCAGAGCAGGTCTTTACGGACGACGAGCTGAAGGCGATGGGCTATTATCCGCGTATCTTTGACCCAGTGCAGGTCACCAGCACCAGAGACATTCTGAAGGGTGTCGGTACAAAGTACCGGGACAGTCGCGTTCAGAAACCCAGGCACGAAGATGCACGCAAGGAGCCCACAGAGCCAATTTCATCCGCATAGACTTTTACATACACCCACCCATCAGCATCGTTGACATTATTTTTTTTTTATTTTTTTACTGTCAATTTTCAACTGTTTCGTATGGAGCGTGCTCACCAGTCCACTTTGCACGCGTTGATAGTGGCGCCGTGCTTGCTGCAGTATCCCTTGTTGTCCAACGAAAACGCCCAGTTGTGCTTGTTGCAAAACAAGGTGTTGCCAACCACCACGCCCTAGAAAACAAGATTGATGAACAAGATCATTAGAAACGTTTTTTTAGGTTCACTCATAGTGACCTCTCACAACCAGAAAAAAAATGCGATTTGCTGCGTATTATGGCATAGCTATCCTTACCTTTGTAGCGAGATCGACATGCTTGTGTGGGCAGTATCGATCCACCTCGTATGTGGTACCGTTGCCTGCAGTCACACGGATGCGATTGCCCATAGGCTGGATCCGGCCTGGGCCAGGGAGGAGAGAGGAATTGCCTGGGGTCTTGACAAAGGGCAATTGAGCAGCAGCAAACTTTGGTGTCTTGGCCTCCATCTCGGGATCAGAGTCCGAGGACGATGACGACGATGACGATGAGGATGACGAAGAGGACGAGGACGATTCCTTCTTGTCCTTGAGCTTCTTTTCCTTCTCGGCTTTGTGGATGGTAACGAGCCCCTCAGCATTCGTAGACTGTGCCTCCTCTGGCTCGACAGAATCCTCACTCTTTGGCTTCTCGGACTGATCCTGGAGACTCAGCTTGTCCATCTTGAGTTTTTCCATCTTGAGTTTCTTTTCCTTCTTTTTGAGTTCCTTCTTCTCCTTCTTCTCCTTCTTCATCTTTTTCTTTTCCTGCTTGAGTTTTGCATAATCTATCGCAATTGAAATCAACGTAAACAAAAGGCCAGTTAGTCGATGTGTCCGATAGCTACATATCAAAGCGCCCTCAAGGACATCAAGAGTGGCGTGGTACAGCGGCTGTGGTTTTATTATTCTGCGAGTCTTTTCCTGAAGCAAGAAAGGAAATAGGGGAAGGTCCGCCACTCCACGTTCTACGATGCGACAAGCCTGCTTGATACTGACGTGATTGCAGAAGGGTGGTCGAGGGTATCGCACTGTTTTGGCGTGTAAAGGAAAAAAAAGGACCGTGGTATCCTAATAGCGCTTTGACTTCTTACCGAGTGGAGGGTTCACGGCCTGTCGCAACAAATCCTTGACCAGGGGTAGCAGCTCGATTTCCTAGATGTGGCCGGCCCATTTGAGATGTTGGCAATTTTTAGTAGAAAGCACAAGCGCAACAGTGGCATGTCGTACAAGATGGACAGACAAGTGAATGGTCTCATGCGCGCTTACCTTCCAGCTCTCAGGCGAGAGGACGCGCAACTCCTTGATCGTATACAATCTGTTCCTCTCCAAGATATCGACATCCTTTTCAACATCTCTGGATGACCATGACCGCTCTGCTCCAAGCTGTTCCAGAAGAGTCGATGCTTTCTGTAGGCAAAAGATTAAACAAACAAAAATTGGCCAAAAGTAATATGAGTTTCCTCCGATCGTTTCCATTAAGCGAAACTCGACAAATGTCACTGTTCTGATGAATCTGTACCATCGAGTCTGGAAGGTATTTTTCTACATTTAAAACAAAGAGTCCACGAGACTGGTGAGCATCCATGGACTGAACCGAGCGAAAAAGAGGGACCTAGACATGTTACTGACGAACCTTCAACCTGTGCATTATTCGTGCTTTCGGGCATGGCAGCCAGGTATGCCGAAAACAGCGAGCCGCCACCATCTCCATGCTTCTTGCCCATTGCTGCGTGTGTATGAAGGTATGGAGGTATGAAAGTATGAAGAAGAAGGAGAAGGAGAGTAAGGAGCGTGTATGGCTGAGTGTGTGGCCAAAGACGAATGGACGATCAGACGAAAGGAAGAGGACTGTTCGATTGTTGGGTGGAAACAAGAAAGAGAAATAGACATCCGAGCACCTTTGTTCTGGGCTTCTCATTGGTCCGCCTCGATCTGGCCTTTTTTTTTATTCCCTGTGCGGCCGCTTCATCGTGTAGAAGTGGGGCGCAAGCTGCTCTAGCCACTCGGCCTCAATGGCTGTCACCTCCCGCATGTAGGCCTTGCCTTGCGCCGTCTCGACCACCTCGTGAAAGATCACCCATTTGGGCGTCTGCTTGAACAGAATCGACGTCGGGTGCATCCAGAGCGTCGTGGGAACAAACGTGCGCGCCGTCTCTATTGCAGACGTTTCCCGCAAACTGATCCAATGCGTTCCGTCTGGTGCAATCCTAGCAGCCTGTGAAAAGTACCCAGACACGAGACACCTTCGAATCGCATCCGTACTCGAGGGGGGTTCCTGCTTTGTTGTCCTCTCGTGTACTAAGGTGCAGCTCGTTAGCTCACTTGGGCCCGCCAAGTTTAGGGTGTGGATGAGATACCGCTCAAGATTCGACCGGATCGATAGAGCGCGCGACATGGCCTTGAAGTTGATGAGATGATTGGCGCACCACCTCGCTGATTTCTTTCCGCGTGTTACAAAGGCGTTGTAGACTGTGTCAAAGTGCATCCAAGAAGGTTCGTTGGTCAGTGCACAGCCATTGAAAACAGGATGCCACAGATCGACTGTACAACCATGGTAACTTACCATTCAAGAGGGTAATGTGATCGCCCTCCACGACTCCAAACTTGCGATGCTGCTCCTCTGCAGCTGCACTTGTCGGATTCACAAAGACATTCTATTTGGGACGCAGAGGCAGGTTAGCGTTCATCTCCCACAGATCTCAAGTCTCAAAACGCAGTCGATTCCTATTTCACACGTTTACCTGAACGGAAACCATGGCAGCTATCGTGAGCATCTCATGACTGCATCCAAAGCCCTCAGAGTCGAGCAGAATCTTGCCAAGGAATGGATCTAAGGGAAACTCGGCCAAACGCATCCCTAGCGGAATCGTCAGGCGCCCAAAATCGTCCAGTGCCTTGAGAGAATACAGGAGCTCCAAAGATTTGCTCATCATCTCTGCTGGTGGACTAGTCATAAAGTCAAACCGCAGCACGTTCTCGATTCCAAGCGCTTTCAGTTGCAACACCATCCCCACAAGGTTTGACCGCTGGATCTCTGGTACAGACGCAGTGCGCATCGATTTTTGAAAGCTTTGTTCGGTGTAGAGCCGATATGCCTTTCCGTTCCGGATGCGTCCCGCGCGTCCAGATCGCTGCTCTGCTGATGCCTGCGAGATGGTCGTCGTCGTCAACATTTCCATACCTGTCCTGGGATTGTACGCGCGGATTTTCACGAACCCGCAGTCAATAACGAATCCAATGGCAGGTATCGTGATCGATGCCTCTGCAACGTTTGTTGCCACAATGACTTTTCTAGTACCTCGCTCTCCAGGCTCAAAAACTAGCACCTGTTCCTCCTCAGCCAATCCAGCATAAAGCGGCAAGGCCACAATGTCAGCGTACTTTTTGGGCGGTAGCGTAGTGGCTCTGTCGCGAATCTCAGACACCACCTCCTCAATCTCCTCGCGTCCAGTCATAAAGACAAGAATATCTCCAGCGGGCTCTTGTGTGTGGATGTCGAACACGGTTTGGATCGCCTTTTCAACATAATTGTCGCAGGGCTCTGGCAAGTAGTGAAGATCGACAGGGTACATTCTTCCTTGCACTGAAAGAATCGAGACATTGTCCTGTAGCTTGTCGCCGCGACCCCTGTTTGTGGAAAAGAAGGCTGCAAATGCCTCGGCATCCAGTGTTGCCGAAGAGATGACAATCCTGAGCTCTGGTCTCTTTTTCAAGATCCTACATTGGCATCGTCACAAGGAGGAACAGAAGTTAGGATATCTGGTGCGTAGCTGTTTTTTCCACTACGTATACACTTCTTTTTCTCGCCGCCTTTAGCCTTACTTTTTCAGCACGCCCATCAGAATGTCCGTGTACAGACTTCGCTCGTGCGCCTCATCGAGCATTATGACACTGTATTTGGACAGCAATGGATCCATGAGTGTCTCCTGGAAGAGCATGCCGTCTGTCATGTACTTTATCCGGGTTTTCCCTGCTGGATCAGTGCAATCCTCGAACCGGATCGTGTAGCCCACCTCCATGCCTAGTTTGACGTGCATCTCATCTGCTACACGCTGCGCTACGGTTGTCGCGGCGACACGGCGTGGTTGCGTGCATGCTATTACCTTGCCCTTAGCTGTCCATCCTGCCTCGTGAAGATACTGGGGTATTTCTACACAAAGACGCGAGTTGAATATGCCTTTAGACCATCAGTCTGCCACCATACCAACAAAAAACGCAAGTATATAAGAGCGTGCAAAGGTTTCCATACGGGTAGTTTTTCCTGATCCAGTCTGGCCAACTAGAATGACGACCTGATAATGCTCCAAAAGGTATAGAAACTCGGTGCCTGTTGTTTCGTGTTATTGAGAGAGATAGAGAGACAGAGAGAGAGACTTCAGCTCAGCGCGGTCCTCCAGTTTGTGAAGGATGAATTGAGTGCGAGATCACTAGAGAGACTTACGGTGTCGGTGGACTGGGAGCTGTTTGCGCTGCTCACTCATGGGCAAGGTTGTGTACTTTGTCTCAGCAAAGGCCACAACGGTAGCCTCGCTGTCCTTCCCGGCCTCCCTATCGACCTGGCTCCCTATTACCATTTGGCATGCAGGACGAATGCGGGCGTTAGTCGATGTCGTTGGACCGTGAGGCCACAGCGGCTGTGCAAGCGGCAGCAATGTGGTGGAGGTACATGCCTGGCGCAACTGTCCCTGGTTTCCAGAAGGCCATGCTGTCCTGTCTCCAATGCAGTCGCCTATGTGAGTGTGTGTCGTTGGAACGATTCACTTGAAAAGGAGAATTCGTGCCCTTGAAAAAGGCAGACCGGTGCGGGACTGTCAACCTGTTGCCTTGCAACACAAGAAAAAAGAAAAAACCGTGCTCCGACACAGCAGCATTCTTTCGTCTTTCCCCCCTCGACCCATGCTAGATCCCGCAATGCTGGCCTTGACACGACAGGGCACAACGAGCTTGCGCTCTGCTCGCTCCCTCTACAACAAGCGAGTTGTCAACTCGAGGATACTCACCACTACAGCCATAGCAAGCGCAAGGAAGACTTTGAGAAGCAATCCCAACTCTCGGACAGATACCAGCACCCTCTCAGATCCGGCAGCCAAGACCACCTCCAGTACAGCGGATCAACCTGCAGCATCGAAACCAGACGACTCGCTGATAGATCTAAGCACCAGTATTGACGCCAAGGAGCGCTGGGCCCTCGGAACAGCTACGTTTGCACCGATCGTCTTCCCCAGCGGCCGACCTGCCATTGCAGAGTTTACAAAGACACTAGCAGAGACCAGGATCAAAGACGGCTACACTGGACAACGGGTTCCCAAGGACGTCCGCAACGCTCTTCGGGACCAGCAAGCAAAAGCTGTCCTTGATTCGAGGACAGGGAGCATACTTTCAGGAGCATCCTCGCCAAATCCGCACCTTCACAGAGCACCAAGAGATGGGAGTACAGCGCCGATGCCAGAGTGGCTGAAACACAAGCTCGCCATCAAGAACAAGATGAACGGCGAGAGGTGGGACCCGCAGAAAAAGCTCACTCGGCAAGCCATGGAGGAGGTCCGATATCTCAGGAAACAGGTTTGTGTATTCTCTTTGGTCGTTTGCCGTCTACTACACTCCTCATACTGTATCACTAACGCTCGATTGATATGGCGATTTTTTATCTTAGTTCCCAGAGGAGTGGACCACAACCAAATTGTCAGAGCACTACAACGTGGCGGGCGAATCCATCAGGAGGATCCTTAGGACAGACTTTCAGCCCCCCGCTGAGCGCGCCACCAAACAGGATCAAGTCAAGCACCACGATCGTAAAGAAAATATTGTCAATAGTCTTCAAAGGATCAAGGAGGAAAAGCATGCCGCCTGGTTGGAACGCAAGGCTAAAGCGGACGCAGAGAGAAAGCGGACAAACCCTGCAGGGACAAGGATCAAACTTGGAGCCCCAAAAAGATCAATAGACGGCTAGACTGACCGGCTGAATACACAAAACTGTACACCGTCCTTCGGGTTGTATGAAAATGCAGAGGTTATTTTATTTCTTTTCGTCCGATTCTGGAACGCGGATCATTCTTGGTGCTGTCAATGTCTGCTCTGATCCATCGTCCAGCGATGGAGTGCTCTGATCGCCTAGCTTCTCTCTCAGAGTAGCTTTCCTAAGAATCGTGGAGAGCAATAATGTATGATCGGTGTCAGAAGGCATATGAGCATATCAACATCTCGGTCAGAAGTCATCGTGAAACGTCATGAAGGACTCACGAATATCTGTCCATGAGGTAGAGCAACTGCGACCCGGATCCTTGAAGGCGATTTTCAACCGTCTTCATTCCTGATTCCATGGCTATAACACCACCAAGTGACAGACCGACAACGTTGCCAGCTATCAAGGAGCAGAGAGAACGAGAAAACTGGTAAGAGTACTAATCATGGAGAGTGTGTACATGATGATCCATGCGTTTGTCTTTACCGGAGGCAAGCGCCAGAGACTGCATACGAGTCCATGACCGCGACCGTGCTATTGCGATAGTTATGATATGTTAAATACATGGAGTACATGGACAACGACGTTTGAAAGGCTAGTGCAAAAGGATACCATAGAAAAATGCCGACACGCCCAAGGTGACGGTGGTCCCGGCGGCTAATCCAAGGTATGGACGAAAGTATCAAGTATATCAGTCTCGATGCAATGGTCTCCTGCCCACAAGTGCTCACATGAGATCCAGGTTGTGCAATGTACCGATCAGAGTGTGCTTCAGGACCGCGAATCGGACCGCTGCCCATTCCTCTGGTGTGAGTTCATGCTGCTCCAGCTTCTTGCGGTAGTACTGTGATACACTGTTCGAGCTGGCCATTGTTGCTTCGTGCTTGCTGTCGTCCTGGTGGGGCTATGGTTGGTTTGGCTGGTGTATAAAGGTAGGGCGACAACTCGAGTCTTCCAGGCCACACTTGAAGGCTTTTGTGACCGCGCAAAAACATATAGATCTCCGGAACCGGCTCTTTCGAGCTGTCCACTTTCTGCTGATCCCCTGCAACATACGTTTCGCTGAAGCCTGCCTCGTCCATTGCCACTGCGCCAACAGCAAAAAAGCAAAACCGCAATACTACTGTTCGCACCACAGTATAACAAGCACTCGAGTCGACTAGAGTGCTGTAATGTGGACAATGAAATGGGCGGCAGGCGTTTGCCGGGCGTATTCGTCCATGCCAAGAACACGGCCCTTCCAGGTGGCGATCGATGGCCCATCTGCCTCAGGAAAGAGTAATGCGCCCACATGGCCCTCGCATTCTGGCTTTTCAGGACTGAATGTTCAGCCATTCCATCGATGCTAAAGACAACCTACTACACCTTGGTTTTGTTGTTTTCGCTCGCTCGCAGGTACTACCGCCAAGATGGTGGCACAGCGACTTGGATTCGACTATATCGACACAGGCGCCTTTTACAGATGTGTATGGAACCACTTGACACCTTATGGTAGATATAGGACTGGCATGTTGCTTTCACAGATAGAGGAAACATGCTAACGCAAAAAAAAATGGCTCGTTACCTTGATAGGTCACGTACGTCGCGCTCTCGAAAGGCATTGATCCGTCGGATCCACACAACTCTGAAAAGATCTCTGCTCTGGCAGAGCAGGCCAAGATTGGCCTTCAGACTATCTTTTCGGAAGGTCAGGATACTTTGACAAATGGAGCCCAAAAGCCAGCAACATTACCCACAACACGCGTCTTTTTGGACTCGACAGATGTGTCGTCAGAGATCAGGACAAACCGCGTCTCTCAGTACGTCTCTGCTGTAGCGGCCATTGGACCTGTCAGGGAAGCCATTTTGCAGAAGGTGCGCAAGATGGGTGCCACCGAGGATGATCAATGCAGTTCCAGGAGACCGGGGTTGGTCATGGATGGCCGTGACATTGGAACTGTCGTGCTTCCTCATGCCGATCTCAAAGTGTTTCTGATCGCCGACAGCAGCGTCCGAGCAGAGCGTCGGTTACAGGAACTGATTCGTAACGGTGCTGACCCCACGCGAGATGTCTTGGATGTGAAAGCTGTGCAGGAGGATCTTGAAAAACGCGACGAACAGGATCGGACACGCAAGGCCTCGCCATTGAGAAAGGCTGTTGATGCTATGGAGTTGGATACCTCGAATCTCACCCTGGATGGTCAAGTCGAGGTGATTGTGAACGAGGTTAAGCGCCGGCAAGGTGCATAAGCTGCAACGACTCGTGAAATCTCATTCAATAAAATCGAGTTGCTCCAGTTTACAAGATCATTCCAAGACTTCAAATTAAAAAGAGAACAAGGGCTCCGAGATCAAGTATGATTCTATTATGGCGCGAGCTGCAACGAGTCGAACCGTTTCTCGTCAAAAAACTGCCCGCGCACCTGCCGACCACCAAAAAACCGCCCGTCCAAGTCCTTGAGAGCCTTTTCGGCAGAAACCATAGATCCAAATTTGACAAATATCCGGACTGCCTCCTCTGGGGGTACTTTGCCATTCTGGACCTCAAAAATTAGACAACGGACGACAGGACCAAATTTCTCACATTCCATGGCCGTCTCCTCCTGTAACGTATCATCCACCTCGCCAGGCCCGACCATATTTGTCAGTAGAATAACGGTTGATGGCGACCCTGCATTACAAATACGTTGAATAAACAAAGCAAGTCAGTAGCAGTTGATATTCTTTGTGAAAATCGTGATCAGAAAAGCGACGCTCTTACCTTTACGTGAGATCTGTTCTGACGCTTTGGGAGTGAATGCCAGTCGATTGTAGAGTTGATTTTGCTGGTGACCTTGTGCAGGGGCATGAGTGGGAGCCGAGGGTGTCGAGGGCATTGAGGCTTGTTCACTCAAGCGCTGCTGGGTTAGCTGAGCCCGCCTCAGGAATGCATCTTCACCGGACGTGTCGTTCAAAATAGCCACGCCGCGGCTCTGACTAGGAGGACTAGAGATTTCCGGTATCTTCCGCAAGCTCTGTCCAGCCACATGCGATGCTGTTGTTTGGTTGGGAGGCGGTGCGAACGCCTTGTACGCTAAAGGGCGTTGCTCGCCCTTCGGTGGAGATGAGGAGTGGTAACTGTCATTTCTGTGCATCGGACTGCGAGAGCGGCGTCGTGAAAATGACGGCGGCGGTGACCTCGACCTAGGGTATGGACTTTTGCTCCTGCCTCGACCTCTGTTCCTGCTTCTGCTCCTACTCCTGCTCCTATGCTGCTGTGATATCTTTGCTGGGGTACTCGGCTGATTCCTGCCCGATCCCGATCCATGTTCACGTGGTGGAGGGCTTCGAGATACGCTACGACTGTGCATTCGGCGAGAACGCGATCTCGGCTCTGGAGACCAAGACTTTTGTCTGGAGCCAGATCGGGATCGCGATCGAGATGGCGATCGTGATCTCGACCGTGATCGAGACCAAGAACGTGAGTGAGAGCGTGAGCGTGAAGGTGTGCCAGAGTGTCTGAATTCGCTTCGGCCAGATCGTCCCTGCCCCTGCAACCTTCTCCTTTCTTCTGCTCGTGATTTCCATTCCTCTTCAAACAGTGTTTTGAAGTCGTCGTACTCATTTGGCCTGGAGATATCGTACTCGTCGTCCAAGCTGATAGGCCCTTGCTGCTGCTGGGCTTTGACGGGTGTCCTCTTCATCTGCTTTCTCCCTGTAGCCTACAAATCCGTGGGTGGGTGTTAGAGCCAAATGTCGAATATATTGACTACCGGCGTGCGTCCAGGGCAAGTACGGTGCATTTTCAAAAACGAATCCCTTACATGGACGTCATTGTCATTGCGTTGGACCTGTGCTGTGCGTGCCTTGAGCCAGCTGTTCTCATCGACTGTGTTTCCAGACACATGTGGAGCTCCCGTTGACAGTGCGGTGACATTGTTTCCTGGGATTGCTTGTGACACTGAAATGATGCCAGGATTCAGAGTTGCTACATCCTTCTGAGGCTCTTGCGATGACTGGGCTGCAAACCCTGCAGGGATAGTTCTCTGGGCGGGTCTTGCCTTTGGAGGAGCCAGTTTTCGATTGAGCATAGGCTTGAGCCGCGTTATCGAAGAAGACCAGCCAGCTACGGGTTGTTCAAGTGGGCGGGATGCGTTTGTTGTTAGCATGCATCTTGCAACAGACTGTACAATATTGTTTCTTTGTGCAAAGGAGTGTTTGGAGAGGAGTTGGCCTCTTCTCGCTAGGTGTGTTGGGTTGGGTTGAGTTGGGCTGTCTGTGGGAGTAGCAGGCGTGTGTGTGCTTTCTGTCAGGTCAAGTACCTGGAAGAACAGACTTTGCGGCCCCGCCGGCAGCAGTGCCTTCCTTTGCGTCGCCTTCGGCTTTCTTCGACGGGCCATCAGCAGTTGCTGATGTGCTGGGCGGAGGAAGGTCGCCGTACAGGGACATGGCGCGGTAGAGGCTCTTTTGCAATGGGGAATGAGCAGCAAGAGAGCGAATGCGATGGATGGGTAGCGAGTGTGTGTTGACAGGAGTGGGAGTGAGGTCGGTCCTCTGCCGTACAAATGGCTGTGTGGCTTTTTGGCGCTGCCCTGCGAGCCAGCCGTTCATACCGTGCGCTATTACGCGATCTTGCTATTTGAGTGTGCATTCACACTCAGATCAGACCGATCTCTCTTTCCTCTCTCCGCATCGCTCCCTCGCACTCGGCCCTCTCCGATCCACAGCTCAGCCCTCTCGCCATGAACACATCCGCATTCAGGGCCGCATTCAGGACAACAGCCCGCTTGGGTTCCCACCGCTCCACCGCCGCTGCCTCCCCACGCTCGCCCCTGCTCAACCTCCGCAACACGGCCCGCTCCTACACCTCGTCCGCTTCGGCCTCCTCTTCCCACGGGGCTGCCAGTGTTCATCACAAGCAGTCTGACGTCGCCTGGGTGGTATGAGCTGTTTGTGCATGCGTTATTCTTCTTCTTTTCTCGCTCTCTACAGTATCTATCAGACACCCCCCTGGCCTGTTCGCTTTTCAGAATGATGTATAATTAACGCTCTATTTATGTATATATGCTCTGTAGATCGGATCCTTAGTTGTCTTTGGACCTCTGGTATGTTGATGTACTTACGGCAGATCTGCTTGGATTATACCGTACTCCCGCTGAACCCACCCTTTGCGCCTGAGGAATGCCAACCTGCCCATGGGAAGGCAACTCACTTGGATCGTGCCGCTGACATACTTGCGTTTTCGATTAGATCTACAACTTGACTGCACCCCCACCCAGGAAGAAGGCTGGCGAGGCTGTGCATGGCCATGTTGCTGCTGCCTCGTCACACGCAAAGACCAAGGATCATGCTGCCGAGGATGAGAGCGCGGATGCCGAGAACGAGGCTGCAGAAGTGTCTGCTGCTGCCACCAGTGCTCCCAAGCATGAAAAAGACTTTTACCCATACATCTTGATCGGTAAGCAAAGTGGAACGGAAGGAGCTCCTTCGCAGTTGATTTCAGACATTTCACTGACGCAACACACGACGTTGCCTCGATTTATCTAGGTGCCGGCACTGCATCCTTTGCTGCCATGGAAGCCATTCGTGAGAAGGACCCCTCTGCCGCGGTAGGTCATGCTGTTCAGACATGATGTGTGCCATAAAGCCTATCGGATGTATCTTTTTCTCACTCTCGCCGTGTCCTCTTGCTCCACATCTAGATTTTGATCATTGGAAACGAAGAGATCGGACCTTACATGCGCCCTCCATTGTCTAAGGAGATGTGGTTCAACGAATCTGAAGAGACAACCGCTAAGCTGTCTTTCAAGGACTGGCAGGGCAAGGAGCGCAAGTAAGGGCTCGTGAAATAACCTTCGCCCTTCCTGCCACTTCCCATTTGGCACTTCTAACACAACCGTTTGTTTGTTACCATTGCAGCATCATCCTCGAGGGCAAGGAAAAGATTGATACTGTGGATCAGGAAGCTCTGGACAAGATCGAATCCGCAGAGAGTGGCGTGAAGCTTTTGACTGGAGCCACCGTGTCAGATCTTAATGTCTCGGAACAGTCCATCACTTTGAACAACGGCAAGGTTCTCAAGTACGGCAAGGTGCTTCTGGCCACTGGAGGTGTTCCCAAGTCCCTCCCTGTGCTCAAGGGTGCTGCTGAGGGCAAGGTCACAACCTTCCGCTCCGCTGAGGACTTTAAGAAGCTGCATGCCTTGGTCAAGTCTGCGGACAAAAAGATTGTCATTGTCGGAGGAGGTTTCTTGGGCAGTGAACTCGCCGTTGCTGTCTCGCATTACGGTAATTGGACCATGACCATGTAGCCTGTGCACACAACTCCATGAAATATCGGACCATGACGGTACTAATATCTCCTTGTTTCGCCTTTCTTTGGCTCGAACAGGCAAGGGTAAGAACATCCAAGTGACCCAGATCTTCCCCGAGGATGGCAACATGGGCCTGGTGTTCCCTCGTTACCTCTCCAAGTGGACGACCTCTCAGGTTGAACAGGAGGGTGTCGTTGTCAAGTCAAACTCGCGTATTGCCTCGACCAAGACCGCTGGAGAGCAGGTTGAACTCACTCTTGAGAATGGCGAGAAGGTCCTCGCCGATCACGTCGTTGTCGCTGTTGGAATTGAGGCTAACGTGGAGCTTGCCAAGAAGGCTGGTCTCGAGCTCGATGATGTTCGCGGAGGTGTTGTCGTCAATGCGGAACTCCAGGCTCGCCGCAACGTGTACTGCGCCGGTGACATGACCTCCTTCCACGACGTGACCCTTGGCCGTCGCCGTGTCGAGCATTACGACAATGCTATCCTTGGTGGACGTGTTGCTGGGCAGAACATGGCCTCGGATAAGTTGCACAAGACGTACAAGCACCAGTCCATGTTCTGGTCGGATCTGGGCCCTCATATCGGTTATGAGGCAGTCGGTATCCTTGACTCGAAGCTGTCTACTGTGTCTATCTGGACCAAGAAGCCCACGACGACTGCTGCTGGCAACACTGAAGAATCCAGCTCCAAGGAGGAACCCGTGGCAAAGACCGCTGTTGCAGAGAAGGAGGGCAAGCGCGAACGTGCGACCGCCACTCCCTTGCCAGCAGAGACCGTCAAGGTAGAAGACAAGGAAAAGTACAACAAGGGACTGGTGCTGTACCTGAAGGACAAGAAGATTGTTGGTCTGCTGATGTGGAACAACTTTGGAAAGGTCGACGATGCCCGCAAGATTTTGGGACAGGTCTATGACACGGAAAAGGTGGAGGCTTTGGTAAAGCCCTTTGGCATTCACGACGAGTAGAAAAGGATCTATATAGCAGTTGTACCATGTTCCTTGCAGATATAAATAAGAAGTGGAGTTTTGGGAATCTACTGCTGTACACCAGTGCCGTGATCTCCACCCTCTGCGCATATCCTCGTTCTGGATCATGCTCTTGATCTTGTTCACACTACCCTCCAGGTTGTCAAGGTTGCAGTTCTGGATACCGGGTCTGTGTTTTCAATTCATGTGTATATTCTTTGGTAATGTTGAAAAGCTTCACAAAAGTCCCCTTTTCCCCTTTTTTTTGGTTCCTACTATTGGTAGCAGGTCACTGCTACCAAGAAAAGAAAATGCCAGTGTTCTAGTAGCGGTCATCATAGTGGTTGGCTTGACCGTATGGGCCAGAGGCTGGCGAGCCTTGATAGCCAAATCCACTGCCGGGTGGTCCCTGATGCTGCTGCTGGCCGTACAGTCCGCCGCCCGCCATTTCATCCTCTCCAAGGAGCTCCTTGACTTCCCAAACGTTTTGCTTGGATCCCACAGAGAACTCGAGATCCTCCTTCGTGATCGAATCCCAGTACTTGTAAACCATCATGACACTGAGCAAGGTCGCAATCGTGCCAAAGAACAGTCCATCAATATAGTGCTTGGCAAAGTTGCAAATGTCCAGCGAGAACACATAGAGAATGACTTGACCAGTGGCAAAGAACGCAATGCCGAACACAATGTCGCCCAGAGGCCAGCGGTCATCCAGAGTGTTGACGACGAGCACAATCTGCAGGATCACATAGATCAAAAGAGCTGCTCCGTTGAAAATGAAGAAAACGACCCAGAGCGCAACAGGGTGGAGAGGATCGAATGGTCCCAGCTTGTTGAAGGTAGCAATGGACAGGAAGGTCACAGCTGCAAAGACCACAAACGAGGAGATACGAATGGACTAAGAGGAGGCATAATTTAAACAATTGTTAGGCTTTCAACCGTATAGCAACAAGCGGTGCCTCTTTCTTTTCACATCGTATGGTCTTGCAGCTTACCCAAAGCGACAGGGGAGTTCCATCTTCCGCGAACTGAAAGCCCACAAATCCGTTCAAAAGCAGACACCAGAACGTCGCTGATATCAGTCCAAGATGGACGCCGGTGAAATACTATTCACGGGCAATGAGAGCAACATGATTTGGTTAGAAGGCTACTCTGCTTTTGTCTCCTGTGTGGCAACTGCCATTCTCCTGCTGTGGTCAATGTTTTCCTGCAAAAGACCCTCGTCTCCAACCAACACGCCCGTAGACGATATACGTACGGGATAAAGATTGCTGGCGGTGGGGATGATTCCAGAGATGAGCAACAAGTCCATGATGGTGACCAACATGTACAGATAAAAGAACATGATGATCTCCTTTCGACCTAGAACAACAAGGTTTTCAAAGTGTCAGCATACTGAAAATATATGTTTTGACGGTCGCCAGGACACAACCATCAAGAGTCCCTGCCACATCTGCCATGTCAGTTGGATATACCAGGACTTACCAACAGCCGTGTACTTTGAGCGAATATGGTAGATCATAATCGCCGTCATAATAAGGGCGATGATGTGAATAATGATCGTAGCTAGAAAAAAACAAGTGGTGCCATCCCAGTAGCAAGCAATGCGTCAGTTGGGGTCGAAAATCCTTCGTCCTTCTCCAGGCGTGGCCAAGTTTCCTGAGGCAGTTGTAACGACCCACGATTAGTCCGCAACTTACAAGGCTGGAAAATCAGCGTCTCGGCGAGCTTCACGTTACGTGAATAGCAGACAGGTTCGATGCCATCTGCGACACCGACAAGCGGGCATAGCGTCAGCGACACTGTCGAGCATATGTAGTTGAAGTTGCCAAAGGCAAAGTTGAGATCGGGTTGCGTCGACATGATCGCACAAAGTTGATGTCTTGATTCCTGTTGTTGGCAGTGTCTTTGTGCTTATTGCGGCAATGATGGGTAGCTATTGAGGTACTATAGAAGTGAAAAGGGTTGCCAGCGTGACAATCCGAGCGTTAGTTGGAAGGGGCTGCGACCGACTCTGGGCAGTGAAGCTTTTACCCCGTTGTTCCCCCCCCCGCCTCTCGCACAGCCCTGGGCGAACGGATGGTGTGGCAGAGTGTTGCGCCCTGCTGCTGATGTCTAGGTGGCCATGGGCCGTCCCCCCATCATATATGACAGCATATAAATGTGTGTGCTGGCTGCAGCTGGAATCGGGATAGACGTCAGCCATGACTCCAAAGCGGAGGCAGCAGAGCAGCAGAAAGTGAGTCCATCAGAATATCGGACATATCAGAATGGCATTGCGGATGCCGATGGCGAGTGGCCGCATGCTGTGATGAGCAACGCAGGTGGGTACGAGAGGCGAACAGCTGGAGTGTAGGCCTGGGGGGGGGGTGTCCAGATGAGGTGGGGGGGGGGGCAGGATCGTCCGTTGCTGGTTGGTGCCCCTGGAAACAAAGGGCGCGAGTGCGACTAGTGGCGCGGATGAATACCTCGTTCTCGGCCTTGCAGGCAAAAGACGGCGACACAGGGAGATGCAGCGGGTGGGGATGGGGCTATGGGTGTATATGCACGCAGGTGCAACGAGGGATGGAATGCGGCCAGGCGGGAGATGGGGGAGACAAAGGAGTTGGCGAGAGTGAGAGAGAGAGAAGAGAGAGAGAGACGAGAGAAGAGAGAAGAGAGAGGACAGCGACAGCGACAGTGCGGAAAGAGCGACAAAGTCAGAAGGGGGAGAAAAAATACATATCGTTTGGTCCTCGCTCTACGCTACCGATGTCTAATTGCTGCCAAAACTATATGCTATTTATACCCGTCGCCACTTGGAGCGGACCCTTGCACTGTGCGCACCCGTCTCCTCGCCGCCTGCACCCGTCTCCATGCGCTACATCGCACACACACGCGGGAGGACCCCTATACGGCATACGGTGCTGTACATCAGACAATACTAGCCCCAGGTACACTCCTACACTGGTCCAGCAACGACGCACCAGCGCTGTTGTCTTTTGTGTGATTTGCATATGGTCTGGTATTGTATGATATATCAAGGCTCTGTCCACTGAGCCTCTCCACTGCTAATAATAATACTACTATCTATGAAGTTGCGTAAGGAGGGTATTATCTGGCTTTGGATCTCTACATGACGAGGCAGCAGCATCCCTTCTCGCCCTTGTCATCCATCTGCTTGCCATAACCTTGTCCCTGCTGAGAGTACCCGTTCTGAGACTGGTGGTGAGCCTCCTTGTTGAAGCGACGGATCTCCCGGACAAGGCTGTAGAACGACTCGTCCACATTGATCCTTTGCTTTGCAGACGACTCGATCAGACGCGAATTGAACATCTTGGCCTGTTCGCGTCCCTCTATTTGAAACAAGCCAACAACACGATGAATATACAAAGCAATGGTCCTCAGCTTTGCCATTCTGCAGACGCATCGCCGTACTGCAGGCATTGAATAACCAGGCGAACAGTTAAAAAAAGTCAAGATGTGCGGCGTACCATGGGTCGACACTTGGCGCTCGCTCTCAAGATCGCATTTGTTGGCTACGAGGACGACGGGGAAGGCGTCCTTGTCTTTGACACGAAGGATCTGCTGGTAAAAGCTCATGACTTCCTCGAAAGAGGTGCGAGATGTGATCGAGTAGACGAGCAAGAATCCTTCGCCAGCGCGCATGTACTGCTCACGCATCGCACTATATCAACATGTGTACATCATGTTAGCGAACGAGGCGTTGCCATCCCTTGCGCTTGGAGACACGACACCGTCCCCGTCTCTCTGCCCAGTTGAGACTGTCTTGAACCAACCACAGCCATGTGCGTGAGAACCACCGCAAAACAATTGAGCAAAACATTTTATGGCTCTGATGTTCAGCTGGTCCCTTCTCGATGCCATCTTTACCTGTACTCTTCCTGGCCTGCCGTATCCAGTACATCGAGTAAAGCCACTTCATCGTCAATGACACACTGCTTGCGGTAGGAATCTATAACAAGAGGCGGCCATACCCTCGCGTCAGTAGTCTGTTACGCAGTCCACTGACGATCCACGGCCCATAGACTCTTTGCAATGGATCGTCAAGAAACCATGCGAGCATCGAGAAGAGGACTCCAGAAAAGAAGGAATAAAAAGACGGCGTCATTACCTTCGATAGTGGGATCGTATACTTCCACAAAGTGTGATTGAATGAACTGAACTGTCAAAGCCGACTTGCCGACACCTATTGTTTAGAACAAGAGGGCGCTTCGTAAGCGGCATGATTTGATAGAGAGCAAGATAAGAGAGAACAATAGCAGAGAGTAATATATAGGTAGCATCCGATCATTGTTGGCTGGGTCGTGCAAAGGCAAGGTGGTTCTGCGAGGAGGCTTCCTATTATGTCAGTCCGCCACTGCAAGAGAGCCTCCCATGGGAACACAAGGTGAATCATGGGGAGCAAGGATCCCAATGCGTGGGACGGATCCGTTGTTGGGTGCACTGCTCATGGAAAGCAAATGTCTGTGCTTGGGCAGGCCACAATGAAATGCGACTTTCGGATCGATGTCGGACTTTTGCATGGGGTCGAGGTTGCATGTGTGTATCCTGTGCGCTTAGGACAGAGTGCTGGCAGCTTTACCTCCACCCCCGACAACGACGAGCTTGTACTCGCGAATGAGCTGGTTGGGTTGCTTGGACATGGTGCAGAAGACGAGGGGGCGGATCGTGCAGGGGTTGGCACGAGGGATGCGGTGGGTGTGGTGGGTGTGGTGGTGTGGAGGTGCGGAGGAAAGGAGGCGAAACGAAGCGAAAGCAAGCGAAAGGAAGCGAAAGTAGGATTCGGAAGTGGGGGTGCGGGATGAAGCGATGGAAGAGGATGAGCACTGACTGCTGACTCAAGACAAAAGACTGGACAACGGTGCGAAATGAAAAGGGTTGAGAGCACTCGACTGGACCAGAACAAAGAAAATGTCTTCCAGGGCCAGCGGCGGTTGGGCTGGCTGGCGCAAGGGCGGGAGAATGAATGGTCGATAGCGACCACACACAGCGCTCGATCGATGCACATCTAACCCCATGAGTACTGTGTGCTGTGTGCTGTGTGCTGTGTGCTGTAGACTGTAGACTGTAGTAGACACTGATCCTGCCATATCTTTTCTTGGATCCTCCTCTCAAGCAAGATCTATGGGCCAGTCCTTGGGTCGAGCTTGTAGCGCATGTACCTGTGTGCCTGCAACTCGGCATAATATCAGTGACGGCATCTCCTGTGCCGACAACGGACAGGATGTGATCCGCGAGGTGCTGGTTCAGAACTGCATATGACCGAGGCATCCGTGCATCAGGAAGGAAGGGGGGACGCGCTGCATAGTGAGTTCTACAGTGCATGATCCTACACAGCGTGTCGACTATTGGTTCCCGAGCGGGGATGGAGAAACAAGAATAGGCATGCTGGTGACGAGACTGAAGGCCAGGGGCAGACGGGCTGTAGAAGGCGCGTGGAGGCAAGACGCCCTGTGCATGTGACCTCCTTGGTGCCTCTTTCCCATCGACCTTCAAGTCCGTGCAGAGAAGGAACGGGCGTAGGTGTGCCCCCTCGTGGGGTGAGCAAGAGTTTTCTCAGCATCGTTGGTGAGTGCGGATCGCTGCTGATAGCCTAAAGGGCAAAGAGACACGCACAAACCTTGACCGCCGTGTCGCCCAATGAAAGGGCGCCAATGTTGGTTGGGTGGGCATGCTGGCCCATCCTAACCTTATGAGCTGTGGGTGAGCCTGAGCGGATGCGCTCTCTATCGAACTTTGAGCAAAAGCAGACTATAAGAGATTGCCAAGTGAGTTTCCTTTGCGCCAAATGGCACCAGTATGCGCATGATTGGGGCATGAATATGCTCGTGTTGAACAGCACAGAGGTATATACAATAGAATACTCTGCAAGTCTATGCCCGATGAGCAGGTTTGTTTTTTCTTTTTTTCTTTTCCTTCTCTGTTCGTCGTTGAATGTCAGCCCTCGCTCGTTTGCAGCTGCTAGACTTGAACCACATCCGTCCGTTTGAGAGTATTGAAACGCAGATGATAGCGATATGATCGCAACCTGCCGTTCTTCCCGTTCATGTACTCGCATCCTCTCCGCTCTCGCCTTCAGTGCTGTAATTGCTCTCTGATCTCTTTTGCATTATTATTTGATGCAACCAACGTATCTTCTTGGCTCTCAAATTCTCAAGAAACATTCCCTCTGTTGCAGGAAGGCACCTGGCGCATCGTCAAGACTTTCACCTGATGCTCTCTCGTAGTCTACTTTGTCTCTCGATTCACAGGGTGCTCTTGCTGACGGCCGTTGCATGTCATTATCCTGCTCACTATCGCTCCTCGCCCTGCACTGAACTGGGGCCTTGAGGATCTTGTTTGTTCCCACACATCATACATCGAGTCTTCATGTCTCTCGGTACCCGCACAGCAGTCTCCGTGCGTTGTGCGCTGTGTGCTGTGCGCTGTGCACTGTGTGCTCCGGTCATCGTAGCCGTTCACCTTGATCCAAACAATCCGTGCTGCTGATCCGCTGTCAAGGACATGCCGCATGAGCTTGCTTGCTACCGAACCCGAAACGTGTAGGAAGGTAACATAACTGGGGTGTGTGTGATCGCTCAAGGCGGCGCTTTCGGTCTTCCTGCATTGGACAGGGCTGCCTCTTGCTTTTGAGTAACTAAGAATCTGCACGGTCGGATTTGCCCTTTTCTTTTTTTTTCTCGTCTTTTATTTTTTTCCCAGCAGCAAGTTTGGGTGTATGCGGCGCCAAGCTTGAGGCCGGAGCTTCCTAGCACCGACAGTGGAGCCAGACAAGAGAGTCTATGGACGTGAATTGAGTGCTGCCAGAACAACAGAACGATGAGAGCACCAGAAACTTTATCCTTCCCGCAGTGGTCTGACGGCTGGATTGATAAATGCATCCTGGCATCAGACTGGTGCACAGTCGTCGAGTTGCCGTGCGCTGCAAACCTTGGCCACGACCATTCCGCAAGGTCGAGCAAGAAGGAGGGCGTCTGTAGGGCAGCGAGAAACTGACTTGGCCCGGCCATTCAACTCGGAGCTGTACTGTAGAAGGAGCACGCAAGAGTACATGCGTGTGCATATGCATGTCCCATCCTATAGCATCGGGCAGCCAGAGAGCGCACAAGAGGCGGCAGACAGGGATGGATGGGGGCCCTTCAGCTGCATAACAGCGACGATGCCTCTTGCTGTCTTCCATCTTCCATCTCACTCTTTCCTTCCCTCTCCTTCCTTCTCTCCTCCTTCTCTTCTTCTCTCTTCTCTCTCTTTCCTTCTCTCTCTCTCTCTCTTTCCTTGGCTGTTCCCCCTTCAAGTACACCTCGCTCCTGTCTCTCCTTGCTAGTCGCGCGGCCACCCATCTGCTCCTCGCTCGCTTCCTCGAATCCCATCGCTGATTCCCCATCCCGAGCAAACACATTCCGCGCCCTGTGGTTTGGAAAGAGACGACCCAAAAAAAAAAAGAAAAAACGTCAAGAAGACACAAGAGCACAACAGAGGGCACAGCACCCAAGGAACAAGACCGCAAGACCTTTCCGTCTTTTTTTCCTTTCTATATACTTTGCTTCTTTTTTTTCTTTGCCTCTTGTTTATGCCGTTGACACGCTGTCCTCCTTCCTTTCGTCCTATGCCCACGCCCGCTTGCCCGCGCCTCTGAACCACAACGTCTCCGCACGGCTGCCGTTCTCACTTTCACCCTCACGCTCGCCATTCACTCACCCTTGCTTTAGCTGCTCCTGTTGCTAGTCCTGTAGACTCTCATTCATCCCGCTCTCTTTTTCTCCATTCCACTGCGAGAAAGAAGCTTGCTCATTCCTCGCCCTGTGTCATTGCAGACTGTACGCTAAACATCCATTGCTTGCCATGACCTTTGCCTCTTCATCATCCGTGTCATCCTCTGCCGCATCCTCCCCCGCCGAGGATTCCGCAACGCCACCAAACGCGTTGTCCATGAACTTGCCCGTATCCGGACCTGCTGCACCTGAAACGGACTCGTCGCGTTTCGAACCTTCACAGGGACTTGCCCACCCCCTGATGGCCCCAGCACATATGCAGCCTCTGCACCCTCTTCACCCACTGCCGGCGAACCAAGGTTTCGTAGAGCCAGAAGCCCGGTCCTTGGCCAACTTTGCCGGACTTGCCATTCTCACCCCGTAGGTCCTTTGTAGCTCCGTGCTAGTGACGATGCGACTATTTTATTTTTTTCCTTTTGATTTTCTGCTCCGCTGGGGGTTCTATATACCACCATCCGGGTATCTTGTTTTTTTTTCTCTCGCTCACTATTGTTTATGCGGTGGCCAGTGCTCACCTCCGTTGCCTTATTACCACACGCATGGCGCAAGGAAAGTTGCTAACAAAAGTCTTGTTTCTTGTCCTGAATCCTGTTGACCTAATAGCCCCGATCAACACCAGGAGCAAGATCCAGAAGCACCGCAGTATGATATAGGGCAGCAGGAGGCTTCAAATCGGTACAGTCTCCCTTCCTTCCCTCAGGGCGAGAGCAGAACTGACCATTATCCGACCTCTGCCTTTCCCTCCCCCGGTTCCTTCCAACCCTACGCGTAAGGCTCGTATTTATGCTTGTACTGTTTGTTTGTTGCTGCAAAAAGTCGACTTGACCAACAAGAGTCCTTTTTTTTGTGCTTTTTTTAGCCCAAGTTCAGACGGCCCTATCATCCATCATCGCAACTCCATTGCAGGCTCGACTCTACCGAATCCCGTTGTACGAGCCCGGAGAGCTGGATCCATGGCTATGGTCGAAGACGGTCCCTTCTTCTCCAACACAAAACAATTCCACAGGGTGTTCAATATGAACCAAACGCAGCAGTAGGATGCTTGTCCATTGTTCTAACTGGCGACGACAAAATGCTCTCTGCTGTACATACAAGAACGCGCCGTCTAAATGATAGCTCTCCTATTTTATTATCAATTTGACTAGATACAAGCTGCGTGTGATGGCTAGGATTGATCGAGGCTTCTTTACCGCAAACAGAATATGGACTTGTTATCGTCGCAATTACTTTCAAGTTAGCACCGCCTTCAGCATCTTGGGCTTTGACCACTCCCAGCTCTCCGAGGTCCCTTGCTTGATCGAGTTGAGCGACTCTGAGAGTCATATTCAAACCGATGCAAGTTTTCAGCGCGACCCAAACAATGTGACCAGCTCCCTGGATAATCTTCATTTGAACGAGCGCTCAAGGCTGGCTGTGGTTACAAACTTTTCCATTTGCATAACCTCCAAGATCGCCTCGACGGACAAGAAGATTGACCTGATTCAACATACGCCCAAGCGTGACAAGGGGCCTCAAATCGTACCTGGTCTTCGCCCCATCCGTGGCGGTGGAACGTTGACCTTGGCTGGAACAAGTACGAACCAGAATGTCGTCACGTTTGAGCGCGTGCAGTTCAAGACAGCCACAGCCAACAATGGGAAGCGACGAGCAGCTCAGCAGTTTTATATTCTCATGGTGGACCTTTATGCACACACTGATGATGGTCAAGTCTTTTGCGTGGCCTCCTCCCAGTCAGACTCGCTCGTCGTGCGCGGAAGAAGCCCAGGTCATTACATTGATACGCCCGAGAGAGATCTAGTGACATCCCCTGGCCTTGAGACTACAAGGGAAAGACGGCTATCGAGCATCAGTCAACACAGCAGCCCGCATCCCTACCATAGCCATTACCCAGGGCCGCACAGTCGAAGCCATAGTATCAGCGCAGGCGCGGGTATCAGCGTCGATGTGAGCTCTCTGGGACTGACCAGCAATGGTAGTCCCCTCTCGCCAATGTCGCCTGGTGCTGCTGGCGAGTACAGCCCCTCGGTGGGCGCTCCTCACGCGCTTTATTCGTATCCCACTCACCAAGCCTGGACAGATGGGTCTTCCATGTCATCGCCCGCCTCTACATATGATGGATCGGCCTTTTCATCACCAACGACAGCCTATCCAAACTTTCAGCACTACCAAGGACAACATTCGCCGCAAGAGCAAGCGCACCAGTCCTATTTTGCGCAGAGGCAGCCTAGTTTTGGATCGATCACACCAAGATTGATGATGGGATCTACCGGCCCCAGTCCTGGCCATCCCTTTGACAACCGACTGGAGCCGCCAATGGAGCAATCGCATGAGTCGGACGACGGCTCAACCATGTATTACCCGAGCTACGAGAACTCGCCTTCTGGTATGCACATGAAGTCTGGTGAATATACCCAGCAACACGCACCGTCCTCGCATCCATTGGGCCACGGAGATGTGACCAGTCCATTGAATGGCCACCCTTTCATCAAGACTGAGGCTCAGGAAGAGTATTTTCCATACTCTGCCCCATTTGTGCACCCAGCAGGCCACCCTGTGGTAGAGACAGGCATCGCCTCCGGACTGGGACCGACGCCTTCATCGACAACAGCCTCATCCGTGTCCTCGTCATTTGGATACCCTGTGCATGAGATGGGAGGAATGGATCTGCAACAGCAGCAGCCTGCACTGCCCGAGAACGGAACGTATGAAAGTACGTTGAACACGCACGCATACCGTCCAATAGTTTCTATCACTCAGTATCCACAAGAGCCTCATCCGCACGAGCATCAGCATCAGCATCAACACCAGCATCCGATAGCAGCCATGCAACATGAGCAGGACCGCCGTAAAGCCATGGCTTGGAGTTAAGACGCATTATTATCTATTACACTGGATTTTCCATCCCTCTCCATGCATTTGATATATTATTTATGATGTATGATGAATTTCAATGGTCTACAGAATCAACTCGACAAAAGTGTTGTCGATCCATTTGTCAAATTTGTAGCCGTTCTCCCGCATGGTGCCAACGACTCTGAATCCGAACTCGTTGGCCAAACGAAGACTGCCTTCGTTTCCTCCACTGATGCTTCCTGTTAGTCCAACAGTTTGAGGTGGAGAGGACAAGAGATATAAAGGTGTTAGTTAGACAATAACAAGAACATGAGGAGAGATGGCTTTGCGTGGAGACAAGGAGTGACAGAAAAAAAAAAGCCCTTTGAGAGACGCATACCAATGATAGCATGGAAGCCGCGCTTCTTTGCCTCGACCAGGAGATCTCTCAACAAGAGGCGGCCAAGACCACGTTTCCGGTGCTCATGGTGGATGTACAGCGAGTACTCGGCAGTGCTATGATATGACCATGCAAGTTGAACATATCAGTCAGTCAGTCAAGAGCTGTGGTATGCGAGACATCTCTTGCACTAAAGTAGAGAGTGATCGTACAAGCGGTATCCATCTTTTTGTCTGAAGCTGCAGAGGGAAGCATAGCCTGCGACCTGCTCCTTGCCCTCAACAGCAGTGACGGCAGCAAGGAGAGGGTATCCTCCGTCGATGGTGCTCCTGAACCAGGCCAGTCCATCGACCTCGGAGCGAGGGCCATAGTTGAAGTTGCTGACCGAGTGGGCGATCTCGTGGTTGACAATGACGTTGATCTGGGGCATGTCTGCCTCGGTTGCATCCCGGACGGTGTATGTAGGAGTCTGTGCCATTGCGAATGAGATGTCGAAGGTGAAGTCGGAGGAATGAGAACGGAGAACAGAGGAAAGGAAGAACGGCAATGGTGGTTACAAAAGGGCTTGCTGGGTTTGCCTGCTTTATACTCCACGGGCTGGATAGCGCTGGTGCCTGATTTGCCAGCATGTGGAGAAACCTCTGGCGTGCTCTGTCCACTGCTGCTTCTGAGTGGCCGCTGGCACTTAAAAAAAAAATCGGCACCTTGAAGTCCCTTTTGCTGCACACCATTTCTTTACTCACTTCGAGTCAGTGAATTGTCATTCTGCTGATTCCACGACATCAGTCTGCCTGCACACACACTCCTCACACCTCCGGCACGTCCTTCAGCATCCTCGTGTTTAAGCCATGTATGTGGACGACGGCGCATGGTCTTCCAAGCTGGCTCTGAGAGATAAGGCCCAGGCAACAGCTCAGGACTTTATCGCCATTATCAAGGTTGGTCCGGCATTCTCCTATCCTCAGCGCGCGCACTCTTCATCCTTACTCACCGCAGCTCCTGCCTCATTCCCCGAGAGTCTCCATCGGCCCGTTGAGTGTTTCGACTCCCACCAACACCCTTGCCCATGCATCCAGTAGAGCCTAGCGCACCACTCTCCAATCTCCACTCTCCACTCTATATTCTCACTTGCAAGTCTTTTTAATGCCATGCTGACCTTGAACCATCCTGTTCTAGGCTGCCAGCGTCGACACAGAGTTGCCGGAGGTAGGCATCCGGTGGAAAGGAACTACCGACTCGGTACATTGCCAATGAGTTTTAACACAATTGGTGCAGACATTGACCGAAACCGCTAGACAGTTCTCTTCAATGGATGGGGTCGTGAGAACGACACGTCAGGTCCGTCAATGCCTACAGAGTCGAGCTGCCCTCTGTGTGGACAGTAATATCGGCGGCGCATCCCTGTCTGACATCCAATACTTTGTCGTACCCTCTAGAGTGTAGCCAGGCTGTCACACATCCTTGAGCAGGTTCAGGATGCCAACTTTGGCTTGCTGGATAACCTCCGTGCAACGGACGATGCGCGTGAGAGTCTCAGGATAGACCCGCCTCCCATGCGAACATAGTACCAACGCCTGTCCAACTACTCGCCTGTGGAAGGACAGCGCAACGCAAACACGAGGATGAGGGTGCCCTGGCGACAGAGCGCATGCAGTTGCGCTGCGCACGCTTCCTCCCACGCGTACCAGAACGAGCGCCATCAACTGAGAAGAGTGCAGGATTCTAACGGCGATGAAGACATGGAGCAGGAGCAAAGTGTCCACTGCTGCTATCCAGGCCAAAACGCAATGAGCTGGAAAAAGACGGCGATCACAGGAAGCAGGTAGACTGACATGGACCACTTTGAGCAGGGTGCACTCGACAACATCCTCTGAAGAGATTCTTTGACGGCCCTCTCCAGTTTATCATGACTGCCAGGCACAATCGCCATGCCAGAAGGATTGCTTTTTGTAATATTGTAGGGCGCTAAAGGAGGGGGGGTTGTCATCAATTAGTCTTGTCAGCAACCCAAGAGATATAAAAAAATGCATCCTGTGAATATTGTAGCGCATATTTGATATTACCAATACCAATGAGGCCATTGAAACCATAATGATAGGCTGTATAGTATCCACGGAGAAGGTGAAGTCCAAAGATCCAGTGGTTCTTGTTTGGGCTGGACGCGTTCAATGCTGAAAAGCACCTCCGTGAATTCACCTTGCCGACAATGTACTCGTTTGGGCTAAGTTCGAGGCGCATAACAGGGTTGTACTCTGATCCGCCGATCGAAAACACAATGTTGCCAAGAAACGGCACTCTAGAGCAGTCGATCTGTCCTGTCACGCTGTCGGCACCTATCAGCGCATTCAATGGTCCGATGGCCTTTTCATCGCCCCATATGAATGTCGTTCCGCTATCGAACCAGACGCGGTCCAGACCTGTCTCGACATGACCCAAGAGCTTGACAGGGCTATCATCCATACTGCCTCGGGTCATCTCGATTCGCGATGACAGCCTAGTCACCCAGGCTGCTTCATCTGGCAACGTCTTTATCCAAGTCATCGGAGCAGAGCTGAATGATGGGTCGGTGCCGCCGAGTGTCAAGGTGCCCCAAGTGTCCGTGAAGGCGAGCGTGAAGACGGGTGAAGGCAATTCTCGCACGACCTCTGAAAAGATATGTGTCGTGTAGTCTAAAAAAGCAAGATATTTTGATCAGATACAGCACTTGAGCCTGCTTGCAATTGCGCACGGTTGTCCTGGTTGTTAGAGGGATTCAACGCTTACCGCTCACAGCGTCAAAGCGCCTTTGGCTGGCTCCCAAGAACCCTGGGACAGATTTTTCCTTGGACATCAGAAAAGAGTCTCCCGACACGTCTTTGGTCACGCCAAAAGTTCGGATGCCTTGCAAAGGTACTGAGCCAAGCGTGTCGTGTGAAGGTGACTGCACTCCAACGCTAGAGTTGACGGGTTTGCTTTCGGCATCAGAGGAGGTCGCTCTCATATTGATACTCGTACCTAATGTCACCACATCAGAGACCAGTTGTGTTTCAATGACTCCTTCTGTATACTTGACAATGATTGACTCTGGCAGGTAGCGGAGGGTTGACGAGCGAGAGGTGTTGAATTTTGGAGCGAGGTTGCAAAGCAGACTTGATTCCGAGCAGGCTGAGGACTGGATCCATGAGAGACTGGAGCCGGTGTCGAGCATCATGTTGAAGGCTTGTGGCGGCGTGCCTAGCTGTACAGGTACAAAAAACTAGCTTGCTAGCCTTGTCAGCCTACATCACCCTGGGTCCTTCCAAGAGATGCCGAGCAATTTTTTTTGTTTTTGTTGAAGATGCGATGCATACCCAGGGTCCGTCTGTGATCAGTGGTATGCGGTAGAGTGCGTCCGAGATATTTGTGAAGGCGCCTGTGTCCATGACCCGTGATAGGTGGAGGACAGCTTGCTCGAAAAAGAATGAGGTTGGTTCAGAGTGCTGCAGTGCGAGGTTGAAGGCGGATGGAAATGGACAGACAGGTAGGAAGAGGATCCTCGTGGATTAAAAGGGCCTGTCTCCACGTTGTGTTGAAGTCGGTGTGTACGCATAGGCCAGACCAGCAGGATGCATGCAGATGGGTAGAGAAACCAAGGAGAACGACGAAGAGGTTGAGCTACAGTGTGTTCAGTGACCTGGACTTTATGTGGCTCAAGAGAAAGGACGACGAGCGCATGAGCTCGAGCGGGCGGTGTGGTCAGTGGCAGAAAGAGGATGTCTATCCCACTTACGGACTCACGGACGAGTGAACCAAAGAACAGGACCTCAAAGACGGTGCGAAGGCCATCCCCGTGCTCCTGAAAAATCAGAGACGAGGCTGACAGAAGCACCCTTTTTTTCGTTTTCTGGCCCTGCTTCGTGGTGTCTGGCTGCTGAGAGGACAGACGGCAACCGGGCACTCGTCGCGTTGGCGATGGCGCTGTCTCGGCGATACGACAGGTGTGCAAAGGCATCTCTGCTCCGTCGCTGCGGCTGAGCGCACTGTTGCTGTGGCATGGATGGATCACGCCTGCATGATATTCATGATATTCATGCAAGAGGCTAGAGACGACAGCCACCCAGCGCGACTCGACTGCTCCACTCAGCGTGCGCGCCCTTGTGCTCGCTCTTTGTTTGTGCTCCGTGGGGCTGCTCCCTTTTCCTGCCCCTCTCGCATTTCTGCCGCCTGCGTCCTTCTGCCCTTCTTGCCTTCACGATTCCGCATTCCCAATTCCATTCCCATCCCACCCACCCCCGGACAGTGCACACCCCCACACACCCCACACACCCCGCACACACGCACACACACGCACTCACACGCACACACTTCCACACACACAGGCGCGCCTGCTTCGCCTCTCCTTTGTTTCCTGGTCCTCTCTTGCCTTCTTTGTTGCTCGCCTCTGACTTCATTGCCACTGCGATCGTGGTCTGCTCACGCTCTCGCAAGCCTGCCCCTCTGTTCCGTCGCGGGTCTCCGTTGTCTGCCCTTGGCCTCTCCTCCCTGTTGTCTCCCTTTGCACTGTGCTGCTCTCTCTCTCTCTCTCTCTCTCTCTCTCTCTCTCTCTCTCTCTCTCTGTCTCTGTCTCCACACCCTCTCCACACTCTTCCACACACCCAGCCTACCTCTTCTGCCTTCCATCGCACATCCCACACCGACAGACTGACTGACCATTCGCACTTTTGAATCCACTCTGCCTCGCCCCTTCAACAGTCCACTCCTCATGACTCTTACACCCCACGAGGTCGCCGTCTCCCATCTGGGCACTGGCCAGGCTGTTCCTGTGGAGCGCATAAAGTCCCTGCGATTCATCAAGAACAACATCATCGGCAACAAGACAAAGAAGGACCTGTACATACAGCTGGGCATCGTCTCCAGGTAGGGCTCAAATATTCCCCCCGACATCCACATTCGGCGACTCGAGCTTCCAGCCCAGAGCCCGATGCACGGCCTAGCCATTCCTGCGAGCACGCGAGTATCGACAACCTGTGCCGCTCTCAGGAGCTCACGAGGCTTGCAGCAGTTGGTGGCACTCTCAAGGTTGCTTACCTCTGTATTGTATTGCGAGAGGCCTACACCAAGTGAAGTGGAAGCCAAAAAAAAAAAAAAGACGATGGCTTTCAAGACTCGCTCCCTCCTTTTTTCTTTTTGGCCGCCCCTGAGACCCTCTTCGCTCCAACAACTCCTTTTTTTTTATGCTGATGCTGAAGCTCAAACTAAACTCATGCGTCCGCATGCAACTTTGTTGACCTAGATTACAAAACATCATATCCGCCAGGGACGACAAAGATCCTCAGCTCAAAATCCAGGCCGTCATTGTGCTGGGAAGTTTTGCCTTCGGTAAGGAGACGACGACTGGATCGCTCAGTGCAACGGATAACGGGACAATGCAACGAGTCGCCTGACATGCACGTTTGCTTTTCTGCTGCAGGCAACGAGAGCAATGTTCTCTCTCTGACAAACTCGGGCGTAGTAGAGCCATTACTCAACTGCCTCAATCCCAATGGCGACCCCAAGTTGATTGAAGCAGCTGCAAGGACCTTGAATGCCATCTACGTGTCTCCCAAGGTCTCCAGACAGCAGCTTTTCATGGTAAAGGATGGACTTCTCTCGATAGAGCTGACGGCGGCGAATACTCTGTATCAGGGGACTAACTCCACTTGCTGCTTCTTTGGCGCATCGTCGTTAACCTTAGAACAACCACTTGCATGTGTTGGTCCAGTTGCTTGAGGCATACAGCGGCAGCCACCGACAAGGGCAGGACGCAGTCGTCGTTCACACAGCAGAGCTAGTGGCGTCCATCCTCGCTAGGTGCTGTGAAACGCCAGAGCACCAAATGAAGATTGCATCCAGTGGTGCGATACCGTTGCTCATGCGTCTACTGGCTAGTGGAGTCTCCAAGAGTCAGGAAGCAGCACTCGGCGCCTTGGCCGCTTTGGTCAAGGATAACGTGGACCTGGCACGGATCATTTCTCAAATGAGATGTATGAACCCTTGTCGTCCTTGATGCCTTGCAGTGAGAAGCTTATCACACATCTTCGCATGATCTGGGCTTTTGTTCATTGAAGTTATCGATTTATTCTTTTACTAGTGGAAAAGAGCGAAAGGCCGGCGCCATTTATTCTCCGGCTTATTCGGGACAAATCGCCGACCATGCGACTTGCTGCCGCGACCTGGTACGCTGCCAGTCGACAATGACATTGTTTTTATGGTGCTCATGCTATGCTTCCACCTGTATTCAAACTTCCTTTTCCATTCATTCGATGTCGTTCTAGTCTGACGTATCTTAACAGAGCGGGAGTCATTCCGGAGCATGACCATGAGATTTTGCAGATGGTCCTTCCGACGCTAGTCAAAATGCTTCAGCTGAGTGGAGTTGTTCAAGAAACAGCACCAAAGATCTTGGGTGTGTGGCTAAAGCATGAACACAAGCATCCTGTTGAATATATATACTCGTGACTAATCTCTTGCACGTTTCTCAACATTATCATTCTAGCACATCTCATTTGGGAAAGCGAGAGCATGCAGAAGGCCGTGTGCGAAATGGAGGCAATCCCAAAATTGGTTTCCATCATTAGTCAAATGGATGAAGAGGACAACTTTTACGGGATCGTCGGCCAAAAGGACAAGCTGAAAGAGGTTTGTGGCCTCATCTATGACGACTGTGGAGCATCGTGTTGTGTATTATTGCGAGGAGGGAGAGGTGTGTGCTCGTGCGTGTCTAATCACGCTTTGAACCTATGTTGCCATCGTATAGAACTCGCTCTTGGCCCTTGCAGCCATCAGCCAAATCAAAGAAGACTGCAGGAAGCAAGTGATTGATGCCAAGGTTCTGCCTCATATTGTCGCCGCCATGTCTCATCCTTCCGTTGGCGTGCGAGCCGCCGCCTGTCAATGTACAAGGAGCCTTTCCAGGAGTGTTAAAAACTTGAGGACAAGCCTGGTCGATGCTGGAATCGAAACACCATTGTTCCAGGTACACCTCTAGACATGTTGGTTATTCTTTGAGCTTGGGGAGGTCACGTATTATTGGAGCCTTTTTTTTTTGTCCTGATCCTTTTTTGTTTTCTTTTTCATAATGTTCTTGCATTAGCTATTGAGTGATGAAGACCCGGGCGTGCTTAGCTCTGCGACTGCAACCCTATGCAACATCGTTCTTGATGTCTCTCCGATGAAGAAGACAATCATGGAGCGTGGGATCGTCGCAAAGTTTGTGCACATGATTGGATACGGCGACAATATCGTGCGACTAAACGCTGTCTGGGCAATCAAGAACCTAATTTTCAGCGCAGACTCTGACGTGAAAGAGACTGTCATGCAACAGTTTGGATACAATAACCTCGCCCGCCTACTAAACGACTCTGAGCTCGCCATCCAAGAACAAGCGTTGAACCTAGTGCGAAACTTGGCATGCAGTCGCGAGCAGGACATTGATCAGGTGTTTAGTGGCCTTGGCAATGGGCAACTGCTCAGCATTATCGAGGACAAGCTGAGCTGGGACGACGTACGATTGCTCGAGCACGTAAGTATCGTATTGGACCTCGGATGTTCTTTTGAACGTACCTCGCAACGCTTGCCTTTGGCTGACAGAGCGCTCTGTCTTGGTTTTTTATAGGCTCTCTATGTTCTTGTCAACATTGCTACCGGAAGCGAGCATCACAAGCAGAGCATCATGAAGCGGCCAGGCATCTTGAGATCTGTGTTGGGCCTGATGTCTCACGAGTCTGTTTCGATTCGCGTTGCGACTATTTGGGTCATTATCAACCTGACATGGCCCGATGACAAGGCGAGTCTTGGAGTTCATGATCGAGTTTCGTTGTTGAGAAGTTTGGGGGTCGAGGATCGGCTCCAAAGCCTCACTGCTGATCAGGATTTGGATGTTCGAGACCGCGTCAAGACAGCACTGCACCATTTTTCGCTGGATCAGCAGCAACACGGACATAGTGGCAATGGCTTACAGGATCCGTCAGGACAGGGCAATGGCCGGCAAGGTAGTAACGCGCGCTATGCGGGGCATGGCTCACTCGGGCAAGACGATCATCTATCGAACCCCAGCCTAGACCCTGCACCAGCCTTGGCAGGTCATGGCAGCACAGGCCATGAGCGGCGATAGGATCTCTTGTCAGGCATGAATATAGATGTATTTTTTCCATCAAGTGACCACAACTCTGATCCATTTCCTGGATGCTGCAAGGATGGTGGAAGAGGAATGGGTGCGCCCGGTGGCGTCTATATCACGTGTACTACCGTAAATCACATGATTTACGGTGCGGCCCTGATCCTCACACGCCATTGGCCCTCTCTCTGAAACGTAAGGCGATATGGCCGAGTTGGTCTAAGGCGCCAGAATCAGGATCTGGTCCGAAAGGGCGTGGGTTCAAATCCCACTGTCGTCACTATTTTGCATCTGTGCACTCTTTTTTGCCTCACGCAGCAACTTTTCTTGATCCGCAACGTCCTTTTTACTGCTTTGCTTCAAAGGACAATAGTTGTTGTGTTTTTTTTATTATAACGGGTGAACTGGCGTGGCCCATGGTATATTCAACGATACCCGCTGCTGCGCACGGCGTTCGGAACCTGCAGTTCTAAACCTGTCGCGTCGCGAAATAAAAAGGCCGCGTTTCACCGAGGTCACAAGAGAAAAAGCCGTGCGTGTGAGCAAGCTGCCCTGTACATTGCTTCGCCAGTATGAGATTCGTCCTTCCTTTGACGCAATGATTTTGTCGCCTCCTCTCTGCAGCTTTTTTTTTTTTGGCTTTTCCTTTGTTCCGCCTTTCAAATCTGTCACTGAGCTTTTCTCTTCCATTCGGCTTTGCATTCAGTAGCACTTGGCTTTACTCCTTCCTTATGATCCCTTCGGTCTCCTGTCTTTAACAGTCTTTGCTGGTAAGTCGCTCAACTATTCATTTTACTTCGCGTCCTTAGATCAGCGCTATACGGCACAGACAGCAGGCGCAATCTTCTTTTACACTCACACTTCCCATTCTCTTGATTCTTGTCTTGCGAACGATGCCATGCACTTCTTTACCACCGTCCACACATCTCTCCTTACTGTAGGTATAGACAAAATGCCAACGTAGTCAAGCCGCGGCTGTTCTCTCTCTAACTCTGTCTATCATTCTCCCACTCTCTCACTCACTCCCCCAACCTCCTGCATTCGCATTCTCACTCACACTCTCGACAACCTCTCACCAGCCATGATCTGCACCTCGTGTGAACCAGAAAAAGGGTCATAATCCAACTGATTACTGTCGCCCACGGAACCAACGCAACTCCCCCTCCTCGTCACGATGACAGCTGCAGTGCCAGGGACTGAATCACGTCTGGTCCCCTCTCAGAACCTAAAACAGGAGAGGAGAGATGAAGAGCTGCTGGCTAAGACTCAACGACGGCTAGATGAGTGCCATGCATCACAGGCTTTTCACCTCGCACCACCTCACCTAAGCGAGAGGCATTCTGATCTTCAACGTCGGACGATGATTCTGCGTCGCTCAGGTCCATCGGGTTAGCAAGGTCATGATTCTGCTCTATATATGAAAGCTGGCGGGCATGGTGGGCACGGCGAGGTGCAAAGGTGAAACTGAGAGAGCCATCGAGTCGGGACCGACAATCCGATCCGCAATATCAAGACGGCTGCAGGGCTCGCAAAGTTGAACGGCGCCCCTGCCTGTGGTCAAAGACGAACTCGTCACTGTCTGTACCTGGTCTCTGGAGAAGCCAGTCCAGTCTGCCACGGTTCTCTCTTTCAGCTCCTTTTTCCTCCTCCTTGGCCTTGCTCCATCCACGCAGAGTGTGCAGCGCCATTGCTCGTTTTCCGCCCTTCCCTTCTCCCCCGCCATCGCTTTGGCCACTTCCACACACGCTCATGTGCGCTCTCATGGTTCACACGGCACTGCACCAATGCCACATTGTACAAGTACATCACTCCCTTCGTGATTGTTGCCACCTTCATTCTTTTGCCACTTAATTCCCCGTCCTCTGGCTCTTCCCTTGCCAGGATCGACTTTTCGTCTTTGATGCCTTTGACTTTTTTCCCTCTTCATCTGATTGCCACTTGCCACATTCCACATTCCTTCCAGTCTTTTCCCCTTTTCTTTCTTTACTTCTCACGCCACCATTTTGTCGTCCCCTACGGCGCAACACCATGGTCAAGCAGCTCGCCCTGGCTACCTTAAGGCTTGCCGTCGCCACGTTTAACACGCAGGGCGGATACATGGCATTAAAAGGTCAGCTGCCCGAGTTGGTTGAGGCCGCCTTTGGCCGGATCAAGCTGGTCCGCGGCGAAATGTGCACCACTATCGATGAGCCTTTTGCACTCTTAGCGGTGGACAACTTACTTTCAGTGCATCAATCCAGACTATGCACAGGACCGGCTCGTCCGGGGACCTAGCAACACACAATAGAGGAAAATAAACCAGCTCCTACTTAACAGAGAGGCATAGGCAAGTGTCAGCAGTGTAGAGGAAGTCAGAGCGAATGCAATGGGGAAGTAGAGTGTTCGACACAGAGATTGTTTGCTTTAAGGCGCGTAGCGTAATCCTGGCAGCACGCGAAACACTTTGGTACCTCTCTCCCCCGTTCACGCTGAACCAAACAAAAACCAAACCTCGCTACCTCAGCGTCCCACGACCATGATTGGTATTCTTGTCTTCTTCCTTTTACTCATCATTCGCCTCTCTCGCATCGGTCTTGCGCAGAGCCATCACCTCCTCAATCCACGATCACACTCCACTTTCTCACACAGGCAAATCTTCTTGACTTGCCTCTTCACTCTTTCTGACACTGCACAACTTTCCTCTCTCCTGCACTCCTCGATACCCGCATCACTAGTCACTTTTCCTCTTCTCTGTTCTCGCACATGCCTAGAGTCAACACTACCTGGCATTCACGTCTACCCGCACCCCTGTTCACGCCTGAATTCAAAACAAGCCCACACCTTCTCCTCCACCATCGACTTTCACCTGCCGCCTTTCCATCCAATGCATCCGCTGCTGTGGATCTATTTCTCTTCTCCTCTCCGCCATCGACTATCCTCACCCGAGCGCCCGCCGGCGACCTTAGCAGCACGCACTCTCTCTTCAATTTTTTTTGTCTCCCTCTCTCTCATCCCTCAATCTCTACATCCTCTCTCTGCGCTCTTCGTCTTTTGCATGTTCCTGTCCATTTCACACGCAGCATTTGCTGTCACTACCAAACCGTTACTCACAGGCCGTCGCTCTCACAGTCATCACTCTTCACTCTCTCAGGGAAATCTCAGCACTCACTGCGGTGCTGATCGAGAGTATTCTCCTCCCATTCTCCCCACGACTATCTTCAACAACGACGAAGCAGCACCTCTCACTCCATTCGGCGAGTCAGCTCTTGCGAATCTACTTCCCCTCTTCTCTTCTTCGCTATCTACAAACCTCACCAGAGTGCAGCCCACCTCGCTCTCTTTTTCCTTCACCACGTTCTCGCTCTTCCTGCATCATCTTCACAGAACGTAACACCACTGCTCACATCAACTTTGATCAAACACAAAGCTACACCACTCATCAACCTCACTCCACTTGCCTTTCTCTTTCTGACACCAGCCGCTTCGCTACTCTACACCTCTAATCTCTAGGTCGTGCAGTCGAGTCCCACGACCCTCGCTCAGAGCTTTTCTTACTTCGTTTGCACCTCATTGTGTCTTGAGTTCACACTACCCTAATATTCTTCCTCGTGGCCCATCTCTGCAATCACTGTCACTCGGTGCCTCTCAAACAGCGTACTCATCACCGCGCTATTGATTGTCTGTAGCTTTCTCACAGAGTCTCGCGGTCCTTTCCTTTTGGGTCACCTTACTCTCATCAGCATGAATCAAACTTGACACCATCTCTCCCACAAGCTAGCTTCACCTTTAATCTCCCTTGAATCCTTTGCCACTCTCTTCCCATTGCCACTCTCTTCCCATTGCCCTTCGACGATTGTCACCATCACAGGCCTAGATCGAGCGCCTCATATTTTTTTTCTCTCTTCTTTGCCCTTTTTTTTTGCTCATCACGTCCTTCACACCTCGCATACCTGTGGCACGGTGCTCATCTTTCCCACTTATCAAATTCCTCACCTGCTTCAACCTCATGCATCCCCTTTGAACCACTACAAAAGAAAAAAAAAGTGCTTCCGCCTTCAGATCCACCACGCCTTTGCTCATGCCTTCCGGATCAAAACTACTACCTATGCTGCTCCATTGCCTTTACTCTCCAGCCCTGCCATACCATTTTCTCCAAAGTTCCCGTTGAATGACCCTTCCCTCCTATGCTACCCTGGCGAGATGGATCTTCTCTTACACGAACACGAGATGCCTGGAATGATTTGCTAAACGTACCTGTGGACAAAAAGGATCCGGGAATTCGACCGTTCCAGCTGAACCAGTGCGACGAGTCTGGAAAGTAGCCAGCCGCAATCAACAACCCGTTCCGCTAATGTGGCAGGTACTGCAGCATGCCTGAACGAGGTCGTGACCACAGCTAATCCACCTTCCGACTCGACGCACTGGAGAAGCGCTACACATACTCGGGGGATAGAATGCGATGAAAAAAGTGTTAGTCTTTGTCTACTACAGGCTCAGGAGAACACGGTTTAAGGCTCTCTATCCGGCGTCCACGCCAGCACTGACAATTGCGCTCGCTTTGACACCCTCTTTGGCTCAGTTGCTGTCGACACTCACATCTACGCTGGCTATTGCATCTGATTCTTACAGTGACTGAGCCTTGGAAATAGCACTCGCCTAGGCAACTGACCAAGACCCTCGCGTAGGCACTGGCAAATTGTACAGACACTGGCTGGACACCAACACTATGACCAGAAACCACTTACCCTAGGATCGTGGAACAACAGCGGTTATTAGAGGGCCCTGCCTCTTGAAAAAGACCGTCTGTACACGTACGGCGAAGTCTACAGGGTGATAGTACCGTAGAGAGAGTTGTTAGATGCTTGTTCAATAAACCCAACATAGAGATGAATCATCCTCATTCAAAAGTATAAATCCAAGGTCAACTGGTCCTACCAAGTTACTTACCAAGTTACCATCCACCAAAAGTGGGGTTCGCTTTCAACGACACTCTTCCTTTGCGCTTTGTCCTCGCTGGCCGACCGACCGATATTCTGGGCGTACTGAGAGGAAGATAATAAACGTAGAGCAAACGTCTGCGGGTTAGAGGACAACATAAAGAGCCAATCCTCATCGAAAGCCGCATTCCAGATATTCTCGCTTTTTACCTTCTGTGTTGCGCCACCGTCTTCATATGCTGCTGCAAGAAAGAGAGTGTGTTTTTTGAAGTGGTTGACTCCACTGTTTTTTATAGTGGTTGACTCCACTTTCACTTTGCTTTTGTAGAGCGAAGAAGTGATAATCCCGCTACCTTGCCTTCCATATTTCACCAGCGGGGAAGTGGACCCGCTGCCTTGCCCTCGGTTTGTTATATCGAGAGGTCCCCCGCTGCATTGCCTTCCATTTTGCTAGCGACACTGAGGAAATGAGAAAAAGCCAAAAAAAAAAAGCTTGTCAATTGAGCTGGCTCATTCCTCATTTCAGGAAACAGAGTTTGTTGAGCTGCAGTGGCATGACTTTGACGAAGGATGTGCTTGAGAGGAGTATCCAAAGAGATGAAGCTTACCTTGCGTGCTGCTGAAAAGAGGTGAACAAGTAGCGAAGAGAGGAGGAAAGAAAAGAAAAGCTTGTGCAGAGCATAAAATCACTTTTCTCGAGCCACTCCGCCGAAGACGCTGCGACACGAAGTACAGACACGCCCGTGTATGCTGTCGTTACACATAAGAGATGAAAAGCATCATCGTGAGCACAAGGAATGTCAATGCAGTTGGTGAATGAGTCAAGCTCATTCCAAATTTGATTCCTCAATCAGCGCTGCAATCCTGGTTTTTACCTCGTCCAGCGCTTGCCATCAATTTGCAAATGAGCAAGCAAGGCTACTGCGATGCTATCATCCTGCTCCATGCTGCTGGTAAGACTAGGGAAAGCTCGTAACACGAGTCAAAAGAAAGCTCTCTCTACTCTGCTTGTCCACTCCAAAAGTGCACAGACTCCAGGAAACCAAGGACCTCCCAGAGCCTATACTACAAACCGTGGTACCTGTTCTTGTGGGGGGGGATCCTGAAGCTTACCTTAGCTGTATCAAAGACGAGTAAGGGCGGGTGGCAGGAAAGGAGCAGGCAGGAGGGAAGACAAAGAGCATAAAGTAAGAGGCTAAAATGCAGAGCATATGCGACCTTGGATTACGGGGTTTATTACGGCCTGCATTCTCAGACATACCTCTCTTCTCCCTCTTTCTCCCGTTGGTTTTCCTCTTCCCACCTTTCACGTTCTCACCTTCCACCTCCTCACCATTTACTTCGCTAGCTTTCCTCTTCATAGCGTTCCTCTCTCCTCTGTATCCCCCAGTAAGGTATGTCCTCGTCCGCGACAGCTCCTGGGTCAAAGTCATCCGACAACTTACACTTTGCACTGTCCAGCAGTTCGTCCACTTTCATGAACTTGTTTACTCCTCGCACCCTTGAAAAACGATTTTTAGCTTCCCGAAGCATTTTCAGTCTATATTGGCCTAACCGGCTGTACTACATATTCTTCTTCCACAAAAAACCATCGTCTTAAGCGAGCCAAACAGTTCTTGAACAGCAGAAGCAACCTCAACGAGATGAAAGCACCTTTTCCTCAAAATCTCTGTAAGTGCAAAGTCCCTCTCTAAGTGCAAGGCCAATCTCTAAGTGCAAGCTCTCTCTAACTGCAAGACCTCCTTAAATGGAAACTTCTCTTTTCGAATACCCCTCTAATTCGAAAACCTCTGTAATTGATTCCCTCTCTAATATCCAACCCTTAGTAATCGAACGCCCTCTGTAATTGACAACCTTCTGCAAATGAATGCAATCTTAAGGAGATCATCCACATGGTAAGCGCACTCAAATAGACCGTCTCCAATTCTTCACACACCATTTCCGTATTCTCGTATTGTTGAGCAATTGAAGTACTCCAGTTGCTTGCCCCAATACTGGTTACACTGAATCTTACTTCTCTTTAGAATTTTACACCTCATTAAATTTTCACACTTCCTCGATTTCATATTTGAGCGCAATTGAAGGTGTGCAATAGTTCCCCTACACCCCACGAAGCCCTAAACACTCGGTTGCTGAGATTTTCACGCTTCTCAAAAATTTCACACTTCCCCGATTTCATATTTCAGAGCAATTGGAGGTGTCCAACAGTTTCCCAACATCCATCGAAGCTCAAAATACATGATTGCTGTGATTTTCACACTTTTCGAAATATCACACTTTCTTGATTTTTTATTCGAAATCAATTGAAGGTGCGCAACAGTTATCCAACACCCCTCGAATCTCAAAATGCTCGGTTCCTGAGATTTTAGCACTTGTCTAAAATTTCACACTTCCGTATTTTCACAATTATTGTAAGAACTGCTTCAGGCGTGTTAAATTTATGATGTTATTTGTCAATTTCATATCGATCGAATAAGCAAATATCAATTAATGTTCAA